>CANJKZ010000252.1:0-600000 GCA_947471745.1 Closterium sp. Naga37s-1 | reverse complement strand
GGAGGTTGGGGAGGCTCGGGCTAGAGGAGGAAGACGAGCAGGAGGAGCAGGAGGGAGCAGTAGAGGTGCGGGGGGAATGCCCGTGATTGAGATATCCTGATCTCGCGGCCTCCTTGCAGAGTGCCGTAAAAGCTTCCGCGCCAAGTGTAGTTTAGGTGAGCTGTAGTTTTCCCTTAGCAATTGTGCAAATTAGGTTAGTTGTTTTGATTAGGTGTTAGTGAGTATCTTTGTCTGCATATTCAGCAAGAATTAGCTCAAAGTGTACTTTCCATTGTGCAGGCTGCACTGACTCCTCACTCACTCACTCACTGACTCACCATTTTGCTACCGTTCACTCACAGTATGGCCCTTACTGCAGTTCTACTCTTGCTCCCCCATACGACGCCACCTGTTCCCCATACGCTCAGACCCCTCGTCCTCATCCCACCACCATCCCCTACCTATGTTACAGCATCCTCTACCTATGTTCCGGCTGACAGCATCACCCTTACTGCAGTTCTACTCTTGCTCCCCTCCCCCATACGACGCCACCTGTTCCCCATACGCTCAGACCCCTCGTCCTCATCCCACCACCATCCCCTACCTATGTTACAGCATCCTCTACCTATGTTCCGGCTGACAGCATCACCCTTACTGCAGTTCTACTCTTGCTCCCCTCCCCCATACGACGCCACCTGTTCCCCATGCGCTCACAACCCTCGTCCTCATCCCACCACCATCCTCCATGCATTTTACCACTTCCGGCTGACAGCATTATCCTCACTGCAGCTCTACTCTTGCTCCCCCATGTGCCAACTGTTTCCCATAATCTCAGAACCCTCACTTGCTCTAATCCCACCATCCCCCATGCTTCTTTGCAACTTCCGGCTGACAGCATTACCTTCACACTACAGCGTTTACTCTTGCTCCCCCATGCGCCAACCAACCATTCCCCATGCGCCAACCAACCATTCCCCATGCGCCAACCAACCATTCCCCATGCGCCAACCAACCATTCCCCATGGGCCAACCAACCATTCCCCATGCGCCAACCAACCATTCCCCATTAGCTCGAAGCGCCTTTGAGGCGCCTCAAAACGCTGACAGCATGACCTCCTAAGCGCTCAAGTACATCTCTACTCTACTCTTGCTCCCCCCTCCCCATATGCCATCTGCTCTCCCCCCATATGCCATCTGCTCTCCCCCCATATGCCATCTGCTCTCCCCCCATATGCCATCTGCTCTCCCCCCATATGCCATCTGCTCTCCCCCCATATGCCATCTGCTCTCCCCCCATATGCCATCTGCTCTCCCCCCATATGCCATCTGCTCTCCCCCCATATGCCATCTGCTACCCCCCATATGCCATCTGCTCTCCCCCCATATGCCATCTGCTCTCCCCCCATATGCCATCTGCTCTCCCCCCATATGCCATCTGCTCTCCCCCCATATGCCATCTGCTCTCCCCCCATATGCCATATGCTCCCCCCCATATGCCATCTGCTCTCCCCCCATATGCCATCTGCTCTCCCCCCATATGCCATCTGCTCTCCCCCCATATGCCATCTGCTCTCCCCCCATATGCCATCTGCTCTCCCCCCGTATGCCATCTGCTCCCCCCCATATGCCATCTGCTCTCCCCCCATATGCCATCTGCTCTCCCCCCATATGCCATCTGCTCCCCATAAGCTTAAAACTCCATCTCGAATCCCGCCATACCACCAGCCAGACTATGTTGGGCATTTTCAGACTGTTCACTGCGTTGAGTGTGATCTGTACATGCACACAGTGTCCTGATCTGATCTCAACGCGGTGACTTTTAAGTCGACTCAAAAGTCACTTCAGACTGTTCACTGCGTTGAGTGTGATGTGATCTGCACATGCACACAGTGTCCTGATCTCAACCCCCGCCGCACTCCACCCTGCCCTGTCCTGTCCTCCTCCCCCCTCTCCCCTCCTCCCCCCCCCTCGGTCCTGCCCCCGGCAACTCCCCCTCCGGCCCTGCCCACGCCCCCACCCCCCCTGCCCTGCCCCCTCCCTCCCCTGCCCCCGCCCCCTCCCCCCCATGCCCTGCTCCCGCCCCCTTCCCCCCGTGCCCTGCCCGCTCCCTCCCCTGCCCCAGCCCCCTTCCCCCCGTGCCCTGCTCCTGCCCCCTCCCCCCCCCTGCCCTGCTCCCGCTCCCTCCCCCGCCTGCCCTGCCCCCGCCCCCTCCCCCCCTGCCCTTCCCCCGCCCCTGGCCCCAGCCCGCGTAGGCCCTGTGCTTGGCCCCTACCCTACCCTACCCTACCCTACCCTACCCTACCCTACCCTACCCTACCCTACCCTACCCTACCCTACCCTACCCTACCCTACCCTACCCTACCCTGCCCTGCCCTACCCTACCCTACCCTACCCTACCCTTCCCTACCCCTGCCTGACCCGTATCCCTGTTTTCACCCCCATCATCACCACCCACCTGCTAGCTCTGTCCCCATCCGCCTCAGACCTAGCCTTGCCTGGCCTAGCCGGGCCAGTCTGCATTCCCATCTTCTAACCCCATCACCATCACCATCACCATCACCATAACCACACTCTGCCAACTCATCCAGCACATGAGTCTCCGGGATAACCTTTGAGGTGACTCAGTATGAACCCAGCCTTACCCAGCCCTAGCCAACCCTACCCAGCCCTACCCAGCCCTACCCAGCCTAGCCTTGCCTGGCCTAGCCGAGGCTACCAGCATTCCCATCTTCAAACCCCATCACCATAACCACACTCTGCCAACTCATCCAGCATGGGAGTTATCGAGATGACCTTTGAGGTGTCTCAGGATGAACCCAGCCTTACCCAGCCCTAGCCAACCCTACCCAGCCTTACCCAGCCCTAGCCAACCCTACCCAGCCCTACCCAGCCCTAGCCAACCCTACCCAGCCCTACCCAGCCTAGCCTTGCCTGGCCTAGCCTTGCCTGGCCTAGCCTTGCCTGGCCTAGCCGAGCCTACCTGCATTCCCATCTTCATACCCCATCACCATCACCATCACCATCACCATCACCATCACCATCACCATCACCACACTCTCCCAACTCATCCAGCACACGAGTCTCTGAGATGACCTTTGAGTTGACTAAGGATGAACCCAGCCCTACCCAGCCCTACCCAGCCCTACCCAGCCCTACCCAGCCCTACCCAGCCTTACCCAGCCCTACCCAGCCCTACCCAGCCTTACCCAGCCTTACCCAGCCCTACCCAGCCCTACCCAGACATAGCCTTGCCTAGCCTTCCCTACCTGCATTCCCATCTTCATACCCCATCACCATCACCACACTCTGCCAACTCATTCCAGCACGGAATGAATCTTGAGTTGTTCTGACTGGGCTCAGATAATGACCTTGACTTTTCAGTCACTTCAATTGTCGCCCTGACCAGGCCCTATCCTCAGCCCCAGCCGTAGCCTAGCCTAGCTCGCCTTATTTCCCCATATTCACCATCATCACCCTATCAGATGCATGATTGGGTGGCTTGAGTTAGCATACTACCGTGCAACATTAGCAGACTCACATACGGTACCGAGAGACTTCTGCTGGTGAGGCCAAAAGCATATCCCTGTTGTTTTCAGCCTGGTTTGTATGAAAGTACGGTATGGTATCATTTTCAGAACAACCAGCAATCATCTAATCGCATGGTATCAAGCTACAGTAAGATATGCATGCCATTGTAAATTGCTACTAGCTACACTAAAAGAAGCTAAGATCCAAACAGAGGATGGATCTTGTATGAAGATTCTACAAAATCGGGGAGTATTACGAGGTGTACTGCTCGGTTGAGAAGGCTAGTTGCGGGGAGGTTTTCCCTTCTCCCCCTTACCTGCCTTCTTCTTCCCCCGTTGCTCCCACTGGCGCTGATGGCCTGGCGGAAGCACAGTTGCGCCGGTGCCCTTGCGCAGCTGCCCGCGCACAGCCCCCTCGCTGAAATTCGGGGTTGCGACAACCAGGTAAAAGCTGCCCGGGTCAGCCAGAATTTTATCGATCACGGTGGAAAGGGCCTCGCCAGAGGCCGTGCGAATGTTGGCGACGTCTTCCCACACTCCAGTCGTCGCATAGCTGAGATGGACGTCCGCGGCCTCGGCGACAGCCGCCTCCGTCGAGTTCTCTGCGACGGACGACGCGAGAACGACGTCACCAGCCTGCGTGCGAACAACGCCCGTCGTGTTCACCCAATCAGCTCCGGCGAAATCGACCACCACCGGCCCAGTCGCGTTGCTTCCGCCGCTGTTAATCGTCGCACCCATCGGCAGCTGGGCCGCAGACACGCGCCGCACGGACAGGATATACCTGACGTTCATCTTCGCGCCGCTCTTATAGACGGTCAGGATCGCGTTGCCCGTTGCGTTCTCGTCGCCGCCGGCTGCGGTGATGACTGACGATCCGCGGAGAACGGTCCCCACCTTCCCCACCTGCTTCCCCAGCGGCTTCTTCTTGTTTTCCGCCGAGCTGGGGCTGGGGGCGACCGCGGGACCAGCGGCGGGGCTGGGGGCGGGATGCGCCTTTGGTCCGCGGATTGCGCCTGCGCCGCCTGCGCCCTGCTGCTTTCCTCCTGCCGCCTGCTTTCCGCCTGGCGCCTGCTTTCCGCCTGGCGCCTGCTTTCCGCCCGGTGCCTGCTTTCCACCCGGGGCCTGCTTTCCGCCCGGCGCCTGCTTTCCGCCCGGAGCCTGCTTTCCGCCGGGAGCAGCCTTACCCTCGGGGGCCTTCCCCTTGGGGTTGGGTGCATTCACCTTGCCCTTGGGGTTGGCGGCAGTGACCTTGTGGCCGGCGGGACCTCTCGCTTTCGGGTTCGGCGCGGCGGCGGTGCCGGCGAGGTTTCCGGAGGGAGCGGGAGTTCCGGGACTGTCGGTAGGTTCCAAGGTTTGTTGCTCGAAGTCGGGGACGGGATCGGTGATAATGACGGGATTGGTAGTGACGTCGGGGTTTGCGGGGTCGGCGGGGTTGGCGGGGTCGGGGGGGATGGCGGGGTCGGCGGGAATGGCGGGGACTGCTTGGAGCATTCTGGCGTCAGAGTGGCCTGAAGGACGGGAGAGCGAGCATCGTATTTACGAAGCATGGGAGAGTAAACAGGGAACGGGATTCGAGCAATGGCATGTTCGGAGAGATCCGATGGGAGTTTGGTTCTTACATGCGTCGAGATTGACATGTGTGGAAACCATTGTTGAGAACTGGAATACCGTATTTCGGTGACCGAATGAGAGGGTCTTACATGAGAGGGCGAGAATCGCCAGAAGCGCCCAGAGCAAACGAGTGGCCGTCATAGCTAGCGTAGAGGAGCTGTCGCACGTGAAATGCTGGCGGTGACGACGAGAAGAATGCCAAAAAGGTGGCAGGGTTGAGAGAAACGCTGGGAATGAATTTCGTTGCGAGAATGATTGTCGAAAGAATGTGTTGTTGGTATGCTGACAGTGGTCGCGGGTTTTGTAGGGCTTCCATGTCCATTCCATTCCACATGCCATATGGGCACATGTGGCAGACGGTCGGTGCTGGGGAGAGGGGAGGAGAATCCCGCATCCAAGCCGCGACATTGGAATGTTACGAAATGCGGCTCGGTGGAGAGTGCGATTCAATCAGCGCGAACCGACCAACTTGCCGGAGGGCGGGTAACGCCGACGGGTGCTATTGAAAATTCTTTTGTCTTGAGCTGGTCTCGCGGGCAGTTTTTGCTGTCAGAAGGGTGTTGTGACCGATAGTGAGCGACGGTGTCCAGGTGACCAAGACTTCGTCGCAATTTCGCCCATCGCACTGTGATGCCAGCTGTGTGGAGCGAAATTTGTCGAGGAACCTGAACGCAAAATCTCTTCCCTCCGCGAACCTGAACGGTCACAGGGGACGGTGCTAAATATTTTGATGCACGAAAGAATAACGTTTCGGTGGACCTCCTGAACATTCCTTCCGGCCAGGACACCCCTCGTCTCTGCTGCTTTCTGAACAAAGATTTCGACTGCTGGGACCCGTTGGAAACTCTGGCGAAATCGCTTGGGCGATGTGGCCGTCAACTCAAGAGGAATTTCTTGACCCAAAACCTGGAGGAATTTCTCGAAGCCAAAAGAAGATCAAGAGCAGAAATGCATAGCTTCTGACAACTTCGGCATAAGGTGATCAAATTTTGCATTTGCAACTATACACCCAATAGCCTAAAGTACTACAGCGCAAGTACCTGCATTTCTCAATGTTACAAATCATCTCAGCACCCACTATCTCGTCAATCATCGACAGAGACTAACGCATGCGCACACAATGCGGCTGGAAACTGGACAGGCGAAATATAATCACTCAACCATAGCACAGCCAAATTGGGGAGCACGCGTGCCCTATTTTTTGTTTCCAATGTTAATGCTTATTAAAAAATGGTAGTCACGGTGAAATCCCATTCCGAGGATCGTTTGTCAAGTCATTGAAAGTTTCCACTCTTCTTCGGGCCGCCGCAAAGACGGAATAGTCCACTATTGCCTGGTGGACGTTGCATTCGTGAAGGCCATTCAATGGACGGAGGGGGGGGGGGAGGAGGGGGGGGGGACCATTACCATATAGACATCCCTACATTGTTGGAATGCAAATGACATCACTTACCGGCGTAAGTTGTGTAAGGCATCCAATGAAAGGAAAATAACAAAATGTTCTCAAGGAAGTAGGGTATAAAGAATGATCATCTCACAGAACACAACAAACCTTCCAGCACTTCTTGTCTCGGTCGTTCAACCCACCATGCCCTCACGTCCATGTGAGCATCAATGCCACCTCCCCAGGCCCTCCATGCCACAGCATAAGAGCACTCTCATCAAAGCTGCTCTTGTCAACACCCATGCATGCACATATTTGCCTCACTCTCACAACCCACCATGCCCTCACCTCCATGGAAAAATCAGATGCCACCTCCCCCTGCCCCTACATGGGTTTTGAGGGCGCTCAGAGCTCACCTCCATACAGGCATCAGATGTCACCTCCCCCTGTCCCCCCACGAGTCTCGAGGCCTTTCAGAACTCACCTCCATGTAAGAATCAAATGCCACCCCCCCCCCACCCCCCCACCCCTCTCTTTGAGTGTCGAGGCCTCAGAACTCACCTCCATGTACGAATCAAATGCCACCTCCCCCTGCCCCTTCATGAGGGCCAGTTGCGCCCTCCACCAGTCGCTGCCTTCCCCCCACAGGTGCGCATAATCCCCCAGCATGTGCACTCGGTACAGCCCCCTTCCGCCCCCTCCACCCCCTCCCTTTCCTCCGCCCTCTTGTCCCCCTTGCCCCCCGTCCCCCCCTTGCCCCTCGTCTCCCACTTGCACCGCTTGGCCCCCACCGCTCTGGTGCTCCCCTTGCCCTCTTTCCCTTCCTCCGCCCACTTCGTTCCTTTGCCCGCCTGGACTCGCGCGCAGCGGATCAAAGAAGGAGGGGGCCTCGTCACTCGCAATAAACACCGACCTCCCGGGGGGGATGAGTTGGGGGAGCTTCTGTGCTAGGCTGAGTTGGGGGTGCAAGCAAGCAAAGGGAGGGCAGAGGGAGGACGCAGGGAGGGTGGTGCGACCATCTTTGGGCGAGATGGTTGAAGAAGGAGGGGGCAAGGGGGCCTGGTCACTCGCGATGTACACCGACTGCCCGGGGGGATGAGTCGGGGGAGCTTCTTGCCAGGCTGAGGGAGGGCAAGCGAAGGGGGAGCAAGTGGAGGGAACAAGGCAGAGCGGTGCATAAGGGTATACGCGAGATGGTCAAACAAGGAGGGGGCCTCGTCACTCGCGATGTACACCGACTGCCCGGGGGGGATGAGGCGGGGGAGCTTCTGTGCCAGGCTGGGGGGCAGAGAGGAAGGGGAGTGCAGAGGGAGGGAACACGGCAAGAGGGATGGGCCAGGCGGTCAAAGAAGGCGGGGGCCTCGTCACTCGCGATGTGCACCGGTCTCCCGAGGGGGAATGAGGTGGGGGAGCTTCTCTAGTAGGCTGAGGGAGGGAGAGGAAGGGGAGGGCAAAGAGAATAGGGGGATGAGGCAGGAAGGAAGAGGCTAGGTGTTTTTTCCACCAAGAGGAAAGAAATGCGTAGTGAAAGAGTCAAGACTATGAGAAACGAGTGCAGGTTTCAAGCAGTGTACACTTGAACAGAGGTGTTTCGTGCAACGTCCAATCGAACAGAAGTGTTCCGAGCAAGGTTGGCAAAGGAGTGAATTTATTTAGACGTCACAGAAATTCACTTCTTTCACATGATTGAACATAAGTGTATTGATCAACTTACGCTTCAACAGAGGTGTCTCGAGCAAGGTTGGGCCAGCGACTCGTATCTCTCGCCTTATCTCCCCGCCTCACATGCACAGCATCATAGTCCCCTCCGTCCATACTCGCTATAATCTGCCACACTACCGCCCACAGCTCCTGCCGGTACTCTATGGCCGACCAATCAGAAGACACCAGGCCGCCGTTCCTGGGATCTTCGCAGTCCACAAATCCCGTGGCTGCCTGCCGAACCAGCAGGTCAGGCTCGGATAGCCGAAGCAGGTCCTCCAGGCTTGCCGATTCCGGAGCTATTGCAGCAGTTAACCGTTCCGCCTGACCCTTCACCTGCCGTCCTCGCTCCCCCTGTTGCGCCCACTCCCCATCCTCCCGATTCTCCCCATTCTCAATCCGTTCTCCTTGCTCATCCCCCGCCCCTCCCCGGTTCCGCTCCCCCCACCGCGCGCTCTCCTGCGCGAACCGCTGCAGCGGAAGCACGGGCGCAAGGCTCACGCGCGCCAGGTCAAAGTACGCGAACAAAGGCTGCACGTGCCGCCGCGTGCCCGCGGCGCGCTCGTGCTCGGGCGCGGTGCACTTGGACGCGTCCACCAGCAGCGTGCGGCGGAGCGCGCGCGCGACGGACAGCTGGCAGGCGAGGCTGGTGCGCGTGTGCGCCACGCCCGCGCACGCCTCGTTGCGCAGGGAGAAGAACAGGAAGCGGCGGCGGCGCGGGGAACGGGGACCGGGGAGCGCCCCCGAGGCACTGTCGCTCCCGCTCTCGTTATTGTCACTTTCGATACTATCGTTCTCGCTGCTGCCACGGTCGTCCCAGAGGTAGCTTCCCGGTAGTTTCGGCCATGGCGCGGCGTCGCCCCACCAAGCGGCGGGCAGGGAGGCCCAGGGAATGCCGCTGCGCTCCTCCACTGCGCGCAACTCGCGCTGTACCTTGGGGGAATCCACGAAGAGTTTGTTCTCGCTTGTAACGGACCCGGTACTATTAGTAAGAACGTCTGTTGGCGATGGTTCGACTGTTACCACCATTTCAAGCATAGAACCGGACCCCCCTTGCTCCTGCTTCTGCTGCTTTCGCCGCTGCTCCTCCTGCAAATCCCGAAGCCCTGTTCCTTCCAAGGCTGCGCCTTCCCCACCCCCCCCGCCTTTCCCGCCCTCCCCGCCGTTCCCGCCTTCTCCGCTATCCCCGTTCTCCCCACCTCCCCCATCGTCGACACTCAGCAGCTGTCTGAACCGCCGCTGCCCGACAACATCGGGCACCTCGAAAATAGTACCTGACGTGGCGTCCGGCAACTGGACCGGTTTCATGAGATTTTGGCGTCGGAAAGCTGCCCGCGCTTCCTCCAAAACGTCTTCGAAGAATTGTCGTTCAGATTGCAGATAAGGGAGGATTGTACCGAAGGTGACTATAACGAGAACGATTAAAATCAGGAGGGAGACGCAGCCACCGCCTGCTGGTGCGCGAGGGAGCCTGTTCAGCGCGCGCAAGCGGAACAGCGGCGGAACGGCGGAAGCGGAGCCGGCGGAGCATATCCACGCGCGGAACCCCCTTGCGCCGCAACTCCGCTCCCGCTGTAGAGTTTTTGTCGCGCCACTTGCTACGCTACCTCCGCTTCCCCGCCCGCGTCCGCCCGAGCTTCGTTTAGATCTATCGCAGTAAGTAACGCTACTGTCACGATATGGCGAAACTCTTTCGCGATATGCGGGTGGCAACGCAAACAGTCGGGAAGGGCTGAGGGGTGGTGAGGTAGCTGTTGGCGAAAGCGGTGACGAGTGGGTTATTCGCGAGAGCGACTGGAGTTTTCTTCGCGGAGATGGCGACGGAAAGACGCGGACAGCTACATCGTCTCCCGCCCATATGCTCCCGCCGCTTGCCGCGGTAGTGCCGCCTTTTGTGCTGCCTCTGTGTCCGTCAGCACCTGTCATTTCTGAGGAAAGCCTTTTTTTTTATTATTACTTTTTACTATTATGTGGAAAAACGTTGAATCGTCACAAGAGCTGTCTCAACTTTTCAGCACGGCTCAAAAAATGTTTCTGGGAATTGCAGGAACGAGTATCGAGAGCGACTTCTTTTTTTAGCAGCCTCAAGCGCCCCTGGCCAGGGCTCCTGTGACGGGCTTAGTCCTAATTGACAAGCTAATACTTCGCCGGGGGGGGGGGGGGAAGGACTACTAGTTGCTCATATGATATTGACCTGAGCTAAATGGAGAGAGTAGTATACAAAACCTGAAAGCCACGACGACGCAGGATAGACGAGGAGAGGAGGCTTGTGGGATTGTGTGGCTGGGCAGTATGGATTCGCGCCAAAACCAGCCCTTGCTGGAATGTGGAAACCTTTAATCTCTCAAAACCGTACTAAAAGGTAACCAAAATCATGCCACCCAATTTTAATATAATTGAAACGTAGTGCTGCTCAGTCAAGTGAGGAGGAAGGGGCCAGCCAGGTGTGAAGTTCCAATACCAGTGCGAGGCGCATCGTAAATGCTCCAACCAGATTCAAACTGGATTTTGAGTCGCTCGTTGCGAATGCTGATTGGTTGTAGAAACTAGGTGCGGTGCGCTGTCAGCAACATCTGCAGAGCAGTTGCAGCCAAGCAGGCAAGGGGTGGAGCAGAAATTGGCGCGAACCGATTGACCACGTCAGACTCTTCCTTGTGGAGAGAGCCGGTACACGCTTCAGTATATTTCCATAAACCGGTCTGGTTATCAAATACTACATGGCACATAATAAGATTAAAAGTAGGAACATGTGACGGTAGCCTTGCAGTTTCTGAAGCAGTTGAAACGCCCCATTAAACTGCGTTTGCTATAAAAGTATGCGTATGCTAGGCCACTTGTACTCGACAAGAGAAATCCGCGGAGACTGTACTGTACTGAACGCGGATAAGCTACGCCCAAGATGAATATATTGTATGTAGTAACACATCCTCCTCTTGACCTTGGTCAACTGGCTGTGATGTGGATTTGTTTATGAGGATGCGGTACACTTCACAAGGTTTGATTAGCAAGCTTCCACCTCAAAATAGATCAATGCACGGGTAAATCAAAGCTCGAGCACTCTATTTAAGCTTGGATATGTAATATACATTTTCGAGTTCATGCAATAACGCTGCAGCCTTTTCCCCAACACATGCAACCACCTCATTGGCCACACTAGCCTCTTCCTTGAAATCTTCTTTATGCTTTTCCACACTAGCATTCAATGCAGACATATCCGCAAAAACAACTGTCTGCTTCAACTGCGCCACTAGCTTTAGGAGAGACTCCGCCGCTCCCACCTGCCACACAAACAGCAACGGGAAGGGATGTGAAACTCTCAAATTCAGTGCGGCCATTTATGCAAACAGTAACCCCCCTGCCTGTCAGCAGGAACAATGCAATCAAGGGAAATAAAAGTGTCAGGGTTTTCTAAGAATGAGGAATGCTAAACATTTTACCGCAACCATCGAAAAATAAAGAGATCCAAGAAAGAATTACAGGCCAAAAACGAAAGAAATATAAGCGTTAATACAGAAGTACCCACATCAGCATGCCCCTAATCCCGACCATCATGCAAACCATCACCATCACCATCATCACCATCACCATCATCATCACCATCATCACCATCATCATCATCATCATCACCATCACCATCACCATCACCATCACCATCATCACCCATCACCATCATCACCATCACCATCACCATCACCATCACCATCACCATCACCCATCACCATCATCACCCATCACCATCATCATCATCATCACCATCACCATCACCATCACCATCACCATCACCATCATCACCCATCAACCTCATAATCACCACCACCACCCATCACCATCATCACCATCATCACCACAACCATCACCACCACCACCACCCAGCACCATCACCACACACCAGCTTGGCGGAGTGCACTTCAATCTGGTACGCCTCCTGGGCGTTGCGAACAGGATCGTTGATCTGAGAGGGAGAGAGGGAGACAAACGAGGTGCACGGGGGAAAGCGAGGAACAGGAGTGGAAAGGATTGTGGGGAGAGAGTAAGGGGGGAGGAAGCGGGGGGAGGGAGGTAGGGGTGGGGGGGAGTGGGGTTGAGAAGAGGGAGGGAGTTGGGGGGGAGAGGGGGAGGGGAGAGACAGGTGGAGGGGAAGGGGGAAGAGGAGAGGTTGGGGGATAAAAAAGCGCGTATTGAGACAATCGGCTGTTCAGAAGAGTCACAGAGGCGATTAGGTGGGACAACATCAGGAATGGAAAATCAGCCCCAAATTTTGCTACCTGATTCATCAGCCCCTAACACCTCCAGACTGAAAGTTCAACTAATCAGCTGCTTGGGAGAACGTTTGGGAGAATGTTTGGAGAACGTTTTGGAGAACGTTTTGGAGAAGGGAGGATGAGCCTGCCTTGGCCGCTTTGATCATGTTGGTGAAATTCTCCACCATGCTGATGACGTCAGCGTCCACGCGCTGCTGCAAGGCCCGCTGTCGCTGCACAGCCAGGCCGGCCGCTGCTGACCCCATGGCCGCTCGACCTAGCGCGGATCCCGCTCCGCCTCCTCCTGCTTTGCTCATCGTTCGCGATATAATATGACCCAATACGAGTCGGTTTCTTCGTTCTGTTGATTAATGGCCTTGGTCCTGACAGCAGCTGTAGCAGTACGTGGGTTTTAGGTCACCAACTAAGATTATTCTTAATGGCGTTTTAAAGGCATTCGGACGCACTCCTTGATTTCAGGCATTGTCGTAAAAAAGCCTAGAGTCTGAAAAGTCCAAGATGCGATTGGTACGTGTCAACCCCGCGTGGTCGAGGATCGAATGGGTTATATTGCTCTAATGGCTGCGCCTAGGCAACTGTCGCAAGTTTCAGGTACTGCAAATAGGTTGCGATTCACTTCCTCCCGTCGAAGCTCCACAGCCCTAACCTTCCTGCGAATCCATTCGCAGACGACGGGACGACAGGCATGAGGAGCAGAAGCACTTGCTCTACGGTCTCATAAGAACCACGCTCCTCTCTAGCGATTCCTCAAAGGTGAAGTTGAAGCAATTTCAGAGAAGATAACTTCACCTGTCACAGGAGAAGGCGAGAAGGGAAATTGGTGGAGCAGCGGTTCAGTACGGTGCGTATGGTGTATGGTAGTGCGATCTCTGCACCGTTGTAAATCGCTGGAATGTATGTTCGAAAGTGACACGTGAACTGCGATCGAGCTCGAACGGAGTGTAGCGGACTCGACCTCGCCAGTCAGTGGACTGCTTCGCGAAGATGGAAGGTGACCTATGCGAACGCGCCGATTTTAGACAATCCAGTAACCGATTCGAGTCCGAACATGCGACTGGCAGACGTAAAACTCGGGTACCAAAATCAAAAGTCAAACGAAGATATATTTCTCTCATCGCTTGTCAATCACCAAGCTTTCCACAACTCCGCTTGCTTGATCCATCACCTGACTCGGTGGTGACGTATCATATAGCGAGCTACTTTTCGAATCTCTCTTGTTCTGTCTGTCTGCGCTACGTACAACCCCGTCACACTCGCTCCGATCCTTTCCCAGATTCTATAAAAGAAAAAAAAACTGAGCTGTTTCCTACCCTGACCTGCTGCTGCTGACGGTACCGAATTGACCCAATGGCAGCCGCGCTGCCGTCTACTGCGCTCAAGATCGCTGTCGCGACGCCATTCGCGACATCGTTTCCCCCTTCGCAGCCCTCGCAAAGCGCTCGGCGAAGAAGCCTTTCCACGTGTCAAGTCTGCCGGGTGTCGCAGCGCCATGGATCCATCGCAAACCCGAAATCCCACCCATTCCAGGGTTTAAGAACGATTTCCAGTAGAACAGCGGGGACACGTGGATCATCCGCTATTTCCGCTGGGAATGGTGGAAGCAGAAACCCTGCCAGCGGAAAAGATTCATCTAAGAAAGCCGCGGCGGACGTGTACATCGAGGACGAGGAGGCTTATAGCGAGGAAGAGGAGGCCTATAGCGAGGATGAGGAGATAGACGAGGAGCTGCTAGCCGCCATGCTGGCGGAAGAAGAGCTCCTGGCGGCGGAGCTGGAGAAAGGCGGAAGCGGAAGCGGAGAGACAGGGGGAAAGCGCGCATGGTCGGACGAGGAGTGGGACGAGGAGGAATTAGACGAGCTTTTCGATAAATACGGGAAGACTCTTAAAGAGGATACGAGCGGCAGCAGCAGCGCAGGGTACAAGCTTGTACGAGAAGAGGATGATACCGGGGATGAAGATGAGCTGAATGACGGTAGCGAAGGTGGTATTAACGGGGTTGTTGCCGTCAGCAGCGCAGTTGCTGCGTCACGAGCCGCGGAAGAAACATCGTCCGCCGCGCCGCGTTTCCCGCCGGATTCGGACGAGGCGAGCGAGGCGTTCGCGGTCGCTCTGGCTGTCGCCGCGAGTGACGCTAAGGGGGGTGATATTATCGCGCTCGACGTGCGGCCGCTCGTGTACTGGACGCAGTACTTCGTTATAGCGACGGCCTTCTCGCGCGCGCAGATGGACGCTATAGCGAAGCGCATGCGCGACGTGGCGGAGTCGCCGCGGTTCGCGCGCGAGCAGAAGGGCGGGGATAGGGGGAGCGGCGGGAGCGCCCGCGGGGGAAGCGCGTGGACGCTACTAGACTATGGCGACGTGGTAGTGCATCTGTTTACTCCTAAGGAGCGCGATTATTACCGCCTAGAGGAGTTCTACGCAAATGCGGAGGAGGTTCCGCTGCCGTTCCCCCAGGAGGGGCGATACTGATGCGCGGGAGGGGGAGAGCGGAGGGAAAGGGGGAGGGAGTGCAGGGAAAAGGGGGGAGAGGTGATGACAGGGTTGGGGGGTTCAGGGTTTGGGGGTTTAAGGGGGACGGACGGGGAGGAGAGGGGAAAAAGCGGGGAGGGGCAAGGGTGGTGCGCTTAGTGGCTAGTGGGGGAAAAGTGCCATGCCCATGCGAAGCAAGGGTGCAGGGATTCGGGGCAAGAGCGGAGGAGGAGAGGCGGGGAGGAGGGGAAGAGGGGGGGAGGGGAGGAGCGGAAGAGGGGATGAGTTGGTGAAAAGGGGAAAAGAGGAGGAAAGTTGGCGCGCTGATAGTGGTGCCATGATGACAGGCCAAGGGTGGAGATGTCAAGTGAAGGCACACGCCGCTGTCGCACGCACTGTCGAAGGATTAAAGCTTTGGTTTCAGAGCTGCTCATGGGTGGAGAGGAATGAGGCGAAAAAGGAGGAGGTGTTGCTTGTTTGGTATGGTTGGTGGATGGCGGTAGAGTGGTGCTGCTGGTGCATGGGAGAGAAAAGGAAAACGGAGGGAGTGGTGGGAGGAGGGAGTCTGAGAATGTCTGTGAAGGGAAGGGGCTGGAAGCTGGGTTTGAGGTGTTGAGAGAGGAAGGGGAATTTGGAGTTGATGGCCTGGGGGCTGTTGGGCTGAGAAAGCCCTTAGGATCTTTGCAGGACTAAACTCAGAGTAGGAATACTGTGGCTGCGGAAGCGTTTTGATAAGAAGTATTGAACCACCTTGCACTACCTAGTATGTGAGGGCAAAGTAGATTGATTAAAACAAAGAGATACAAGGTGTTTATAAGAGTACAAGGAATATGAAGAGATACAACTAATAACCGTTTTACTGTTGCTGTTGCGGTTCGCTACAGTGACGACTCGGGCAACTGCTCAATAACGAGTCAGTTGTTTGTTCTTGCTGTCGCGCTGTACTTGTCAGTTCAAAGGTCGCTGACCTTTTACTTTCGCGTAACCTCCAGCAGTTACTTTTCTTCTCAACCTTCGATGGTTGACTCACCGATGCTTCGTTGTGCTTCGTTTCGTTTACGACTTAGTGTTTCGACACAACAGAAGCGCTTAAATCACTTGTTTCCAACACTTCCCTTCGCTTCTTGAGTGTCGTTGCTGGTGACGTGACGTGGCCTTGTCCAGTTAGCAGCATGCAGTACTCGAACTTCTGCTTTCCGAGCTTCTTGGTCAAGTAATCAGCTGCCATCTTGGACGTGGGGCAGTAGGACAGCTCGAGTTTCCCCTTCTCGATTTCGTCCTTCACAAAGAAATATCCCAGTGCGATGTGCTTCGTCCTGTTCGCAAATCCGCTCTTGTTTGCTATGCGGATCGATGACTGATTGTCGCAAAACAGGGAGAAGCTGGGTAACTGGGCCAACTTCGCTTCTTCCAGCAGTTCATGAAGATACAGTCCTTCCTTGGTGGCTAAGCAGAGTGCGATATGTCAAAAGTAGAAGGTGAAGTTTAGAACAAGAAAGAGGGGTTTGCACTAGCAGGCAGTTGAGTACGTATAGCAAACCCTAATCTGGGCTATACTCGCTATAGAGTACCCCACTGCAGGCTAGACAAATATAACATTCTGACACAATATATTCTGCTTCAGCTGAGGAGAGAGCAATTAGTTCCTGCTTGCTCGATTGCCACGAGATAGGCCCGATAGGCTCGAGCCGGTAGATGTAGCCGGTGCGCGAGCGCCTATTGTCAGAGTCGATGGCGTGATCAGCGTCGACGTAACCGATCAGTTTAGGCGTCATAGTTCCGTTCTTGTAGTAGGTTAGTTTGATCGTCGGGGTGCAGACGAGGTAGTGTAGTGCGCGGTCGAGCTCCGCCATGTGCTTTGCTTCAGGTTTCTTGAGGTAGGTGGCGAGTTGGCTCGCAGAGTACGATAGATCCGGTCGGCAAGTGACTGCTGCGAAGAGGAGGCATCCCAGCTTCCGTTGGTAATCGCGTATGCCGGCAGGTTTGAGTGGAGCGGAGGCTTCCTTGTGATTTCCGGCGGTGTAGCGATATGGTGTGGAGATAGTAGTCGGGGTGAGTCCGAAGCGTTTGGCGATGGTGTCGGTGTATTTTGCGGCGCTGAGGTAGATCGTGTTCTCTTCCTCCTGAATGTTGAGCCCGAGGTATTGTTTCACGATGGACGAGACGGTGAGTGTCAAGTCCCACTGCAGCTCCCCTTCGAACCAGGTTGTGATGCCGTCGGTTGAGCCGATGTAGAGCACATCGTCCACGTAGACGATAATTAGGATGTAGTCGTTGCCTTTCGTGAGTCGGTACATGCCCTGGTCGTGCGGTAGCTGGCGGAATCCGATGCGGATGAGTCGAGCGTGTAGATACTGCTGCCACAGTCTCGGAGCCTGCTTGATGCCATATAGAGACTTCAGTAGTTGACACACTTGGTTAGGATCTCCGTTGGAGCCGTGTGGTAGCTCGACGAAGATCTTAGCGTCGACAGGTGCGTAGAGGAAGGCGTTAGCGACGTCAATTTGGCGTAGTTTCTTCTTCTTCATGGCTTTTATCGCGAGGAGAATCCGTAGTGAAGTGTGTCTGCTAACCGGCGCGAATGTCTCGATGAAGTCGCGTCCGTGCACTTGGTCGAAGCCGCGTACGACCCAACGTGCTTTGAACTTGTTGATGGTGCCGTCTGCTTTGGTTTTCACATGGAAACCCCATTTTCCGGTGAGAATTGTCTTGTTGCGTGCCATGCCGATGGGAACAACTTTCCAGGTGTTGCGTTCTTCCAGCGCCTTTAACTCTTTATCCATGGCTTCGCGCCATTTTTCCCTGTGTTCCCCCCCCAGAGCCTGCTGAACCGTGGTAGACTCCTTAGGTGGGGCTGAACCGTGGACTGCGGTGACGAGGCCAAGTATCTGCAGTCCGCTCTGTGTGTAGCGGGGGAGAGTTGTGTCCTCGGGATAGACTGCTTCATCTCCCGCTTCTGGATCAGGTATGAAATTGGGTCCTACGCGTTCTGCTTCATCGGTGTTGACTCTTGCAGGTGTAACGCAACCGTTGTCGGCGAAGTGGTAGTAGACGTCGGCGTTAATGCTTTCGCGAGGGTTGTCGCCGTCCATCGAAACATCGATTGAACAGTAGGGAAGAGGTCCGGCTTCCTCCGAGGCTCCTTCCACGTTCTGCTCGTCCCAGTCAGCTTCATCTTCTGCCGAGGCGAAGGCTCGGGTGCCAAGGAATCCGCCCGAGAGGTCTGGGTTTCCTTCTTCCACGTTGGCAAGGTATGTCCGAAGAGTAAGGTTCTCGTTGAAGATGACATCACGTGCTGCTACTATTTCTTTTGTGTTGATGTCGAAAATCTTCCATGCGTTGCAATGTTTTTCGATGCCCAGGTGTAGCCCCCACTGTGCGCGTTGGGAGAATCGGCCGGCTAATGCAGATGGGGGTCGGTGCTGTACCGTGCAGCCAAAGACTCGCAATATTCTTGTGCTGCCCAGCTTTCCTGTCCACAGCAGATGCGGTGATGCGTTGTTCGGGAGTGATGATGACGAGAGCAAGTTGTGCAACATCACAGCGTGGTCCATTGATTCGGGCCACTGGTGGTTGGGTAGCCGCATGCCATGTAGCAGCTAGCGCATGGTGTTCTGAAGGGTCCTGTTCATCCTTTCTGCTACACCTTGCTGTTGATGGGCATATGGAAGGGAGATGAGACGCTTGATTCCTCGTTCTGCCAGGTAGTCCTTGAACTGCTATGACGTATATTCCCCTGCTCCGTCTGACTGGAAGCTTTTTAGCTTTACGCCTGATTCTCGTTCAGCCACTGGAAGCCAGGCGACGAAGGCTTCGAAGGCCATGTCGCGGCTCGGAAGATTGAGATGCCAAACGTATCGTGTGGCGGCATCGATGAACGTGATTACGTAGTTGTATGCTCCTTGTCCAGGTTCGCGATTGTACAGAATGTCGCTGTATACTTTCTCCAGAGGTGCGTACGCTGGTGCGCTCGGGTTGTGGTGAGAGACGAACGGTCGATGCGGTAAGTCGGCTTCAGGGCAGGTGAAGCACGTTCCACGGACTCGCTGAATTTCTCTGCCGTCAGTTAGAAGTAGTGAGTCTTTGTCGAGCACGCCTGCTCTTATCGTGCTGTTTAGCGTTGCATTGCTTGGATGTCCCATTCTTGCGTGCCAGGTTCCTTCAGTAGCGCGATGTCCGGGTGAACGTCTGTACAAGTCGGAGTTGGAGTAGAAGCCTGTAGTGAAGTTAGCGCTTCTGTGGACTTCTCGTGGTGTTGGATTCAGCTGCTGCGTGGGAGTCAGTGGTGTGTTGTTGACGAGGACCGGTGCTGTTGAAGGGCCAGCGATTGGTGCTGGTGTTGTTTCTGCTGCTGCCGATGTTATCTCTGCTGCTGCCGATGTTGTCTCTGCTGCTGCCGGTGTTGTCTCTGCTGCTGCCGATGTTATCTTTGCTGCTGCCGATTGTTGAATTATTACTAACGCCCTTGTTCGTTTTGCCTCAGGTATAGTGTGCGAATACCAGAAGCCGCCGGGGCTAAAGTTAGGGTCAAGATCCGGTGGGTGTGTCCAGGAGGTGAAGGTCGCGATTCCGTCGCTTTTGGCGGTGCCTAAGTCTGGAACAAAGTCAAGGACGAAGACGCTGTTCTTCAACACCGCTTTCACGATGTAAAGTCCGCCTCTCCCGTGGTATAGCTTGAACTCCTGAGTGGTGCTGTCCGCTTCGAGGTGAATACCCTTCGCCATCAGCTGACTGACACTCAGTAAGTTATAGCCAAGTCCTTCTGCGATTAAGACCTTGGACACTTGCAAGATAACGTTGGTTTCTCGTGACTGAAGTTGCACTATCCCTTGTCGTCGTGTGCGCAGGTTCTGGTTGTTGGCTACGGTGATGACGACTTCGCGCTGGAGTTGGTGTTCGCGTTGAACGAAGCGACCCAAGGAGCACATATGTTGTCCGCAGCAGCTGTCTAAGAACCAAGTGTCTTTCCCGGACGGCTCGCTCTGGGCGATGGCTGCGTATGTCGGGTTCGGCTCCAGTGTCTCGCGGCGAGGAGCGCTTTCGTCAAGTTGTTCTTCTGGTGAGTAGTGCGGTGGTGACTCAGTGATGCAAGAGTCCGACAATCTCGCCATGCAGCTCACGATGTTTCTTATCCCTTGTGCAGGTTGCGTTGTTGTCAAGGCTTGAACTTGAGGAGTGGGATGTGCTTGTGTTGAGGCGATTTGGCTGCTTGAAGGTCGAATTTGTCATTGTGGTGTTGTTGACTGTCGCATATTTGGGCAGTGTGTACGAGGGTGTCCAGACGTTTTGCAGAGATGACAGAACGGTGGTACGTGCTGCTGAGAAAGTTAGAACGAGAATGAATTGACTAAGGAATGAAAGTGATACAAATATGAAACCCTAGAATTGTGTACCCCGTAGTATCTAACCCGCTACAGCCTACACAGGCTAGATCATATAAGTCCGACACACCCCCATAGGCAAAGTGGGGGAGAACAAGGGGTCACAAGACCAGTCAAGCAAAGCAAGGCAAAGCAAGCTCAGGGTGGATCACAACGTCACCACACATTCTGAGCACAAGTTCAAGGCCACAAGGCCAGTTCACATGCATGAGTACACACATATATATGACGCTAAACAAGCAAAAGCAGGTATATATGTATATGTAACCGTACAAGCAAGGTCAAGAAGTGAGCAAGTGAGGCAAGGTAGGTACAAGACCTAACAGAGTACAGAAGCGCTGATGGTCACAAGGCGCAAGTGCCTTGGTGAAGATATCAGCAGTGTTGGCCTCAGAGGCCACGTAAGCAAGGCGCAGCTGACCGCGCTGCTGCAGCTCACGAGCAAGGAAGTAGCGAAGAGCGATGTGCTTCGTTATGTGCTCCAGTCTGTGCTCCCGACACAAGGCCAGCATAGCCTTGTTGTCTACGTACAGAACTGGAGGAGAACGAGGCGGCTCTCCTAGGTCAGTCAGCAGGTAGGTGAGCCAGCGTAGCTCCTGTGCAGCCATGGCACCTGCGTAGATCTCAGCTTCACAACTGGAGCCGAGAACAGAAGACGAGCGGGTAGACCGCCACGAAACAGAGCCGGAACCAAGGCTGAAGGTGTAACCCTGTGACGACCGCTGCGTAGCCTGGTCGTCAGCCCAAGAAGCGTCTGCGTGACCAGTGAGGACCACTGGACTCCGCCCTCCAAGCACAAGCCCCATGCCCGACGTACTGCACAAGTAGCGCAACACCCTCTTCGCTGCAGCCATGTGCTCTGGTCTGTGTCTCCCAGGAGAAACATAGCGTGCCAGAATGCTAAGAGGGTATGCAAGGTCAGGTCGAGTGCAGGTCATCAGGTACATGAGGCAGCCAACAAGCTCTGGGTATGGGCCACTCGACTCTACGGACTCATCCGAAGGCAGAGCTGAGAGCGAGTGGCGAGTAGACAGAGGAGTGGCCTGAGGCGAGGAGTACGTGAAGCCGAAGCGCTGAAGGACCTGCTGCACCATGTGTGACTGAGTCAGGGTAATGGTGCGCTGTGCTCTGTCCCGGGTGATCTGCAAGCCAAGGTAGCTGCGCAGTTCACCCAGGTCTGTGCACGTGTGTCTCTTCTGCAGCTCGGACTTCACGTGGGCGAGTCCAGCAGTGTCAGCTGTGGCAAAGACCAAGTCGTCGACGTACACGAGGATGTAGAACGGCGGTAAAGAAGTGTCGGTGCGCAGAAACAGCGACGGGTCGGCAGTAGAAGGAGCAAACCCAAGAGCCGCAAGTGTAGTCCTCAGTGTGTCGTGCCACTCACGAGGTGCCTGGCGGAGACCGTAGACTGGCCGCCGGAGGCTCCACTGGGTACCAGGAGGAAAAGACCCAGTGAAGCCAGGTGGGCGGCGCAGCCAGATCTCCTCGTGCAGGCTGCCCTGCAAGAAAGCAGTGCTGAAGTCAAGAGAGTGAAGCTCGTATTCACGGTGAGCGGCTATGTGCAGCAGTACTCGAAGAGTGGTCATCTTTGGGGTGGGAGAGAAGGTCTGAAAGTAGTCAACTCCCTGCCGCTGACTGAAGCCACGAGCCACGTAGCGCGCCTTGAAGACAGGCGGAGAACCCGGCGGCCGCTTCACCCTGAAAATCCACATGCCACTGACGATGTTCGCCCCAGGAGGGGGAACCTCGTCGACGTAGGTGCCTGTGGACTTCCAGGAAGCCATCTCTGCATCCATGGCTGCCTGCCACTGAGAGGAGTAGGGACCCTCTATCGCCTCCGCGTAAGAGCGCGGAGTCGGGATGTCTGGTGCATCCGGGTCTCCCTCAGGGGCAAGCAGCATGGACACGAGATGAGGTGAAGCAGCAGCAAAGCACTGGAACTCATCCTGCCTGTCCTCAAGGACGTCCGTGCCAAGGGCACACTCACCCCCGACGGACGGAGGACAGACAGACTCAGACTCAGCGACAAGACTAGCAGCGTAGTCTAGACGACAGCGAGCAGCGAAGTCGACAAGCTCAGAAACTAAGGCAGACGCAGCAGCGGACTCAAAGGAAGGGTCAGTGACGACAGTAGCAAGGAGACGCGTGACAGTAGGACTGGCAGCACGAAGGGAGTCCGACTCCGGGTCAGCAAGAACAGGAAGAGAGGACTCAGGAGGAGAAGGCAAAGGGGCACGCAGCGGAGCAGTGGAAGGATGCAGAGACATCCGGTGCGTGCCGGGGACAGGGGGAGGACGCTGACGCGAACCACAACCACTAGTGCGAGCAGCACGGACAGGTGACGCAGGACGAGACGCAGGCTCACGACGCTCAGCAAGACCTCCAGTAGGACCAGTGTAGGGAGAAGGAGCAGGCAGTGGGGAGGCCGGCTGTAACTGTGACTCGGACTGGACAGGCGGTGGACACTCTAAGGGAGGAGTAGGACCAGTAGAGGGCGGAAGACCAAGAACCTGCTGAAGGAGCGGAACGAAGTACGGCCGCCGCCGCGCAGCGCCACAAGAACCAGCAGGAACAGCACCAGCACCCCGAACGGCAGCACCAGCACCAGTAGGACCCCCAGCTCCAGCAGCGCCAACTCCAGCACCTCCAGCACCCTCAGAAGCACCAGCGCCAGCAGCACCTCCAGCGCCAACACCCCCAGCACCTCCAGCTCCAGCCGGACCACCAGAAGACGCAGCAGCTCCAGCTCCAGCAGCACCAGCAGCACCTACGCCAGAAGCACCACCAGCTCCAGCACCAGGAGCACCCGCAGGCCCAGCAGCTCCAGAACCCTCAGGACGAGCACCTCTGGGACCCGCGGCACCAGTACCCTCAGCAGCAGTAGAACCTCCAACACCAGCAGCACCTCCAGCTCCAGCAGCACGGCTCCAGCGTCGAGCAAACCACTCGCGCAGCTCCTGTGGAGAGAGTGGCTCGCGCCGGGACGAAGCACCCGAAGGACCTCCAGGCCCAGTCCCGTCAGAAGCCACACGAGCAGGCTCAGCACCCCCAGACTCCGCAACCCCCATGGTCAGCACCCCCAGACGCAGCACCCCCAGGCTCAGCACCCCCAGGCGCAGCACCCTCAGAGTCAGCACCCCCAGGCTCAGCACCCCCAGAGTCAGCACCCCCAGACCCAGCACCTGCAGGCTCAGCACCCCTAGCAGCACCAGAGTCAACAGCTACCTCGACAGGGTCGACTGCGTCTACCTGAGACACACTGTGAGAATACGAGCAGAAAGTTTAGAATGAGAAAGAGGGGTTTCACTAGCAGTAGTTGGGATACATATAGGAAACCCTAACTGGGTTTTACCCGCTATTGTGCACCCCACTACAGGCTAGATAATAACATTCTGACACACCCCCATAGCCAAAGTGGGGTGTAATCAGTACAATAAACAGGCATAGAGCAATAGTTCACAATGAGAAGCAAGGCTAGAGGCTATCACAGAGGGCAAGTGAGGAGGAGGAGAGACTGTGGGGGAGAGAAGATGGGAGGCGACTGCTGAAGCTGCAGACACACAGGAGCTGCTGGCTCAGTGGCTACCGAAGCAAAGGCCCGGACTACAGGAGTAACTGGCTCCGCGGAGATTGCAGCCTCCAGACCGGAGCAACTGACCCACAGGCGACTGGCGACTACCGGAGATTGTAGCCTCCGGACTACTGGTGCTGCTGGCGACACGACGGCTGCCTCCACTCAACCTCCCCCAGCTGCTCCACGCCCCTCTCACACACCCCTTGCTGAAAACCTTAGCTCCACTCCCCCGGCACCCCCCTTAAACCCTAAACCCTCGGCTCCCACATACCCACCCCCCTCAGCGGTAGCTGCAGCAGTGGGAGACGGAGGAGGAGGAGGAGCAGGGGACGGTGCACACACCCGTCACCCCATACTTGCCACCCTCACACTCGCCACCCCCACACCCTAACTCGGGCAGCACGGGGCAGGAGCGCGGGCAGCAGCGCGGGGGACGGCGCGCGACTCCCTAGGGCGCCGCGACGGGGTAGCGGGGGGTCGCGCGCTGCTCCCCAGGGCGTCGCGACGGGGCAGCGGGGGCCGCGCGCGGCTCCCCAGGGCGCCGCGACGGGGCAGCGGGGGGTCGCGCGCGGCTCCCCAGGGCGTCGCGACGGGGCAGCGGGGGCCGTGCGCGGCTCCCTAGGGCGCCGCGACGGGGCAGCGGGGGGTCGCGCGCGGCTCCCCAGGGCGTCGCGACGGGGCAGCGGGGGCCGCGCGCGGCTCCCCAGGGCGCCGCGACGGGGTAGCGGGGGGTCGCGCGCGGCTCCCCAGGGCGTCGCGACGGGGCAGTGGGGGTGGCGCGCCAGGAAGGAAAGGGGCCGCGCGCCTCGGGGCGCGCGCCAGAGAGATGAAAAATACGTCGCACGCCACGGGGCGTGTGACAGATCGAGTAGCAGCGGAAGCAGTAGGCGGACCCACAGGCCAAGAGCGTAACCGCTCTGATACCATGTGAGAATACGAGCAGAAAGTTTAGAATGAGAAAGAGGGGTTTCACTAGCAGTAGTTGGGATACATATAGGAAACCCTAACTGGGTTGTACCCGCTGTAGTGCACCCCACTACAGGCTAGATAATAACATTCTGACACACACCTTAGGGGGCAGGACCCTGAGGGGGGAGGGGGTCTACCGGAGGAGGACCTGGCGTAAGGAAGAGCGGCGGGGGGGGGAGGGACGCAGTGCGGTAGGGGAAGAGACGGTAGTAGGGAACCGACTCGTCAAACGTGACGTCCTGGGAGGACAGAACACGGCGTGAGGTGGGGTGGTAGAACTGCCAGCCCGGCGCGTCAGGGGGGAAGCCAAGGAAGACGCAGGGAACAGCACGAGGGGGCAGCTTGTCCGCAGACAAGTCGCGGACAAACGCCCGAGATCCCCAGACACGAAACGCAGACGCATCGCCAACCTTCCCCGTCCACAGCAAAGCAGGGGAGGTCTCCGGCATGGAGACCCGGGGCTGAAGGTTGATCTGATGCGCCGCGTACCTAACCGCAAACGGCCACAGAAAATGGGGGGCAGCCGCATGGACCATGGACGTACGAGCGACGTCCATGACCATGCCAATGCGGCAATCAGCAATCCCATTTTGCTGCGGAGAGTCGGGAAGCGTGAAGGTCTGGCGGATGCCTCGTGCACGACAGAAGGCTCGCAGAAGGTCAGAGGAGAACTCTCCGCCTCTGTCGGAGTGCAGACGCAGAACAGGAAAGTCCGAGCCAAAACTCTCTCTGAGCTGGAGACGAGCTGCGCGGATCCAGGCGATCAACACCTCAGTGACCTCACCCTTGCTGCGCAAGGGGAAGACTGTGGTGTAACGCGAGTAGTCGTCAACCACCAGCAGGAAGTAACGCTCGTGACCGTGCCCACGGACGCGGGCTGGGCCCCACACGTCCATGTGAAGCGTCTGCAGCGGAGCCTCTGTCGGAGGAAACTCGGAGGAGTGAGGAGCAGCGCGCTGCCGCCCCTCGACGCAGGGAACGCAGGTGGGGGCAGGCCCCGGAGGAAGGGGAGGGAGGGACCGGGGGAGACCAGAGACAAGGACACGGGAGGCCATGCCTCGAAGACGAGGCAGGGAGGGGTGACCAAGGCGGTGGTGCCAGAGGAGAGTCTAGTAAGACAGGAGACGACACGAGCAGGGGGCAGACTCAGGACCAGACCTGGACGCCGCGGCAAACACCTGACCCGACGCGGCTACCTGGGCAGACTCAGCGACCGGAGGAGACTAAGTAGTCAGTGTGTACAGGCTCGACCCCGGCTGACGGGTAAACGTGGCCAAGTGACGGCCCGTCCGAGCACACGTACAGTGGGTCACTCGCTGAGTCGCAGGAGTGAACTGGTGAACCCCTCCATCCTGGAGGTCAGCACCACTCACCAAGTTCGTAGAGAACGAGGGGAGGTAAAGACCTGACAGGGTACCAGAAGGGGCCGCCGGACACGGTAGGACAATGGAGAAGTGGGCAAGGACAGGACCCCCAGAGGGGTCTGCCAGGGAGACTGCCACTGGCCGACTAAGCGGCGTGAGTGTGGTGCGGTCTCGAAAGAAGGAGCGGGAAGCACCCGAGTCAAGGGTGAAGGTGTGGGTGGCCGGAGCTGACGCGGTACCTGAGAGCGCAGACTCACCAGCACCTGGGGCAACAGACTCACTGGCACCTAGAGCAGCAGCCTCACCAGCACCTAGAGCAGCAGCCTCAATGCCCGGGTCAGGCGGAAAACACCGGTAACAGTCACCCTCATCACTAATAGTCACAGCAGACATGGCAGCAAGAATAGCATCATAATCAAGATCAAAGATCGCAACACCCGCCCTAGACAGCTCGCCCCAGCGAGGGATCTCAGTAGCGTCGGGGAACTGGTGACGCCAAGCGTCCGTCAGGCGGCCGAAGCAGCGCTGGGTGGAGTGCGGACCCCCACACTGCTCACCCGCACGGTCGCCGGTACGTAGAACATAGGTACAGGGGCCAGCACCCCCACCCCGCTGACGAGCAGTGTACCACTCACGAAGCTGCTGGGGGGAAGGGGTCTCACGAGTGCGCTGCTGCTGCTGCTGCTGGCGCTGACCACCACCGGAGCCGACCCTCTGCGTAGAGCCGCCCCGACCAGCTCCACCTCCACCGCCGCTACCTCCACCACCGCCTCTACCTCCGCCACCTCCGCCCGCACCGCCACCACCGCCGCCTCCTCCGCCTCCACTGCCGCCACTAGCGCCCCCACTCCCGCCACCACTCCCACTGCCACCCCCACACCCTCCGCCGCCTCCAACGCCGCCTCCACCGCCCCCGCCAGCTCCTCCAGCGCCCTTACCCCCCTTGCGCTTGCCTGAGCGGCGTCTCCCACTGGAGGCAGACGCCGCGCCGACCGACTCAAGACCAACGAGGTCGGTCGCAGCAGTAGAGGCAACAGAGGGCAAGAGGGGGGAGGGGGAGCACCCCTCAAAGACAGGGGTACGAGGGTCACCACGAGAGGCTCTTACAGCGACTATACTCTTCTCTGCTGCTAGGAGGCGCTCCTCGAGGAGGTCAACGGTGAGAGTGGTGGGGCAAACAGAGAGGAAGTGGTCCTTGACCGAGCGAAGGGTGTCAGGGAGCCGGGTGACTATGTAGTAGAGGGTGATGTACATAGGGGGGGGGTTCTTGGCACAGAATTCAGCAGGAAGTGCAGCGCGGTAGCGAATGTCACTAGTGCGAAGGTGCGTAATGAGGTCAGCGACTGTGGGAAAAGCGGCGAGGTCAGGGAAGAGGTACGGCAGTATGAGGCGGTTAAGAGCAGCAGTGGCAGGGGAAGAGTAGCGTGCAACTACAGCGTCGTACAAGGTCTTAGCACTCTTGTACTGACTAAAATGCGCGCGCTCAGCGGTCGGTAGGTGGCGGCGCACAGCAAGGCGGGCAGCAACATCGCGCGTGGCCCACTGTGAGCGAACAGTGGCGTCAGCATCAGCAGCAGGGGCAGGAGAGGCACCAGAAGTGAGGTCAAACAGGGAGAGACCGTCTGCCCTATCGCACTGTAGGAAAAGCTGCAGATCATCTACCCAGACCTCAAAGTCAACAGCCCGACCCTCAGCGTCAAAGGTGAGAACACTGGGGGTGGCCATGACAGCAGTAGACTAGCAGAGAGAGCAGCGGGGTAGGGCAGTGCAGTGGCAGAGGTGCTGCTCTTACCAGGCAGGTGGGGCAGGCCGAGGGAGGCCGGCAGGGACAGGGCCGCGACTGCAGTGACTGCGGCGGCTCGGCTGCGGCGACGTGGCGGCTCGGCGGCTCGGCTGCAGGGCGGCTCGGCGGCTCGGCTGCTGGGCGGCTCGGCGGCTCGGCGGCTCGGCGGCACAGGCGGCTCGGCGGCTCGGCGGCACAGGTGGCTCGGCGGCAAAGGCGGCTCGGCAGCTCGGCGGCTCGGCGGTGACGGTGGCTCGGCTGCTCGGCGGGGCCGGGAAGGGCGGCGGAGGGGCCGAGGAGGGGCGGCAGGGCCACAAAGGGCGGCGACGGGGCCGCAAGGGGCGGCAACGGGGCCGCTGAAGGGCAGTGACGAGGCCGCTGAGGGGCGGCGACGGGGCCGCTGAAGGGCGACGACGAGGCCGCGAAAGGGCGGCGATGGGGCCGCGGAAGGGCGGCAATGGGGCCGCTGAAGGGCGGCGACGGGGCCGCGGATGGGCGGCGACGTGGCCGGTGAGGGGCGGCGACGAGGCCGAGGGGAGGGAGAGCCGGCGACGGGGCCGCTAAGGGCGGCTAGGGGGTCGCGGCTCGGCGGCGACGGGGCCGTAAGGGGCGGCGACGGGGCCGTAAGGGGCGGCGACGGGGCCGTAAGGGGCGGCGACGGGGCCGTAAGGAGCGGCGTCGGGGCCGTAAAGGGCGGTCGCGGGGCCGTGAGGGGCGGCGACGGGGCCGTAAGGGGCGGTCGCGGGGCCGTGAGGGGCGGCGACGGGGCCGTAAGGGGCGGTCGCGGGGCCGTAAGAGGCGGCGACGGGGCCGTAAGGGGCGGCGACGCGGGGCCGTAAGGGGTGGCGACGGGGCCGCTAAGGGGCCACGCGGGGCCTAGAGAGGGCAGCGACGGGGCCTGAGGGGCCGCTAAGGGGGGCGCGACGGGTCGCTAAGGGCGGGACACCAGGCGCGCTTCGGGTAAGGGGCGGCACGCGCCCCGGGTAGGGAAAAAAAAAAAAGGTTGGTGGGCCCTAGGAACAGTTCCCACGAGGGAACCTGCTCGATACCATGAGAAAGTTAGAACGAGAATGAATTGACTAAGGAATGAAAGTGATACAAATATGAAACCCTAGAATTGTGTACCCCGTAGTATCTAACCCGCTACAGCCTACACAGGCTAGATCATATAAGTCCGACAGCTGCTGCTGTTGTTGTTTGTTCTGTCGGTTGGAGTTGTTGAAGCGCCGTTGAGTGTGGAATGTGAATTCAGGTGCTAATGTCTTTCTCTTTTGTCGTTCCTCGTGCAGGTCCATGTCTTGCTGTTCGGCGTGAATTTCGGCGCAGAGTGCAGCTTCAGAGATTTTCCCGTGGGCTCGAAGAATAGCTCGAGTGGAACGCCAATGAGGACCAAGACCAGTGATGACGACTGTGATGAAGGCTTCTTCAGATATCGATCCTCCGCATCGAAGAAGTTTGTCGCCCAGTTCACGACAACGGCTGATATATGCCATTCCCTTTTCACCGGGTTTCATTTCCACTTTTGTCAGCTGTGCCATTAGCCGACTCTGATTGACGCTGTCTGTTGCTTGATACAGGTTCTTCAAGTGGTTGTACGCGGGCTCGGCGGAGTTGCCGTATCCCCGATAAGAGCGGATGTTCTGCTGCTGGTTTGAAGTCAGGTTCCTCAGCAGTGACTGATATGTGTACTACTGCTTGTCGTATTCCGTTCCGTGTGTTGGGTATGGCAGGGACCTGTCGAAGAATCCGAGAATCTGTGCACCTTTCATCATCAGTTCAAATTCAAACGACCAGGTAAAGAAATCTTTCCCGTCGCAGCTTTAAGACATGCGCGAACTGCGACTGAACTTGAAGTGCATCCAGTGTTTTTTTCTTGTCCAGGTGAAGGTTGCTGATGCGGCATGAAGCTGATGGAGCCGCGCTAGGGTTCGTACGGAGCAAAGGTAGGCTGCTGTTGCTGATTCCCTCGCGCATAGGATGAACCGTCAAGGCTCATTGGTGTAACGTCATTGTTTTTGTTGCTGTTGTTTGACTGCGCAGGTGCCGTTTGGTGATGCTGTTCGTAGAAGGACATGAAGGAGAAGAACTTCTCCATCATGTTTGGGTCGAAGCATGCGGCTTGATTTGCGGGAGTTTCAGTAGACCCCGCTGCTGGTCTTGTTGCCGTACCCTCCTCTGTCTGTAGGCCAGAGGCAGGAGGTGGAGTAGGAGTAGTGCCGGGAGAGCCGTTAGAGGAGCTTCTCTCCTTCTGCGTTGCCATGCCTTCTGATATTGTAGGTGTCTTGGAAGCAGTTGAGTTTGCCCTGATAGCTCTCATACCATGTTGGGCTGAGAAAACCTTTAGGATCTTTGCAGGACTAAACTCAAAGTAACAATACTGTGGTTGCGGAACCACCTTGCGCTAGTATGTGAGGGCAAAGTAGATTGATTAAAACAAAGAGATACAAGGTGTTTATAAGAGTACAAGGAATATGAAGAGATACAACTAATAACCGTTTTACTGTTGCTGTTGCGGTTCGCTACAGTGACGACTCGGGCAACTGCTCAATAACGAGTCAGTTGTTTGTTCTTGCTGTCGCGCTGTACTTGTCAGTTCAAAGGTCGCTGACCTTTTACTTTCGCGTAACCTCCAGCAGTTACTTTTCTTCTCAACCTCCGATGGTTGACTCACCGATGCTTCGTTGTGTTTCGTTTCGTTTACGACTTAGTGTTTCGACACAACAGAAGCTCTTAAATCACTTGTTTTCAACAGGGGCGATGGCTGATAAAGGCGCCATTGGTAGTGTCTACCGAATGGAATCGTGGAATCTTGGATATGGGGTAGGGTTAGACTGTTAGGGTACAATACCATACCTTGCTGGGCTTGGCTGGTAGTAGCCTAGTGTGGATGAGACACGAATGGCCAGCCGGCTGTGGAGTGGAGACATAATTCTTGATAACAATGTACTCCTTTTCTACTTCACCGTATTGAGTTTGGCTTGTTTCTAATTTTTTTTTTTTTCTTGAAACTGGAGAGGAATTTTTTTCCAGAGCGCTACTTTCAGCTACTTCTGAAAAGCAAACGAGGATTTACGCTAGAATTCGTCGATGCATTGGAGAAACAGAAACTGTGAAGCGAGTAATCTGGAAATGCGTACAACTTGGTCATCCTCCTCACAACGCAAAATTCAGCCAGAACGGAAGCACAATGAAACAAGGAAAGAGATCAGACGCGAATTAGTTAGTAGGCTGCTCCTCACCCGTGGTTTCAAGAGGCCTGCCTGGGCGTAAACGTGCAATGCACGTCGAGAGAATAGGCAGGTGACGAGATATTAAGACGAAGGAACGAAAAGAGGTAGCAAAAGGAATTATTGGACAAAGAAGCGAATTTTGAAGAGTTTCTGATCGTGGTAGAGGAGAGTCCAGCCGCACGCATCGTGGAGCAATTTTTGAGGCGCCTCAAAAAAGGTTCTCGTGGTAGAGGAGAGTCCAGCCGCACGCATCGTGGAACAGCCGCGAGTATCACATCATCATGTAATAGCTCATGATGATCCCATGAACCGAGCCCCATAGCTTAGCCCAGAAGTTGGTCCGGGAGCTTAGCCCAGAAGTTGGTCCGAGAGCTTAGCCCAGAAGTTGGTCCGAGACACGGACTCTCCCACTCACTCAACCATGACTCCTTGAAACAGCCAGCTTTCGTGCTTCACGATAGCCGTACCACGTCGTACCACGTCGTACCGCGGCGTACCGCATCAACTCGTCGCATCTACAGGTCGTATCATCAGCGCTCCTAGCAGCAACACCCGCCGGCGGCAGTGAGAGAGCAGCGAGACGGCACTAGCGGGCCGTCAGCACGAACGGCCGTCAGCAGCAGCCGGCAGGCATGAGCGCAGCGGGAGGGCCGCTGGCCAAGGAGATGGCGGTGCGGAAACGAATCCACGCCGTGTGAGTGATGATGGTGACAGGTAAGGCGGGGATGTGGGAGTGTGTTGAAGGCACGGGGTAGGTGAAGGTATGAGCGCAGCGGGAGGGCTCTCCTGCTCCCGCCGTCGGTAGCAGCGGGCAGGCATGAGCGCAGCGGGAGGGCCAAGGAGATGCCGGTGCGGAAACGAATCCACGCCGTGTGAGGAATGGTGATGGTGGTGATGGTGGTGATGGTGGTGTGAGTGTATTACCCTCCTTGTTCCCCTTCCTCACCTCCCCTCTTCACCTACCCTCCTCACGACACCTCTCCTAGCCACAACCCACTCCAGATGCAACAAGCTGCAGGACGATTTCCCATCTCACGCCTCATCACCCCACTCCACTCCTCATTACCCCTCCTCGTCCCCTGTCCCCCCACCAGGTACAACAAGCTGCAGGACGATTTTCCATCTCTGCGCGAGTACAACGACTATCTGGAGCACGTGGAGGATATAGGTGAGGGAGTGGAGGGAGGGAGTGAGGGGAGTGGCTAATGAGTGAGTGGCGCGAGGTGGGTGCGCTGCTCTCTGCGCGAGTACAGCGACTATCTACCTGGAGCACGTGGAGGATATAGGTGAGTGGGTGGGTGACGGGGAGGGGAGGATGAGTGGTGGTGGTATGGCGGGTGCGGTGGGTGACTGGGCCCTCTCGCCCTTTGAGTCACCTCGCGGGTGCGGTAGGTGACTGGGCCCTCTCGCCCTCTCTGCGCGAGTACAGCGACTACCTACCTGGAGCACGTGGAGGATATAGGTGCGTGGGTGAACGGGAGGGGAGGATGAGATGAGTGGTGAGAGACTGAGAGAGAGGTACAAGGGGTGTGATGTGAGATAGTTGCTTGCGAGGGGTTGAGAGGGGGGTAGCTGGTGTGGGTTATTTCCAATATCTGTGACGGATTTGATAAAGGCCAACATTGCTTCTCGCTCTTGATAAAGGCCAACATTGCTTCTCGCTCTTGATAAAGGCCAACATTGCTTCTCGCTCTTGATAAAGGCCAACATTGCTTCTCACCCTGCCTTCCTCTCCGTCCCTAACTGCATGCCTTCCTCTCCGTCCCTAACTGCATGCCTTCCTCTCCGTCCCTAACTGCATGCCTTCCTCTCCCTCCCTAACTGCCTGCCTTCCTCTCCGTCCCTAACTGCCTGCCTTCCGGAAGGTGGAAGGGACTGAATTGAAGTGGTTGCAATGCAACCGAAGCGAAGGTGAGGGCGTATGAGGCAAGGATACGTCCCATCGCTGCCCCTCCTCTCCCCTCCTCTTTCCAGTGTTTTGGCTGGTGGAAGGAATCGATGTGGCAGCAACAGAGCAGGAATTGAGGGCGTATGACGCAAGGATACGTCCCATCGCTGCCCCTCCTCCCAACCCTTCCGTCCATCCAGTGTTTTGGATGGTGGAGGGGACTGAATCGAAGTGGCGATAACAGAGGCGGGGGTGAGTGAGGGCATAGGAGGCAAGCATGTGTTGACCTTATCCCCCCTCCGTTTGACCTCTCCCTCCTCGCCTCTCCCCTTCATAGTGTTCCGGCTGGTGGAAGGAATCAATGCGGCGGCAGCGACAGAGGCGGAGGTGATGGCGTATGAGGCAACAATGTGTTGGCCTTATCTCCCCCCCACTCCCCTGCCTTCGCCCTCCCCTCTCCTCTTCACAGTGTTCCGGCTGGTGGAGGGGATTGATGTGGCGGCAGCAGAGGCGGAGGTGAGGGCGTATGAAGCAAACAATGTGTCGGCCTTATCCCCCCCTTTTTCATCCTTCGCCCTACTCGCCCTTACCCCCCTCCTTGCCAGTGTTCCGGTTGGTGGAAGGAATCGATGCGGCGGCAGCAGAGGCGGAGGTGAGGGCGTATGAAGCGAACAACCGAGACAGCATCGCAGCTGCCAGAGCCAAGCGGGTGAGTGCTGTGCAGGGCAGCCTGTGAGGCAGTGGTGTGGAGAACGGTGCAGTGGTGTGGAGAGAGGGTGTGAGGGCGTATGAAGCGAACAACCGAGACAGCTTCGCAGCTGCCAGAGCCAAGAAGGTGAGTGACAGTCTGCAGGGATGGTGTAGAGGTGTGGAGAGCGGTGCAGCGGTTAAGAGAGTGGTGAATGGTGTAACAGTCTGGAGAGTGTTGCAGTGGTATGGAGAGAGGAGGTGAGGTCGTATGAGGCAAACAATCGAGACAGCATTGCTGCTGCTAGAGCCAAGCGGGTGAGTGGCTGTCTGCCCGGATGGTGCTGGGGTGTGCAGAGTGGTGCAGCGGTTCAGAGGGTGGTGAGAGGTGCAGAAGTGTGGATAGTGGTGCAATAGCATGGAGAGAGGAAGTAAGGGCGTATGAGGCAGACTCTTGAGTCGACTCAAAAGGCTCTCGCTGCTGATACTAGGCAGGGCGCCAAGCAGCAAAGCTGAGAGCACGCAGCAGCACTGCCACAGTGACTCCCAAGAAGGCAGTCGTATCCCTCCCTCCTCCCTTCAGCATATTGCATCTCACCCACTCTTCCCAACTACCCCCTCTCTCTCCCCTCTAATACCTCCCCTGCTTACACCCGGCAGAGCGCCGAGCAGCAGAGCTGAGAGCAGGCAGCAGCACTGCCGCCCAAACCGGCAGGATCCATTGCTCCCTCTTGAGCTGACTTTTGAGTCGACTCAAACTTTCGACTCAAAAGTCAGCAGGGAGTTTTTGAGACTTCTCAAAAACGCCCAAACCGGGAGGATCCAATGCTATGCTCCCGCCTGTATCGAACGATGCTCTATTCTCCCACTCCAATCTTCCAACTCCACCCACACCCCCCTCCCCCCTCCCCCCCCCCCCCCCCGATACCTCCCCGCCGATACCAGGCAGAGCGCCGAGCAGCCGAGCTGAGAGCAGCAGCACTGCCGCCCAAACCGGGGGAATTGTCCGTGTATCAGCTGTTAGGGGTTTTGGGGAATCGTCCGTGTATCAGCTGGTAGGGGTTTTGGGGAATCGTCCGTGTATCAGCTGGTAGGGGTTTTGGGGAATCGTCCGTGTATCAGCTGGTAGGGGTTTTGGGGAATCGTCCGTGTATCAGCTGGTAGGGGTTTTGGGGAATCGTCCGTGTATCAGCTGGTAGGGGTTTTGGGGAATCGTCCGTGTATCAGCTGGTAGGGGTTTTGGGGAATCGTCCGTGTATCAGCTGGTAGGGGTTTTGGGGAATCGTCCGTGTATCAGCTGGTAGGGGTTTTGGGGAATCGTCCGTGTATCAGCTGGTAGGGGTTTTGGGGAATCGTCCGTGCATCAGCTGGTAGGGGTTTTGGGGAATCGTCCGTGTATCAGCTGGTAGGGGTTTTGGGGAATCGTCCGTGTATCAGCTGGTAGGGGTTTTGGGGAATCGTCCGTGTATCAGCTGGTAGGGGTGGGATTGGGGAAGTATGGGGGAGTATGGGGGAGTATGGGGGAGTATGGGGGAGTACTGGAGGTATTGGAGGGTATTGTGGTTGAGTATGGGGCTGAGAGCAGCAGCACTGCCGCCCAAACCGGGGGAATCGTCCGTGTACCAACTGGTAGGGGTTTTCAAAGAGAGACGATGGGGAAGTTTGAGGGAGTCTGAGGGAGTATGGGGGAGTATGAGGGAGTATGAGGGAGTATGGGGGAGTAGCGGGGGGAATGGGGGAGTATGGAGGTAAGAACAGCAGCACTGCCACGAAGACAGGGGTGGTAGCTGGTAGGGGTGGGAATTGGATGTGGGAATGGGGGGTTGGGACTCGTCAGGTTGTGCACCACACAAGCTGCCTCGCACCACACAAGCTGCCTCGCACCACACAAGCTGCCTCGCACCACACAAGCTGCCTCGCACCACACAAGCTGCCTCGCACCACACATGCTGCCTCGCACCACACATGCTGCCTCGCACCACACATGCTGCCTCGCACCACACATGCTGCCTCGCACCACATGCCTGCCTGCCCTCACACACGGCACTCACTCCCCTCTCAATCTCCGTGTGCTCCCCTCTCAATCTCCGTGTGCTCCCCTCTCAATCCCCGTGTGGTCCCTTTCGCAGCCTCTCTTCCCCACCCAGTTGCTTCAACCTCTGATCCCAACCGTTTCTACTCTCCCCACACTCCCCCCACACCTCCCCTCTCTCCCCCTCCATCCACCTCTCCTGTCCCCTGCAGATAGAGCAGCAGGAGAGGGACCAGTTGGAAATGACAACTGATTTCGCCTCAGCAGCAGCAGCAGGAGCAGGGGGCATGGCAGCAGGAGCACGAGCAGGAGCAGGGGGCATGGCAGCAGGAGCACGAGCAGGAGCAGGGGGCATGGCAGCAGGAGCACGAGCAGGAGCAGGGGGCATGGCAGCAGGAGCACGAGCAGGAGCAGGGGGCATGGCAGCAGGAGCACGAGCAGGAGCAGGGGGCATGGCAGCAGGAGCACGAGCAGGAGCAGGGGGCATGGCAGCAGGAGCACGAGCAGGAGCAGGGGGCATGGCAGCAGGAGCACGAGCAGGAGCAGGGGGCATGGCAGCAGGAGCACGAGCAGTAGCAGGGGGCATGGCAGCAGGAGCACGAGCAGGAGCAGGGGGCATGGCAGCAGGAGCACGAGCAGGAGCAGGGGGCATGGCAGCAGGAGCACGAGCAGGAGCAGGGGGCATGGCAGCAGGAGCACGAGCAGGAGCAGGGGGCATGGCAGCACGAGGGGCCTTCCCTCCCCTTTCTCACCTCATCCCTTTCTCCTCCCCATTCTTTCCCCTCTTCCCCCTCCCTTTCTCTGCAGATAGAGCAGCAGGAGAGGGACCAATTGGAAATGGCAACTGATTTTGCCTCAGCAGCAGCAGCAGGAGCAGGGGACATGGCAGCAGGAGGAGCCTTCCCCCCTCGACCAATGGGCATGCTCCAGCCCATGCCTGTGCACCATACCGACAGCAGCCTAGGCTCGGCACCGAGCCTGACTCCGGAGCAGCAGCAGGCTCGGATCTTGAAGGGGCAGAAGGCGGGCGGATGGACGGTGGAGATCTCTCACAGGAGAGCCGTGGAGGAGGCTTGGGGCACACTATGGGTGATGTGATGCTGGCTCTGCGTGATGGGAGGATGGGAGGAGTGTGGTTGATGTGATGCTGGCTCTACCCAACGTTCAGGTGCCTTCAATTCACTGGGAGATCTCTCACAGGAGAGCCGTGGAGGAGGCGTGGGGCATTGTGTGTGTCATGTGATTCGTTGCTGTGCGCGATGGGTTATGGGGATATGGGAGGATGGGGTGTGGATGGTGGGGAGAATTGGTGTGGGCGATGCTAAGATTGGGTTGTGGTTGAGTGATGGGAGGATGGAGTGTGGGTGATGGGAGGATGGAGTGTGGGTGATGGGAGGATGGAGTGTGGGTGATGGGAGGATGGAGTGTGGGTGATGGGAGGATGGAGTGTGGGAGATGGGAGGATGGAGTGTGGGAGATGGGAGGATGGAGAATATGTGATATGAGAGAATAGAGTGTGGGCAGTGTATGCCACGCTCTGCTTTGGAATGGAGGGAATCTTATGTCTGGTCCAGTGCTGCAGTGTTGGGGGGGGGGGGAAGTGCTGCAGTGTGGGGGGAAGGGAAGTGCTGCAGTGTGGGGGGAAGGGAAGTGCTGCAGTGTGGGGTGCGGGGGGAGTGCTCTGATCTGATCTGAGGCGCTTCAAACGTTTTGAGGCGCCTCCTATCCAAAGTCCTGCAAAGCCAGCTGCAGTGGTGTCGCATTGTAGGGCTAGGTGCCTGTATTGAGTGAGACTATCCCAAAGCCAGGCAAGCGGTGGCAACGGCAGCTGTAAATGGTGCTTGGTAGGGCTCGGTTTTAGAGCACAGTGAGACGGGTGGGGTGCAGGGTTAATAAGTTGGAAAAGTGGCAGATATTGAAATTGCCTGGTGCTAACTGGATTCGACCACAATTTGAATTATCTTATTGAACCAACATCATGAGATACAGTACTTGGTTTATGCACACTATTGTACACATGGTTTCAGGGGCCAAAGGCTTCAGGTGGGGGAGGCAGCATCTGTAGCCCTCTGGAGTCGAGCAGCTGCACTAAAGCGAGGTAGCCTATAGCGAGGATGAGAGAGATGGCTCCTGTGATGATGGCGGTCACCTGGCCCTTCACCAAGCCTGGTGAGGGAGAAAAGCACCGAGGAGAGGAGAATTACGTAAGAGAAAGGATAAGGATTGGCTGCAGCCACAATGAGAGAAATGGCTCCTGTGACAATGGCGGCCACCTGGCCCTTCACCAAGGCTGTTCAGAAAGCCAGCACAGAGGAGAGCGGAATGAAGATAAAAGGGCGGGGGGAATGGGGGAGGTGAAGGACGGGGGGGGAGGATGGGGCCGAGAGGGGGAAGGAGGGGGAGAGAGGGAGGGGCGACACGGGCGAGGAGGGGGAGGAAGGGCGTGGGAAGGGGAAAAAGAGTGGGGCGGATGGAGAAATATCGTGAGGGAGGGGGGGCGGGAGAGAAGGAGGGAGAGAGGCAGGCAGGTAGGCAAGAGGGAAAGAGCACTCTGGTTGTGGGAGAAGAGGAAGGGGGAAGCTTTTGAGAATTCTCAAAAGCGATGCAGGGGTGTGTCTTTTGAGAATTCTCAAAAGCGTTTCCTATCAGCGACGCTTTTGAGAATTCTCAAGAGAGGCAGGCAGGTAGGCAAGAGGGAGAGAGCACTCTGGTTGTGGGAGAAGAGGAAGGGGGAAGGGAGGGCGGGGGAAGACGGAGGAGGAGGGGAGGAAGTTGGGTGGAGAGAGAGACGGGGGGTAGAAAGAAGTGTCATTTGCGTCATTTGCGTTTAACGCCAGCCGGCTCAGTATGTTCGTCCCAAAAGACGAGCACTCAATGTAATATGTAACCCTATTCTAAAATCGCACCATTCAATAAGGTACACTTTTGATACATTCACCACTCTGCCAGGTCAGCATCAACAGAATTTCAAGGCAAGAATCATCAGTAGTAGCTTATATTCGTTACCGAAAGGAACCGAACCGAACTAATGGAGACCGAAGGAACACAGTGAAAGAACGCGAACTAAAACGCATAGAATGGTCGAACTGATTTGAACAAAACCTACCGAACCGGGGCTGAACCCAGCCGAACCCAGCTGGCTGAGTAAGTTCGCACCTTGTTGCGGAGGAGGCGTGGCGGGTTGCGCTGCTGGCGGGGGCTTCGGCGAAGCGTCGGCCTGCGAGGTATCGGCGGAGCCGCTATCGTCCGACGAAGCTCGCGCCGCGAGCGAACGTCTTAACGGAATTGCTCGCCTTGATGCACATTCACGCGCTCCGGTCGCCGGGAATCGCGGCAAGGTCGGTGGCACTGCTCCTCGTGTCGCGCAGGAAACACGTAGCGCGAGTGACGGGAGAGGAAGAAGCGACGACGAGTTTTGAGGAACACCAGGGGAGGAAAGAATGTGATGCGTGCATGACGTGGCGTTAAGGGATACCGTGGCGGCAGCCATTGTTGGTGTCTGTCTCACAGTTCACCCTCCGTACAACAATCCGTCCACTGTCACTTTCACGAGCGTGACACTTTGTGACGGGACACTCTCGTTACGAATGATTTGCTTTCAACGTAATGCCTCGTTGCAAGCAGTGTAAGCGTAGCTGGACATAGATGGTGCACTGGTAGTAACGGGTGAGTTAATGTAAAGGATGGCCAGACTTGAGGTGTCAAAATGCTGTTGGGCGGTGGACGGGAGTCGAACGTGGTCCAACCAGAACCGCCAACGTGGTTGTGTTAGGCAGCGTCGACAACTTGAACAACGGAGAGGCCAAGCACATCTACACTCGAACTCTCACAAGCAAGTACTTGTTACGCTTGCAATGGAACGAATTAGCGAGGATTGCACTATCGGATAAAAAGAAGTTTATGCACATCATTGTACCTGGTGCCGCAATATTCTTCAACTGGGTTTGTTCTAGCCGAGGATAATAGGCCCGACATTGCTTGCAATTGGCAAACAACCTGACTCAACCACTGTACTGTACCCGCACGCCGTTTCCAGCTGTTTCGTTTCGCATATCACACGGTCAAACTTGGCTCGTTTATGACTTTCTGGGCAGAAAGTTCCAGAATGTGCTGTGCTAGGCGGACCCACTTCGTGCATGTCCAAACTCCATCTCCCCGCCCTTCTGACCTTGGTGTACACATTGTATGGTCCCATAAAACACCGTACAAACAGAATGGTCCCATGAATAAGTGTTCGGGCAGGTGGACACAGAGGCCCTCCCGACACCAACAACATGTCCGAGTGGCAATGAGACGAGATACGTTGTTGTCGTCATCTTATCCACACCCAGCCTGGCCCCGCCTCACGACAACTACACAGTCCAACCAGTGAACATAGGGACAAACACGCACATAATATATTATCAGTTGCCAATCTGGTCTGTACAGCGTCACTTCAGTTCAGTCAGCCACTCCGTTCGCTTCGCTCCATTATCGTCGTATCTAGCGCAGTTTTGCTTTACTACCGTTTTTGAACGCAACAAACCACAGAGAAACGTAAATTTATTATGAATCGACAAGAAACAATGCTGTACTTGCTGTCTCCCCCCTTCTCACACATTTGAGTGAGCAAGGGAGCAATTCTCACTACACCTGCAATTCTAAGTTGCTGCTCGATAACGAACAAGGCGGAGCCTTGCATCCCCTTCAGCACAAGCAAACCGTGCTACTCCCAACGGACCGAAAGGCCATGAATAGAAGTATAGAACAACCTCCTCAAAGTATAGAAGTTTTGCCCCTCTAGCCCAACATAGTCCCTCGGTTATCCTTCGTTAGAAGCACATCCTCATGGGCTCAAACGTGGGGGACTCGTTAAGCCCGATAGTATCACCCTCCATACCCCCGTCCGACCTTCCTCGATTTTTAGAAAGGCCAAAAACCCTCCCCCCGCCGCGCTCCCGCTGCGCGCCGATTGAATGCCCCGTCGGGCCCCGCCCGCAACGGCGTGCGCGGACCTTGGATTCTTCCGCGCCCGCGCAAAGCCCCAGGCATAGCCGACTCTCCCCCAGGTCCCCGCAACCCGCGCTACGATGGGCGGAACCTATCAGCGGAAGGGAGAGCGACCGCGTGCTTTCCCCCTCAAATCTCTCCTCCGACGGCTCTTCCTCCCCCCTGCTTTCCCCCGATGGCTCCGCCGCCTCCGCGCTTCTTTCCCCCCGCGGCGGAACCTCTGCTTCCGCCGCTTGGCGGCCCGCCGCTCTCACCCCCGTGCGCAGCCCGCACGCGACGGCGATCCGCCATAGAGCTACCTCGTCAATAGACATGGAAGAGCTTTGGGCGGACTTCAGTCTCGAAGAAGGCGCCGCGCAAGATGCGGACAGCGCATTTGGCGGAGCTGCGCCAGGGGGCGGAGCGGGCGGAAATGGCGCGGAAGGGCGGGGGCGGCGGAGAGGGCACGCGCGGAACATTTCGTTTTCCGACTTCCGGTCCTTTCTAAAAGACAAACCGCGCGACGGCGACGCGAAACCCGGCGAAGTTGACGCTAGTAATCTCTCGAAAGGGCAGCAACAGAGCGGCGCGACGTCGATGGCAGCGGCGGCGGCGACCGCGGCGACAGCACCCAGACGGCGCCCGACGCTTTCGCGTCTTTTCTCCAGCCGCCGAGATCCTACGTCCGCATCTCCCGCCGCGTTGGACGGCGCGTCTAGCGGCGCCGCGCCGTCCGTCATCCCCGTTTCCCTCTCTTCCATGTCTTTCCGAGGGCCACAGGACACGTCAGCCAGCGATGACGTGGAATTGTATGGCGGCGTCGTGCGATGCTCGTCTGTAGAGACGAAACACGCGCCGCTCTCTGCTCGGCTTGCAGCGAATGACATAGGCGCCGTGCCGAAATCCCCTCGGGCCGCGACGCGCAGCGCAAGCTTTAGACGGAATCCCGGCGCGGCGGCGGGAACCTCAGGAAAGAGTTTGAGCGGGAAAGAACCAATGATGGTCGTTCCTTTCACGCGACGCGTCAAGGGCGGCGCGTCGCAGCAGCAGTCGCAGGAGTCGTCGCAGCAGTCGCCGCCATCGGCGCAGAAGCGACGCGGCCGCCGCGGATGGCAGCCGCCGCCAGGGAAGCAGGATATCGAGCCGCTCGACGAAGCGCGTCGGGACGAAGAAGCGGAAGCGGCGATTGGCGCAAAGCGCGCGGAACGATCGGGAGCGGCAGAGGAGGGAGCGGAATCATGGGAGGAGGGGGGAGAGTCGGACGAGGAGGGCGGAGGGGATGGGGGAAGCGCTGCGCACTCAGGTCCGCGCATCGTTTTCCGCGTGGTACAGAACCCGCAGGTAGGGAAAGCTGGTCCGACGGGAATGGCGCGCAGGGCGGAACGAGCGGCGGGGAAAGCGGCGGGGGAAGCGCGGGCAGCGGATGATGTGCTGGGCGCGTCGTTTGATCCGCGCGCGTCTGGTCCGCGCGGCGGCTTCCGCCAAGCGAGCTCGCGGGGCTCTGCGGCTAGCAGCCTTGCGGAGTGGCGGGGACTCGCCCGGCAGGGGGACGGGGCGGAACGGATTGGGGGAGCAGCGGGTGAAGCGGGCGGATCGGGGGAACCGTGGGTGGGGACTGGGGAGACTGGCGGGAATTGGGGGAATGGGGGGAGTGGGAGCAATGGGGGGAGTGACACGGATATAGTAGGTTCCTTCCGCGATATAGCGTACTCGGGGAGCGGGGCGAGCCTGCGCGACGGGATCGCGCATCTGACGGCCGCGGCGGCAGCCGTGGCGCTGCCGTCGCCGCGTGGCGGATGCGGAAGGGAGGGCGGCGCAGCAGGGCTTCGGGACGGCGCGGGGGACGTGGGGCGGGGAGGGCGGGCGGGGGCGGGGGAGGGGGAGGGGAAGGGGGAGAGCGGGGAATCGTCTTGGCGCATGGCGAGTCTGAGTCAGGGAATTGGGGAGATAGAGGTGGGCGCGCGAGGGGTTGGGGGAGTAAGCGCGGGGAAGGAGGAGGCGGCTTGGCGCATGGCGAGTTTGAGTCACGGTATTGGGGAGATAGAGGCGGGCGCGCGGGGGGGAGGCGGAGAGGGGGGAGGCGCGGGGGGAAGGGAAGAGGGAGGAGACTACAGCACGTGGCTCGGGGAAGGGGAGGGGGAGGGGGAGGGGGAGGGGGAGGGGGAGGGGGAGGGGGGAAGAGGAGAGGCGTCTTGGCGCAGATGCAGTCTCAGTTACGGCATGGGGGTCGCCGGGACGAGCGGGGAGGGGAATGCATGGCGCATGGCTAGTTTAAGCAACGGCATTGGGGTAATAGGGGAAGTGGAGGGGGAAGGGGAAGGGGGAGCAAGGGAGGGAGGCGCAAGGGATGGGGGGGAAGAGAATGCATGGCGCATGGCTAGTCTGAGTCACGGCATTGGGGTTATTGAGGAAGCAGAGAGAGGAAGGGAAGGAAGGGATGGGGATGGATTAGGAGAAAGAGACGACGGATGGGGGGGAGAGGAAAGGGACGAAAGGGGGCGAGGAGTGGAAAGAGGGGAGGGAGAGGGGTTACGAGTGGAAGAGGAGAGTGGAAGCCGAGAGGGGGAGGTGGGGGAGGGGAAGGAGGGCAGGGAAGGGGGGTTTTGGGTGGGGCGAGAAGAGCAGAGCACAGCAGCAAAGGGGATGCAAGATATGTTCGTGGTGTGTGACGCAAACGAGAAGGGTGGGAGCGGTGGAGGGTCAGAGCAGCGGGACGGAGGAGTAGGGGAGTGTGCCGTAGTGCTGCTGGCGAGCGACAGCAGTGCAGTGGGGGAAGGAAGTGCAGTGGGGGAAGGAAGTGCAGTGGGGGAAGGAAGTGCAGTGGGGCAGAGGAATGGAAGGGCAGGGGAGCAGATGAGCAAGTTGAGCAAGATGAGCGATGCATGCTGTCACTCTAGGCCTGCCTCTCTTGAGAATTCTCACAAGTCCCTTCCCCTCCACCTCGCCTCCTCCTCCCCTCCCGCCAGGCCTTCCCCCTTTCTCCCCTCCGCTTCCCCTCCCGCTCCCCCTTCCCCCTCCGCCCACCCCGCCTCCCCCGCGTTCCAGTTCCCCCTCCCCGCGGGGACCCGCTCCCCCGTCTCCCCCTGCCCTGGCGGGCATGTGGGGGAGGGGCGGGCGGAGGGGAAGGGGAGAGGGGGAGGCGTGCATAGGAGCGTGAGTGATGGGGTTCTGCAGACGGGGAAACGCAGTGAACAGATGCAGGCGGAGCAGCAGGAGGAGGAGCATCAGGGGGATGGGATGGAAGCGGGACGGTCGGCAAACGAATCTCCAGCAGACACAGAACGAGTAGCAGCAGACGGGGAAGCAGGGGTTGGCGCAGAATCACACCCGTCAGGTGCAGAATCAGGCAGAGCAGGGACAGGGGTTGACACAGGGGGAAGCCCATCAGTAGCAGTATCAGATGCAGCAGATGCAGGGAAAGCTGCTGGCGGGACTCCAGCAGAGGCAGGGGTTCACACAGAACTAAAGGGATCAGGAGCAGATGCAGCAGAAGCAGGGAGGGCTGCTGGCAGTAAGAGTCGGGGGCGGCGCGTGCAATTCAGTGACGTGGTGAGGGTGAGACGTGTGCTCGTTGCCTGCCCCAGCAGTGACTCTGCCGGGCCTGATGCCGAGCCTGATGCCGAGCCTGATGCCGAGCCTGATGCCGAGCCTGATGATGAGCCTGATGGTGGGTTTGATGCCGAGCTTGATTTCGAGCCTGGAGCTGATGCTTGGAGTGGCCGTGATGGGGTTTCGGATGGTGACCTGGGATCCAGCACTTTCAAAGTTTCGAATGGTGACCTGGGTTCTGTTGCCGACGCTGCTGCTCCTGCTGCTGGTGATGAGGGTGATGATGACAATGCTGGTGATGGTGATGATGCTGCCAGCAGGGTTGCTGAAGTTAGTATGGCTGTTGGGGGAAAGCTTGCACCATGTGCTGCTGCTGCTGCTGCTGGTGCTGCTGGTGAAGTTGGTGCTGCTGCCACCGCTGCTGCTGCTGGTGCCTCGGGCTGTGACACGGTGTCATGTGCTGCTGGCAATGATGTTAGAATTCTTCCTAGGACCGATGCTACTGCTGCTGCTGCTGCTGCTGCTACTGCTGCTGCTGCTACAGAAGCTGTTACAGTTTCTGTTGTTGATGGTGATTCTGCTGGGGCGCCTGCTGGTGATACTGCTGCTGCTACTGCTGCTGCTACTACTGCTGCTACTGCTGCTGCTACTACTGCTGCTACTGCTGCTGCTACTACTGCTGCTACTGCTGCTGCTACTACTGCTGCTACTGCTGCTGCTACTACTGCTGCTACTACTGCTGCTACTACTGCTGCTACTGCTGCTGCTGCTCCCATTGAATTAGAGACCGTTGATCCCCTCCTCTCCATCTTCTCCCCATCCGCATCCCCCCTCACATCCTTCATCCCTGCAACCAAATCCCTTCCCGTTTTATCCGATACAATCTTTATCGACCACAGTGCACCGATCGCCTCTCCCCCCCCGGCCCTCCCGCACTCCTCCTCCTCTTCAGCCCCCTCCCCCTCCCCTTCGCCGGGTCGCAAGTTCCTCGCCTCTCTCACTCGCTCCTTCTCACGCTCACGGCTCAGGAACATCACTCTCGCCCCTGCTCTCTTTTTCAGCCCCTCCAAGCGGATGGGTGTGGCGGCCGGAGAAACGGAGTTACGTTCAAGCACAGAGGCGCATTCTAATCAGGGTGGGGAGACTGGTGCGGGGGCACGAGAGGGTGTGATAGGAAGGCCAGAAGCAGAGGTTGTTTGTAAGGAGTATCGAAAGAGGCCCGGAGAGGAGGGTGTGGCAGGGGGGGAAGGGGCCGGGGTGGAGGAAGAGGGGATGCTTGCGAACGGAGGGTGTGAGCTGGGGGTGCGAAGATCGCTGCTTCAGAGCCTTCCTCCTGGGCCAGAAGCAGGCTCGGACGTAGGTTCGGACGCAGGTTCGGATTTGTCGAGGCTTGTGCCTCGGTCTATATCCGCGATGGAAGCTGGACAGGTGGATGCCAAGGCAAGGCAGAGATGGGTGAGGGTGCTGCGCTTGCCGAGGCCTAACAAGGTGATATAAATGAGGTTTTGAGATGTCTCAAGAGCTCACTTACAGTATATCAGATGGAAGCTGGAAAGGTGGATTTCAAGGCAAGGCAGAGATGGGTGAAAGTGCTGCGCTTGCCGAGAGTTGGTGGCTTTAGTGGAGCCTCTAAGGCTTAATGAGTCAGCTCATAACAAGGTTACTTGCAGCGGCCTAAGGAGAACTCAAAGATGGGTCACAATGGAGCTTCCATATCCTGAGCTGGTGATAGGCATGGCACGACATGGCATGTCATGACATTACATAATACCGGTATGGCTTGTCAGAGCCTGCACTGTGCTTGTATTTGCTCATTCATTCCATTGGCATGTTGAGGAAACAGTTATTAATGGCATTTGCTTCTCTTTCTACTAGGCTATTGCCCATGGTAGAGATTTTGTTTCGTCTCAACTGTGCGAGCGGGACAACCCAAATCGCTATTACACTGCTGTATGTTTCTTCTGAGAATCATACCACACAATTTGTGTTCTTCCATCCTCTCTGCTGTTCTTCGCGCCTGACAGTGATTCATGAACAACCACGTCATGGCCCCATGCCCTTGTACACGTGTAAGTATTACACACGATGCCCGTTTGACTAACCCAAGGTCGCCTTGCTAAGAGGGCTCTTAAGTGATTCTTGCATTTCGCTAAGCTTTCGTCAATTCGCACTTAGCAAAAAGGGCTTTTAAAAGATTTTGTAACTCGCTGTTGACCGTTTGACATGGGTCTCTTCTGTCAAACTTTGGTTTTTGTGGCTCGTATTGCTCGAGGTGCTTATAAATGGGGTGCAACTGGCTGGTACCCTAATACGCGGGTGCAGAGTTTCCATCGCGGGCAGAGCAAATTCGCGTGCAGGGGTTGGGCATCTTGGGTAGAATATTGGTGTTGCATGTTGATTTCTTCATAAGCAATTCTTATATACGTTTATTGATTTTATGAGCAATTCTTTTGGGAGAAATTTACCTCACCAGCCAATTATTCTGTCGTCGCATTTGCGACGGGCGAAGCGACACGAGCGTAGTAAATGCAGGCGGGGGTGAGTGAGTGACCTCACTACGGCACAGAAGTCAGCCAGCCTGTCTCCGCTCCACACGCGTCTGTCGTCAACCAACCAGCTCGATTGGATTTCTGGAAATTAAATTGCCTACTGTTGGAGCGATTGTTTGTTCCAAAGACATAAGGACGCGGTGAAAGTAGACGATCGTTCGTCAGTAGCGATCGATGTGCGGATTGGTTACCCTATTACCTTTGTTGTAACTGTGCTACAGTCGCTTTCTGTACAGTGTGAGAATGCGACTGATCACTGTTCGCGGGAACTGTCAAATTTTCAGCTGCGATCGTTACAACGTCGCGGTCGCCACGTTTCGCCAAACGATCTGCCCACTCGATTGTGGGGATCGATATATGCAGACGAACCTACGATATTTGCACTTTCAACGCGTCCTAAGCATTCATCACTGTCTGTAGTGCGAAACTGTAGCTTACAGCTGTACAAGACCCCATAGTCCAACCACCATCGTCGGGTGACTGCACATAGAGTCGATACACTCATTTTCTCTTAGTTACCATTTACTCCGAAACGTAGGCATGATAAGCAAAGTCGACGTAGGAAAACTGCGAACGAATCTGACAGACTGGAAAACGAATGCACACCAAGGACACACGCACGACACCCTCATTATATACAAAAAAAAAAACGAAAATAACTCCAACAAAACGTGCTAAATCACTTTGGCATAAGCTAAAAACCGCACTCTGCTAAAGAAACCATTATATTTTGCCTCTTACATTCAACGTTTCATAGAGCTGCCCACAACATCGCACGATGAATCCTCGTACTGTAGGAGAACCAAATTTGATATATTACTGTTAAATAGCACGCCCTATTTTGCAAATTGGTGCGGCCATCATGACATACAAATGCATTCAGTAAGGAATCTCACATTTTGATATCATTTTGGGTTGCAAGTCGAAATTGTTGTCGAAAGACGTTTTCCTATTACCAAATAAGATGATTGCGAATGCGTAATTTATGCACAGCTGCAAACTTTCGATTAGCAACCCCAATCCGTATACATCATGTTCCGGTATCTCATCTGTAATGTTTTAGTTTTATTTTTTAGCTTACTCATAACTCTCATGAAAAAATACTCATAATTGCATGTATTATATACCAGCCAGACTAACCGGTTAAATGCATAATTTGTTGACAGTGCCTAACTGCATTTCTCATATATTTTATATGTATTTTGTTAGCCAAATATTATGGTATATTGTTAACACATTTGTTTCACAAAGTTGAGAAAAATCAAAGTTGTAAGATACATGATATAGGAATTTGAAAAAACCTTGATTATATAAAATTGTTGTAAGCAATGATTGCAAAGTTGAAGTATCCTTGCTTACAATGCAATGAAACATAGAAGCATATATGTTTCAGTAATCAATTTAATAATGAAACATTGGTTCCACCAGTATTTTTCAAAATAAAAAGTATAATTTTAAACGATTGTATCTGTAATTTTATGGCATTCTATACATGGCTTGCATCAGTAGCTAATTTGTTTTTCATATTTGTAGTTAAATGCAACAGTATTTGTAAGGTCTAAGTCCTTGATGATGATTGACGAAGGAACAAAGAAAATTTGCAGAATTTGATGGTACGGGAGCAGGAATATACCCTCGAAATTCACACATGCTTTCTGGACTAGACATCTGCAATAGATGGGGACAGGAAAATATTGGCTGTTTTCTATCTAACAGAGTGAAATAGACATACTAGCTTTTATCGTCTTTAACGAATATCAGCTGTACATTTCTAGCAGTGACTGTTTTGTCACCTCAACCTGGGACAGTGGAAGCACTGAATTGAAACACCCTCTGGACAGTTCAGACAATTGTTTTGTGAAGCGAGGGTACAGGCTGTTCGCCACTTCTATATTCAGGACCCTTGTGCTGAACAAGGACTGACCCTCCCTCGCAGCACCATCTGGAAAACTTGACTACAGTCGCATTTGGTACTGAAAAAAATAGCGGCCGTCAGAGCTTGTAAAGTGCTTGATGTTGTGGTCTCTCGTCCCCACCTGGTTTCCGTGCTACCCGAATATCGAACTCGCGGTGATAACGACCAGTAGCAAAAGGGGGAGACCGACCGTGAATACCCTGAATGCGAGAACATTGTGCCGTGAATACCCTGAACACGAATTGTGTAGTGGATTTATTGAAACGAAACACTGCCTTTATTTACTAAAGCTAGTATGAGACCCTTGAAATTCAAGGAATCGAAATGGTTCCCAATATCGTAAGTGTCAGTTTCCTTTCGTAAAAAGCAGTAGATTGAGGGCAAACTACCCTACCGTGCTTTCCTCAGCAAAACAGCAACACAGACAGAGCAACACAGCAACACGAAACTGTCCCGAGACGAAACGAAGCTACTCCAATTCCATTCCATTTCATTTCAACCTACAATTAATATGCAAATAGCAGACTACCATCCGAGAGCTGAATCCTAGTATCCGCCTTATCCTCATCCCTAGCTGCCTCATTTAACGAGCCTCCCGATGAACTCACCGTCAGAACGTATTAGGAGTCCCAGACACTCGTTAACATCACCCTCGATTTTCGCACTGTGCGAATCACCCGACGACCCCCCAAGATTGAGTCGTCCACTCACCCTCCCCGCTCCGCGAATCCGCTGCTCACCTGCGCGGGATTTCCATGGCGAAACCCGCCGCGCGCGGACCTTGGATTCCGCAGTTGCAAACAGCCCCAAAAAAAACGCGGTTAGGCGGAATGACGCCTACCGCGGCGCTGCGTTTCCCTCGTCGAAATCCTATTCCGCTGGCGAAGACGCCGCGTTTTCAGCAAATGCGTGGCGCCCTGCCGCGCTCACCCCCGTGCGCAGCCCGCACGCGGCGGTCGTGCGCCATAAAGCGACCGCCTCTATCGACATGGAGGATCTTTGGGCGGAGGTAAGTTTCGAAGAATGCGCTCCGCCGCCCGAGTCGGCCGTCACTGGCGGCGGCCGCGGCCGGCGGAAGGGCCGCGGCGGGCACTCCAGGAACCTTTCTTTCTCCGACTTTCGCTCCTTCCGAAGCGCGATAGGAGCCACCAAGGCTGTTGGTGCGTCTAACAGCGATGATAAACCAGCCGGCGATGATGCCGCCAGCGAAAACTATCAATCATCATGGCAAATGGACGGTCAAGATGCTGTTACAACCACAGATGACTCAGCTGGCGACGCGTCGATCGCGCCGGTCGTGCCGCAGTCTCCCCGCCGCCTCCCGGCGCTCACACGCATTTTCTCCGGCCGCCGCAGCGGAGATTCCCTCGGACAGCCCCCGCGAGTCGTGTCGGCGGATGGTGCCCCCGCGGCGGCGCAGCCAGAAAGCCGTGGCGGCGCGCGGTCCGCTCGGATCATGCCACCTTTAGTCGGCGGCGGCGGCGGAAAGTACAATGGGAACGACAGGGGCTCCGCCGTGCCGCCCGAGCTCCCGCGCTCGCCGCGTTGCTCCGCCGCTGCGGCAGCCGGCGCGTGGGGGGAACAGGTGGGGAAAGTCCGCGTTCCGCCGCACCCGGGCAAAAGTCACAGCGACAATGAGCCAGTGATAGTCGTCCGGGCGACAGCGAAGAGCGGAAAGGCCTTTCAGGGTGCGGCGAGGCCGCCGCAGCAGCACTCCCGGCAGAAGCAGGAGGAGCAGAAGGAGCGGCCGTCACACAGGCGATGCCGGAGCTGGGGAGGCGGCGGGCAGCAGGCTCAGCAGCAGGAGGCGGAGTGGCAGTTCCAGTTGAGTCAATTTGATGCGGATACTACCTCACAGCACGCCAGCAGGAGAAGGAGCGACGGGCAGAAAGCACAGCAGCAGCGGCCTCCAGAGTGGCAGTTCCAGTTGAGTCAATTCGAAGCTGACAGTATCAGTGACTCTACCAGCTCACAGCACGCCAGCAGGAGAAGGAGTGACGGGCAGAAAGCACAGCAGCAGCGGCCTGCAGAGTGGCAGTTCCAGTTGAGTCAATTCGAAGCTGACAGTATCAGTGATTCTACTAGCTCACAGCACGCCAGCAGGAGAAGGAGCGATGGGCAGAAAGCCCGGCAGCAGCAGCAGCCTGCCGAGGAGACGGAGTGGCAGTTCCAGTTGAGTCAATCTGAAGCTGTCAGTATCAGTGATACTAGTTCTAACTCACGGCACGCCAGGAGACGGAGCGGCGGCAGTGCTACTAGTTCTCATTCTAATAGTACAGTTTTCACTAAAACAGCAGGCCCCGGCGGCTCCGCCGCCATTGGCAATAACAACAATGATATTGGCAGTGATTCTGCCAAGTACCGGAGGCTGAGTGATAGTAACGGTCGCCAGGCAATCCCCACACCCCACCTCTTTCGTAAAAGCGCTAGTACTAGCGCTGCTGGCGCGGACGTTTCGGGGGAGGCGGAAGGATCATGGGATGTTGAAATTCTGGAAGGGGAAGTGCCAGTTGCGCTGGTGGGATCCTTCCGAGAACTGGCGAATCCGCGCCCGGCAGTAGAAACTGCTAGTAACAACAGCCGTGGTGCCACGAGTGAGGGTAGTACAATGAGGGCGTTAGAAGCGGAGGCGGCTGCTGTTGCTCTGTCTGAAAGGGGTGGTGAAGGAGAAGCGCCGGTCGCGCTGGTGGGATCCTTCCGGGAAATGGCCTGCAGCCACGGTGAGGGTGGTGGTAGTATGAGGGATTTGGAAGCAGAGGCGGCTGCTGTGGCGCTGCCTACAAGAGATGATGAAGGGGAAGGAGGGGGGGTAAGAGGAGGGAAGAGAGGGGAAAGGGAGGGTGAGGGAGGGAGGGAGTTGCAATCTGGATGGGCGAAAGGGGTTCGTGAAATGGCGCGGGTAGCGAGTTTGAGTGGCGGTATGGGGACTGTAGAAGCTACGGCTGCTACTGCTGCTGGTGGTGGTGGTGTTGATGCTTCTGGTGCTACTTCTGTTTCTGCTGCTATTGCAGCTGGGTCACTGGGTGTTGGGGTCAGGGAAAGAACACGTGGGGAGGGACGGGAGGAAGGAGGAGAGAAAGGGAGAGAGGAGGGGAGAGAGAAGGGACGAAGGGGGAGGACAGAGGATGGAAGAGTGGAGGGACGAAGGGGGAAGACAGAGAATGGGAGAGAGGAGGGAAGTGTGGAGGGGAGGAAGGAGGGCAGAGAGGAGGCGTCTTGGCGTACGAGCAGTTTAAGCAACGGCATTGGCTTGTTGGACACGAATGGTGCTGCAGGTGCTGCTGCTGCTGTTGCTGCTGAAGCTGCTGCTGCAGCTGATGCTGCTGCTGCGGCTGCGGTTGCAGCTGCTTCTGCTTCTGCTGCTACTGCTGCTGCGGCCAACCATACAAGCGATTTTGCCTTTTCAGGTATGTAGAAAAGAAGCGCCAGTAGCACTTACACAGGTAGCAACACCAGCAGCACAAGCACAAGTGGCAGCACCAGCAGAACAAGTGGTAGACGAAGCAGCCGCAGCACTGTTATAACCAAGTGAGTCTTTGAGACACCTCAAAACGAGACGCCTCACGAGATTCAGACATGTCTCAGTGAGACGCCTCATGCATGAGATCTGTCCCTCCCTTCTCTCACCTAGTGCATGACGTCATGCATGACGTCTCTATCCTAGCGCAGCTTGGAAATCATATTGAAAATTACTTTGGATTATACGCTTTATCCATGGCGCGTTGAGAATATATGCTGACCTCTGCTCTGGTGCCCCCCCGCTCCCATCCCTCGCCGTGTGAATCAGCAGCAGCAGAGACAGAAGAAGCAACTGAAGCAGAAGAATCAGCAGAAGCAACAGCAGCAGCAGCAGCTTGGAATCGTAACAGGTCGCCATCCCGGCGTCTACCATCATCACAGCCGTTGGATCCAGAGCCATCCGATGGCCACCAAGCCACCGCAGAATCCCCAACCAGCCAACAGTCATCACCAGGTGCAGCAGGCAACGGGGTGAAGCAGCAGAGGGCGGATCGGCGCGTGCAATTCAGCCGAATGGTGCAAGTGAGGAGGGTACTCGTTCCCTCTGACAGCACTGACTCTGACTCTGCCGATTCGTTTGCCGAACGAATTCGCGAGGCTTGTGCCGGACCTGCTGCTGAGGCTTGGAATGCTTGTGGTGGTGCTGGTGCCTGTGGCATGGCGGCAAGGGCTAATGCTAGTACTACTGCTGACATGGTGCCTGCTAACTGGGCTGACGTGGCGCCTATGACTGCTGCTGCTGCTGCTAATTCTGCTAATACTGTTAATTCTGCTGACCGTGGTGCTGGTGTGTTGTCAAGGTTTCATGCTGGCGAGGCTGATAGTGGATGTGTTCCGCTTACAACTGCTGCTGCTGCCGCAGCTGGTGCTAATGCAGCTGGTGCTAATGCTGCTAATGCCGCTTCTCCTGACGCAGCAAGCTTGGTCCCCCAGGACCTAGCTAATCCGAGAGCCACAGATTTTGAACAGGAGGAGGAGGAGGAGGTTAAAATGGTAGTGATAAGCGTCGAGAAGCATGCAGCGTGGGAGCATGCGGAGGGGGGGCATGCAGAAGGGGAGAAGGTTGGCTTCAGACAGAAAGCTGCGCTTTTGAAACTTGATTTGCATTTTGGTGATGGGCGGCGCAGTCAGCATGGGAATGCAGAAGCAGATGTGCAGACCCATCAGACCCATCAGGCCCAACTGATTCACCATGCATGTAACCTCAATCATGCCACCACTCCAACCAAGGAAGCTGCTGCATCCAGAGAGGAGACCACTGACTTCCCATATGAGGAGTCTGACTCAGACCTTATCTCTCCTTCCGGCCTGCCCTTCTTATCCGTTTCCCCCCGTCCACCCTTCGGCCCTGCAGCATCCACCCTCTCTCCCACCACCTCCCTCCCCGCCAACGCCTCCCTCCCCCTCACCCTTCCGCACCCATCCAAACTCCATTCTCCCGCCTCTCACAGCCCTCGCAAATTCAGCTCTGGCCCGCTCTCCCCCTCCTTGTCCCTGTCTCGTGAGGTGACTGTTGAGTCGACTCAAAAGCCCCCCCGCAAGTCGGGTTCTAGTCCGCTCTTCTCCCTGTCCCGGACCCTGTCTCGCGATGTGACTGCTGAGTCGACTCAAAAGTCCTCCCGAAAATTCAGCTCTGGCCCGCTCTTCTCTTCCCTGTCCCGGACCCTGTCTCGCGAGGTGTCTGTTGAGTCGACTCAAAAGGCCCCCAGAAAGTTTAACTCTGGCCCGCTCATCTCCTCCCTTTCCCACACCGTGTCTCGATCTCGCTTCAAGCACCTGCTCTCTCCGCTCCTCTCCGGCCCCTCCAAGCCTGGCACAGAGGCTGGGGAGAATGCAGCCGACTTGACTCAAGAGCCTCCACTACACGATTGCGGTACGGATTTCGGGGTAGCCTCGGGGGTAGGTTCATTTCTACCGAAGCATGTGCCTCGGACCCGGTCCGCAGTGGAGGCTGGGCAGGGAGATTCCAAGGCGAGGCAGAATTGGTTGAAGGTGTTGCGTTTGCCCAGGGCTGGGGTGCCGGGTGGAGGCTTTAAGGGGTGAGCTGGGAGCATTCCATGGATGGCCGATACGATACATGCTCTGATTGAGTAGACTTAAAAGGCAGGTGGATTCCAAAGCGAGGAAGAACTGGTTGAAGGTGCTGCGTTTGCCGCGAGCTGGGGTGCCGGGTAAAGGCGAGCTGGGGGCACTGGACTCCCTTCCCCAACTCCCGTTCCCCCTCCCCTGCATCTGAACGTATTGGGCCTTTTGTGAACTTGAAGTCTTAGGGTGAGCAGCACAAGAACTCAAGAATTTATGAAGTTTGATGTCTATGTAATCATAATGTCTATGTAATCATTGCAATCTTATGAAATAGGTGTGGTTCGTATAGTTTCTAACTGTTACGAGTGCAATTGAGTGATCGATTGAGAACTGCACTATCGAAGCAAGAGTAACTAAGGAAAATGGGGTGCGCAAAGAATATAGGGAAGGCAATGGTTCTAGCGAAGGCATGCGCAAAGAATATATAGCGAAACTACAGTGGTAATGGCAGTGTGTGGAAAATGGGGTGCGCAACGGGCCTAGCGCCGAGGTTGGGAATTGTCGAGGCGGAGGTCCGGAGCGCGGGTTACCAACCGGACCGTGAGGTTGGGTCGCGTCGTGAACAGTGGCGGGAACAGTGTCGAGGCGAGTCTCGCGAGTGGTAAGGGCGGGTCCAACTTTGTACATGGTCTGTTTTTTCGTAGTTTAACGTCAATGCACTCGTCAAACTTGACTGTAGCTCAAGCTGTACTCAGAACAGTCTCTGTCCATATATTCCGGAGTGCTGACACTGTTCAAGATGTTGGGCTGAGAAAAACCCTTAGGATCTTTGCAGGACTAAACTCTGAGTAGGAACAATGTAATAGCGGAAGCGTTTAATGATAAGTCTATGAACCACCTTGCGCTGGCATGTGAGGGCAAAGTAGATTGATTAAAACAAGAGGATACAAGGCCTTTATAAGAGTACAGGGGAATATGAGAGGCTATAGCTAATAACTGTTTTACTGTTGCTGTTGCGGTTCGATACAGTGACGACTCGGGCAACTGCTCAGTAACGAGCCAGTTGTTTGTCCTTGCTGTCGTGCTGTACTTGTCAAGTCAAAGCTCGCTGACCTTTGACTTTCGCGTAACCTCCAGCAGTTGCTTTCCTTCTCAACCTCCGAGGGTTGACTCGCCGATGCTTCGCTGTATTTCGCTTCGTTTACGACTAAGTGCTTCAACACGACAGAGGCGCTTAAATCACTTGTTTCCAACACTCCCCTTCGCTTCTGGAGTGTCGCTGCTGGTGACGTGGCTCTGTCCAGTCAGCAGCATGCAGTACTCGAACTTCTGCTTTCCGAGCTTCTTGGTCAAGTAGTCAGCTGCCATCTCGGATGTGGGGCAGTAGGATAGTTCGAGTCTGCCTTTCTCGATCTCGTCTTTTACGAAGAAATATCGCAGGGCGATGTGCTTCGTCCTGTTCGCGAATCCATTTTTGTTAGCTATGCGAATTGCTGACTGGTTGTCGCAGACTAAGGAGAAGCTGAGTAACTGAGCCAGCTTCGCTTCCTCCAGGAGTTCGCAAAGGTACAGTCCTTCCTTGGTGGCTGAGCAGAGTGCGATATATTCTGCTTCAGCTGAGGAGAGGGCGATTAACTCCTGCTTACTCGACTGCCACGAGATGGGTCCGATAGGTTCGAAGCGATAGATGTAGCCGGAGCGCGAGCGTCTGTTGTCGGAGTCGCCGGCGTGATCGGCGTCGCCGGCGTGATTGGCGTCGACGTAGCCGATTAACTTAGGTGTCGAGGTTCCGTTCTTGTGATAGGTCAGGCCGATCGTCGGAGTGCTAACGAGATAATGAAGGGCGCGGTTGAGCTCCGCCATATGTTCTGCTTCGGGCCTTTTGAGGTAGGTGGCGAGTTGACTCGCAGAGTACGATAGATCCGGACGGCAGGTGACGGCCGCGAAGAGTAGGCATCCCAGCTTTCTCTGGTAGTCGCGTATGCCGGCGGGCTTGAGCGGGGCGGATCCTTCCTTGTGATTTCCTGCGGTGTAGCGGTATGGCGTGGAGATGGAGACCGGGGTGAGTCCGAAGCGTTTGGCGATAGTGTCGGTATATTTCGCGGCGCTGAGGTAGATCGCGTCTTCTTCTTCTTGAATATTGAGGCCGAGATACTGCGTGACGGTGGAAGAGACCGTGAGCGTGAGATCTTGCTGCAACTCCCCTTCGAACCAGGTAGTGACGCCGTCGGTCGAGCCGATATAGAGCAGGTCGTCTACGTAGACGATGAGTAGATGTAGTCGTTGCCCTTTGTGAGTCGGTACATGCCCTGGTCGTGCGGTAGCTGGCAAAATCCGATGCGAATGAGTCTAGCGTGCAGGTACTGCTGCCACAGTCTCGGTGCCTGTTTGATGCCGTACAGGGACTTCAGCAGTTGATAGACTTGGTTGGGTTCTCCGTTTGAGCCGTGTGGTAGTTCGACGAAGATCTTCGCGTCAAGATGTGCGTAGAGGAAGGCATTAGCGATGTCAATTTGCCGCAGCTTCTTCTTCTTCATGGCGGCGATCGCGAGGAGAATTCGAAGCGAAGTGTGTCGGCTGACCGGGGCGAACGTCTCGGTGAAATCGCGTCCGTGCTCTTGGTCGAAGTCGCGCACGACCCAGCGCGCCTTAAACTTGTCAATAGTGCCGTCTGCCTTTGTCTTCACACGGAAGACCCATTTTCCGGTAAGTACCGTTTTGTTCCTTGCTACGCCGATGGGAACGATTTTCCAGGTGTTCCGTTCTTCCAGCGCTTTCAGCTCCTTGTCCATGGCTTCGCGCCATTTTTCCCTATGTTCCCCCCCCAGAGCCTGCTGAACTGTAGCAGGCTCCTTAGGAAGTGCTGCGCCGTGAACCGCGGTGACGAGGCCGAGTATCTGGAGGCCACTCTGTGTGTAGCGGGGAAGTGTTGTGTCCTCGGGCTAAGCTGCTTCGTCTCCTGCTTCTGGGTCAGGTATGAAATTGGGCCCTATGCGTTCTGCTTCGTTGGTGTTGACTTTTGCAGGTGTAACGTAACTGTTGTCGGCGAAGTGGTAAAATACTTCGGCGTTGACGCTTTCGCGAGGATTTTCGTCATCCATTGGGACATCAACCGAGCAGTAAGGGAGAGGTCCGGCTTCCTCTGAGGCTTCATCCACGTTCTGCTCGTCCCAGTCAGCTTCGTCTGCTGCCGAGGCGAAGGCTCGGTCACCATGAAAACCACCTGTGGGGTCCCGACCTTCTTCCACGTTGGCAAGGTACGCCGGGAGTGTGAGTCGCTCGTAGAAAATGACATCACGTGCTGCTACTGTTTCCTTTGAGTGGACGTAAAAAATCTTCCACGCGTTGTAATTCTTTTCGATGCCCAGGTATAGTCCCCACTGTGCGCGTTGGGAGAATCGGCCGGCTCGTGCAGCTGGGGGTCGGTACTGTGCCATGCAGCCAAAAACTCTTAACATTTTTGTGCTGCCCTGTTTTCCTGTCCACAGCAGGTGCGATGATGCGTTGTTCGGGAGCGATGATGTCGAGAGCAAGTTGTGCAGCATGACAGCGTGGTCCATTGCTTCGGGCCATTGGTGGTTGGGTAGCCGCATGCCACGTAGCAACTTGCGCATGGTGTTCTGGAGAGTCCTGTTCATCCTTTCTGCTATGCCTTGCTGTTGGTGGGCGTAGGGAAGGGAGATGAGTCGCTTGATCCCTCTTTCTGCCAAGTACTGCTTGAACCTCTGTGAGGTGTATTCTCCTCCGTCTGACTGGAAGCTCTTTAGCTTCACGCCTGATTCTCGCTCTGCTACTGGGAGCCAGGCGACGAAGGCCTCGAAAGCCACGTCTTTGCTCGGAAGATTGAGGTGCCAAACATAGCGTGTGGCGGCATCGATGAACGTGATGGTGTAGCTGTATGCTCCTTGTCCAGGTTCGCGATTGTACAGGATGTCGCTGTGCACTTTCTCGAGTGGTGCGTAAGCTGGTGCGCTCGGGTTGTGGTGAGAAGCGAACGGCCGATGTGGTAAGTCGGCTTCGGGGCAGGTAAAGCACGTTCTGCGAGCTCGTCGAAGTTCGCTTCCGTCGGTTAGAAGTAATGAGTCTTTGTAGAGCACCCCTGCTCTAATTGTGTTATTTTAACACCGTGTTGCTTGGATGTCCCATTCGTGCGTGCCAGATATCTTTGCCAGCTTGATGTCCGGGTGAGCGACGGTACAAGTCGGAGTTGGAGTAGAAGCTTGCGGTAAGGTTTGCGCTTCGATGTACTTCTCGTGGTGTTGGATTCAGTTGCTGCGCAGAAGTCGGTGAAGTGTCGTCGTTGATTGGGGCTGTTGCAGTTGAAGGACCCGCGATTGGTGCCGATGCTGTCTCTGCTGCTGCCGATGTTGTCTCTACTGCTGCCGATGCTGTCTTTGCTGCTGCCGATGTTGTCTCTGCTGCTGCCAATTTTGCCTCTGCTGCTGCCGATGTTGTTGCTAATGCTCTTGTTCGTTCTGCCTCAGGAATAGTGTGCGAATACCAGAATCCTTCGGGGCTGAAGTCAGGATCGAGATCCGGTGGGTGCGTCCAGGAGGTGAAGGTGACGATTCCGTCGAAGACGAGGATCTGGAACGAAGTCGAGGACGAACACGTTGGTTTTCAGCACGGCCTTGCCGATGTAGAGGCCTCCTCTCCCGTGGTACAGCTTGAACTCCTGTGTTGTGCTGCCTGCTTCGAGGTGGATACCTTTCGCCATCAGCTGACTAACACTCAGTAAGTTGTAGCCGAGTCCCTCCGCAATCAAAACCTTTGACATTTGCAGTATGACGTTTGTCTCTCGTGACTGAAGTTGCACTACGCCTTGTCGTCGTGTGTGCAGGTTCTGATTGTTGGCGACGGTGATGACAACGTCGCGTTGAAGTTTGTATTCTCGTTGAACGAAACGACCCGAAGAGCACATATGCTATCCGCAGCAACTGTCCGAGAACCAAGTGTCCTTCCCGGATGTTAGAGATTAAGGACGGAGTCTATGAAGATTAGGGGCTGAAATATCTCAAAATCGTCAACTACAATTCTGGACAGAAAAGTCGTCGTCACAAGAAACGTCGTCGACGAAAGGTCCACTGTTAGAATTCTTTCAAACTCGAGTATGTTGTAGCCCTTGACCGTGGCTATCTTTCCCAATTTGAATAGTATCAGAATATGGAGTATAACTCGAGTTATGAACTTCGGCGCACTAGGGGGTATGCTGCCATAGAAAACGTAACTCAATCACAATGATCTCACAAGTTCACACAAGAAAGTTAGAGTAGCAATAGAACCAGGTAGGAGGGGATGAGGAGGACGAGAGGGAAGGTCCCAAGAGAGTCCCCAACCAAGGAAACCCCATGCCATACAATTCCCTTCCCCATAGGCAACCCAACTTTGACCTTTGTCACTATCCCAACCTCCACAATCCACCTCAACCCAACTTGGCCACACTTGCCAACCTGGTTTGGTTTCTCCCAACCATTTGGCAGCAACTACAGTAGAAAAGACGAATTTCCCAACCCCCAAAAGTCTGTACCCCATATTGAGTCAACCCCACAACTTCCCATAGTCACCACAACCAAATATCAAAAGCATACGAACTCCAACGTTCGTAACTTTCTTGTTCGTGCTCCGATTGAAGCGATACTTGGTTCCTCGGAAAGCTCTTGAGCAGAGGAGTCACTTCAGATATCTGCTCAAGCCAAATAACATTCACACACACACACTCAGAAAAACCAAACCGCACAAAACACAAATTCTTGCACACACTCACAACACGCATGCAACGCACGAACATATGATGGGAGGCAGACAGACGTGAATGCGAATGGTAGCATCACTCAACAAACTCCCCCTCTGGCTGCCAACCATCATCCCACATGCCATAGCTCAAGCATGCATCCTCAATGCACACTCATCCCAGCAAGCTTCATGCCCTTCCAATGCTCAGATTCAGCCAGGCGCTTGGTGAGAATGTCAGCCGCCTGCTGATGGGTCTTCACAATCTCCAGCCGCACCTCCTTGTCCAGGAGCCTCCTCACCCAATGCCACTTAGGCCTGATGTGCTTCGTCAGCCCATGAAGGCAAGCATTCTTAGCAAGCTTCACAGCCGACTCGTTGTCACAGAAAATCACAGTTGGATCCTTTTGGCACACTCCGATCTCCTCCAACAAACGCCTCAGCCACACCACCTCCTTTGCCCCATGATGCAGAGCCATGTACTCTGTCTCACACGAGGACTGCCCCACCTCGTTCTGCTTCTTGCTGCGCCAGCTCACTGCACCACCTCCAAACAGGCACACATAGCCTCCAATGCTGGTGCCATCCGCCTTCACAGAGTTGAAGCTAGCGTCGGTGTAGCAGGTCAGGAGCATCTCCCCCTTGCCCAAATCAGCTGCACCCCTCTGCAGCCTCTGTCGCACAGCACTGTACTCCAAGCCCACTAATGCCGTAGCGCTCACATAGCGGACCAACCTCTTGGCCGCTTCCAGCTGCTCATGACTGGGGCGTGAAACCACACTTGCAAGCCTGGATGTAGCAAAGGCAATGTCAGGCCGCGTGTGGTTAGCCGCATAATTGAGTGCCCCCACCATGGAATGAAACAGCTTCCTGTCACTCTCACCCACCACCTCCTCTTCAGCACAGGGCTCCACAGTGAACCCCGAAGGCAGTGGGGTGGCTGGCTTTCCTCCATCTTGCAGCCCATACTTCTCAGCCAGCCCCTCACAATACTTTCTCTGGTGCAACCTCAACACTCCCTTGTCAAGGTCCCTCTCCACATGCATGCCCAAATAGTACTTCACATCTCCCATCTTGGAGCACTTAAACTGCATCTCCAGCATCTCCTCCACATGCTCAATCATTGCAGACGACTCAGAGAAGAGCAGGATGTCATCCACATACACCAGGAGCATGAGAAACTGCTCCTTCTCCTGCAGCAGGAACAAGCTGTGATCACACTCACTCTTCTTGAAACCCCCAGCCAGCAGAGTCTCCTCTAACTTGTGGTACCATGCACGAGGAGCCTGCTTCAGGCCATAGATGGCCTTCTTCAGCCTGCACACCCTGCCGCTCCCATCATCCAAACCCTCAGGCTGTAACATGTACAGCTCCTCCAGAATGATCCCATTGAGGAAGGCGGTGGTGATGTCCATCTGCTTCACCCGCCATCCACGGTATGCTGCCATTGCCAATGACACCCGAAGTGTTGTGCCTTTCCCCACAGGAGCATAGAGCTCGTTGAAGTCCTTTCCCTTTGTCTGCTGAAACCCCTTAGCCACAAGCCTTGACTTGTAGCGGGTCAGCGCCCCATCAGGTCCGTACTTGTGCCTGAAAATCAGCTTGGAAGAAATGGCCTTCTTCCCAGGTGGCAGCTCACACAGCTCCCACGTCTCATTCTCTAGCAGAGAATCATACTCCTCCTTCACACTCTGCTTCCACTTTTCAGCATCGGGCCCGCTCAATGCCTCAGCTAGCGTCTTGGGCTCAGGGACGGCTGCCCAGTAGCAGTGTGCTATCTCATCCTCATCACACTGCTCAGCCACACTCCCAGCCCTTACCACCTTTGGCTTGCCACGGCTTGCATAGGTCAGCCTGTTAGGAGGGCGCACATCCCTCCTAGGACGGTCAGCCGTACGTCCGGCACCTTGTGGAGCACCTTGCTCCTCCTGCTGCTGCGGCTGCTGCTGCTGTTGCTGCTGCTGCTGCTCCTCCACCTCAGGTTCTCCCCCATCCTCTGTCACCCCAGAGATCTCATTCTCAGAGACAGAAACCTCCACTTGCCTTGAAGGCCGCTGCACCTCATCGGCCTCGACAATTAGCGGTGTCGTTGGAAGCTTCTGCTGTTGCTGCTGCTTCCACTCCTTGTAGTACAAGGACTCAAGGAACTTCACATCCCTTGACACGGTCAGCTGCTGGCTGGTCAAGTCCCAAATCAGCCAGCCCTTGTGATCCTTAGCAAGCCCCAAGTGCACACCCCATCTCCCAGAAGCTTCCAGTTTTCCCCTCTTCTCCTTAGGCACATGAAACACCACCATGCACCCAAAGGCTCTCAGCATGTTCACAGCTGGTGCAATCCCATACCACTTGGTGTAGGGGACCCACTGCTTGTCCCCCACAGTTGCCAGCACCCTGTTCTTCACAACAACGACCTGCCGCAGTGCTGTCACCCAAAACGGATCCGGCAGCCCTGCACGCCCAAGGAGAGTGCGAGCACCTTCCTGCAGGGTCCGGTTGAACCGCTCAGCCACGCCATTCTGCTGAGGGTTGTAAGGCACTGTGAGCTGATGCTGGATCCCCTTCCGCTTCAGCTCCTTCTCAAAATCAGCGCCGATGAACTCTCCTCCGTTGTCAGTGCGGATCACCTTCACCTTGTGTCCGCTTTCCCTTTGTGCTCTCGGCATCCACTCCTTAAGAACAGCCGCTGCCACCTCCCCCTTAGTCTTGAGAGGGTACACCCACACCGCACGCGTGTGGTCGTCCACAATCGTCAAGAAGTAGCGGCTGCCCGAGAGAGAAAGGGCCCTCGTGGGGCCCACCACATCCATGTGCACTAGTGCAAGTGGTGCCTTGGCTGGTCCTGTGCTGCTGCTGAAGGGAAACTTCGTGAATTTGGTCTCAAGGCAGGTAGGGCAGCTCCCAATCTCCTTTGCTCCCCCCTTCACCTCCAGCCCCTTCAAGCACCCATCCTTTACCAACTTCTGCAGCATAGGAATGTTCACATGGCACAGCCTCTCATGCCACGTCTCCCAATCAGCCTCACCACTCCCAGATGAAGCCTTTGCCCATGCAGCTGTCGCATCCACACCAGCAAGCACCTCACCATGTGGCTGTTGTGGCTGCTGCACCTTCTTGACTGCATCCAGGGCCCCAGCAGTTGGTGCAGTCTCCTCTCCTCCCGCAGTTGCTTTAGCCGCTGCCGCTGCCTTTGCCGTTGCTGGTGGTTTCCCCTTCCAAGGGATGATGGGCAGCTGCCACAAGTCCTTGATGCAGCTGCTCTTCTCCTCCAAGTTCCACAGCAGCAACTTCCCAAGCTTTGCACGGCAGCTGGTTGGGCCGAAGGTAACTTCAGCCTTGCTCTTCTGCAGCCGGCGCACAGAAAGAAGGTTAGCGGACAAACCTTCAACCAACAGCACATTCCCAAGCCCCACAAGCTCTCCATTGGCTCCCATCACCTTGGCATTCCCAACACCAATCACAGGGAGCAAAGCACCTGAAGCGGCAGCCACAAACTTGATCTTCCCAGGAGGTTTTACCTCATCAAGCAAATCTGCCCGTGGGGTCATATGACTCGTGCAACCTGAATCGATCACCCAGTGAGTGAGGGGGTGCATCACAACCTTCCCAACTGAACCCACATCACCCCCACTCCCTTGCACATCCTCAACCATGAGGAACATCCCAGGGTCGGCTTTACCTTGTGCACCATCACCTTGTGCACCTGAACCTTGCACAGCGCCACCGCGTGCACGTTCACCACTTGGCGGCTTCATGCCTGGAGGGGCCCATCCCTCAGGCCGGCTGAAACACTTGAACCACGGGTGTCCAGCCTTCTTGCAGTACCAGCACGCACCCTCCATTCGGGTGCTCCCCCTGCCACCAGAGCTCCCATGCCCCTCATTGTAGTCACCTCGGCCTCTCCCTCTGCCAAAGCCTCTCCCACGGCCTCGGCCTCTCCCTCCCCCTCTTCCTCTGCTGCCTCCTGCAGCTCCATACCCCTCAGCAGTTTTGTTGGCAGCACCACCTCCCGTGTGGCGTCTGCGGAAGTCCTCCTGCAGAATCTGCTGCCGTAGCCACTCAGGCGTCCATTTGTCCTGCTGAACGTTGAGGGTGGGGATGAGGTTGTCCCACGAGTTGTCGAGCACCGAGATGATCTTGGTGCACTGTTGCATCTGCGACACTTCGCTGCCCGCCGCTGCCATCCTCGCATAGGTGTCCTTGATCTTGTCAAGGACCCGTTTCACATCATCTCCCGGTTTCATGGAGAGGGCAGCCAACTCCTTCTCCAACACAATCACCATCGGCAGCGTGTTGGGCTGAATCACGTCGCGTAGCAGCTTCCATGCCTTCGGTCCGGAATCATCCAACTCCACCAAATCCTTGATGTGCTGGAACATGTCGTTGTTGACCGATTGGAGGATGAGGTCGTACAGCACCGCGCTCTTCTCAATCCACCGATCGCGGGCATCTCCTTCCCCCGGCATCTTCTCCTCTCCCATTGCAATTTTCAGCAGCTTGTAGCGCTTGAAGGCGCTCCGCATCCGCCCGCTCCATTCCTCATAGTTGGAGCCATCCAAAGCTTCAATCTTGGATGGTGGCGGCTCACTCCTCTTCTCAGCTGCATCTCCACTCCCTTGACTCATCTCCTCTGCTCCCAATCAGAGGTTTCAGCTCCCCCTTTTGCTGGTCACAATGTAGATCCACACAATATTCACAAGTGTCAGCGCCAACGAAATTTCGGCAGAGTTTCCCCTTAGCGGAAGTCACATCCAACCTCCAGAACTCCACTTAGGCACGCCCACAGGCCATGGTGGGTCTAGGAGGGTCTTCACACTTCAGTAGACTCCCCACAAGGTCCTTAATCACCTCTGATACCACTTGTTAGAGATTAAGGACGGAGTCTATGAAGATTAGGGGCTGAAATATCTCAAAATCGTCAACTACAATTCTGGACAGAAAAGTCGTCGTCACAAGAAACGTCGTCGACGAAAGGTCCACTGTTAGAATTCTTTCAAACTCGAGTATGTTGTAGCCCTTGACCGTGGCTATCTTTCCCAATTTGAATAGTATCAGAATATGGAGTATAACTCGAGTTATGAACTTCGGCGCACTAGGGGGTATGCTGCCATAGAAAACGTAACTCAATCACAATGATCTCACAAGTTCACACAAGAAAGTTAGAGTAGCAATAGAACCAGGTAGGAGGGGATGAGGAGGACGAGAGGGAAGGTCCCAAGAGAGTCCCCAACCAAGGAAACCCCATGCCATACAATTCCCTTCCCCATAGGCAACCCAACTTTGACCTTTGTCACTATCCCAACCTCCACAATCCACCTCAACCCAACTTGGCCACACTTGCCAACCTGGTTTGGTTTCTCCCAACCATTTGGCAGCAACTACAGTAGAAAAGACGAATTTCCCAACCCCCAAAAGTCTGTACCCCATATTGAGTCAACCCCACAACTTCCCATAGTCACCACAACCAAATATCAAAAGCATACGAACTCCAACGTTCGTAACTTTCTTGTTCGTGCTCCGATTGAAGCGATACTTGGTTCCTCGGAAAGCTCTTGAGCAGAGGAGTCACTTCAGATATCTGCTCAAGCCAAATAACATTCACACACACACACTCAGAAAAACCAAACCGCACAAAACACAAATTCTTGCACACACTCACAACACGCATGCAACGCACGAACATATGATGGGAGGCAGACAGACGTGAATGCGAATGGTAGCATCACTCAACACCGGATGGTTCGCTTTGGGCGATAGCTGCGTATCTCGGGTTCGGTTGCAGCGACTCGCGCCGTGGAGTGCTTTCGTCGAGTTGTTCTTCTGGTGAGTAGTGTGGTGGTGACTCGGTGATGCAGGAGTCGGTCAATCTTGCCATGCAGCTGACGATGTTTCTTGTTCCTTGCGCAGGTTGTCCCGTCGACGTTGTTGAGGCTTGTACTTGAGTGGTGGGATTTGCTTGCGTTGATGCGACTTGACTGCTTGAAGGGCGAAGCTGCTGCTGTGTTGGGGTTGTCTGCTATCGGTTAGGACAGTGTGTGCGAGGGTGCCCTGAAGTCTTGCAGAGATGACAGAACGGAGGTACGGGTTTTGGTTGATGCCAGTTGTTGTTGTTGTAGTGCCGTTGAGTGTGAAACGCAAATTCGGGTACTGACGTTTTCTTCTTGTGCCGCTCCTCTTGCAGGTCCATGTCTTGCTATTCAGCGTGAATTTCGGCGCAGAGTGCTGCTTCGGAGATCTTCCCGTGAGCTCGGAGTATGGCACGAGTGGAGCGCCAATGAGGACTAAGACCGCCAATGAGGACTGTGACGAAGGCGTCTTCCGATATCGACCCTCCGCATCGAAGGAGTTTGTCGCGCAATTCGCGACAGCGATTGATATACGCCATCCCCTTTTCGCCCGGTTTCATTACCACTGTTGTCAGTTGTGCCATTAACCGACTCTGATTGATGCTGTATGTTGCCTGATACAGGTTCTTCAGGTGATTGTACGCGAGCTCGGCGGAGTTTCCGTATCCCCGGTAAGACCGAATGTTCTGCTGCTGGTTCGGTGTGACGTTGCGCAGTAGGATTGTGTACGCCATCATGGACTGATATGTGTACTGCTGCTTGTCGTATTGCGTCCCGAGCATTGGATATGGCAGGGAACCGTCGAAGAAGCCAAGAATCTGCGCGCCTTCCATCATTAGCTCAAATTCGAATGACCAGGTGAAGAAGCCTTTTCCGTCGAACGGTCTTGATGTCTGCAGTTTTAAGACGTGCGCGAACTGCGACTGAACTTGAAGTGCATCCAATGTCTTCTCTTACTCAGGTGAAGGCTGCTGGCGCGGCATGAAACTGACGGAACCGCGCTGGGGTTCGTACGGGGCGAAGGTAGGTTGTTGTTGCTGATTTTCTCGCGCGTAGGATGAACCGTTAAGGCTCATCGGTATCACATCGTTGTTGTTGTTGCTGTTGTTTGACTGCACAGGTGCCCCTTGCTGGTGTTGTTCGTAGACCGACATGAAGGAGAAGAACTTCTCCATCATGCTTGGGTCGAAGCCCGCAGCTTGATTTGCGGGAGTTTCGGTGGACCCAGCTGTCGGTCTTGTTGCTGTGCCCTCCTCTGTCTGCAGGAGGTGGAGTAGGAGTAGTACCGGGAGAGCCGTTAGAGGAGCTTCTCTCCTTCTGCGTTGCCATGCCTTCTGATGTTGTAGGTGTCTTGATAGTAGTTGAGTTTGCCCTCATAGCTCTCATACCATGTTGGGCTAAGAAAAGCCCTTAGGATCTTTGCAGGACTAAACTCTGAGTAGGAACAATGTAATAGCGGAAGCGTTTAATTGTAAGTCTATGAACCACCTTGCCCTGGTATGTGTGGGCAAAGTAGATTGATTAAAACAAGAGGATACAAGGCTTTTATAAGAGTACAGGGGAATATGAGAGGTTATAGCTAATAACTGTTTTACTGTTGCTGTTGCGGTTCGATACAGTGACGACTCGGGCAACTACTCAGTAACGAGCCAGTTGTTTGTCCTTGCTGTCGTGCTGTACTTGTCAAGTCAAAGGTCGCTGACCTTTGACTTTCGCGTAACCTCCAGCAGTTGTTCAACCTCCGAGGGTTGACTCGCCGATGCTTCGCTGTATTTCGCTTCGTTTACGACTTAGTGCTTCGACACGATAGAGGCGCTTAAATCACTTGTTTCTAACACAAGAAAGATACGTGATACAGTATCAGGGAAAGAGCTACCAAATATCGCAAGAGATTGGCGCGATGACGAATCGCCATTTTCTTCTTGTTGTGGCTTGTCGAATCAGTTGCGACTGACTTTTGGCGAATCGCATACGTTACTGTTCACCGTTCATGACGCAATACGAAGTGCTGGACGAATTCACTGTGTACCTTCGAATGTGTTCTGCACGTCTCGGGGAACGTTTTTTAATTGCGTCGTCGGATGAACTGTTTCCAGTCAACTGCTTTGTAAAACGCAAAAAGTTCTGTTACACGCCTAAATCTGGTAACTGTGCTGAAAATTAAACGGATATGAACAAAGTTGGACCCGCCCTAACGGATTACTGTTGGGTGCTGTTGGCGGGAACAGTGGTGTACATGCTGAGCAGGGACGCGAAGCAAGGAAAAGGATTTTTCCTTACACTTGCCCCCCCCCCCCCCCCTCCTTAGGAGGCAATCCTTACGAAAGCATGTGTACATCCCGGCTGCGCAGATACTCGTTGAGGACGAAGTGGTTTTCAATTCTGTCCAGGGGAACCCAGTTGTCTTCAGTGGGCGCACGTCCTTTCTAGCGGATCAGAAGTTCGATCCCTTGAGCTCCCCGTGGATCACGAACTCGGTGGCTCAGAATCTTTTAAGGTGTGATGATTGGTTCTGTCGGCGGTCGTGTCATGCTGGCTGGGCGGTTGCAAGGCAATTGGCTGATGGATGGTACGTAAGGGCGAAGCAGGCTGACGTGGAAGGATGGGCTGACGTACCAGTCAGCGGGGAGGAGGAGGTGGGCGGGACGGGTGTGATCATGTGGCTGATGCGAAATGGCCCACAATATTGGGGGCGGAGTTTCGGATTGATGGGTAGGCGGAGGTTTTGGGTGTCGAGTAAAACTAGGTCGTCGGGCTGGTAAGTGACAGGTCTGCGGTGGCGGTCGGCGTTGCATTTAGCGATGGCGTTGGCCTTTTTAATGGCGTCGGCTGCCCGTGTCCGTGCTGCCTGTAAGACTTCTGTGAACTGTTGCACCCGTGGTACTGGATTGTCGGGATTCGGGGTCAAGGGCATTGTAGGGTCTTCTCCGTAGTTAAGGTAAAACGATGACTGTTGGGTCGTGGCGGATGGCGAATTGTTGTACGCGAATCCGAAGAGTGGCAGATGCTGTTGTGGCTCGGATGACTTGCTCCATGGTCTGGTTTGTCCGTTTTGTCCGTCCGTCGGTTTCGGGGTGGTATGAAGAACTAAACTGTAGTCGCGTGCCGAACTGCTTCCACAGGTTCCGCCAGAAGTTGCTGGTAAACTTTGTGTCTCAATCGCTGATGATGGCTGCTGGTATCCCGTGCAGTCGAACGACGGTGGCGATGAAGAGCCGAGCTGTCTCTTCGGCTGAGATTGATTTCTTGCATGCTACGAATGTGGAGATAACGACTACAACGGGAGCTAGACTACGGGCTAGGCACGGGTGCTCGTGTGATCTCTGCATTCGTTGGTCCTTAGTCGTTTTCCTAGTGCACACACTGCTTGCTAGTTCACGGGGCAATTTGGCAAGAGTTTCACTAGAGAAAGTTGACAACAATAATACAAAGAAGTTGGCATGGCGAGACTACATCAGAGCTAGCATTCAGGTCGGTCGACTGCCAGCGCAGCATGGTCGACCGCATTCCAGCACGACTTGGTTGACCGCGCTCCAGCAGGGCAAAGTCGACGGCGTGCCAACGTCGTAGGTTGATGGCGTGCCAGCATTGCTCCCGCAGAACAGCAGCGCACCCGCTTCGCAGGTGCTCGCAGATGATTGGCGGGCTGAGCCTCGTCACCTGCACAACACACACACCAAGTCATCCTCGTGCTGACGACTCGACCTGATCCGCCATGTCGACCTCGGGATACCACCACCGAGGTCGGACTCGCCAACTTCGCCTGGGCGACCGTCGCACTCCTCCCCAGGTAACCTGGTCGACCGGGCAACCATGTCGACCAGCTGCTCCCGTACGTGCCTGTCGACCTCCCAAGTCGACGACCACCTCCAAGTCGACCTCACCAGGTCGACCACTCCCCTGGTCGACCAACTCCAGGTCGACGTCACTTCTAGTCGACCAGCTCCACGTCGACCAGCACTCCTGGTCGACCAACTCCTCGTCGACCAGCGCAGTTGTTAGCCGACCGCCCAAGTCGGCTTCCCGAAGTCGGCGTCACCAAGTTGACGCTCTGCTACTCGACGCTCATCTGCTCGGCGTCCTGAGTCGAGGTCGACGTCGGCCCCTCCTTCGTCGACCACCAAGCTAGGTCGACCACCGCAAGTCGACCAGCAGGTCTGGTCGACCAACCACTAGGTCGACCAGCAGTATTGTCAGCCGACCACCCAAGTTGGCTGCCCCCAAGACTTCCCAGGTGGACCTCCCTGAAGTCGGCACCACCTGGAAGTCGGCGCCCGTGCAGTGGCCCCCGTGCAGGTCGACCTCTTCGTCAACCAGCTCGCCCATTGCTGCAGGTCGGCTGCTCCCCTCACATCCGACCACGAAGTCAGCTCCGCCCAAGCGAGGACGGGGCCAACACACAACTCCCGTTGACACTCCCCTGCCGCGTTCGCGCTTGGGCCCCCAGCCCACACGGCAGTACACCTCGGAGAATAGCTCATCGACGTGCACCCAACACACAGCACGTCGTCCACCGCACCAGCCATGCAGGAGGGCATGGCACCTACTGCTGCACTTTGTCAACTTCGTCGCCCACGTCGGCCAAGCGCACCTGGCCAATGGCGACGGAGCACCGGTTGAAGGCCGGATGGTGCAGCGCCTTCGTTAGGAAGTCGGCCGGCTGCTCGGTGGTCGGGATGTACCTCAACGAGAACTTCCCGCGCCTCACCATGTGCTGCAGCCAGGCCTGTCGCCGCTCCATGTGCTTGAGGTTGCCCGTCAACCCCATGCCCTCGGCGACTGTGATGGCCGACTTGTTGTCCACCCGAAGGACGGTTGGCTTCCTAGCATCCAGCTGCTGGAACTCTGCGAGGAGGAAGCGAAGTCGGCGTCCCTCCTCGCCAGCTTTGGTGGCCGCCACGTACTCCGACTCGGTCAAAGACAACGTCGCGCACTTGATGCGCTGGCTCGACCAGAAGACTGCGGCCCCTCTGTAGACGAACACGTCAACGTAGACCAGCACCCAGCTGGCCACTCCGTCGTCGCCGACCTTGAAGTACAGAGCCTCGTCGACTTGGCTCTTCTTCCACCCGGCGCTGACCAGCACATTGTTGAGTGCCAAGTACCACAGCAGCGGCGACTTCTTCAGCCCGTACAGGCTCTTCAGCAGCTTGCACACCCGGCCGGTTCCGTCGTTGAAGTAATCTGGCTGGGACATGTAGAGCACCCGGTCGAGCTTGCTCTGCAGGAAGGAATTCTTCATGTCGAGCTGCATCAGGTTGAGGTTGGGGACGGTGACGATGCTGAGGAAGATCCTCAGCGTGACGTAGCTCCCCACCGGTGCGAACGTCTCGTCGTAGTCGGCGCCGTACACCTCCGTGAAGCCCTTCACTACCAGCCTCGCCTTCTCGCGCTCGACGGTGTCGTCGATGTGGTACTTCGTCGTCAACACCCACCGGTTCTTCATATCGTTCACCCCCGGTGGGCGTTCGACCAGCTCCCACGTGCCCATATTGATGAGGCTGCGGATCTCCTCCTCCATGGCGGCCCTCACCGCCGGGCCCTTCCAGCTCACCAACGCCTCCTTCACTGTCATCGTCGAGATGTCCCAACGGTGCTCGGGGTCGGCATGCATGTCGGGGTCGAGCTCAGGAAACTCCTCATCCTCCTCGGCGTCATGATACGCCAAGTCGTCGTCGTCCACGTCGTATACTGTGGTGAAGGCAGCGGGGACGAAGAAGTCGGGCGGCCTCCGAAGTCGGCCTGACTTCCGGGGTTCAGGTCGAACCTCCACCACGTCGCTGTCGGTGGACTTCTCCCCTTCGTCACCGGCTTCGCTGCCCTCGTCGTCCTGCTGCCCCTCGGTCGACTTCCTGGTCGACCTCTCCCCTGTAGTCGGCTCCTCTGCCGACTTCCTGGTTGCCGGCTGCTCCGTGGTCGGCGTCACCGCTGCCTGCTCCCGTGTCGGCTACTGCACTGCTGGTGCCGTCTTCGCCGGCTCCACCCAAGTCGGCTGCACCTGGTCTTCCCCTATGTCGACTTGCCGCTTGCCACATCGGCCACCGGCGATGTCCTTGGCCGGCGCCGAAGGCAACGTTCCAATACTCCCCTCATCGCCGGAGGCCGACTTAGGAGTCAGCTCGTGTAGGTCGGCCACGAGGGGAGGGGCAGGGGTCGTAGGGGGAGGAGGACGGACGACCTCGACGTCCTCACCAGCAAGCTCTCCGACCTCGGCGAGCAGAGGCAGCGTCGCCAGCGAGGTATCGGGCGGTGGGGTGGTCGGCGTCCGACCTGACACCGGCCCGTGCTCCGACTTCCGCACCTCCAGCGATATATCCTCGTAGAACACCACGTCCGACGTGGTGACCACCCGGCCGGCGTCGATGTTGAGGAGCTCCCAGCCCTTGCTCGCCGTCGACACGCCGAGGTGAAGGCCCCACCTGGCCTTCGGCTTCAACTTCCCACCACGCTGCTGCTCGGGGACAAGGAACTGCGCCATGCAGCCCCACACCCATGCCATCGACAAGTTGGGCTTCTGTCCGTGCAGCAGCTGGTACGGCGTCGTCCCCGGCGGCAGCGTCGACCGCTCAAGACAGTTGCAGACCCAGACGGCGTGCCGCAGAGCGAGGTGCCACCAGTGGTGCTGCACGCCCATCTGCAGCAGCATCGTCCGCACTGACTCCACCACCGTCCTCATCTCCCGCTCCGCCATGCCGTTCTGCTGTGGGGTGTTCGGGCAGGTCAGGTCGTGGACGATCCCCTTGTCGTCCACGAAGTCGATGAACTTCTTCCCGAGGAACTCCCCTCCTCGGTCGGAGCGAAGCATCAACACCGACTTCGTCGTCTGCCTCTCCACCAACACCAGCCACTGCTGGAACTCCAGCAGCACATCCGACTTCTTGGCGACCGGCCTCACCCACACGAAGAGGTCGACCTGCACCGGTCTTGCGGTCCTTCAGCAGTAGGAAGTACAAGCTACCGTCCTTGGCAGCCACGGGGAACGGCCCGCACAGGTCGGTGTGTACGACAGCCAGCACGTCGTCGGCGTCGGAGCCTTGGTCGGGGAAGGTGTGCCGCGCCAGCTTCCCGCCGACGAACGAGACACACGGTGAGTCGGCGCCCGTCGCCGACTTGAGGTCCAGCCCAATGGCGACCTCGTTCTTCGCCGAGCTTCTGATGGTGTCCATGCCGACGTGCGCAAGTCTCGCATGCATCATGTCTGGCGTCGACTTCGTCTTCGAGATGATTGCCCGCAGGGCCACAACCTCCGTCGTAGGCGACGTCAACCTCGTTGAGCAGGGACGCAGGTCGGTGCAGAGGACACGCCCGGAGTACGTCGCCCAACCGAGCAGCTCTCTTGCGGCCAAGACGAGCAGCATCCCGTCGCCGTCCTCCTGCAGCTTCACACCGTGCTCCTTCAGCTGGCCGGGCGATAGCAAGTTTGCCCGCACACCCGGGACGTACAGTACGTCGGGGATGAGCACCTGCTTCCCGGCCTCCCCTTGCAGGGCGACGGTGCCGCGGCCCTGGACGTCCTGCAGCGCCCCATTGAAGCCACGCACGTGCTTGATGGAGCCGCTCGGCTGCAGGTCGACGAAGACTTCCTTCGTCCCCATCAGGTGGTGAGAGCAGCCGCTGTCGAGCAGGACCACTGCCGGGTTCGCTTGCACGGCTGCCGCCACTGCCTGGAAGTCCTCTCCGGCCTCCGGTGCCAGAGAGACGGTCGGCTCTACGACGCCGACCAGCGAGCACGACGCCGTCTTGTCGTCCCGCGCCTTGCCGCCAGCAGAGGAGTTGGCGTCCTTCGCCGAGGTCGACGTGGTCGACTGCTTCTCCTTGCGCGGCTTGTTTCCTCCACGACGAGGACGATGGCTGCCAGACCTTCCGCGGCCTCCCTTGGCGTCGTCGTCGTCGGAGTCACTATGGTCGGGGCACTCGAAGGAGAGGTGGTCGGGGTCGCCACATAGCCACCACTCCCGACGTCGACCTCCTCCTCCTCGACCGCTCTCCTTGGTCGACTTCTTCTTGTCGACATCCTTGGCCGACTTCCAGCCACTACTACCACCGCTGCCAGACTGTCCGCGCTGCCCCGGTCGGCCTCCTTGCGTCGCCGGGGCGACAAAGTTCGCCTGCGCCAAGAGCTCCTGTGACCGCTCTGCCTCCTGCATCGCCTCGTCTTGCAGGATGTACGAGGTCAAGTTGTCCTCGTTGAGCGTCGGCCTCGTGCTCGGCGCCATGGACAGCCGCTTCAGCAGGTTGTAGCTACTTGAGAGTCCCTGCATGACGTGGGTGACGTACGACGCCGTGGAGTACTGCGCACCAGCCATCCTGATGGTGGCGAGAATTCGCCGGGCTCAGTTGCAGTAGTCGGTCGCTGTCTCCTCGTCGCCCATACGCAGGTGCGTCAGCTGTCCCTCCAGCTGGGCGATGAACAAGTCGTCGGTGACTTGGTAAGTCGACTCAATGAAGCACCACGCCCGGTGGCCGACGTCGAGGTACTCTCGGCACCACTTCAAGGCGATCTGCACGCCCGTCGAGCAGCACCGCGAGATGACTGTGAAGGTCAACAGCTGCACGGCGCGAAACTCCGCCCGCAAGTCGGGGTGGTGCTCATCCGGCGTCGCCACGGTCCCTCGGGCGAAGCCGATCAGCCCGGCCATCTCCAGCTGGGGCTCGATGGCTTCCTTCCAGGTGAGTATGTCGGGTCGAACAACAAGCGGCGGGGTGACCAGGATCCTGTCCGGCGTAAACTTGAAGTAGCCGTAGCTCGGAGCAATCCCACCCGCCGTCACCTGGGTCGCCGACATCGGTGACAATCCGCTTCGTCGTCCTCCGACGTCGCCCTGCGAGGAGCCTGCAGCCGCCGACGACTGCACCCCTCGCGCCTGAACGCCGCCGACTTCATCGGCGTGTATCACACCTCTCTGCCTCGACGTGCCTCCCGCACTGCTGCTGACTTGGCCACCTCCGGCGTTGACGCCCACGTCGTCGCCGCCTTCGTTGGTCACCGGTCGAGGAGAAGCTGGTCGAGAGGGGGGATGCTCCGTCGCCCACATGGTGCGGAGTCCAGCCTCGATGACCGCCCAGGGTATCGCCCCATACTCCTGGGCCTCATGGCGTCTCCTCGCATCCTCCAGCCGTCCCTCCAGGGTGTCCATCACCTCGGTGTCACCTACGCGCACGCTAGGGACTGTACGGCTGCCGGCCTATGAGAAACTTAGGTAAGTGACCACTACGTCGACCTGACTGAAAGGTAAGTCGTGTGTCGTCCACGCTCACCGCACCATGCGGAGATAACTACTACAACGGGAGCTAGACTACGGGCTAGGCACGGGTGCTCGTGTGATCTCTGCATTCGTTGGTCCTTAGTCGTTTTCCTACTGCACACGCTGCTTGCTAGTTCACGGGGCAATTTGGCAAGAGTTTCACTAGAGAAAGTTGACAACAATGGTACAAAGAAGTTGGCATGGCAAGACACATCAGAGCTAGCATTCAGGTCGGTCGACTGACAGCGTAGCATGGTCGACCGCGTTCCAGCACGACTTGGTCGACCGCGCTCCAGCAGGGCAAAGTCGACGGCGTGCCAACGTCGCAGGTTGACGGCGTGCCAGCATTGCTCCCACAGAACAGCAGCGCACCCGCTTCGCAGGTGCTCGCAGATGATAGGCGGGCTGAGCCTCGTCACCTGCACAACACACACACCAAGTCATCCTCGTGCTGACGACTCGACCTGATCCGCCATGTCGACCTTGGGATACCACCACCGAGGTCGGACTCGCCAACTTCGCCTGGGCGACCGTCGCACTCCTCCGCAGAACCTCGTCACCCAGGTAACCTGGTCGACCGGGCAACCACGTCGACGAGCTGCTCCCGTACGTGCCCGTCGACCTCCCAAGTCGACGACCACCTCCAAGTCGACCTCACCAGGTCGACCACTCCCCTGATCGACCAACTCCAGGTTGACGTCACTTCTAGTCGACCAGCTTCACGTCGACCAGCACTCCTGGTCGACCAGCTCCTCGTCGACCAGCGCAGTTGTCAGCCGACCGCCCAAGTCGGCTTCCCGAAGTCAGCGTCACCAAGTTGACGCCCTGCTACTCGACACCCATCTGCTCGGCGTCCTGAGTCGAGGTCGACGTCGGCCCCTCCTTCGTCGACCACCAGGCCAGGTCGACCACCGCAAGTCGACCAGCAGGTCTGGTCGACCAACCACTAGGTCGACCAGCAGTACTGTCACCCGACCACCCAAGTTGGCTGCCCCCAAGTTGACGCCACCACAGGTCGACTTCCCAGGTGGACCTCCCTGAAGTCGGCGCCACCTGGAAGTCGGCGCTCGTGCAGTGGCCCCCGTGCAGGTCGACCTCTTCGTCAACCAGCTCTCCCACTACTGCAGGTCGGCTGCTCCCCTCACATCCGACCACGAAGTCAGCTCCGCCCAAGCGAGGACGGGGCCAACACACAACTCCCATTGACAACGAAGTGCGCCATTTTCGTGAGTCGATCGACGACGACCAGGATCGCGTCGTTCCCATTCGCCCTAGCTGGTAATCCCGTGACGAAGTCCATCGTCACCTTCTGCCAAGCACGCTCTGGGGGCGGTATCGGCTGCAACTGTCCTGCCGGCCGCTTCCGTGATGATTTCATGATCTGGCAGGTGGGACACGATGCCACGTGTCGTTGCACGTCGGTCAACATTTCTGGCCAGTAATAGTACCGCTGCAGCTGCTGCCGTGTTTTTTCTACTCCGAAGTGGCCTGAGGTAACTCTGTCGTGTGCCTCCTATAGCAGTAATTCCCGTAGTAATGTGTACCCTGGTACCCAGATGCGGTCAATGCAGGTTTTTACGTAATACACTGTGAGAAAAGTACGAGGAATGAATGCAGTAGGAAACAGGTGGGTACAAGTAGGAAAAGCTAAAAGTGTTGTACCCCATACTATCTACCCCACTACAGCCTACACAGACTATAGCATATAAGTTTGACACACCCCCATAGGCAAAGTGGGGGAGAACAAGAAGTCACAAGACCAGTCAAGAAGAGCAAAGCAAGCTCAGGGTGGATCACGACGTCACCACACATTCTGAGCACAAGGAAGCGGCCACAAGGCCAGTTCACATGCAGAGTTATATAAAGCAGAACATGCAAGACAGTGATCACAACCTAGCAAGTGTAAGCAGGCAGGTATATATATAGAGATCACAAAACAAGCAAAGTCAAGAAGTGAGCAAGTGAGGCCAAGTGGGAACAAGGCCTAGAACAGTGCAGAACCGCTGATGATCACAAGGCTGAAGTGCCTTGGTGAAGATATCAGCTGTGTTGGCCTGAGAGGCCACGTAAACAAGACGAAGCTGACAGCGCTGCTGCAACTCTCCAGCAAGGAAGTAGCGAAGAGCAATGTGCTTCGTTCTGTGCTCCAGTCTCTGTTCGCGACACAAGGCAAGCATTGCCTTGTTGTTGACGTACAGAACTGGAGGAGAACGAGGCGCCTCACCTAGGTCTGTCAGCAAGTAGGTGAGCCAGCGTAGCTTCTGTGCAGCCATGGCCCCTGCGTAGATCTCAGCCTCACAGCTGGAGCTGAGAACAGAAGACGAGCGGGTAGACCGCCACGAGACACAACCGGAGCCAAGGCTGAAGGTGTAACCCTGCGACGACCGCTGCGTAGCCAAGTCGTCGACCCAAGAAGCGTCTGCGTGACCAGTGAGAACAACTAGACCCCGTCCCACGAGCATGAGCCCCATGCCCGACGTACTGCACAAGTAGCGCATCACCCTCTTAGCTGCCTTCCAGTGCTCTGGTCGGTGTCTCCCGGTGCAACGTAGCGTGCAAGGATGTTAAGAGGGTAAGCAAGGTCAGTACAAGTGCAGGTCATCAGGTACATGAGGCAGCCCACAAGCTCTGGATACGGGCCACTTGGCTCTACAGACTCATCCGAAGGCAGAGCTGAGAACGAGTGACTGGTAGGCAGAGGAGTGGACTGTGGTGAGAAGTACTGGAAGTCGAAGCGTTGAAGAACCTGCTGCACCATGTGTGACTGAGTCAGGGTGATGGTGCGGCGTGCTTTGTCCCGGGTGATCTGCAAGCCAAGATAGCTGCGCAGCTCACCCAGGTCTGTGCACGTGTGTCTCTTCTGCAGCTCCGACTTCACTAGAGTCAGTGCCTCAATGTTAGCAGTGGCAAAAACCAAGTCGTTGACGTACACGAGGATGTAGAACGGCGGCAGCGAAGTGTCGGTGCGTAGAAACAACGACGGGTCAGCAGTAGAAGGAGCAAACCCAAGAGCCGCCAGTGTAGTCCTCAGTGTGTCGTGCCACTCACGGGGCGCCTGGCGGAGACTGTAGACTGGCCGCCGGAGGCTCCACTTGGTACCAGGAGGAAACAACCCAGTGAAGCCAGGTGGGCGGCGTAGCCAGATCTCCTCGTGCAGGCTGCCCTGAAGGAAGGCTGTGCTGAAGTCAAGAGAGTGAAGCTCGTATTCACGCTGAGTAGCGACGTGCAGCAGTACCCGAAGAGTGGTCATCTTCGGGGTGGGAGAGAAGGTCTGAAAGTAGTCAACTCCCTGCCGCTGACTGAAGCCTCGGGCCACGTAACGTGCCTTAAAGACAGGCGGAGAACCCGGCGGCCGCTTCACCCTGAAAATCCATATGCCATCGACAATTTTCGCCCCAGGTAGGGGAACCTCGTCGAGGTAGGTGCCTGTGGACTTCCAGGAAGCCATCTCTGCGTCCATGACTGTCTGCCACTGAGAGGAGTAGGGACCCTCAACCGCCTCTACGTAAGAGCGCGGATTCGGGATGTCTGGTGCATCTGGGTCTCCCTCAGGGGCAAGCAGCATGGACACGAGATGAGGTAAAGCAGCAGCAAAACACTGGAACTCCTCCTGCCTGTCCTCAAGGACGTCCGTGCCAAGGGCACACTCACCCCCAACGGACGGAGGACAGAGAGACTCAGACTCAGCAACAAGGCTAGCAGCGCAGTGTAGACGACACCGAGCAGCAAAGTCGACAAGCTCAGCAACAAGAGCAGACGCAGCAGTAGACTCAAAAGAAGGGTCAGTGACAACAGTGGCAAGGATACGCGTGACAGTAGGACTAGCAGCACGAAGGGAGTCGGACTCCAGGTCAGCAAGGGCAGGAAGAGAGGACTCAGGAGGAGACGGCAGAGGGACACGCTGCGGAGCAGTGGAAGGACGCAATGCCATCTGGTGCGTGCCAGGGACAGGAGGAGGACGCTGACGCGAACCACGACGACCAGTGAGAGCAGCATGAACAGGCGACGCAGGACGAGACGCAGGCTCACGACGCTCAGCAAGACCTCCGGTCGGACCAGTGTAAGGAGAAGGAGCAAGCAGTGGGGAGGCGGGCTGTAGCTGTGACTGCGACTGGACAGGCAGTGGACACTCTAAGGAAGGAGCAGGACCAGCAGAAGGCGGGAGACCAAGAACCTGCTCAAGGAGCGGAACGAAGTACGGCCGCGACCGCTCAGCGCCCCCAGAACGAGCAGGGACAGCACTAGCACCCCTAGTGGCAGCTCCAACTCCACCAGCTCCAGCAGCACCTCCAGCTCCAGCAGCACCTCCAGCAGCTCCAGTAGCACCATTAGCTCCAGCAGCACCTCCAGCAGCTTCAGCAGCACCACCAGGCCCAGCAGCACCTCCAGTAGCTCCAGCAGCACGGCTCCAGCGCCGAGCAAACCACTCACGCAACTGCTGAGGAGAGACTGGCTCCCGTCGGGACGAAGCACCTGAAGGACCTCCAGGCCCAGCACCTCCAGAATCCACACGCGCAGGCTCAGCACCCTCAGGCTCCGCACCCACAGACTCAGCAACCCCAGGCTCAGCAACCCCTGGCTCAGCACCCCCAGACTCAGCAACCCCTGGCTCAGCACCCCCAGACTCAGCACCCGCAGGCCCAGCACCCGTAGTAGCACCAGAGTCAACAGCTACCTTGACAGGCTCGACTGCGTCTACCTGGGACACACCTGAGGGAGCAGGACCCTGAGGAGGGAGGGGGTCTACCAGGGGAGGACCTGGCGCGAGGAAGAGCGGCGAGGGGGAGAGGGGGGCAGTGCGGTAGGGGAAGAGACGGTAGTAAGGAACCGACTCGTCAAACGTGACGTCCTGAGAGGACAGAACACGACGCGAGGTGGGGTGGTAAAACTGCCAACCAGGCGCGTCAGGGGGGAAGCCAAGGAAGACGCAGGGAACAGCATGGGGGGACAGCTTGTCCGCAGACAAGTCGCGGACGAAAGCTCGAGATCCCCAGACACGGAACGCAGACGCATCGCCAACCTTCCCCATCCACCGCAGAGTAGGTGTGGTCTCCGTCATGGAGACCCGGGGCTGGAGGTTGATCTGATGCGCCGCATACTGAACCGCGAACGGCCACAGAAAATGGGGAGCAGCCGCATGGATCATGGACGTACGAGCGACGTCCATGACCATGCCAATGCGGTGCTCAGAAATCCCATTTTGCTGTGGAGAGGCCGGAAGCGTGAACGTCTGGCGGATGCCTTGCGCACGACAGAAGGCTCGCAGAAGGTCGGAGGAAAACTCTCCACCTCTGTCGGAGTGCAGACGCTGAACAGGAAGGTCCAAGCCAAAACTCTCGCTGAGCTGACGACGGGCAGCGCAGATCCAGTCGATCAGCACCTCAGTGACCTCACCCTTGCTGCGCAAGGGGAAGACTGTGGTGTAACGCGAGTAGTCGTCAACGACCAGAAGAAAGTAGCGCTCGTGACCCTGTCCACGGACGCGGGCTGGGCCCCACACGTCCATGTGAAGAGTCTGCAGGGGAGCCTCCGTCGGAGGGAACTCGGAGGAGTGAGGAGCGGCGCGCTGCCGCCCCTCGACGCAAGGAACGCAGGTAGGGGCAGGCCCCGGGGGAAGGGGAGGGAGAGACCGGGGAAGACCAGTCACAAGGACACGGGAGGCCATGCCTCGGAGACAAGGCAGGGAGGGGTGACCAAGGCGGTGGTGCCAGAGGAGAGTCTGGTGAGACAAGAGGTGACACGAGCAGGGGGCAGACTCAGGACCAGACCGGGACGCTGCAGCAAACACCTGACCAGACGCAGCTACCTGACCAGACTCAGCAACCGGAGGAGACACGGTAGTCAGGGTGTACAGGCTCGACCCAGGCTGACGGGTGAACGTGACCAGGTGCCAGCCCGTCCGAGTACACGAACAGTGGGTCACCCGATGACCTCCAGGAGTGAACTGGTCAACCCACGCGTCCTGAAGGTCAGCTCCACTCACCGAGTTTGCGGAGAACGAGGGGAGGTGGAGGCCAGACAGAGAGCCAGACGGGACCGCCGGATATGGCAGAACCGTGGAGGAGTGTGCAAGGACCGGACCCCCAGAGGGGTTAGCCAGAGAGACTGCCACTGGCCGACTGAGCGGCGAGAGTGTGGTGTAGTCACGAAAGAAGGAACGGGAAGCACCCGAGTCAAGGGTGAACGTGTGCAAGACCTGAGCCGACGCGGTACCTGAGAGAGCAGACTCACCAGCACCTGGAGTAGCAGACTCACTAGCACCTAGAGCAGCAGCCTCAATGCCCGGGTCGGGCGGAACACACAGGTAACAATCACCCTCAGCACTAATAGTCACAGCATACATAGCAGCAAGGATAGCATCGTAGTCAAGATCAAAGATAGCAGCCCCCGACCTAAGCAGATCACCCCAGCGAGGGAGCTCCATGGCGTCAGGAAACTGTGCGCGCTAGGCGTCAGTCAGGCGGCCAAAACAGCGCTGCATGGCGTGCGGCCCTCCGCACGTCTCCCCACTGCGCTCGCCGGTGCAGAGAACGTAAGCACAAGGACCAGCACCCCCAGACCTCCCACGCCCAGCGTACCACTCACGAAGCTGCTGGGGTGACAGGGTCTCACGAGAACGCTGCTGCTGCTGGCGATGGCCACCACCAAGGCCTCCCCGCTGCACAGCGCCACCCCGACCAGCACCACCGCTGCCAGCACCCCCACCGCCGCTGCCGCCTCCGGCACTCCCACTGCCGCTGCCGCCGCCGCCTCCACCTCCACCGCCGCCACCAAAGCCCCCACTCCCGCCACCACCCCCACCTCCACCCCCACCCCCTCCGCCGCCTCCACCGCCACCACCGCCGCCCCCGCCGTCTCCTCCAGCACCCTTGCCCCCCTTGCTCCTGCCGCTGTGGCGCCTCCCACTAGGAGCAGACGCAGCGCCGACCGACTCGGTGCCAACGAGGTCGCCAGCAGCAGCAGAGGCAACAGAAGGCAAAAGGGGAACGGGGGAGCACCCCTCAAAGAAAGGGGTACGAGGGTCACCACGAGAGGCTCCTACAGCGACTATACTCTTCTCAGCTGCAAGGAGGCGCTCCTCGAGGAGGTCAACGGTGAGCGTGGTGGGGCAAAGGGAGAGGAAGTGGTCCCTGACCGAGCGGAGGGAGTCAGGGAGCCTGGTGACGAGGTAGTAGAGAGTGATGTACATAGGGGGGGGTTTCGCGGCGCAGAACTCGGCAGGAAGCGCAGCGCGGTAGCGGGTGTCACTAGTGCGGAGGTCGGTAATGAGGTCAGCGACTGTGGCAAAAGCAGCTAGGTCAGGGAACAGGTACGTCAGCATGAGGCGACTAAGAGCAGCAGTGGCAGGGGAGGAGTAGCGCGCAACAACAGCGTCGTACAGAGTCCTAGCGGTCTTGTACTGGCTAAAGTGCGCGCGCTCAGCAGTCGGCAGGTGACTACGAACAGCAAGACGGGCAGCAGCATCGCGCGTGGTCCACTGCGAGCGAACAGCACTGTCAACATCAACAGTAGGTGCAACAGAGACGCCAGACGCGTGATCGAACAGTGAGACACTCGTCCGAAGGTGGAGCTGAGAGCGAGTGACCGGTAGGCAGAGGAGTGGACTGTGGCGAGGAACAATGGAAGTCGAAGCGCTGAAGGACATGCTGCACCATGTGTGACTGAGTCAAGGTAATGGTGCGCCATGCTCTGTCTCAAGTGATCTGTAAGCCAAGATAGCTACACAGCTCACCCAGGTCTGTGCACATGTGTCTCTTCTATAGCCCTGACTTCACTAGGGCCAGTCCCTCAGTGTCAGCACTGGCAAAGACCAAGTCGTCGACGTACACGAGGATGTAGAATGGTGGCAGCGAAGTGTCGGTGCGTAGAAACAGCGACGGGTCAGCAGTCGAAGGAGCAAACCCAAGAGCCGCAAGTGTCGTCCTCATTGTGTCGTGCCACTCGTGAGGCGCCTGGCGGAGACCATAGTCTGGCCGCCGGAGACTCCACTGGGTATCTGCATGAAACGAGCCGGGTGGGCGGTGCAGCCGGATCTTCTCGTGCAGGCTGCCCTGCAAGAAAGCTGTGCTGAAGTCCAGAGAGTGAAGCTCGTAGTCACGCTGAGCGGCGACGTGGAGCAGCACTTGAAGAGTAGTCATCATTGGGGTAGGGGAGAAGGTCTGGAAGAAGTCAACTCCCTGTCGCTGACAGAAGCCTCGTGCAATGTAACGAGCCTTGAAGGCAGGCGGAGAACCCGGCGGCCGCTTCACACTGAAAATCCACATGCCATCGATAATGTTCGCCCCAGGAGGGGGAATTGCGTTGACATAAGTGCATGTGGACTTCCAGGATGCCATCTCTACGTCCATGGCTGTCTGCCACTGAGAGGGGTAGGGACCCGTAATCGCCTCTGCGTAAGAGCGCGGTGTCGGGATGTCTGGTGCATCCGGGTCTCCCTCAGGTGCAAGCAGCATGGACACGAGATGAGGTACAGCTTCAAATCACTCAAAGTCCTCCTGCCTGTCCTCAAAGACGTCCGTGCCAAGAGCACACTCACCCCCGACGGACGGAGGATAGACAGGCTAAGACGCAGCAACAAGACTAGTGGCGTAGTCGAGACGACAGGCAGCAGCAAAGTCAACAAGCTTAGCAACTAGGGCAGACGCAGCAGCGGACTCAAACGAAGGGTTAGTGACAACAGTGGCCAGAAGACGTGTGATAGTAGGACTGGCAGCACGAAATAAGTCAGACTCAGGGTCCGATCCGTCAACAAGAGAGGACGCAGGAGGAGACGGCAGGGGGACACGCTGTGGAACAGAGGAAGGACGAAGTGCCATATGGTGCGTGCCGGGGACAAGAGGAGGACGCTGACGCGGAACACGACGACCAGTGCTAACAGCGCGAACAGGCGAGGTAGGACGAGATGCAGGCTCACGACGCTCTGTAAGGCCTCCGGTCTACTCAGTGTTAGGAGAAGGAGCAGGTAGTGGGGAGGCTGGCTATAACTGCGGCTGCGACTGGTCAGGCGGTGGACAGAGTAAGGGAGGAGTAAGACCAGTAGAAGATGGGAGACCAAGAACCTGCTGAAGCAGTGGAACGAAGTACGGTCGCGGCCGCACAGTGCCTCAAGAACCAGCATCAACAGCTCCAGCACCCTTCGGCCAGTGCCTCCAGCAGCTCCAACTCCAACGCCTCCAGCTCCAACTCCTGGAGCACCCCCAGCTCCAGCAGCTCCAGCACCCCCAGCTCCAGCAGCTCAAGTACCTCCAGTACGAGCACCTCCGGGACCAGCAGCTCCAGTACCTCCAGCAGCTCCAGCTCCAGCGCCTCCAGCTCCAACTCCTGCAGCACCCCGAGCTCCAGCAGCTCCAGGACCGCCGCTACCTCTAGCGGCAGCGCCTCCAGCTCCTGCGCGTGCAGTACCTCCAGCTCCAGCAGCTCCAGTACCTCCAGTACGACCACCTCCGGGACCAGTGGCTCCTGTAACTCCAGCACCTCCAGGACCAGCGGCTCCAGCACCTCCAGGTCTAGGGCCTCCAGCGGCAGGCCCTCCGGCTCCAGCAGCGCCACTCCGAAGGCTCCAGCGCCGAGCAAACCACTCGCGCAGCTGCGGTGGAGAGAGAAGCTCCTGCCGTGACAAGGCACCCGGAGGACCCCCAGTAGACAAGGTACCTCCAGGCGGAGGACGCTCAGGCTCAGCAACCCCAAGCTCAACACCCCCAAGCTCAGCACCCCCAGGCTCCGCACGCTCGGGCTCAGCACCTCCAGGCTCCGCACGCTCAGGCTCAGCACCCCCAGGCTCAGCATGCTCAGGCTTAGGACCCCTAGGCGCAGGACCCCTAGCAGTACCAGAGTCGTCAGCTACCTCGACAGGCTCGATAGGGTCTACCTGGGACACACCTGAGGGAGCAGGACCCTGAGGGGGGAGGGGGTCTACCGGAGGAGGACCTGGTGCGAAGAAGAGCGGCGGGGGAGGGAGAGGGGCAGTGTGGTAGGGGAAGAGACGGTAGAAAGGAACCGACTCGTCAAACGTGACGTCTTGAGAGGGCAGGATACGGCGAGAGGTGGGGTGGTAAAACTGCCAACTAGGCGCGTTAGGGGGAAAGCCAAGGAAGACACAGGGAATGGCACGGGAGGAGAGCTTGTCCGCGGAGGTATTGCGGACAAAGGCACAAGATCCCCAGACCTGGAACACCGACGCATCGCCAACCTCTCCTGTCCAACGCAGTGTCGGCGAGGTCTCCGGCAAGGAGACACGGGGCCAAAGGTTGAGCTGATATGCAGCGTACCAGACCGCAAACAGCCACAAAAAATGGGGGGCAGCCGCATGGATCATGGAGGTACGAGTGACCTCCATGACTAAGCCAATGCGGCGATCAGCAAACCCATTATGCTGCGGAGAGGCCAAAAGCGTGAACGTCTGGCGAATGCCCTCCCCACGACAAAAGTCCCGCAAAAGGTCGGAGGCGAACTCACCACCTCTGTCAGAGTGCAGACGTAGGACAGGAAGGTCTGAGTGGAAACGCTCGCTGGGCTGGAGACGGACAGCGGGGATCCAAGGGATCAAAACATCAGGGACCTCCCCCTTGGTGCGCAAGGGGAAGACCATGGTGTAACGCGAGTAGTCGTCAAAAACCAGCAGAAAGTAGCGCTCGCAACCCTCTCCACGGACGCGGGCTGGGCCACACACATCCATCTGGAGAGTCTGCAGGGGAGCAGTCGTCTGGGGAAATGAGGAGGAGTGAGGAGCGGCGCGCTGCCGCCCCTCGACACAGGGAAGACAGGGTGGGGCAGGCGAGGGGGGGAGGGCTGGCAGAGACCTGGGAAGACCATAGACAAGGAGACGGGAGTGCATGCCACGGAGGCGTCGCAGGAAGGGGTGACCAAGGCGGTCGTGCCAAAGGAGAGTCTGGTGCGACAGGGCTCGATACGAGCAAGGGGCTGCAAGCTGACCTGACGCGGACGCTGACGCAGCTACTTGAGGAGGCTCGGTAGTCAGTGTGTACAGACTCGACCTAGGCCGACGAGTGAACGAGGCCAGGTGACGGCCCGTCCGTGTACACGTGCAGATCGCCACATGCTGACCTCCAGTAGTGGTGGTAGTGACCATCGCATCCTGGAGGGCAGCGGTACTCACCAAGTTCGTAGAGAACGAGGCGAGGTGAAGGCCTGACACTGAACCAGATGGAACCGCCGGACACGGGAGAATAGTGGTGGAACGTGCAAGAACTGGGCCCCCTGAGGGGTCAGCCAGTCTGACTGCAACCACTGCAGGGAGTGGTGTAAGTGCGGTACTGTCGTGAAAGAAACAACGGGAAGCACCTGAGTCAAGTGTAAAGGTGTGCAAGGCCTCAGCAGGCGAAGTACCAAAGGGAGCAGACTCACTAGCATCTAGAGCAGCAGCCGCTATACCCGGGTCGGGAGGCATACACAGGTAACAGTCACCCTCAGCACTAATAGTGAATGCATACATGGCAGCAAGGATAGCATCATAATCAAGAGCAAAGATATCCACACCCTGCCTAAGCAGCTCTGCCCAGCGGGGGAGCTCAGTCGCGTCAGGAAACTCTGCGCGAAAGGCGTCGTTAAGACGGGAGAAGCAGCGGTACTGGGTATGAAGCGTCTCGCATGTCTGACCAGTGCGAACACCAGTATGAATGACATACGGGCAGCGAACACTACCCCCAGACGCCCTACGCTGAGCAAACCACTCACGAAGCTATTGGGGCAAAGGGGTCTCGCTCGAACGCTGCTGCTGCTGCCTGTGGCCACCGCCAGAACCTCCCCTCTGAACAGCTCCACCCTGACCGCCACCATCGCTCCCGCCACCACCCCCACTGCCGCCACCACCGCCACCGCCACTACCGCCGCTGCTGTTGGTGCAACCCTACGGTTTGCACTCGGCTTGTTGTCCGTGTGCGTGAATGTGTGTGTGTATGGAATGGTATGAGGGCATGGGATAATATATATTTCATGCTTATAATTGTGTGTGAATGTTGAGTCATGATGTCGAGTGTGTGTGTCGAGTCAATAGCGAGTTATCGCTAGACGCGTGTTACGCGGTCGTTTGTGTCTCGCGCGCGGTTTCTATTTTGTCGTGCGCGGTTTCTATTTTGTCCTGTGTCGAACGTTCGGCGTGTCGCAGGTGTGTGCAGCAGACCCATCAAGAACTCAAGGATGAGTTTGTGATGAAGAGCCCGAGCCTTGGTGTCAAGCCTCAAGTGATTTCGAAGCTCGCCAAAAAGGGTACACCTCAAGATATTGAAGATAGTTACATTACTTTGTGTAGTGTAACATTTCACTTGGTGTAGGCCCTAGTGAAGGGTAGTTTCGAGACCCTTCGTGGTTGGGGACAGTGTGGCACTGTTCCACATCACTGTACCTCGGCTCTTGGGGTTTGTAGGAGCTGGGAGTCATTCCCAACTCGTAACTCTTCCTATCTTGTGTTCTAAGACTATAGTGGCTGCCATAGTACCGTTCGTTCAAACCGACGCTGTGTCGTCAATTCTTTATCAAATCGTGCAATCTAAATTGCTAATTGTAGACGACGTAAAGACGCTCCAGATCCAATTTGAATCAGGTCATTTGCAGCTGTGAGCAGAACGCTATCAACGTTTGAAGCCGCTGTGCAGAAATCCGTCTGTGCTCTCTATCTTTCGTTTTAGGCACATTCAAGCCTATTGTGACTATAACAAGTGGTATCAGAGCCCCTTGGAGCAGTTTCGACAATGTCTGGACCTGAGGAAAGGGGTGGCAGAGGTGCTGGTGGCAGTGGAGAAGCTCAAGCTCAAGGCCAACCCCGTGATTCAGCCATGGCGCCCATGCAACCAAGTCTTGGCCCACCTAGGGATGAGCCTAGGGTGTTTGGGCTTGACAAGTTCAACGGTGACAACTTTGCTGAATGGTCCTTCAAGATGGAGAACATCTTTGACCACTATGACCTGCTGGAGGTGATGGAAGGAACGGAGAAGCGCCCCGAGAACGACCCGGAGAAGAGCCCGTGGGTGCGGAAGAGCGCACAAGGCTATCTCTTACTTGGGCAAGCGTTGGGGAGCAGTCAGATCCGTCACATCAAGCCATTCCAGCGTGAACCAGAGAAAGGACCAAAGGCATGGGCTGCTCTCAAGGGTGTACATGCTCCTGCAACAGCGGCGGTAGCGGTGGTGTTGGAACGGCAAATGGCGGCACTACGAATTGAAGAAGACGAAGCGGTTGAAGAAGGGGTGCAGAAATTCTTCGACTTGTTGACGCGGCTTGAGGGAGCTGATTTGAACTACAGTGAGCTCCAAAAGAAGACCAAGTTGCTGGCCTTACTCCCATAGTCATGGTCCTCGCTCATCATCAACCTTAATCGCGACTTGCCCCGCCTCTCGCTTGAAGACGTGAAGCGAGCTATCCTTCAAGAGGATTTCCGCCGCCGTGAGTTGGCGAGTGCGGATGGCGCTGGGGCAGCGAGCATCGGCCGTGGATATGGTCGAGGAAGAGGCAGAGGACGAGGGGGAGGAAGGTTTGGTGGCAGCAACTTCGGCGGAGGCCGCAGGAGTGGCGGTTACGGCAGCGACGACAAGAGCTACGGACGCGGTCGCGGCCGATTCGACGGCGAGTGTCACTATTGCCACAAGAGCGGACACATGTGGCGCGACTGCTACAAACTCCCTGATGGTTGGACCCCTGCTCAAGGCCAAGAGGGTAGAGGAGCAGGAGGAGGGAGAGGACGAGGCCGTGGAGGCCGTGGCGGTCGCGGTGGCGGAGCTGCAAACATGAAGAGCGGAGACAACGACAAGGACCCGAGCGACGATCGATACCCGGGTCTATTCTACTTCGTGTCGACGCAAGTACCGGCTGGTCCAGAGAAGGATGAAGGCTTTGAGGAGCCAGCAGCTGTGGGGAAGGTGACTCTACACCCCCTGGACTATTGGGTGATTGATAGTGGCGCTACCTATAGCATGACACCTCGCCCGGACTTGCTCACCGAACTCGAGCCGTCACCGGTGAAGCATGTCACATCGGCTTTGGGGCAGCGAGCAGAGGTGAAAGGCATGGGCAAGGCCATGTTCAAGGGTGCTGATGGGAAGATGGTGGGCCTCAAGAACGTGTTTTGGGTGCCCAGCCTTGCTGCAAACCTGATTTCCGTGCGGCGGTTGGCAAAGGCCGGCATGGACACGAACTCGAAGGGAGCCAAGACCTACACCGCAAGGCTTGGCGATCGAATTCTTTGGGACCTTCATGAGGACAGGGATGTCTACAACGAGATGTGGCAGATCCCAGTGGTCCCTATGCCTAAGGAGAGGCAAGTGGCAGCAAGCATCAGCACCAAGGATGGAGCGGTCGGTAGCGACGATGGCGCGAACGGTCGCGCTAAGGAGAATGAGCTCAAGAAGAGCAAACCTGGAGGGACCAGCAAGTTCAGTGAACCTAAGGAGAGTGGTGCAGCAACCAAGGAGCAGCAAAAGGGTGAGGAGAACCCAGAGGCAGCAGCGGAGGAGGACTACGGAGAGAGTATGTGGGGCGCTATTGCGAGCGCGGCATTCTCCAATCCAACTTCGGCTACGGGGGAGTGTGATTGGCTCACCTTGCATCGGCGCATGGGGCATGTGGCCCTGCCCATCTTGCAGCAGCTAGTGAAGAATGAGATGGTTGCTGGCATACGTGTGAAGGGGGAGCCCGATGAGGTGCTTGGCTGCCCGACGTGCATTCAAGCCAAGTTCACCCGGTTTCCGTTCCCTAGTTCGGAGGCAACGGCAAAGGCACCGCTTGATGAGGTGGTGATGGACGTGGTGGGCCCCCTGAAGCTTGGAGCTGCTGGAGCTGAGTATTTTCTCACCATTGTCGACGTCTACACCCGCATGACTTGGGTGTGGCCAAGAAGAGCGACGTGGCTGAAACGTTGAAGACGGATTGGTTCCCGATGGTGGAGCGGCAACAAGACCGTCTAGTCAAGTCAATCCGCACCGATCGAGGGGGAGAGTTCCTGAGCAAGGAGTTTGGGTTGTGGCTGAAGAAGAATGGTATTCGGCACTCCCTCACCATGCCATACTCCCCTGCAATGAACGGCATCGCCGAGCGAGCGAACCGCACAATCACGGAGGCGGCACGCGGGTTGCTCGTTGAAGCCGGGCTACCCGACTATTTCTGGCCTGATGCGGTGCGGAGCGCGTGTGTGGCCAAGAACAGAGCCTTGACTCATGTGGGAGCAGACAAATGGGTGCCCTATGTGGAGTGGCTAGGAAGGAAGCCAAAGGTGGATATGCTTCGGGTGTTCGGGTGCATGTGCATGGCGCTCGTGCCTAAGCATCTTCGGCACAACAAGCTTGGTGCCAAGGCCGTGCACTTGGGCATGGCTCAAAACAGCAAGGGATGGCTTCTTTGGGACCCATTCACCAAGAAGTTCTTGGTGAGCAGGGACTTCAAGTTCATGGAGAACTTCATGTACAAGGATTGGAAGGCGGAGAATGAGGCGAAGATAGGCGTGCGGTTTGGGGAGGTGAAGAGTTCCGGTTTGGAGCATGTGGAGCTGCCTTTGGAGCTGAGCAGCGGCAGCACAACCACAAGGCAATCCTCCCTTGTGAATGGGGGAGAGGAGGCCAATGATGCAGAGGAAGAAGAGGAGGAGGTGCAGCAAGTGAGCGAGCGTGCACCGTCACTCCCTTCCCGTACTACGAGTGCTCCACGGATTCGAGCCACACCGCAGCAACGCCAAGGCCTTCAAGTCCCTGCAGCTGAGGAGGAAGGAAGGGGGAAGAGGAGAGTTCAACCCCCTAATAGGCTGACCTATGATGCGCCGGGAAAGCAGGGCAAGACGCCCTGGCCGGAGCGGCAATGATGGTCGGAGACGACGAGGAGAGTGACTACGAGGAGTGTGCCTTCGCGTTCTTCTCTCCGGTGGAGATGCCGGGAGAACCAGCAACTCTCAAGGAGGCTTTGGAGAGTAGTGATGCTGAGGATTGGAAGAAGGCCATGGAGAGTGAGCTGAAGAGCATCGAGGAGAATGAGACGTTTGAATTGGTGGAGCTACCGGAGGGGCGTACGGCGATAACGTCCAAGTGGCTCTTCAAAATCAAGTCGGATGCCGACGGCAAGATCGAGCGCTACAAGTCTAGGCTTGTAGCCAAGGGGTACCAGCAGAAGGAGAAGGTGGACTTCAAGGAGCTGTTTGCCCCTGTGGTGAAGCCGACGACGCTGCGAACCCTATTCGCGGGAGCCGCCATCAAAGGATGGGTAGTAAAGCAAATGGACATCGTAACGGCATTCCTTAACGGCATCCTTGAGGAGGAGATTTTTATGGCGCAGCCAGAGGGGTTTGATGATGGTATTGGCAGAGTGTGGAAGCTGAAGAAGGCCCTCTATGGGCTGAAGCAGGCCCCTAGGCAATGGTACATGAAGCTGCGCGAAGTGTTGGAGGGGATCGGCTTCACTCCCTCAACGGCCGATCACTCCTTGTTCATGCTTGGCGAGGGGGAGCAGAGGAGTTTCATGGTGGTTTATGTGGATGACATCCTCATTTTCTCACCCTCTTCTGACCTTGTGAAGGAGGTGATGCTGAAGCTTCAAGACAAGTTCAAGTGCAAGGCCCTTGGTGACGTGAGCTTCTACCTTGGGCTCCACATCGAACGAGATGTGGAGAAGCGGTGCATGCGGGTGCATCAACGAAAGTACCTGGAGGCATTGGCTGCCAACTTTGGGCAGAGTGAAGGCCATGTGGCTACACCCTTTCCCTCTGGGTTCAAGTGTGTGAAGGGACCAGAGGAGGAGAGCGTTGGTGAAGAGGAGAGGCGCCGATTTCACTCGTTGGTGGGCAGCCTCATGTATGCGGCGGTAAACACCCGACCGGGCGTCGCGTTTGCTACCGGGCAGCTGGCTAGGGTTGTGCAATGCCCTAATGAGGAGCAGGTAGCAGCTGGAATGAGGGTGGCCAAGTATCTTGGCCAAACACCGACCGTTGGGCTGCAATACTCGGCGGCGGCACAAAGGCGCCAAAAGGGCGCGGATGGTGTTGAACCCGGGCGTTTGTTCCTCACCGCCTACTCGGATGCTTCATATGCATCAGAACCAGAGGACATGACAAGTGTGGGAGGCTTCATATGCTGTGTTGGTGGAGGCCCAACTGCTTGGGAGAGCAAGAAGCAGGTTGACCAAGCTTTGAGCTCGGTGGAGTCCGAGTACATGGCACTCTTCCGTGCCGTACGGGAGATTGTGTGGCAGCGGCGTTTGTTGGCTGAATTGGGGGAGGAGCAGCAAGGACCTACCCCACTGTACTGTGACAGCCAGGGTGCCATTGCTCTTGCTAAGAACCCTGTGTTGCATGGACTCACGAAGCACATGAGGGTGAAGTGGCATTGGACGAGGAGCATGGTAACCGCGGGTGAAGTTGAGTTGCGCTACGTGAAGACCACGGGGCAGCCGGCTGACATGATGACCAAGAGGCTGGTGGAGCAGCAGCATTGGAAGTGTTGCAAGCTGGCTGGGATGGCTCTGAACTGAGAGAGCAACATATCCTAAGGCCAACAATCCGAGGGGGAGTTTGTTGGTGCAACCCTACGGTTTGCACTCGGCTTGTTGTCCGTGTGCGTGAATGTGTGTGTGTATGGAATGGTATGAGGGCATGGGATAATATATATTTCATGCTTATAATTGTGTGTGAATGTTGAGTCATGATGTCGAGTGTGTGTGTCGAGTCAATAGCGAGTTATCGCTAGACGCGTGTTACGCGGTCGTTTGTGTCTCGCGCGCGGTTTCTATTTTGTCGTGCGCGGTTTCTATTTTGTCCTGTGTCGAACGTTCGGCGTGTCGCAGGTGTGTGCAGCAGACCCATCAAGAACTCAAGGATGAGTTTGTGATGAAGAGCCCGAGCCTTGGTGTCAAGCCTCAAGTGATTTCGAAGCTCGCCAAAAAGGGTACACCTCAAGATATTGAAGATAGTTACATTACTTTGTGTAGTGTAACATTTCACTTGGTGTAGGCCCTAGTGAAGGGTAGTTTCGAGACCCTTCGTGGTTGGGGACAGTGTGGCACTGTTCCACATCACTGTACCTCGGCTCTTGGGGTTTGTAGGAGCTGGGAGTCATTCCCAACTCGTAACTCTTCCTATCTTGTGTTCTAAGACTATAGTGGCTGCCATAGTACCGTTCGTTCAAACCGACGCTGTGTCGTCAATTCTTTATCAAATCGTGCAATCTAAATTGCTAATTGTAGACGACGTGAAGACGCTCCAGATCCAATTTGAATCAGGTCATTTGCAGCTGTGAGCAGAACGCTATCAACGTTTGAAGCCGCTGTGCAGAAATCCGTCTGTGCTCTCTATCTTTCGTTTTAGGCACATTCAAGCCTATTGTGACTATAACAGCTGCCACCCCCACTGCAGCCACCACAGCCGCCACCCCCGCCTCCACTCCCACCACCACTGCCACCGACACCACCGCCACCTCCACCGCCTCCACCGCCCCCACCACCGCTTCCACCGCCGCCACCCCCACCACCCTGGCCTCCCTTGCCCTTGCCGTTGCGGCGTCTCCCACTAGGAGATAACTGCTGCAACGGGAGCTAGACTACGGGCTAGGCACGGGTGCTCGCGTGATCTCTGTGTTCCTTAGTCCTTTGCTTGTGTGTTCCCTGCTTGCACATTCACGGGGAGATTTTGCAAGAGTTTCACTAGCAAAGATTGATAACAATGGTTGCAACAACATTGGCATCACAGACTACATCAGAGCTAGCTAGGCTGCTGGTCGACCTCCAGCGCAGCATGGTCGACCGCGCTCCAGCGCAGTAGCGCTCGCACCGCTCCAGCGCAGCAGAGTAGCAGTGCGCCAACGTTGCAAGTCCACGGTGTGCCAACGCTGCAGCAAGTCGGCTGCACAGCGTTGCACCCGCAGAACAACGGTGCACCTGCTTCACAGGTGCGTGCAGCTGGTTGGTGCACACTTCCTTGTCACGTGTACAGCACAGACGCCTGGCAAACTCCAAGCCAGCGACTGCGCCCACCAGCCACGTCGACCTCGGGATACCGCCCCCGAGGTCGGCCTCGCAAACTCCACCCCGGCGACACTCCCGCACGTCGCCCGGGTATCCCGGTCGACCGGGCAACTACGCCCGGTCAACCAGCACAGTCCGTAGCCGACCACCAATGCCCGGCGTCCCCAGTCCGGCGTCCAGACGTCGTCCGAACCCCAGGTCGGCGTCCAGACGCCCAGGACGCCGTGCAGACCTCCAGGGCAGCGTCCGGCCTCCCAGGACGCCGACCAGACGCCCAGGTTGGCATCAGGGCCCCCGGGACGCCGTGCAGACGCCCAGGGCGGCGTCCCAGGCTCCTAGGACGCCGTGCAGATGCCTAAATCGGCGTCTGGCCTTCCAGGACGCCGTGCAGGCGCCCACGACGCCGACCAGGCGCCCGGGTGTCAGAATATGTTGTTTGTGTAGCCTGCAGTGGGGTACTCTATAGTGAGTACAGCCCCTTAGGGTTTGCTATTTGTATCCTGCTGCTTGCTAGTTCATTCATTCCTTCTCAATTCTGTTCCTACACACATTCCTAGCTCGTACTTGGCTCCTCGTTACTAGTCCTACTGTGGCCTAGGCTACTAAGCCTAGGCCGTACTCCTACTACTTCTGACATGGTATCAGAGGGCGGCATGTCTGCCGCCTTCCTGTGTATGGGCCCACCACCCGCTTCCGCTGCCGTACTGTCCGCCGCGCGCCCCGTGGTGCGCGGCGGCGAAACCCTAATTTCTGCCCGCCGCGCGCTCGGGGCGCCTGGCGGTTTTCCCTTCCGTGGCGCCCGTCGTGGTGCCCTTGGGGGGGCCTTCGCGGTCCCCTCCCGTCGAAGCGCCCGTCGAGGCGCTCTCGGGGACCCGCGCGGCCTCCCCTCCCGTCGCCCGTCGAGGCGACCTCGGGGACCCGCGCGGCCTCCCCTCCCGTCGCCCGTCGAGGCGACCTTGGGGGCCCGCGCGGCCTCCCCACCAGTCGCCCGTCGTGGCGACCACAGGGGCCGCGCGCGGTCCCCTCCCGTCGCCCGTCGAGGCGACTTCGGGGGCCGTGCGCGGCCCTCCCCGTCGCCCGTCGAGGCGACTTCGGGGGGCCCGCGCGGCGCCCTCCCCGTCGCCCGTCGAGGCGACTTCGGGGGGCCCGCGCGGCACCCTCCCCGTCGCCCGTCGAGGCGGCTCTGGGGGCTCGTCGCGGCGCCCTCCCTGGTGCCCGTCGCGGCGCCCCGGGGGGGGGGGCCGCGCGGCTCCCTTCTCGTCGCCCCTCGGGGCGCCCTGGGGGCCGTGCGTTTCCCCCCCCCCCCCCTTCTGCCTTTCAACTGCGGCGGCCGCCCCTGGAGCCGCCCGCCACTGCAGCAGCAGCCCCTGGAGCCGCCCGCCACTGCAGCAGCAGCCCCTGGAGCCGCCCGCCACTGCAGCAGCCGCCCCTGGAGCAGCCCGCACCTGCAGCAGCCGCCCCTGGAGCAGCCCGCACCTGCAGCAGCCGCCCCTGGAGCAGCCCGCACCTGCAGCAGCCGCCCCTGGAGCAGCCCGCACCTGCAGCAGCCGCCCCAGGACCCGCGCGAGCCGCCTCTGCAGAAGCCCGCCCCGTCCCCCCCCCCCCCCCCCCCCCCCGTGCTGCCCATTGCTCCCATTCCACCGTGCGTTCCGCGGTGGCTGGGGTGTGGGGTGGCGAGCATGGGGGTGAGAGGTGTGGGTTCTCCCCTCCTCCTTTTTCGTCTCCCACTGCTGCAGCTGCCGCTGAGGGGGGTGGAGGTGTGGGAGTCGTGGGGAGTGGCACTAGGGGGGTGATGTGGGAGTGGAGCTAGGGGTGAAGCAGGGGGTGTGTGAGAGGGGTGTGGGACTGTTGGGGGAGGTTGAGTGGAGGCTGCTGTCTTGTCGTCCGCAGCACCTGTAGTCCGGGGCGCACTGTCCTGGTAGCTCAGAGAGCCTGCTGCACCTGTTGCCCGTGGGTCCGTTGCTCCTGCCGCTCGTCGCAGCCGCAGAGCCTGTTACTCCTGTATTCCGGGACGCACTGTCTCGGTAGCCACTGAGAGCCTGCTGCACCAGTCGCCCGTGGGTCCGTTGCTTCTGCCGCTCGTCGTAGCCGCAGAGCCAGTTACTCCAGTATTCCGGGGCGCTCTGTCTCGGTAGCCACTGTGTCAGCCGCCACTGTGTCAGCCGCTTGTGTTGCCCGTGTGTCTGCAGCTTCAGTCGTCGCCTCCCATCTTCTCTCCTTTCATAGTCCCTCCTCCTCCTCACTTGCCCTCTGTGATAGCCTCTAGCTTTGCTGATAATTATGAACTATTGCTATGACTGCTCATTGTGCTGATTACACCCCACTTTGGCTATGGGGGTGTGTCAGAATATGTTGTTTGTGTAGCCTGCAGTGGGGTACTCTATAGTGAGTACAGCCCCTTAGGGTTTGCTATTTGTATCCTGCTGCTTGCTAGTTCATTCATTCCTTCTCACAGTACGACCTAGCTCGTACTTCTACTCCTACTACTTCTGACACCGGGTAGTCGTGCCGACGCCCAGGTCGGCGTACAGCTTCCCAGGCACCGTCCAAGCGTCCAGGACGCCAACCAGGCGTCCAGGACGGCGTCCTCCTGCTCGGCGCCCTCCAGCTAGGCGCCCTCCAGCTCGGCGCCCTTGCAGTGGCCCCCGTCCCCACTGCTGCAGGTCGGCTGTAACCCCCGCATATCCGACCACGAGGTTGACTCCGCCCAAGCAAGGACGGGGCCAAACAACACTCCCGTTGACACTCCCCTGTCGCGTTCACGCTTGGGCCCCCAACCGACACGGCAGTACATCTCTGAGAATAGCCCGTCGGCGTGCACCCAATACACAGCACGCCGGTCACCGCACCAGCCATGCAAGAGGGCATGGCACCTACTGCTGCACGTCGTCATCACCGTCGCCCACGTCGGCCAGGCGCACTTGGCCGATTGCGACGGAGCACCGGTTGAAGGCCAGGTAGTGCAGCGCCTTCGTCAGGAAGTCGGCCGGCTGCTCGGTGGTCGGGATGTACCTCAGCGTGAACTTCCCGCGCTTCACCATGTGCTGCAGCCAGGCCTGTCGCCGCTCCATGTGTTTGAGGTTGCCCGTCAACCCCATGCCCTCGGCGACCGTGATGGCCAACCTGTTGTCCACTCGCAGGACAGTCGGCTTCCCGGCGTCCAGCTGACGGAACTCTGCAAGGAGGAAGCGAAGTCGGCGTCCCTCCTTGCCGGCTTCGGTGGCCGCCACGTACTCCGATTCGGTCGACGACAACGTCGCGCACTTGATGCGCTGGCTCGACCAGGAGACTGCGGCCCCTCCGTAGACGAACACGTAGCCGCCCGTGCTCGTCCTGTTCTGCTTGTCACCGGCGTCGTCGGCGTCCACGTAGCCGACCAGCTCCAGCGACTCAGGTCCACCGCCGAACTCCAGGGCGGTGTCACGCGTGTTGGTGAGGTAGGCAAGGCAGCGGTCGACCTCGCGCCAGTGCTGGTCGCTCCTCACCGTGAGGCCGCTCCCCAGCATGCTGCAGGCGAAGGAGATGTCCGGCCTCGTTGTCGTCGCCGCGAACTGCAGCGAGCCGACCTTCTGCTGGTACTCCTCCTCCTGACGCTCCTGTGCCTCCTCGTCGTCGAAGGTGAGCTCGGCGTAGGCGTCGACCGAGACCGGCGTCTTCGGGGTGCGCCCGGTCTGCTCCTCGTCGATGAAGCGCCTACGCAGCTTGTCGGCGTAGCCTTGCTGGTGCAGCCACAGCTTCCTCGCCGACCTGTCGCGGACGATCTCCAGCCCGAGGTACTTCTGCACCGGTGAGATCTCGCGCAGCTCGAAGGCGGCTTCCAGCATCTCCTTCAGCTTCTCCAGCATCGCCGCGCTGCTGCTGGCGGCGAGCAGGTCGTCGACGTAGACCAGCACCCAGCAGGCCACTCCGTCGTCGCCGACCTTAAAGTACAGAGCCTCGTTGACCTGGCTCTTCTTCCACCCGGCGCCGACCAGCACGTCGTTGAGCACCAAGTACCACAACAGCGGCGATTGCTTCAGCCCGTACAGGCTCTTGAGCAGTTTGCACACCCGGCCGGTTCCGTCGTTGAAGTAGTCCAACTGGGACATGTAGAGCACCCGGTCGAGCTTGCTCTGCAGGAAGGCGTTCTTCATGTCGAGCTGCATCAGGTTGAGGTTAAGGACGGCGACGATACTGAGGAAGATCCTCAGCGTGACGTAGCTGCCCACTGGTGCGAACGTCTCGTCGTAGTCGGCACCGTACACCTGCGTGAAGCCCTTCACGACCAGCCTCGCCTTCTCTCGCTCGACGGTGTCGTCGATGTGGTACTTCGTCGTCAGCACCCACCGGTTCTTCATAATGTTCACTCCCAGCGGGCGTTCGACCAGCTCCCACGTGCCCATGTTGATGAGGCTGCGGATCTCCTCTTCCATGGCGGCCTTCACCGCCGGGCCCTTCCAGCTCGCCAACGCCTCCTTCACCGTCATCGTCGAGATGTCCCAACGGTGTTCGGGGTCGGCCAGCATGTCCGGGTCGAGCTCCGAAAACCCCTCATCCTCCTCGGCGTCGTCGTACAGCAGGTCGTCGTCATCCTCCACGTCATACACCGTGGTGAAGGCAGCGGGGACGAAGAAGTCAGGCGGCCTCCGGAGTCGGCCTGAACGCCGTGGTCCCGGCTGGACCTCCCCGGCGTCCCCTCCATTGTCGCCGTCGTCACTGTCCTCGGCGTCCTGCTGCCCCTCGTCGGCGTCCTGCTGCACCTCAGTCGGCGTCCCAGCTGACTGCTCCCCTGCGGTCGGCTCCCCTGCCGACTGCGCGGTCGCCGACTGCTCCTTGGTCGGCGTCACTGCTGCCTGCTCCCCTGTCAGCTGCTGTTCCGCAGGTGTCTCCTTCACCGGCTTCACCAAAGTCGGCGGCACCACCTGCTGCCTCCTGGTCAGAGTCAGCTTTGCTCCCACGCCGCTTTGCACAGCATCACATCGGCCACCGGCAGCATCACGTTGGCCACCGGCGATGCTTGGGTCCGGCACCACAGGTGACGCCCCACTTCTCCCCTCATCGCCGGAGGCCGACATCGGGGTCAGCCCATGCAAGTCGGTAACAAGGGGAGGGGCAGGTGAGGTGCAGGGAGAGTGGACGTCCTCGGCGTCCTCACCAGAAAGCTCACCGACCTCGGCAAGCAGAGGCAGCGTCGCCGCCGAGGTGTCCGTTGGCGGGTGAACCGGCAGTCGCCCTGACGCCGGCCCGTGCGCCGACTTCCACACCTCCAGCGACATGCTCTCGTAGAACACCACGTCCGACGTGGTGACCACCCGGTTGTCAGTGATGCCGAGGAGCTCCCAGCCCTTGCTCTCGTCCGACACGCTGAGGTGGAGGCCCCACTGGGCCTTCGGCTGCAGCTTCCCGCCACGCTGCTGCTCGGGGACCAAGAACTGCGCCATGCAGCCCCACACCCACGCCAGCGACAAATCGGGCTTCTTCCCGGTGAGCAGCTGGTACGGCGTCGTCCCCAGCGGCAGTGCCGACCGCTCAAGGCAGTTGCGGATCGAGATGGCCTGCCGGAGAGCGAGGTGCCACCAGTGGTGCTGCACTCCCATGTGCAGCAGCATCGTGCGCACCGACTCCACCACAGTCCTCATCTCCCGCTACGCCATGCCGTTCTGCTGCGGGGTGTACGGGCAGGTCAGGTCGTGGACGATCCCCTTGCCGTTCACGAAGTCGGTGAACTGCTTCCCGAGGAACTCCCCTCTCCGGTCAGAGCGCAGCATCAACACCGACTTCTTCGTCTACCGCTCAGCCACCGCCAGCCACTGCACGAAAACCGGCAACGCATCTGACTTCTTGGTGAACGGTCGCACCCACACGTAACGAGTCTTGCGATCCTTTAGCAGCAAGAAGTACAGGCTACCATCCTTGGCAGCCACGCGAAACGGCCCGCACAGGTCGATGTGCACGACGGCCAGCACTTCGTCGGCGTCGGAGCCTTTGTCGGGGAAGGTGTGTCGCGCCAGCTTCCCGCCGACGCACGAAACACACGGTGAGTCGGCGCCGGACGCCGACTTGAGGTCCAGCCCGGTGGCGACCTCGTGCTTCGCCGAGCTCCGGATGGTGTCCATGCCAACGTGCGCCAGCCTCGCGTGCAGCCTGTCCGGTGGCGTGGCCTTCGTCGCCGAGACGATCGCCCGCAGGGCCACGACCTCCGTGGGGGGCGTCATCTGCTTGTCCGAGCAGGGACGCAGGTCGGTGCCGAGTACACGTCCGGTGTACGTTGCCCGGCCGAGGACCTCTCGCGCTGCCGAGACGAGCAACATCCCGTTGTCGTCCTCCTGCAGCTCCACGCCGTGCTCCTTCAGCTGGCCGGCCGAAAGCAGGTTGGCTCGCACGCCCGGGACGTAAAGCACGTCGGGGATGAGCACCTGCTTCCCGGCCTCCCCTTGCAGAGCGACAGTGCCGCGACCCTGAACGTCCTGCAGCGCCCCATTGAATCCACGCACGTGCTTGACGTTGCCGCTCGGCCCCAAGTGGACGAAGGCCTCCTTCGTCCCCATCAGGTGGTGCGAGCATCCGCTGTTGAGCAGGACCACCGCCGGGTTCGCCTGCACAGCTGCCGCCATTGCCTGGAAGTCCTCACCGGCCTCCGGCGCCAGCGAGACAGTCGGCTCCACGACGCCGACTAGCGAGCACGACGCCGCCTTGTCGTCTCGCCCCTTGCCGCCAGCAGAGGAGTCGGCGTCCTTCGCCGAGGTCGACTTGTTCGACTGCTGCTCCTAGCGCGGCTGGTTTCCTCGACGTGAACGACGGCTGGCCGACCTCCCGCGGCCTCCCTTGGCGTCGTCGTCGTCGGTATCGCTGCGATCCGGGCACTCGAAGGAGAGGTGGTCGGGGCTGTGGCAGATCCAGCACTCCCGACGCCGACTTCCTCCTCCTCGGCCGCCACCCGTGGCAGACTTCTGCTTGTCGGCGTCCTTCGTCGGCTTCCACCCGCTGCTACCACCGCTGCCAGACTGCCCACACTGCCCCGGTCGACCACCCTGTCTCACCGGGGCGACGTAGTTCACCTGCGTCAGGAGCTCCTGGGACCGCTCAGCCTCCTGCATCGCTTCGTCTTGCAGGATATACGAGGTCAAGTTGTCCTCGTTGAGCATCGCCCTCGTGCTCGGCGCCATTGACAGCCGCTTCAGGAGGTTGTAGCTGCTAGAGAGTCCCTGCATGACATGGGTGATGTACGACGCCGTGGAGTACTGCGCGCCGGCCATCTTGATAGTGGCGAGAATTCGCCGGGCCCGATTGCAGTAGTCGGTCGCCGTCTCCTCGTCGCCCATACGCAGGTGCGTCAGCTGCTCCTCCAGCAAGTCGTCGGTGACTTGGTAGGTCGACTCGATGAAGTGCCACGCTCGGTGGTCGGCGTCGAGGTACTCCCGGCACCACTTCAAGGCGATCTGCACGCCCGGCGAGCAACACCGCGAGATGACCGTGAAACTCCGCACGCAGGTCGGGGTGGTGCTCCCCCGGCGTCGCCACGGTCCCTCGGGCGAAGCCGATCAGCCCGGCCATCTCCAGCTGGGGCTCGATAGCTTCCTTCCAGGTGAGAATGTCGGGTCGACCGACCAGCGGAGGGGTGACCGAGATCCTGTCCGGCGTAAACTTGAAGTAGCCGTAGCTCGGCGCAATTCCGCCTGCCGTCACCTGGGACGCCGACATCGGCGACAGCCCGCTCCGTCGACCTCCGACGTCACCCTGCGAAGAGCCTGCAGCCGCCGCCGACTGCATCCCTCGCGCCTGAACGCCGCCGGCTTCACCGGCGTGTATCACACCTCGCTGCCTCGACGTGCCTCCCGCACTGCTGCCGACCTGACCTCCACCGGCGTTGACGCCCGCGTCGACGCCGCCGTCGTTGTTCACCGGTCGAGGAGAGGCAGGTCGAGAAGGGGGGTGCTCCGCCGCCCACACGGAGCGGAGTCCGGCCTCGATGACTGTCCAGGGTATCGCCCCATACTCCTGGGCCTCATGGCGTCTCCTCGCATCCTCCAGCCGTCCCTCCAGGGTGTCCATCACCTCGGCGTCGCCTACGCGCACGCTAGTGACTGCCCGGCTGCCGGTCTACGAACACGGTGGGTATGTGCAAAGTCGGCTAGACTGAACTACGTCGCGGTGTTGTCCACGCTCACCGCACCATGCGGAGATAACTGCTGCAACGGGAGCTAGACTACGGGCTAGGCACGGGTGCTCGCGTGATCTCTGCGTTCCTTAGTCCTTTGCTTGTGTGTTCCCTGCTTGCACATTCACGGGGAGATTTTGCAAGAGTTTCACTAGCAAAGATTGATAACAATGGTTGCAACAACATTGGCATCACAGACTACATCAGAGCTAGCTAGGCTGCTGGTCGACCTCCAGCGCAGCATGGTCGACCGCGCTCCAGCGCAGTAGCGCTCGCACCGCTCCAGCGCAGCAGAGTAGCGGCGCGCCAACGTTGCAAGTCCACGGTGTGCCAACGCTACAGCAAGTCGGCTGCACAGCGTTGCACCCGCAGAACAACGGTGCACCTGCTTCACAGGTGCGTGCAGCTGGTTGGTGCGCACTTCCTTGTCACGCGTACAGCACAGACGCCTGGCAAACTCCACGCCAGCGACTGCGCCCACCAGCCACATCGACCTCGGGATACCGCCCCCGAGGTCGGCCTCGCAAACTCCACCCCGGCGACACTCCCGCATGTCGCCCGGGTATCCCGGTCGACCGGGCAACTACGCCCGGTCAACCAGCACAGTCCGTAGCCGGCCACCAATGCCCGGCGTCCCCAGTCCGCCATCCAGACGCCGTCCGAACCCCCAGGTCGGCGTCTAGACGCCCAGGACGCCGTGCAGACCTCCAGGGCAGCGTCCGACCTCCCAGGACGCCGACCAGACGCCCAGGTCGGCATCAGGGTCCCCAGGACGCCGTGCAGACGCCCAGGGCGGCGTCCCAGGCTCCTAGGACGTCGTGCAGACGCCTAAATCGGCGTCTGGCCTTCCAGGACGCCGTGCAGGCGCCCACGACGCCGACCAGGCGCCCGGGTAGTCGTGCCGACGCCCAGGTCGGCGTACAGCTTCCCAGGACGCCGTCCAAGCGTCCAGGACGCCAACCAGGCGCCCAGGACGGCGTCCTCCTGCTCGGCGCCCTCCAGCTAGGCGCCCTCCAGCTCGGCGCCCTTGCAGTGGCCCACGTCCCCACTACTGCAGGTCGGCTGTAACCCCTGCACATCCGACCACGAGGTTGACTCCGCCCAAGCGAGGACGGGGCCAAACAACACTCCCGTTGATAACCACCACTGCCACCGACACCACCGCCACCTCCACCGCCTCCACCGCCCCCACCACCGCCTCCACCGCCGCCACCCCCACCACCTTGGCCTCCCTTGCCCTTGCCGTTGCGGCGCCTCCCACTAGGAGCAGACGCAGCCCCAACCTCCTCAGCACGAAGGATGTCGACAGTAGCAGCAGGAGCGACAGAGGGGACAAGGGGGGAGGGGGAACACCCCTCAAAGAAGGGAGTGCGAGGAGTGCCACGAGAAGCTCCTACAGCCACTATGCTGGTCTCAGCTGCAAGGAGGTGCTTCTCGAGTAGGTCGACAGTGAGGTCTGTGGGGTCAAGGGCAAGAAGGAGGTCCCTGAATGCGCTAAGAGAGTCAGGGAGGCGGGTGACGATGAAGTAGAGCATGATGTACATGGGAGGAAGGTTCTTGGCTAGAAACTCGGCGGGAAGCGCGGCACGGTAGCGAGTGTCACTAGTGCGAAGGTGAGTGACGAGGTCGGTGACTGTGGCAAAGGAGGACAGCTCGGGGAACATGTAGGGCAGTATAAGACGGCCTAGTGCAGCAGTGGCCGGGGAGAAGTAACGAGTGACTACAGCGTCGTACAGGGCTCGAGCAGTCTTGTGCTGGCCAATTTGGGCGCGTTCGGCTAATGGCAGGTGGCTGCGAATGGCTAGGCGAGCAGCAGCGTCATGGGTAAGCCACTGTGAGCGAGTCGCACTATCAGCTGTGTCGGAAGGGGCGAGAGAGGCTCCAGACGTGAGGTCAAACAGTGAGACACCGTCCCTAGAATCGCTCATTAAGTTCAGCTAGAGGTCAACTATCCACTCATCGAACTGTATCGGACGGCCCTCTGCATTGAACGAGAGGACACTGAGAGTAGCCATCGCGGGCAAAGCAGTTGGGCGTGCTAGCAGCAGAGCACCACACAGGCAGGGCAAAGCAGGGCGGCGGCCAGCAGGGCGGCGCGCAGGCAGAGCAGGGCAGGGCGGCAATCAGCAGGGCAGCACTTGGGCAGGGCAGGGTGGCGCGGCTGGTAGCGGCGCGCAGGCAGGGCAGGGCGGCGCGGCCAGCAGGGCAGCGCGCGGGCAGGGCAAGGCAGGGCGGACGCCAGTAGGGCGGCGTGCAGGCAGGGCAGTGTAGGGGGGGGGGGGGTGGGCGTGATGAGCAGTGCAACAGTGCGGGGCAAGGCAGGGCAGCCGCGCGTGCAGAACAGCAGCGCGGAGCAGGGGAGGTGCACAGAGCAGAGCTCGCACGTGCATGCAGGGCAGGGCAGCCGCACTTGCTTGCACAACACTATGCAGGGCAATGGCAGCAGTGCAGGAGCAGCAGTAGAGCAGCAGGAACAGCGGGTCGGCGAGGTGCAGGGCTAGTGCAGGTGCGCGGGCGGCAGGGCAGGTGTGCGGGCCTGGCGCGGGCTGTACGGACTGCACGCAGGCCTGGCACGGGCTGTACATGCTGTGCGCGGGCCTGGCGCGGGCTGTATGGCCTGCGTGCGGGCCTGGCGCGGGCCGAACTGGCTGCGTGCGGGCCTTGCGCGAGCTGTAAGGGCTGCGCGTGGGCGGCGCGCGGGCTGTATGGGCTGCGCAAGGGCGGCGCGCGGGCTGTACGGGCTACGCGCGGGCGGCTCACGGGCTAAACGGGCATGGCGCGGGCAAAACGGACTGCGTGCGGCAGGGCAGGGCAGCAAGAAGGCACGGGGAAGGGCAGGGCAGGGCAGGGCAGAATTTCGGGCAGGAAAAAAAATCTAAGCGGTGGGCCCTAAAAAAACGGTCCCAAGGACCTGATCTATACCATGTCGAGACTAGGTAAGGAGAATAGGTGGTGATTAGGTCAAGGGGGTGGGGAACAAGAACAACATCGAGAGGAATTGTGTACCCCCTAGTGCTAACACCCATATAGCCTACAACCTATAAGCATATAAATTTTGACATCGCTCGGCTGCTCTGCTTCTCCTACCACTGCGATATCCACCGCGTACACGTCAGCTCCAGCGGCGACAGCCAGTTTCATCGTGATGGCGTTGACGTGGACCGTTGAAGACTCGGGCGACTGCCAGCGAGGTAGCTAAACCCAGTTACCGCTACTTTGCACAGTGCAGCTACCCGTCGTCCAGTCGATTCGTAGGTTATACTGTCGCAGCCAATCACGTTCCAGTAAAATGTTGTGCCCATCCAATATCGTTGCAAGTATTTCCTGTGTAAACCCAAAATTCCGCCCGTAGCGGACTTTTACTCTCTCCACCTTCTCCCGTATGGTCAACAGCGTGCTGTTAACTAAGCGTGCGTCTATCTCCGGTAAACACCGACTAAGTGCCAGTTGCAGTTTCCTTGCAGTCGTGGTATTAACTAAATTGTGACTTGCACCTTCGTCTATAAAAATCTTCACTGCTGCTCCCTGTATTTTCCCGTGGATCAGTACTGGGCAATCCGTCGCTGTACCCTCCTTATTCATCCGAGCCCGGTCGATGGCATGAATCGGTACTGTGACTCGGTGAGGGTCGGTGAGGCTGGGCGAGCAGGCAGTCTCGTCAGTAGTTGGCCCAAATTCTACTGATTGCTGGCGTTTCCCTGCCTCTGAGACTCCCTCCCCTGCTCTGCTCCGCGGCGCCTCAGCTCTTCTGGGCATTCGCTCTTGCGATGGCCCGACCGATTGCAAGCAAAGCAGCGCCCCTTAAACGGCGCGGCAGCTGCATTCGTCGCAACGGCGTGTACGGTGGCGTGCTCGATCGGTCCCCGAGGACGATGTCCGTGGTAGGACCCCGGTCTCGGACGGCGCAAAATGTCGATTTTCTCGGCGAGCGCGAGGATCTCGTTAAAATTTGAGAGCCCGCATGGCATGATTTCGTGCGAGATGTCCGGCTTCAGCCCTCCAACGTAACACTCCACCCGCTCCGCTTCGTGCATGTAGCCGACTTGCTCGCATAATGCGAGAAAACCGCTTGTTTAGTCTTGAACCGACTCGAGCTGCCGCCAAGTACGCAGTCTCTAACGCGCCGAAATAGAAGCCGCGATCAGCTCGTAGCGTGCCCGAAGCCCTGCGCACCACGCATCCCACGTGCTATAGTGTGCGGTTTCGCAAAATGAACGCCAGGTGACAGCTGGACCCGTGGGTCCTTCCTCTTGCTACGGTGGCTGGTAGGCGCATGGCGACGTTACGATGACTCTTCATCGCCACCAGTCCATGGTGGGGCCCCTCAGCAGCGAGACCGCATAGCGAATCTTTGTCACATCCGACTCAACGTAATTTGCGTCGAATAAGATGTTCATCGTGAAGATCCTTGAACCGTCGGACCTCCACGTTGGCTCGGGTTGAAACAGGGCGGGCGCTGCGGCTTGAGTGGCATTGCAGCCATGATGGCGTGGTCGCCACCTGTTGCTGCAAACTCCACATGCCGACGGGCTTCACGAGGCTCCCGCGAGCTTGGTGCGGCCCTGTTCCTCTCCATGCCAGGCATTGATTGAGCGGCGCCATCTCTGGCTGCGCATGAGCGCTATCCCACACTGTCGTTTTGTGTCGGTGTGTCGGATGAGATGACGATCGGCTCCTCCAATTGTGCGGGTGCATTTGCAGGTACGTGTGGTGGTGCTGGAGCATTCAGCGTGGATTTCTGACGAGCGGAGTTGCGTTCCGCCGTGAGTGTAGCAATTTCAAGCGCCGAATCTTCGATTTGGCGCACGAGACGGTCGAGCTGCTCCTGCGTTAGTGTCGCGAGAGTGAATTCGGCCATGGCGGGGGTGTCGGGCAAGCTCAGCAAGAGCCTTGTTGTAAATGACTCTCCTCTACTTGGCAGGAACTGGGAAATTTCTAAGCAATAGAGCTCTGTCTTAGCTTTCCAACGAGCCGTCAAGCACGTCGATCGCCTAAGTATCGAGCGAGATATTGGCGTTCACGTGCTAGGTGGTGCTCTTGAATACAAGTATAGAAGCTCTCTGGAATTTGTGTTCGAATGTACCTTGTACAAAGAACTCTGAGTTTCACTATGATGCATGCAATACAAAAGCAAACACATTTATATGAACTGCAAAACGTCGAATCGCACATGTAACCTCGTAGCGCGGTACACTCGAATGTTCGAGTAACATCGAAGGGGTGAAATTCGACTCGCGAATTTCACCGATCCGAATTCTCCTTGGGTCTCGAATGTTCCTGGTGCTGCCATGTGACACCGAATCGGTGAGTCTTCCAAAGTCAAACTTCAGCCCTACGCAAACCTGCAGCTCACCCGAAGGTGAGCACCAAAATCAGCACCGCTTGGTGGTTGGGGGCAAAACTCCCCCACGCAACCTCCAACACTCCCCCTTGCACCCAAGCCACTAGGTGCCCAATCCAACATGCCCATCACATGCACGGGATGAATCTTTAGGGGGTGGTTCCATGAGAGAATCCGCGTATTTATCATCACCCTTGGTCGCGTAGCAATATGCCACGCCCTCCTTATCCATCTCCCCAACGGCTACCGTAGCATAGTCGGCGTACTTGGAGGGAGGACGAACCTCACGACGCTCGCGGGTCAAGGCCAATGGTAGGGAGGAAGGTGTGGAGGTAGTTGCCGTCTCGGTTGGTGACACCTCCACGACATCATCAACGCTCTCCTCGTTGTTCTCTCCCCCTCCATCTTCGGCTTCCTTCTCCACTTGAGGTAGAACCTCACTTTCTTCAACCTCCTCTCGTGGCGGTAGGATGAAGGTGAGTTGTTGAGTGGGTTTCTCCTTTGACGGGAACTTGTCTTCATCAAAGACCACGTCCCGAGACTTGACGACGCGTTTTTCACCCAAGTCCCACCCTCGCCATGCACGATCGTTTGGCGCAACTCCCAAGAAGATCGCCGCACGAGCCTTCGGTTGCAACTTGTGACGAAGAGGGTCCGGTACATGGTAGTAGCAAAGGCACCCAAAGGTGCGAAGGCGGGATAGGTTTGGCTTCGTTCCGGTCCATGCTTCGAACGGAGTCGTTCCCGGGAACACCTTCGTCGGCAAACGGTTGCGAATCCACGCTGCTAACGAACTCGCCTCGCCCCACCACTCGCTCCCAAGCTTGGAGTGTTGAAGAAGAGAACGAACGGCTTCCACCAACGTGCGATTAAGCCGCTCCGCCGCTCCATTTTGTTGGGGTGTGTAGGGTGTTGTGACGTCGTGCTTAATGCCTTAGCTCTTCATCCATTTCTCAAGCTCCGCGTTCACGAATTCGCCACCACCATCGGTGCGAAGACACTTGATCCGCTTCTTGTCGTCGTCGCAAACTTCGAGCGCCCACTTTTGAATCGCCCTTAGCCTTCAAGAGTCGGGTCCAACACATCCTCCTCGCGTCGTCGAGCATCACCAAGAGGAACCGCGCTCCTCCTTTTGATGCATGCCGCATCGGTCCACACACGTCCATGTGAACAAGCGCAAGTGGATCCTTAGCGAGGGGAGAGGTACGGCTACCAAATGGTTTGCGAGCCATTTTTCCTTCGACACACGCCGCGCACACGCCCTTCTCGTCGTCGCCGGCGATCACGTCGACTCCCTTCGCAAGTCCTTTGTTGGCCAACTCCTTGACCGATTCGTAGTTGGAGTGCGCAAGCCGATTATGCCACGCCTTGAGGGTCGCCTTGGAGCCTTGCGCCATGTTGGATGAAGCTGCACTCGGGTACGTCTTGAGTTGGTAGAGTTCTCTGTTGAGAACACCTTGCGCGAATTGCTCCCCCTTCCAAAAAAGGTTCATCTTCGCACCGTCGATGGTGGCGATCACGCCCTTCTTCGCAAGTTGCGGGACGGATAGAAGGTTCACCGTCACCCCCGGGACATGAAGCACGTTCGTGACGTCCACCGGTCCGCTATCGACGATGAGGCGCGTGCTCCCAACTCCAACCACCGGTAGCGATTTGTTGTTTCCGAACACGATGCTCGTGACGTCTCCCGAAGCGCCAATGTTGTTGAGGAGCGACACCGAGTGCGGCACGTGTTACGTTGCGCCGGTATCGAGGAACCATGCGTCGCTTGGAGTTTTGTTCCCGTTGCCGGCCAATAACACGAGCGACTCCTTAGAATCATCCGCCTCGCCGGATGCCGTGTGCGCGTTGCCCTCTTGGTCCCGTGCCATCGATGGAGTCCAATCGATCGGCCGCTTCCGACACTCACGCCAAAAGTGTCTCGGTTTGCGGCAATAGTGACACTTGCCACGATGCTCGCTCCCACTCGACAATTCATTCGTCGCACCCTTGCTCCACTTGGACTTCTTTCCGGAACTCCCTCTGGAGTACATGGCGGTCCCCTCGCTCTCGTTCGCGAATTGTCGGCGACGTGATTCCTCATGGAGAAGCCGACCGACCACCATTTCCTTCGTCCAAATGTCTTGCACGCTATCGAGTGTCGTAATCACCGTCGACCACTCTTCCGGAAGGCCGCATAGCAAGGTCAATATCCAATCCTCCTCCGTGACCGTTCCACCGAGGTCCATGAACGTTTCCCCGAGTTCCTCCACACGAGTCGCATACTCGTGCATCGATTTGCCCGCGCGCATCTTCACCCTGTAGAATGCATTCCGGGCTAGGATCTTGCCGTGGAGAGTCTTGTTCACGTGGATGGTCTCAAGCCGCTTCCACGCTTCATGCGCCGACGCTTCGAGCTTGATGCACATGCGCACCGAGCTCACGAGATTGATGCCGATGCGCGAAATCAACGTAGCGAACGCCTTTTGATCCTTCTTCTTCCATGCCGCGATGCCGCTCTCGTCGTTTAGTTTCTTCTCCGTTCCATCGAAGAAACCCCAAAGTCCCCACTCCATCATGAGCACTTGGAACTTAAACTTCCACGCGGAGTAGTTTTGTCCCGTGAAAATCGGTACCGCCGACGTGTCGAACATCGTCGCGGTTGCCCAGGGTTCGCCGGAATCGACAACGACACCATCCAAGGAAGTCCGGGAGGCCTCGCTTGACGTCATCATGCTTGCTCCTTGTCGCGCGCATAGACTCCTCCGACCAGCTCTGATACCACTGTTGTAAAGGACTCTCCTCTACTTGGCAGGAACTGGGAAATATTCTAAGCAATAGAGCTCTGTCTTAGCTTTCCAACGAGCCGTCAAGCACGCCGATCGCCTAAGCATCGAGCGAGATATCGGCGTTCACTTGCTAGGTGGTGCTCTTGAATGCAAGTATAGAAGCTCTCTGGAATTTGTGTTCGAATGTACCTTGTACAAAGAACTCTGAGTTTCACTATGATGCATGCAATACAAAAGCAAGCACATTTATATGAACTGCAAAACGTCGAATCGCACATGTAACCTCGAACCGCGGTACACTGGAATGTTCGAGTAACATCGAAGGGGTGAAATTCGACTCTCGAATTTCACCGATCCGAATTCTCCTTGGGTCTCGAATGTTCCAGGTGCTGCCATGTGACACCGAATCAGTGAGTCTTCCGAAGTCAAACTTCAGCCCCACGCAAACCTGCAGCTCACCCGAAGGTGATCACCAAAATCAGCACCGCTTGGTGGTTGGGGGCAAAACTCCCCCACGCAACCTCCAACAAGCCTCTGTCGTGGCCGTGCGTGCTTACGAGAGCGCACTTCGAGCGGCGGTGCTTGTTTCGCTGAGAGACGTCTATCCCCCAAAAAAATTGAGATAGTGGGAAGCGAAGGTGTGGGTGCGGTCCGAGAAGGGATCGTAGGCTCTGAATACTAAGTGTTACGAGTGCAATTGAGTGATCGAACGAGAATTGCACTATCGAAGCAAGAGTACAATGAGCGAAGGCATGCACGAAGAATATATAGCGAAACTACAGTGGTAACAATAATGTGTGGAAAATGGGGTACGTGATGGGCCTAGCGCCGAGGTTGGGAATTGTCGAGGCGGAGGTCCGGAGCGCGGGTTACCAACCGAACGGTGAGGTTGGGTCGCGTTGTGAACAGTGGCGGGAACAGTGTCGAGGCGAGTGTCGCGAGTGGTAACGGATTACTGCTGGGTGCTGTTGGCGGGAACAGAGGTGTACGCGCTGAGCAGGGACGCGAAGTAAGGAAAAGGCTTTTTCCTAGACTAACACACCCTCCCATTAGAATCAGCATCAGCCACCAGATTCGCCCTATTTTTTTTTGCAATCCGTCGAGTACACAGGATGCTCAATGACTGCACGCGAATTTGGTCTGCCCAAGCTCGACAGCCTGCCCAATTGCAAGAAGTACCAGCCAGTTGCACGTACGATACAAGCCCATATTTTAATCGTAGCCGTTGAACAGACAGCTTATCACGCTGGCATCCGTCCGTTCGTGAGATATTTTGAAGCTGGTTACATTTCTTCACCTGCCCACTACAGTCCCGATTTTGCCCGTGGCGAATGTTGGCGAGGAAGCGAAATGGGGCTGCTCACTAAACACCCAAATGACGGGAAAAGTTGTGGAGTCAAACGCGCTTCCCGTGTATCGACAGCCATTCGTCGTTGAATGCGGACAAACGTACTCCCTCAACAGGTCTGGGCGAATCGAACGTCTTCGTCATTTTCTGTGCCCCGACTTCTGTATTTGGCTGCAAGCGTGACATGAAATCGTCAAGGATGGCTGATGGATTTTGTGAAAGGCTGGAGTCTGGAGCGCACAGCACAGCACAGCACTTCCGACGATCCGATGGTGGCGAACTTTCGCCCAGAGACGTTCATGGTGTGGATTGCTTGTGTCACCAGATCTGAGCACAGTATGAACTGTAGCAATGCAAGGTCGCGGTGGCACTGCTGTGTGCATGATAACATACTGTGACCAACAGTGCACATTCATTTCCGGGCAGAATAGTGACACAGTGCCCATTGTAACATTGTGATAACATTGTGAAATGTGTTTGTAACATTGTGATAAGTGCAGTATGGGTGTGAAAAAACTTAGATTCTCAAACCGTGGTGTTCTGGGGCAGCCGGTTTGGTCAGGCGAGGTATCACAACGATTTGGGCAGGCCATTCGATTTTGAACTGATTCTGAAAAGTTGTGCTGTGCGGAATACGTGTAAGTCGTTTTTTTCTGCTCTTCTTCGTCGAACTTCGTCAGGGAGAAAAGGGAACTGAAGCACTAGACTTGTTTGGGGCTTGACGAAGGCGTATTGCATCTGGGGATATCGACCACCAAGACGCACAGTTGTTTCACAGTTTTCGAAACAAAACTTCTGTTCCGTGTCTGTGAAGTGCACAAAAGATGTGTTCTTGTGCACACTCACATTTCCGACACCACCCCGTGCGGCGCCTTAGCATTGCTGGGCATTTCGGCTGCTTCTGTAACACATTTTCGTTGTGTCCAAAAGCTGTGGTAACTGAAATCAGGGTGCGGGTTTCGGTGTAGCGCCGACGGACCTGTCAGATTATAATGCATGTCTAGTCTGTAGTGGGGTACTCAAAAGTGAGTATAACCCTTTTAGGGCTTACTACTTGTATCCCCCCTCCTTTCTAGTTTCACCATTCTCCTTCCACATTCTCTCGACATTTTCCTTACACCCTACACCCTCGAACTTAACTACCAAGGCTCCTAAACTATGGCTCCTAAGCCAACCTCACGCTAGGATTTTGATATGTTATCAGAGCTTAACGTTCCTGGCCTGTGGGCCCACTCGATTCCGCTGCCCTACTGTGTGTCGCGTGCCCCGTGGCGCGCGACATCCCATTTTTCTTCCCGCCACGCGCTCGGAGCGCGTGGCGGTTTTCTGCCCGCCGTGCGCCCCGAGGCGCGCGGCGGGTTCCTACCTCGTCGCGGCGTCTTAGGGGCCCGCGCACTGGCCCCGACCGTCGCCTCGTCGAGGCGTTTTGGGGGCCTGCACGCAGGTCCCTCCCGTCGCCTCGTCGCGGCACTTTCGGGGCCCGCGAGCCGGCCCCTCCCGTTGCCTCGTCGCGGCGCCTTAGGGGCCTGCGCGCGGTCCCCTCTCGTTGCCAGTCGAGGCACTTTTGGGGACCTGCGCGGCTCCCTAGCACATCGCCCGTCAGGGCACAATGGGGGCCGCGCCCTTCCCCTCCCCTCCCTCCTACTTTCCGCTGCAGCAGCCGCCCCTGGAGCCGCCGCCCCTGAAGCAGCCGCCCCTGGAGCGGCCTGCCTTGCAACAGCAGCCGCCCCTGGAGCAGCCGCCCCAGCAGCAGCAGCCCCTGGAGCAGCCGCCCCAGCAGCAGCAACCCCTGGAGCCGCCGCCACTGCAGCGGCCGCCCCAGCAGCAGCAGCCCCTGAAGCAGCCGCCCCAGCAGTAGCAGCCCCTGGAGCAGCCGCCCCAGCAGCAGCAGCCTCTGGAGCAGCCGCCCCAGCAGCAGCAGCCCCTGGAGCAGCCGCCCCAGCAGCAGCAGCCCCTGGAGCAGCCGCCCCAGCAGCAGCCGCCCCAGCAGCAGCAGCCCCAGCAGCAGCAGCCCCTGGAGCAGCCGCCCCAGCAGCAGCAGCACCTGGAGCAGCCGCCCCAGCAGCATCAGCCCCAGCAGCAGCAGCCCCTAGAGCAGCCGCCCCAGCAGCAGCAGCACCTGGAGCAGCCGCCCCAGCAGCAGCAGCCCCTGGAGCAGCCGCCCCAGCAGCAGCCGCCCCAGCAGCAGCAGCCCCTGGAGCAGCCGCCCCAGCAGCAGCAGCCCCTGGAGCAGCCGCCCCAGTAGCAGCAGCCCCTGGAGCAGCCGCCCCAGCAGCAGCAGCCCCTGGAGCAGCCGCCTCAGCAGCAGCAGCCCCTGGAGCAGCCGCCCCAGCAGCAGCAGCCCCTGGAGCAGCCGCCCCAGCAGCAGCCGCCCCTGGCCCCTGCAGCAGCCGCTCCTGGACCCGGTGCAGCCGTGGGGAGGTGGGTGTGGGGGTGATGGTTGTGGGGGTGTCGGTTGTGCGTGCCGTTCCCTCCTCCTCCTCCTCCTTCGTCTCCCACTGCTGCAGCTCTCGCTGAGGGGGGTGGATGTGTGGGAGTCTGGGGTTTAGGGTTTAAGGGGGTGCTGTGGGTGTAGGGCTAGGGTTTGAACAGGGGGTGTGTGAGAGGGGCGTTGGGCAGCTGGGGGAGGTTAAGTGGAGGCAGCAGTCTTGTCGTCAGCAGCACCAGCAGTCCGGAGGCTACAATCTCCGGTAGTCGCCAGTCGCCTGTGGGTCAGTTGCTCGTCTGCCGCTACTTTTAGCCGCGGAGCCAGTTACTCCTGTAGTCCGGGCCTTTGCTTCGGTAGCCACTGAGCCAGCAGCTCGTCTGTGTGTCTGCAGCGTCAGAAGTCGCCTCCCATCTGCTCTCCCCCACAGTCTCTCCTCCTCCTCACTTGCCCTCTGTGATTAGCTCTAGCCTTACTTACCTATTGTGAACTCTAGCTCTATGCCTGCATGCTGTACTGATTATACCCCACTTTGACTATGGGGGTGTGTCAGATTATAATGCATGTCTAGTCTGTAGTGGGGTACTCAAAAGTGAGTATAACCCTTTTAGGGCTTACTACTTGTATCCCCCCTCCTTTCTAGTTTCACCATTCTCCTTCCACATTCTCTCGACATTTTCCTTACACCCTACACCCTCGAACTTAACTACCAAGGCTCCTAAACTATGGCTCCTAAGCCAACCTCACGCTAGGATTTTGATAGGACCTACACGTATAACACGCCCCTCATCACTACAGTACATACACACAACCCCAACCTCCTCGCCCACCTCAGGGATCTCTAGACAGCCTGACATTTCTTGTTCAAGATAGCCTGTCCGCCATCCACTCTCAAGCTCCATCAGCTGAAACCCTCACCATGGCCTCCCAAACTGCAGTTGTTCATAGTCCGGTACTTTTTCCTTCCGATCTCCCTCCCGATTTGGACTGGCCACTCGCCACCCTCCCTGCATTGCGCTCTCGCTGCCTGCGAACTCTATCCCCTGGCGAAACTCGTTCGTTAGACCGCGAGCGTGTCTTGAGCACCACAGCCTCCCTCGGGCTAAGCCCACGGCGCCCTCGCGCTACTTCTCGGAGATATTCCCCGAGTACTTCCCGCCAGCCCGCGGAAGGATCATGGGCGGAAGCTGTCGCGGCGGGAAGGAGAAAAGACGGCGAGCGCTCGGCGGCGCTGTCCCCCTTGGGATCCGGCTCCGCCTCCGCGCTACTTTCCCCGCCCAGCGAAAGCGCGTGGCGCCCCGCCGCGCTGACGACGGTGCGCGGCAGCCCGCTCGGCGGATCTGCACGCCACAATGCGACAACGGCGGCGTCGATCGACATGGAGCAGCTGTGGGCGGAGGCGATTCCCGACGAAGCCAGCGCCGGCGGCGCAGCGCGCCGATCCCGCAAAAATCGTATCATCCGAGGACGCGCGCGAAACATGTCCTTCTCCGATTTCAGCTCGCTCCGTGGCGCGTTGGGAGAAGAGAAACCGGCGGGGAACGCGGCCGACGTCGCCTACGACTGCCGCGTGCTCGGCTGGGCCCCCCGCCCTCCGCCGTGGGATGGAGAAGCCCCGACGGGCTCCGCCGAGCTGGCGCAGCAGGAGAGCGGCGACGCCGCCGCGGCGAGGCCGTCAATAACGACTCTACGCCCCACCGCGGCGGCAGCGATCCGCAACTTGAAGTTGCGGATTTTCCCCAACCGCGGGCGGGATTCTTCCTCAACATCTTCCCCTTCGGGCCTGCGGGCGGTTGTGGTTTCACCAGAGGAGGCGACCGCTGCTTCCAGCGGGGCTCTTAGCAGCGGTCGCCGCCCAAGTCCTACTACAGGTGCAGTTTTCGCTTCCCTGGCGTCCCTTCCAGAAGTAAGCGCTGTGTCGCCCGAAGGACCTGGCGAGGGCGTCCCTTCGCCTCGCATGATGCCGCGCAACAAGCTCAGCCTGCTGAGGGGGGCGGCGGGATCCGCGGGTGGCGGCGCTGGCGGCGGCGCTATTCCAAAGTCTCCTTCGCGGTGGCGGGGACCGGCGGGAGTTGCGGCGAGGCGGAGAAGCTTCAGTAATGATGCTGAGCCTGCGACGGTCGTTCCGGCGTTCCTGCGAAAGGAGGGCACGCGGCAGGATTTGCCGCAGCAGCAGCAGCAGCAGAAGCAGCAGCAGAAGCAGCAGCCGTCGCTAGTGCCATCATCCCGGCCGTCGCACGTGCGAAGCCGCAGTGGTGGTATTTGAGGGCAGCACGCGGCAGGGCAACGCTTGGCAGGGCAGCAGCACGCGGCAGGGCAGGAGATACTGTTTCGAGTCGACCTGCTCCGTGGCTCGGACGAGGCCGGCGAAACGAACCGCGGGAATGCCGCAACGGATGGCGATGAATCGCGAGGGCAGAGGGGCGCAGTGTCGTACCACGAGACAATGGATTTGGAATTGGTGGATTACTTTGGTGATATTGCCCAGTCTTGGAACAGGGAGACGGGGGGGCGTGGCTGCTGCGACTCAGTCGGTGGAACGCCGCTTGGGGAGGGGGAACGGGGAGAACGGGGATGGGGTATGGAGGAGGAAGGTGGAATGGAGTCATGGCGCATGTGTAATTTGAGTAGCGGCGTGGGGGTGGTGGAAGGAGATGCGTTGACCTGTACACAAACAGACGGCAGGGAGGAAGGTGCGGAGGATAGGGAGGAAGGTGAGGAGGAAAGGGAGGGAGGTACCAGAAGAAGGAGGAGCATCAGCTGAGCTACCAGTCTTGTCTGCGACCAGGAGGGGCAGCAGCAGCAACCCTGGTCCTGTGTTGGCAGGAAAGGAGAGGATCCTATCAAAAGGACAGGGGAGCAGGTGAAGCTGTGGGAGAGGCGTGTGGGGTAAGCAGGGATGAGGATTGGGAATCTGATCTGTACCGAGCAACAAAATACTCATTATCATTACTATGAAGTACGGTATGAGTTATTATTCAATATCTTCCACGTGGTGGTTACTGCATTGTACTTATCACCCGCCTGCTGGAATTTACACAAGCTGCTCTCTGCCCACACATGTGATCGCTTACCTTGCACCCCTCGGTTGCCATGCCAACTTGACAGTGCCGGTTTGGCCTGCGGCCTGCCTAGTGGCCTGTTCAACCAGCCACTGCTGCCATGGAAAAGTGTCGCTGCCTTCGTGCTCATTATTCCAAAAACAGCATTCTGTTCGCACGTACGGTAACATAGGGAATGCGCTGGAAAAGAATGTGTACGGTCGTGATAACAGGCTAAGATTGGCAGACCTTGAAGGTCAAAGATAACTAGTGAGGTGCCGAACCTGGGAGCATCAGTTGTGCGCACAAAAGCAGAACACAGTTCCCCCAGGACTCACAAATATGGTAACTCATAAAAGGGCAGCAGGTAGTGCGTGGCAGGGCAGGAAATACACTTTCGAGTCAGCTTGCTCTGCGGGTTGCAAGCAGGGTGCTTGCAAAATGACGACACGCGGCAGTGGCGAAACGGGCGGCGAAGAATCTCGAGAGCAGAGTCGGTCTGCGGGGTCATATCACGAGACGATGGATTTGAAATTGGAGGATCGCTTTGGCGATATCGCGAAGTCTTGGAACAACACGGAGAGTTCACGCCGCGGCTGCGACTCGTGAGAACGCTCCCGATTGGGGAGGCGGAAAGGGGAGAGTGAGGATGGGAGAAACTAGCAGAGGGAATGGATGGGGAAGGTGGAACGGAGGAGGAAGGAGGAATGCAGTCATGGTGCATGTGTAGTTTGAGTAACGGCGTCGGGGTGGCTTTTGAGTCGACTCAAAAGTCAATGGATTCATGGCACATGTGTGGTTTGAGTAGCGGCGTGGGGGTGGTGGAAGGAGATGTGTTGACCTGCACACAAGAAGATGCTGGGGAGGAATGGGCGAAAAGTGATGAGAAAAGGGAGCAGGGAAGACAACAGCGATACAAGTGTTGTCTGCTTGTGACCTAGCAGGAGAACATCCCGTCGAAGGGACAGAGTTCCAAGTGGAAGTGAGGGAGAGAAGTGGGAAACAGCAGGGGTCGGGAGTTGGAGTATGATCTGTTCGAGTATTGAGGATCTGATTAGTGTTCTGTAATTAAAATGAAGTCATTGTTTAATACCGGTATGTTACTTGTGGTAAGTACCACATAATAGTCATCATATGCCTGCTGGCGTTTCAACCGACATCTCTGGCATTCATCATGCAGCCGACGCCCTCCCTTCTATCCTCCCTTATTCCTCCATCCTTACTTCTCCCCATCCTCCCTTCTCCCTCCATCCTTACTTCTCCCTCCATCCTCCCCTCTCCCTCCATCCTCCTTTCTGTCTCCATCCTTACTTCTCCATCCATCCTCCCCTTTCCCTCCATCCTCTCTTCTCCATCCATCCTTATTTCCCCTCCATCCTCCCATCCTCCTCCATCCCCCCTTCTTTCTCCATCATCCCTCCCCCCTCCCTCCTCCCTCCCCCCTCAATTCTCCATTCCCCTGTCATATTGCTTAGGCACGTGTTTTGAAGTGATTCCCTCCGATAACCCCTGACCTGAGCTATCAGGGTGTTCTTAGAAAACCTTGTCACACTCACGTTTTTACAAGCGTGACGTGTGAAATATCCCCACATTTCTGATCACGTTTGCCCTGGTTTCACATTCCTGGCATAATACACCGAAGCTGCGTTAATTCCACACCTGGAATCTTCACACCCTTTGTCCTCTCGTGGAGGCAGTCTAGCTCTGGGCGGCGAAAAGCGACCAGGAGGGTGCACGCGTGACTGAGTCAGCAGGGGGGCATTGCGCGACTGACGTGGCTTGGAAATACATTTCCAGTCGCACTCGACCTTCGCACACCCTCAATTCGAGGATTACAAATGAATGAATTTGAACACATGTCCGAAACGCATTGGGACTTCTGGATTGCCATAAACAACACCACACATTTGAGAGCACGTATGTTTCACAGATTCTGACCACCAAATGTCCGACCTGTAACAGCCTGATTGCTCAATGTCACACATTCTGTTCAACCAGCAAACGTTGAAAGTGCACGGCAAAATGTGATTGAACAACCTTACTCTTCATACTTACACCTAAGTCTTTTCCACTCGACATCAGACTTACCCGTCATCAGACACTCTCTGGAGCACCACCATGCCTACCCGTAGAGCTAACACAGCCCTCACTCGTGTGGAGAAAGGCGCCGTATGCGATTACCGTGCCCAACATAAGGATCTGACTCAGAAGCAGTTGGCGTTATGGTGCTTTTCTAAGTTTAAAAAACACCCTTGTCGTACGGCGGTCTCGAAGATACTAAAAGACTCGGCGAAATGGACGGCTCCCTCACTGCTCCCCACTAATAGGAAACGACTCAGTACGGGCAAGTTTCCTGCTCTGGAGGCAAGGTTGCATTCGTGGGCAGTGAAGCATATTGCCGCAAATCTCCCAATCACATTTCATGTACTACTTCAAAAGGCTGAGGCCTATGCAAAAGCAATGCATCTTCCAAGTGATTTTAAAGTTTCTCCCGGATGGATGTGCCGCGCCCTTGCACGCATGGGGATGTCTTCGTACCAGAGGAAGGGGGAAGCAAAGGATGCAAATGCTGAATTTATCGGTCTAGCAAGAGAGATGATTCCTAATATTCTAAAGGATTACGGCTACGAGGCCGCGGATGTGTAAAACATAGACGAAACGGGCTTCATTTCCGGTCAACAACCAAGACGAACATACGCTAATGAATGAGTTGCTGGTGGGAAGCTCGACAAGGAACGCTTCACTCTTGCCGTGTGTTGCAACGCTGATGGCACAGACATGATGAAGCCGATTGTGATCGGCAAGGCATTGCGTCCACTGTTCTTCCGTAACGACTTCCATGTCGATGATTACACTTGGTACCGTGCAAACCGACGTGCGTGGATGACTTCGGAGGTGAGCCGTCCACCGCTTAATTAATCACCAATCCCACATGTGTATAGTTCACCATGGTCACAACAACGTACTAGCCTTGCAATTCTCTTATTTGACCATGGTTTTGTTATCCACTGTCATGGGCAGATCTTCACCCAATGGGTGGACGCGGTGGATGGCGACATGGGATTTGCGGATAGGAAAATCGCGATCCTCGCGGACAATGCGAGCTCACACAATATCGGGAAGATTGAAGGCAAGAAAGAGTATTGGCGCGACGGGATAAAGATAGTTGAGCTCGTCCACGTGAGAGTCATTTATCTTCCACCAAACTGCACATCTCATGTTCAACCCTTGGATCAAGGCATTATTGCAACGCACAAGTTGCAGTATCGGAAGCTTTTAGTTTCTTGGTTGCTAGAGGAGTTTCGGCGCACCGAAGATCAAGGGGCGCGTAAAACGATCAGACCGGATTTGCGGACTGCGATCGCATGGATATGCGGGGTGTGGAGCACCATGGGGAGAGAGATGATTAGGAGGTGTTGGCGGCGCTCCGGAGTTGTGCCGTTTGAATGGTTAGAGGAGTGGGGATTGGAGCGGATTTTCCAAGGGCCTTCCAAAGATCCGTCCACCACCGATATCACATCCCTGGCGAAGATGATGAAGAAGCTGAAGATTGATGATCCCATGATGACGGTGCGTGAGTTCATTGCTTGTGACGACCATGTTGCAACATCGACACGGTTGGCTAACGACTCGGAGTGGGTTGGCCGGAGTTGTTGGATGCTGTACCCAGGGCGGATGGATGAACCTTTTGACCTGAATGATGCTCCACCATCTGAAGTTCGCATGTCCGATGCAGAGGCGGCGGCGGCGTTGCATGAATACGCCGATGATTCTCGCATGAGCCGGTGCATTCTACCGGGGATGACCCGCACAGGCACCTATAATTTCATGGACATGCTTTCAGAAGATAACATGGAATGGGCGCACGCTGGACTCACCATCTAGAGCTGCTGGTTTAATCTGGAGGGAGACGTTATGGTGATGCCTTCACCTAGAATTTGCTGTTTCCTGTTGTATTATACTGTGTGTTTGCTTGTTTTTCAAAAAGGTGTAACTTATGTTTCAGTTTCGCACATCTCTTGAATCGATTTCCGCACTAGCGTTTTGACGCAGATGACGGATGGCGTCAACCATCGAGTTCCGAGTTGCTGACGCATCCTGGAGATTGCACTTTCCACGTGTGATGACTCAGCGGGCGTGAAGTTAGGCACAAGAGTATTGTTGGGCATATTTTCACACCCCCCAGAACAGACAAGGCAGGTGGCGCAATTTTCGGCCCGTGAAAATAGCGCAGTTTCGGTGTAGTCATTGAGGCATAATACGGCATTGGGCTTCGATGCCAGCATAAGGGCAGCAGGGTGTTATCGGAGAGCCTTGCCAATGCACTGTCAAATTGTCCTTGTTACGTTGGTGGTACACTTTGGTAGGCTAGGGTTAGGGTAAGGTACGGTATTTGTACCTGTGTTTGACATTCTTGTTTTGGCATGGTATCGAGTAGGTTAAAACTCCTGCTTCCTCTACGCTCGCATTATCCGACCCTATGCCACCACTTGTTGTGCCCCTAGAGAGCCCATCTCTAAAGGACAGCCCACCCCCCTAAGAGCCAGCGCGCCACCTAGGCTCGAGCCATCCTAGGCTGCCAGCAAGCCAGCAGCGCACGTGCCAACAGCACACGCCAGAACGCGCACACCAGCAGGCATGCGCACGCCAGAAGGAACGCATACGCCAGCAGCACACGCACTCCATCACGCTCGCAAGTGCCAGCACGCCTACTGCAGCACGCACGCCAACGCACGCACCAGCAGCAGCATGCACCACCCGCTGCCGCCAGCGCACTGCTAGCGTTCGCACCAGCAACAGCCTGCCGCCACCGTGCGCTAGCAGCAGCTTGCCACCAGGCGTGCCAGCCCCTGCCGCGCTAGCAATAACTTCACTAGCCACAGCCCCAGCTTCAGCGGCGCCAGCCCCACCCACTGCCGTACAATCCCCAGCTACAGCTGCTCCAGCCCCCAACTACAGCCACGCCAGCCCCTAGCTACAGCTGCGCCAGCCAGCCTAGCTACAGCCGCGCCAACCCCAGCGTGATCAGCATCCACGTAGCCGTGAGCTGTAGGTTAGCCATTAAGTTCGCTTTGTAGGTGAGGCCAACGTCAGGTGTGGAGACGAAATACTACAGGCTGCGTCGCAGGTCCGCCATATTCTCCCCTTCAGGTCGGCGCAGGTACTGGGCCAGCTGGCTGGCTATGTAGGATAGGTCCGGGCGGCATGTGACGGCGGCGAAGAGTAGACACCCGAGCTGCTGCCGATAGAGGCGATGGTCGGCAGCGGAAAGGGGGGTGGTGCTGGGCTCGTGGTTAGGAGGAGTGCGGAACGGAGTGGTGATGCTGACAGGAGTGATGCCAAACTTCTTTGCTAGAGTCTCCGCGAATTTCGCGGCAGAGAGGTGAATCGTGTCGGCTGTCTGAGTGACGTTGAGGCCGAGGAATTGGGTGACATCACGATCGATGGTCACCTTGAGCTTTTCTTTGCTGTCACGTTCGAAGCGATCGAGTAGTTCCACGTTGTCTCTGGTGTAGAGCAGGTCTTCCACATAGGCGACGAGCAGAATGAAGCTAGCGCGGGATTCGAGGCGGTACATCCCCTGATCGTGGGGAAATTGCTGGAAACTGAGCTCGATTAGTACGGTGTGGAGGTACCGTTGCCACAGGCGTGGTGCCTGCTTGATCCCGTAGAGGGTCTTCTGGAGAAGGCAGATGGCGTCGCCGTCTTCTTCGAATGCGTGCGGATGTTCGACGTAAATGATCGCGTTGACGATCGCATAGAGAAATGCGTTTGACACGTCGATCTTGCGGAAGATAGGGCACTGCTTCACGGTTGCAATGCAGAGGAGGATTCGCTCGGAGGTGTGTCGTCCGACAGGGGAAAATGTCTTGTCGTAGTCCACAAACTGAGTTTGCTCGAAGCCGCGACTAAATCATCGCGCTTTGTATATGTCGATAGTCTCATCTGCGAGTGTTTTAATTCTGAAAACCCACTTCGCTGTGAGAATCTTTCTCCCCTTTGCATGTCGTCGTGGTGCCAGCTTCCAGGTGCCGCACCGTTGGAGTGCAGCAACTGCGGCAACCATGGCTGCTCTCCACTTCTCACCATCGGGTCCGCTGAGAGCCTAGCAAACGGTGGTGGGCTTAACCAGCCGCTGGTTACCCCATATAGCGACGGCGAGGTCGAGGATGCGAGAACCGGTGAGGTTGGATTCAGCAGCATTGGTAACTTCGACCACGTCGTTGTCGTCGCCAGGGATGTCTCGAACAGTGTCGCGAGAAGAATCGCGGGCGGGGTTTTCCTCCATGGGTGAGTGCATTTCTGCACTTGCGTAATCATGTTGTGCCTGTACTGCTTTGTGTTGATTGGTGTCGGTTGGGAAAAATGCTTCTGTGCCGAACTCCTCCGTAATGGGTACGAAGGGTGCCTCATCTCCAGCTGTCACATCTGGCTGTTCTCCTGCCACGTCGACGCCATCCTCATCGTTGGCGTAGCTGTGCTGTCCCTGTAAGATGTTGTCTGGTGCGTTTTGTGTAGTGCGGTGCTGTCAGTACAGTGACATGATCAATCTTTCGTAGAAGATACAGTCACATGAACGCGTGAGTTGGTGGGTGGCGAAGTCCAGAATTGTCCAGGCATGGTATTCGGATTCGATTCTGAGGTGAATGCCCCAACAAGCGCGGCCTTCGGATTTTCCGGTCCGGGCAGTGTGGGGGTGGTACTGTACCATGCACCTGAAAACCCGCAGCATGCGTGTGACGGGGTTTTTGCCGGTCCATTTCTTGAACGGCGAGGTGTTGTTGGGCAGTGCTTTCGAGGACACCATGTTGTGCCGGCGAACTTCATGTGCCATGGCGAATGGCCAATATTTGGTTGGCACAGCTGATTGCTTCATGAGAGCTCGCATTTTTGTCGCGAGACTCCTGTTGGTTCGCTCTGCCAGTCCCTGTTGCTCGTGAGTGTAGGGGAGAGAAATTATCCTCTGTATCCCCCTTTCTCCACGGAAGGTTTTGAACTCCTCTGTCTGGTACTCCAGTGCTCCATCGGTTTGGAAAGCTTTCAGCTTCCTCCCCTTGCTCTGTGTTTTTGCCATGTTTTGCCATAGATAGAAGCAGTGGTAGGTGAGGTAACGGTTTCTGACGTTCACAACCCAGGCAAAGCGCGTTCCAGCGTTGATGAAGGTAAGAGTGTACTGTACTCCTCCGACTCCTTCTGCCGTAAGAACTAGGAAATCGCTGTAGACTTTGTCAAGGTATCTTTTCGGCAAAGGGCATGTGACGCAGCACGGCTGTTGGAAGACGGTGCATTTGTTTAAGTCGGTCCTTGGTTTCATCAGCTTTCCATCTGGCAGCAACAGTGCGTCTGTCGTAAAGACTTTTGCGTTGATGCAGTTGTTCAGCACTTTGATTGATGGGTGCCCGAATCGTTGGTGCCAGATGTCGGGGTCGGCGCGATACCCTCTCGTACGTGCGTAGAGATCCTTCTCCCCTGCTAAGATTCTTTCTGCGGTTCCTTTCCAACTTGCTCTGCAGGTTTGTCAGGTACGGCGATGTGGGCTGCCGCTGCTTGGAGTGTCGCGCCGTGATACACTCCGCTTGTGTCGGTGTCGATCGTCACAGGAAGTTTCTCATTGACCATGATCCTCAGGCTGTGTGACTTCTCCTTCTTCAAAGTCAGTATCGCCAATCGATGCTCCCCTTGTCTCGACGCGGAGATAGTCCCTTCAATCTGTCGTAGTGGGGATGAGGTGAGGCCCGTACTCCGTCAGCAATTCTTCTTCTGCTTCCGGCCCTGAGTAACTTCTGGTTCCTCTCCTGCTTCTGCTTTAGGTCCCTTGGCGATGTTTCCCATTCCGGTTTCGGGTGCAATGGCTTCGCCTGGCTCAGCGTTGTCCTTGACCCTGCGGACGTCCATCGCTTCTCAACCTTCAGTCGTATTCCAGCCGATAGGTTGTTGAACGCGGGGCCAGATTGCTCGTGCCCATCCCCCGACTTCCGTGTTCGCTATTTTTTATTAAATTTCTTCACCTTCCTCCACTGCTTGTGGTCATTGTTGTAGAGGCGACGGGTACGGCAAGGGCGCGGAAGGTTCCGTTAAGGCCTTGTGAGGATCGATAGGATCGAGTTCAGAAAAGAGAGATAAACTGGTTGATTCACTTGGGTACAACACGAGGCTACACATAGTATCGACACAAGGCAGGTAACCCAGGTGTTACGCGAATGTTCTGAGGGTCGCGAAACGCCCCGAACAGAACCTTCCCGAACTCGTTAGACAGCAATTCGGTGAAACCCGAAAGGCTCGAGTTCGGTACGCGTAACCTGGTTCGGTGCTATAACTATAATAGAATATAGGAATGCACCTAACCTAGGAAATCAAGCATATCTATGCATGATAAAACAAACCGAAGTTAGAAATAGCATAATAGAGACAAGGCAAGCTAGCAAAGCAAGCATGAGCCGTCATACTCTCACAGGCCTGGTCGTTGATATTCGGTTTCTTCTAGGTGGCTCCAAGTCAGCGGAGATGGGTGGCCAGGCGGATCGAGGGCGATGATGTATACGTTGTCGCCAGAAGTCTTGGGAGATTTGATATCGAGCACGAACACTCCGTCTTCGTTCTTTGCCTAGGTTCCCTTCGTATTATTAAGTGAAACTCATTTTCTGTTGTTTGCTGTTCGACGCCGTACTTCATCAGTTGGGCGGCCGACAAGAGGTTGAACTGGAGCTACGGCACGACGAGGACGTAGATGATGTGGATGCAGTATCCAGTGTCATTCGACTCCAGCTGGATCTGCCCGCGGCTCCTTGCGTAGATTGTCTGATTGTTGGCGACGGTGATCTCCACTTCGTTGAAGAGTTATTCACTGTTGAGGATGAAGACACTCGACGACACCATATGTTGCCCGCAACAACTGTCCATGACTTCTTTCTTTGCCTTGGCGAGGTTTGCGAGTTTTGGGGTCAAGTGATGGTCCATGTTGTGATCATTCTCACAGTCGTAGCCTTCATCGTCGTATTCGATGCGTGCCAGCTGCGACTCCTGAATCCACTGCGGTGCTTGCCAGGTCGATCTCCTGTTGCTCGGCCAGAAGCGAGACGCAGAGGGAAGTTTCGCAGGGTGTTCCTTGGGTTCGAAGGAGCGACTTGCCGTGGTGCCATTCCGGGCTTAAACCAGTGAGGATGATAGTGACGAACTTGTCGCCAGGGAAGTTGCCGCCGCTTTTCCTGAATAGGTCTCTCAGGTTTCTGCAACGGTTGATCTATGGCCCGGCCTTCTCGCCGGGGAACATCTTTACGTTGTTCAGCTGGTTGAGAAGGCGACTAAGTGTCACCGAATCTGTTGCCATGTGGCAGGTGCGCAGGTGCTCCCAGGATTGCTGCGTTGGCGCCCACTCTTTCTTGAAGGGGCGAATGCTCAGTTGTTCTTCAGGCAACGGATTCTGGATCAACATTGTGAAGGCCAACAGCGACTCGTTGTTGTATTGCGTTTTCTCTTGAGATGGGCCGTTGGTCGGAAATGCGTATGATCCGTCGTAGTACATCCAGATCTGTGCGCCTTGAGCCATGAGTTCAAATCGAAACTCGTCGAAGGGCTTTGTGGTCCTGAGCTTTTATGTTGAGAGAAATTTGCTCTGCATTGACGCCATTGTTTCGTAATACGTCTACGGTGCTTGTGCAGGTCCCTGAGCTCTGCAATTGTCGAAGGTAAAGGATCGCTCGGACCCAGCTCCTTGAGGATCGGGAGGTCTTCGAGGGTAGCTAGAGCCGTCGATGCTCATTGGCTGATGGCTCTCAAGGGCGCTGATGCGGGAAATGAGTTGCTCTAGTAGCGTTGAATCCAGGGTCGTCGTTGTAGAGGCGACATTGGTAGAGGGAAGTGCCGGATTTTCTTCAGCTTCACCGCAATCTGCGCCTGGCATGATATTTGCCCTTGATGTAAGGATAAGTTATAATAAATCTTGTCTTATTAGCAGTTCCTATAATCCAAACTGGCTCTCATAACATGCTAGAGTAAGGATCTTGGATAGGATAGGATTGCTTGTAGAGAGATTGATAGCGAAAGACTTGTGGTAGGAACCTTGTGCATAGTGAATGTAGATGACAAGGATTGATTAAAATGATGAAGTACACACAATAAAAAGATCTAGCTAGCAATGTACTCTAAAAGGTACATTCCCTTATTCTAAATGTTTTACAGGCAGCTTCTACAGTGACTCTAACAAGTGCTCTTCTTTTGTTATGGAGTCGTTATGTGAGGATCTGGTTTAGGAAAGAGAAATCTATTAGTAATCCACCTGGGTACAAGGCGAGGCTATATATAGGCTCAACACAAAGGCAGTAACCCGGGTGTTACGAGAAGATTCCGCGGGTCGCGAAGCGTCCTGAATGGGTCCTTCCCGAATTCAGTAGAAGGCAATTCGATGGCAACCAAAAAGCCTAGAATTCGATGCACTCAACCTAGTTCGGTGCCTACAACTATAATAAGTATAGTAAACGTGTGCACAAGGCGGCGCGCGGGAGCACGGGGCGGCGCGCGGGTGCCACGGGGCGGCGCACGGGTGCAGCGGGGCGGCGCGCGGGTGAACGGGCCGGCGCACGGGTGCCACGGGGCAGCGCGCGGGAGCCACGGGGCGGCGCACGGGTGTAAGCAAACCGTCGCGCGCCCCGGGGCGCGCGACGGGCAGAAAACCACCGTGCGCTTGGGCCGTGTAGCGGCAGAAAACCGCCGCGCGCCCGGGGCGCGTGGCGGGCAGAAAACGTCGCGCGCCCGGGGCGCGCGACAGGCAGGAAAATAGTCACGCGCCCGGGGCGCGTGACTGAAGGTACAACAGCGGAAGCGAACGGTGGGCCCATTAGGTCTTAGGAACGTAACCACTCTGATAGCATGTCAGAATAATAGCTAGTAGTAGCCATAGCTAGGGTTGAGGGTACCAGCATGAGTGTCGAGATAGGTGAGCAAAGGAGAAAAGGTGATCGACTAATGAGCAAGATACAAGATACAGTGTAAGGGACAAGGGAATGAGGTGCACCACCAATGTAACACTACACTAACTACTGCTGCAAGCAGTTTTTATAAGAAATATATTTCAACAAAACGAACCTAGGAAATCAAGCAAATGCATGCAAGATACAATGAAGCAGGAGCCGGAGCCGTCGTCTAGGAAAGTTCAACGGCTGTGGCTGACTGGGCTGGTCGACGGGTGGGTCGTCGACCAGGAGGAGCAGTTCGTCGACCTGACATGTAAGCGGCAGTCGACGAGGGGAGCTTGTCGACAGCAGCTGACAGTGGTGGTCGACCACGGTGTTGCTCGACGAAAGCTCTGGTCGACGAGGGAGTCGTCAACCGAAGCACTGGGTGGTTGATGAGCACGTACAACTTTCGGTCGACTTTCCCGAAAAAGTTGACGTTGACCTGGTGGTATCCGGGCCGACCAAATCACCTGGATGACAAGGTTCTGCGGAGGCACGCGAACGTCGTCGAGGTTGCAATGACGAAGGCGACTTCGGGCTGGTACCCCGAAGTTGATGTGGCTCGTCAGGCGCAGACTATAGCCGACGGATGCACAGCGATGCAGGTCGGGCCAATCGTTTGCGCGCACCTGCCTACGTACGCACTGCTGTCTTCTACGGGTGCAACGCTGGACATCCGCTTTACTGCAGTGTTGGCACACCGTCGACCTGCTGTCTTGGCAGATTGCCTTTCTGTAGTGATGGCACGGTTCCTCTACGCAACGCTGGCAGGCGGTCGACCATGCAGTGCTGGCGGTCGACCAGGCTAGCTACAGAGTTGATAGGTGCCTGATGTAGTCATTTTCTGTCATTGCTTGATCAATGATTTATGTAATGCAATCTTTGCCTAGTGAAACCCTTGCCGATTTCTCCTGTGAATGTGCAAGCGCTAAGGAACTAAGCAAAGCTACGACTACTCCTAATAGTTCGTGCCTACCCCCCTTCGTAGTCTAGCTCACTACCTTGTAGAGTGTCTCTCCGCATGCGCCTGTTGCCATTCTCAGCTGGTGAGTCATCGGTCCAGATGGTCAACAGTCTTGACAGTTGACCTTTGCGACTGTTGACCTTCCTGCCCTTGTACGGGCTGATTCGATACTGCTGCTAGTGCTGCTTCAATTGTGACGGGTGCGATACAGCTGCACCTACGGGAATGTTTAAGTCGATTCCCTTCTTACTCCAACAACTGCAAAGGGGTACACTATCGTTTTGCATGCCATTGATGTTGACCCAAGCTGACGCGACTGAAGCACAGGGCAGATGTTCGCGCAACAACATTTCGAGAGTTGTACTCTCACCACCTGGAACACCTCAGCTCAAGAAGGTGCTCACGACTCGAGCAATCAACGCACGTGGCAAGACTGCTCACGCCACAGAAAATCGAACGAGGGGATTGGACCAAATCAGCACGCCTGTTCAAAACAGCGAGCCGACTCAAATAAAGAAAACGGATCAATCGGAGCCGTCATCAGAACGGCGCGAAAATCACGACGGTGTGAGAATAACGAGGAATGATGAATGACTAGAAAGGAGATGGGTATAAGGGGCAGACGCAGCGCCAACCGACTCGGTGCCAACGAGGTCGACAGCAGCAGCGGAGGCAACAAAGGGCAAAAGAGGGACTGGGGAGCACCCCTCAAAGAAAGGGACACGAGGGTCACCACGAGAGGCTCCTACAGCTACGATGCTCTTCTCTGCTGCCAGGAGGCGCTCCTCGAGGAGGTCAACGGTCAGTGTGGTGGGGCAAAGGGAGAGGAAGTGGTCCCTAACCGTGCGAAGGGAGTCAGGGAGCCGGGTGACGAGATAGTAGAGAGTGATGTACATAGGGGGGGGGGGGTCGCAGCGGAGAACTCAGCAGGAAGCGCAGCGCGGTAGCGGGCGTCACTAGTGCGAAGGTGCGTAATGAGGTCGGCGACTGTGGCAAAAGTGGCAAGGTCAGGGAACAGGTACGGTAACACCAGGCGGCTAAGGGCAGCAGTGGCAGGGGAGGAGTAGCATGCAACAACAGCGTCGTACAGAGCCTGAGCGGACTTGTACTGGCTAAAGTGCGCGCGCTCAGCAGACGGCAAGTGACTGCGAATGGCGAGACGGGCAGCAGCATCGCGCGTGAGCCACTGCGAGCGAACACTACTGTCAGCATCAGCAGCAGGTGCAGCAAAGACGCCAGACGCAAGGTCAAACAGTGAGACACCGTCCTTAGAATCGCACTGGAGGAAAAGCTGTAAATCATCGACCCAGACCTCAAAATCTACTGCTCGACCCTCAGCATCAAAGGTAAGGACGGTAGGGGTAGCCATAGCAGCAGGAGCAGCAGTAGCAGCCTAGTAGCAGCAGCAGCAGTCCAGCGCGACTCAGGAGGCCAGCACGTACAGGCAGGGCGGCGCGTCACGGCAGGGCGGCGCGGCTCGGCAGGGCGGCGCGGATCGGCAGGGCGGCGCAAATCGGCAGGGCGGCGCGGCTTGGCAGGGCGGCGCGGCTCGGCAGGGCGGCGCGGCTCGGCAGGGCTTACCAGGAGGGCCGCAAGTGGAGAGGCGGCGGCAGTAGGGGCCGTGACAGCAGGGCCACGCCAGCAGGGGCCACGACAGCAGGGCCGCAAAGGCAGGGGCCGCGTCAGCAGGGCCGCAACAGCAGGGGCCGCGTCGGTAGAGCCGCAACGATAGGGGCCGCATCAGCAGGGGCCATGTCAGTAGGCTCCGCGACAGCAGGGCCGCGTCAGCAGGGGTTGCGACAGCAGGGCCGCGATAGGCAGGGGCCGCGCCAGGCAGGGGCCGCGCCAGGCAGGGGCCGCGTCAGGCAGGGGCCGCGACAGCAGGACCGCGACTGCAGGGGCCGCGACAAGCAGGGGCCGCGCCAGGCAGGGGCCGCGCCAGGTAGGAGGCGCATCAGGCAGGGGCCGCGCCAGGTAGGGGCCGCGTCAGCAGGGGCCACAAAGGGCAGGGACGGCGGGCAGGCGGGCCGCGGGATCGGGTCGCAGCGCGCGGAAGGGACGGGGCCGCGGCGACGGGGCGGGCGAGCCGCTACGGCGGCCGGCCAGGCCGCGTAAGGGCGGCGGCGACAGGCCTTCTAAGGGCCGTGATGGCCGGCCGCCTAGGGCAGCAGCTGCCGGCCGCTAAGGGGCGCGATGGCACGCTCTGAAATGCCCGAGCGCGAAGCGCGCTTCGGGCAAAGTAGGAATAAAAAATCTTGATATTGGTGGGCCCTAGGAAAAGCGGTCCCACTAGGGAACCTGCTCTATACCATGTGAGAATAACGAGGAATGATGAATGACTAGAAAGGAGATGGGTACAAGTATGATACCTACAAATGTTGTGCCCCATAGTATCTACCCCACTATAGCCTACAAAGACTACAGCAGATATACTTTGACAGACGGATCATAACTGTTAATAAATTTCGCGCGAACATAAAAAAATGTTTGCCGGCGAATCGCAACCTAGCTGAGTCATGAAAGTAAAACGAAGGAAACGCGAAATTGTTCGCGCCTTGGTAATGATACGAATTGTTAGAGGTGTTAGACAGCTAGCGGTAGAAACAACCTATAGAATATATAAAATGTATGCCCTGAATAATAAAAATACATACTCCGCCAATCAAATACTCCTTCACGCTGCTACCAGCTTGACGCTTGCCATTACAAGACTCTCTGCCTACGCCGTGACAAGGGATTCTACTACTGTAACTCTACGGTACTGAATTCTCTCTTTCAAAATTCTCGGACCCTTGGATAGGGGCTGATTCCGGCTAGGCACCCAAGGACCCTCGGAGGTGATCCTGGGAAGAGGCGTCATTTTATCTTTGAAACCTCTGCTCTAAAATATAAATTACATAAGAAACATGGATCCATTTTGAAATGGATCAACCCTAAATATGACATCGTGTGGTGTTTATGTGAGAATAGTACGAGGAAAGAGAATGACTAGGAAATAGGTGGGTACAAGTAGCAAACCTAAAAGTGTTGTACCCGATATTATCTACCCCACTATAGCCTACAAAGACTATAGCATATAAGTTTGACACACCCCCATAGGCGAAGTGGGGGAGAACAAGAGGTCACAAGACCAGTCAAGAAGAACAAAGCAAGCTCAGGGTGGATCACGACGTCACCACACATTCCGAGCACAAGCAAACGGCCACAAGGCCAGTTCACATACAGAGTTATATAAGGCAAAACAAACAAGATAGTGATCACAACCTAGCAAGTGTAAGTATGCAGGTATATATATATAGATCACAGTACAAGCACAGTCAAGAAGTGAGCAAGTGAGGCCAAGCGGGGACAAGGCCTAGAACAGTACAGAACCGCTGATGATCACAAGGCTGGAGTGCCTTGGTGAAGAAATCAGCCGTGTTGGCCTGAGAGGCCACGTAAACAAGACGAAGCTGACCACGCTGCTGCAACTCTCGAGCAAGAAAGTAGCGAAGAGCGATGTGCTTCGTTCTGTGCTCCAGTCTCTGCTCACGACACAAGGCAAGCATTGCCTTGTTGTCGACGTACAGAACTGGAGGAGAACGAGGCGCCTCGCCTAGGTCAGTCAGCAGGTAGGTGAGCCAGCATAGCTCCTGTGCAGCCATGGCTCCTGCGTAGATCGCAGCCTCACAGCTGGAGCTGAGAACAGAAGACGAGCGGGCAGACCGCCACGAAACAGAACCGGAACCAAGGCTGAAGGTGTAACCCTGTGACGACCGTTGCGTAGCCAAGTCGTCAACCCAAGAAGCGGCTGCGTGACCAGTGAGAACAACTGGACCCCGTCCCCCAAGCACGAGGCCCATGCACGACGTACTTCACAAGTAGCGCATCACCCTCTTAGCTGCCTCCCAGTGGTCTGGTCAGTGTCTCCCGGGCGTAACGTAGCGTGCCAGGATGCTAAGAGGGTAAGCAAGGTCAGGACAAGTGCAGGTCATCAGGTATACGAGGCAGCCCACAAGCTCTGGATATGGGCCACTCGGCTCTACGGACTCATCCGAAGGCAGAGCTGAGAGCGAGTGACCGGTAGGCAGAGGAGTGGACTGTGGCGAGGAGTACTGGAAGTCGAAGCGCTGAAGGACCTGCTGCACCATGTGTGACTGAGTCAGGGTGATGGTGCGGCGTGCTCTGTCCCGAGTGATCTGTCACAATAGGCTTGAATGTGCCTAAAACGAAAGATAGAGAGCACAGACGGATTTCTGCACAGCGGCTTCAAACGTTGATAGCGTTCTGCTCACAGCTGCAAATGACTTGATTCAAATTGGATCTGGAGCGTCTTCACGTCGTCTACAATTATCAATTTAGATTGCACGATTTGATAAAGAATTGACGACACAGCGTCGGTTTGAACGAACGGTACTATGGCAGCCACTATAGTCTTAGAACACAAGATAGGAAGAGTTACGAGTTGGGAATGACTCCCAGCTCCTACAAACCCCAAGAGCCGAGGTACAGTGATGTGGAACAGTGCCACACTGTCCCCAACCACGAAGGGTCTCGAAACTACCCTTCACTAGGGCCTACACCAAGTGAAATGTTACACTACACAAAGTAATGTAACTATCTTCAATATCTTGAGGTGTACCCTTTTGGCGAGCTTCGAAATCACTTGAGGCTTGACACCAAGGCTCGGGCTCTTCATCACAAACTCATCCTTGAGTTCTTGATGGGTCTGCTGCACACACCTGCGACACGCCGAACGTTCGACACAGGACAAAATAGAAACCGCGCACGACAAAATAGAAACCGCGCGCGAGACACAAACGACCGCGTAACACGCGTCTAGCGATAACTCGCTATTGACTCGACACACACACTCGACATCATGACTCAACATTCACACACAATTATAAGCATGAAATATATATTATCCCATGCCCTCATACCATTCCATACACACACACATTCACGCACACGGACAACAAGCCGAGTGCAAACCGTAGGGTTGCACCAACAAACTCCCCCTCGGATTGTTGGCCTTAGGATATGTTGCTCTCTCAGTTCAGAGCCATCCCAGCCAGCTTGCAACACTTCCAATGCTGCTGCTCCACCAGCCTCTTGGTCATCATGTCAGCCGGCTGCCCCGTGGTCTTCACGTAGCGCAACTCAACTTCACCCGCGGTTACCATGCTCCTCGTCCAATGCCACTTCACCCTCATGTGCTTCGTGAGTCCATGCAACACAGGGTTCTTAGCAAGAGCAATGGCACCCTGGCTGTCACAGTACAGTGGGGTAGGTCCTTGCTGCTCCTCCCCCAATTCAGCCAACAAACGCCACTGCCACACAATCTCCCGTACGGCACGGAAGAGTGCCATGTACTCGGACTCCACCGAGCTCAAAGCTTGGTCAACCTGCTTCTTGCTCTCCCAAGCAGTTGGGCCTCCACCAACACAGCATATGAAGCCTCCCACACTTGTCATGTCCTCTGGTTCTGATGCATATGAAGCATCCGAGTAGGCGGTGAGGAACAAACGCCCGGGTTCAACACCATCCGCGCCCTTTTGGCGCCTTTGTGCCGCCGCCGAGTATTGCAGCCCAACGGTCGGTGTTTGGCCAAGATACTTGGCCACCCTCATTCCAGCTGCTACCTGCTCCTCATTAGGGCATTGCACAACCCTAGCCAGCTGCCCGGTAGCAAACGCGACGTCCGGTCGGGTGTTTACCGCCGCATACATGAGGCTGCCCACCAACGAGTGAAATCGGCGCCTCTCCTCTTCACCAACGCTCTCCTCTTCACCAACGCTCTCCTCCTCTGGTCCCTTCACACACTTGAACCCAGAGGGAAAGGGTGTAGCCACATGGCCTTCACTCTGCCCAAAGTTGGCAGCCAATGCCTCCAGGTACTTTCGTTGATGCACCCGCATGCACCGCTTCTCCACATCTCGTTCGATGTGGAGCCCAAGGTAGAAGCTCACGTCACCAAGGGCCTTGCACTTGAACTTGTCTTGAAGCTTCAGCATCACCTCCTTCACAAGGTCAGAAGAGGGTGAGAAAATGAGGATGTCATCCACATAAACCACCATGAAACTCCTCTGCTCCCCCTCGCCAAGCATGAACAAGGAGTGATCGGCCGTTGAGGGAGTGAAGCCGATCCCCTCCAACACTTCGCGCAGCTTCATGTACCATTGCCTAGGGGCCTGCTTCAGCCCATAGAGGGCCTTCTTCAGCTTCCACACTCTGCCACTACCATCATCAAACCCCTCTGGCTGCGCCATAAAAATCTCCTCCTCAAGGATGCCGTTAAGGAATGCCGTTACGATGTCCATTTGCTTTACTACCCATCCTTTGATGGCGGCTCCCGCGAATAGGGTTCGCAGCGTCGTCGACTTCACCACAGGGGCAAACAGCTCCTTGAAGTCCACCTTCTCCTTCTGCTGGTACCCCTTGGCTACAAGCCTAGACTTGTAGCGCTCGATAGCGTTGATAGCGTTCTGCACGTCGGGCAGCCAAGCACCTCATCGGGCTCCCCCTTCACACGTATGCCAGCAACCATCTCATTCTTCACTAGCTGCTGCAAGATGGGCAGGGCCAGATGCCCCATGCGCCGATGCAAGGTGAGCCAATCACACTCCCCCGTAGCCGAAGTTGGATTGGAGAATGCCGCGCTCGCAATAGCGCCCCACATACTCTCTCCGTAGTCCTCCTCCGCTGCTGCCTCTGGGTTCTCCTCACCCTTTTGCTGCTCCTTGGTTGCTGCACCACTCTCCTTAGGTTCACTGAACTTAGCGCGCCATCGTCGCTACCGACCGCTCCATCCTTGGTGCTGATGCTTGCTGCCACTTGCCTCTCCTTAGGCATAGGGACCACAGGGATCTGCCACATCTCGTTGTAGACATCCCTGTCCTCATGAAGGTCCCAAAGAATTCGATCGCCAAGCCTTGCGGTGTAGGTCTTGGCTCCCTTCGAGTTCGTGTCCATGCCGGCCTTTGCCAACCGCCGCACGGAAATCAGGTTTGCAGCAAGGCTGGGCACCCAAAGCACGTTCTTGAGGCCCACCATCTTCCCATCAGCACCCTTGAACATGGCCTTGCCCATGCCTTTCACCTCTGCTCGCTGCCCCAAAGCCGATGTGACATGCTTCACCGGTGACGGCTCGAGTTCGGTGAGCAAGTCCGGGCGAGGTGTCATGCTATAGGTAGCGCCACTATCAATCACCCAATAGTCCAGGGGGTGTAGGGTCACCTTCCCCACAGCTGCTGGCTCCTCAAAGCCTTCATCCTTCTCTGGACCAGCCGGTACTTGCGTCGACACGAAGTAGAATAGACCCGGGTATCGATCGTCGCTCGGGTCCTTGTCGTTGTCTCCGCTCTTCATGTTTGCAGCTCCGCCACCGCGACCGCCACGGCCTCCACGGCCTCGTCCTCTCCCTCCTCCTGCTCCTCTACCCTCTTGGCCTTGAGCAGGGGTCCAACCATCAGGGAGTTTGTAGCAGTCGCGCCACATGTGTCCGCTCTTGTGGCAATAGTGACACTCGCCGTCGAATCGGCCGCGACCGCGTCCGTAGCTCTTGTCGTCGCTGCCGTAACCGCCACTCCTGCGGCCTCCGCCGAAGTTGCTGCCACCAAACCTTCCTCCCCCTCGTCCTCTGCCTCTTCCTCGACCATATCCACGGCCGATGCTCGCTGCCCCAGCGCCATCCGCACTCGCCAACTCACGGCGGCGGAAATCCTCTTGAAGGATAGCTCGCTTCACGTCTTCAAGCGAGAGGCGGGGCAAGTCGCGATTAAGGTTGATGATGAGCGAGGACCATGACTCTGGGAGTAAGGCCAGCAACTTGGTCTTCTTTTGGAGCTCACTGTAGTTCAAATCAGCTCCCTCAAGCCGCGTCAACAAGTCGAAGAATTTCTGCACCCCTTCTTCAACCGCTTCGTCTTCTTCAATTCGTAGTGCCGTCATTTGCCGTTCCAACACCACCGCTACCGCCGCTGTTGCAGGAGCATGCACACCCTTGAGAGCAGCCCATGCCTTTGGTCCTTTCTCTGGTTCACGCTGGAATGGCTTGATGTGACGGATCTGACTGCTCCCCAACGCTTGCCCAAGTAAGAGATAGCCTTGTGCGCTCTTCCGCACCCACGGGCTCTTCTCCGGGTCGTTCTCGGGGCGCTTCTCCGTTCCTTCCATCACCTCCAGCAGGTCATAGTGGTCAAAGATGTTCTCCATCTTGAAGGACCATTCAGCAAAGTTGTCACCGTTGAACTTGTCAAGCCCAAACACCCTAGGCTCATCCCTAGGTGGGCCAAGACTTGGTTGCATGGGCGCCATGGTTGAATCACGGGGTTGGCCTTGAGCTTGAGCTTCTCCACTGCCACCAGCACCTCTGCCACCCCTTTCCTCAGGTCCAGACATTGTCGAAACTGCTCCAAGGGGCTCTGATACCACTTGTTATAGTCACAATAGGCTTGAATGTGCCTAAAACGAAAGATAGAGAGCACAGACGGATTTCTGCACAGCGGCTTCAAACGTTGATAGCGTTCTGCTCACAGCTGCAAATGACTTGATTCAAATTGGATCTAGAGCGTCTTCACGTCGTCTACAATTATCAATTTAGATTGCACGATTTGATAAAGAATTGACGACACAGCGTCGGTTTGAACGAACGGTACTATGGCAGCCACTATAGTCTTAGAACACAAGATAGGAAGAGTTACGAGTTGGGAATGACTCCCAGCTCCTACAAACCCCAAGAGCCGAGGTACAGTGATGTGGAACAGTGCCACACTGTCCCCAACCACGAAGGGTCTCGAAACTACCCTTCACTAGGGCCTACACCAAGTGAAATGTTACACTACACAAAGTAATGTAACTATCTTCAATATCTTGAGGTGTACCCTTTTGGCGAGCTTCGAAATCACTTGAGGCTTGACACCAAGGCTCGGGCTCTTCATCACAAACTCATCCTTGAGTTCTTGATGGGTCTGCTGCACACACCTGCGACACGCCGAACGTTCGACACAGGACAAAATAGAAACCGCGCACGACAAAATAGAAACCGCGCGCGAGACACAAACGACCGCGTAACACGCGTCTAGCGATAACTCGCTATTGACTCGACACACACACTCGACATCATGACTCAACATTCACACACAATTATAAGCATGAAATATATATTATCCCATGCCCTCATACCATTCCATACACACACACATTCACGCACACGGACAACAAGCCGAGTGCAAACCGTAGGGTTGCACCAACAAACTGCAGCGCCCCCAGGAGCACCGGCTCGAGCAGCACCTCCAGCTCCAGCACCTCCAGCAGCTCCAGCTCTAGCAGGACCACCAGAAGCCCCATCAGCTTCAGTGGCGCCACCTCCAGTACCCCCAGCAGCACCTGCTTCAGCAGCACCGCTAGCTCCAGTACCTCCAGCAGCTCCAGCTCCAGTGAGACCACCAGAAGCCCCAGCAGCGCCAGCACCAGCAGCACCACCAGGCCCAGCAGCTCCAGTACCTCCAGCACGAGCACCTCCGGGACCAGTGGCTCCAGCACCCCCAGCAGCTCCAGAAGCAGCAGGACCTCCAGCGCCCGTAGCACCACCAGCTCCAGCAGCACGGCTCCAGCGCCGAGAATACCACTCACGCAGCTGCTGTGGAGAGAGTGGCTCTCGCCGGGACGAAGCACCCGAAGGACCTCCAGGCTCAGCACCTCCAGACTCCACACGCGCAGGATTAGCACCCTCAGGCTCCGCACCCCCAGACTCAGCAACCCCAGGCTCAGCACCCCCAGGCTTAGCACCCCCAGGCTCAGCGACCCCAGCAGCACAAGAGTCAACAGCTACCTCGACAGGCTCGACTGCGTCTACCTGGGACACACCTGAGGGGGCAGGGGGTCTACCGGAGGAGGACTTGGCGCAAGGAAGAGCGGCGGGGGGGAGGGGGGGAGTGCGGTAGGGGAAGAGACGGTAGTAAGGAACCGACTCGTCAAACGTGACGTCCTGAGAGGACAGAACACGGCGCGAGGTGGGGTGGTAAAACTGCCAACCAGGCGCGTCAGGGGGGAAGCCAAGGAAGACGCAGGGAACAGCACGGGAGGACAGCTTGTCCGCAGACAAGTCGTGGACGAAAGCTCGAGATCCCCAGACACGGAACGCAGACGCATCGCCAAGCTTCCCCGTCCACCGCAGCGTAGGTGTGGTCTCCGGCATGGAGACCCGGGGCTGGAGGTTGACCTGATGCGCAGCGTACTGGACCGCGAACGGTCAGAGAAAATGGGGAGCAACCGCATGGATCATGGACGTACGAGCGACGTCCATGACCATGCCAACAATCCCATTTTGTTGTGGAGAGGCCGGAAGCGTGAACGTCTGGCGGATGCCCTCCGCATGACAGAAGGCTCGCAGGACGTCGGAGGAGAACTCTCCACCTCTGTCAGATTGCAGACGCAGAACAGGAAGGTCCGAGCCAAAACTCTCGTTGAGCTGACGACGGGCAGCGCGGATCCAGTCGATCAGCACCTCAGTGACCTCACCCTTGCGGCGCAAGGGGAAGACTGTGGTGTAACGCGAGAAGTCGTCAACGACCAGCAGAAAGTAGCGCTCGTGACCTTGTCCACGGACGCGGGCTGGGCCCCACACGTCCATGTGAAGCATCTGCAGGGGAGCCTCCGTAGGAGGAAACTCGGAGGAGTGAGGAGCGGCGCGCTGCCGCCCCTCGACACAAGGAACGCTGGTAGGGGCAGGCCCCGGGGGAAGGGGAGGGAGAGACCGGGGAAGACCAGTGACAAGGACACGGGAGGCCATGCCTCGGAGACAAGGCAGGGAGGGGTGACCAAGGCGGTGGTGCCAGAGAAGAGTCTGGTGAGACAGGAGGCGACACGAGCAGGGGGCAGACTCAGGACCAGACCGGGACGCTGCAGCAAACACCTGACCAGACGCAGCTACCTGACCAGACGCAACAACAGGAGGAGACCCGGTAGTCAGGGTGTACAGGCTCGACCCAGGCTGACGGGAGAATGTGGCCAGGTGCCAGCCCGTCCGAGTGCACGAACAGTGGGTCACCCGCTGACCTCCAGGAGTGAACTGGTCAACCCAGGCGTCCTGAAGGTCAGCTCCACTCACCAAGTTCATGGACAACGAGGGGAGGTGGAGGCCAGACAGAGAGCCAGAAGGGACCGCCGCACACGGCAGAACCGTGGAGGAGTGTGCAAGGACCGGGCCCCCAGGGGGATCAGCCAGGAAGACTGCCACTGGCCGACTGAGTGGCGAGAGTGTGGTGCAGTCACGAAAGAAGGAGCGGGAAGCACCCGAGTCAAGGGTGAACGTATGCAAGGCCTGAGTTGACGCGGTACCTGAGAGAGCAGACTCACCAGCACCTGGAGCAGCAGACTCACTAGCACCTAGAGTAGCAGCCTCAATGCCCGGGTCGGGCGGAACACACAGGTAACAGTCACCCTCAGCACTAATAGACATAGCATACATAGCAGCAAGGATAGCATCATAATCAAGATCAAAGATAGCAACCCCCGACTTAAGCAGATCACCCCAGCGAGGGATCTCAGTGGCGTCTGGAAACTGTGTACGCCATGTGTCCGTCAGGCGGCCGAAACAGCGGAGCGTGGCGTGCGGTCCTCCGCACGTCTCCCCACTGCGCTCGCCGATGCGGAGAACGTAAGCACAAGGACCAACACCCCCAAACCTCCCACGCCAAGCGTACCACTCACGAAGCTGCTGAGGCGACAGGGTCTCACGAGAACGCTGCTGCTGCTGACGCTGGCCACCACCAGGGCCTCCCCGCTGCACAACGCCACCCCGACTAGCACCACCGCCGCCACCACCCCCACTGCCGCTGCCGCCTCCGCCACCCCCACTGCCGCTGCCTCCGCCGCCTCCGCCGCCTCCACCTCCACCGCCGCCGCCGAAGCCCCCACTCCCGCCACCACCCCCACCTCCACCCCCACCCCCTCCGCCGCCTCCACCGCCACCACCGCCGCCCCCGCCGTCTCCTCCAGCACCCTTGCCCCCCTTGCTCCTGCCGCTGCGGCGCCTCCCACTAGGAGCAGACGCAGCGCCGACCGACTCGGTGCCAACGAGGTCGACAGCAGCAGCAGAGGCAACAGAAGGCAAAAGGGGAACAAGGGAGCATCCCTCAAAGAAAGGGGTACGAGGGTCACCACGAGAGGCTCCTACAGCGACTATACTCTTCTCAGCTGCAAGGAGGCGCTCCTCGAGGAGGTCAACGGTGAGTGTGGTGGGGCAAAGGGAGAGGAAGTGGTCCCTAACCGAGTGAAGGGAGTCAAGGAGCTGGGTGACGAGGTAGTAGAGAGTGATGTACATAAGGGGGGGGGGGGGGTTCTTGGCGCAGAACTCAGTAGGAAGCGCAGCGCGGTAGCGGGTGTCACTAGTGCGGAGGTGCGTAATGAGGTCAGCGACTGTGGCAAAAGCAGCTAGGTCAGGGAACAGGTACGGCAGCATGAGGCGGCTAAGGGCAGCAGTGGCAAGGGAGGAGTAGCGCGCAACAACAGCGTCGTACAGAGTCCTAGCGGTCTTGTACTGGCTAAAGTGCGCACGCTCAACAGACGGCAGGTGACTACGAACAACAAGACGGGCAGCAGCATCGCGCGTGGTCCACTGTGAGCGAATAGCACTGTCACCATCGGCAGCGTGCCATTATAGACAGTGCTTTATTTCATGACGACTTGTAGGCACAAATTGACAATCACTAACTAAAGAGAACAAGCAAACTCATTCACCATGAGACACAATAAACTTACCAAGCACGCACCGCTTGCAAGCCTTATCAAACATGCACCGCCTGCGAGCTTGCAAAGCAAGCACCGCAATTTAACAAACTTGCATCGCGACTTCGGTTGCAACAACAACGTTCGGAAGGGCGCCTTACAAAACCATCTGTTCGCAAGCACTTTGGCCATTTGGTCTATATCAACAATGTATCTGTCATAGATTTGTGTTGTAGCTATGCTTTTGTGCCCAACAACATTTTTTACTACTTGTATCGGTACTTTTCGTGGTAGCTGGGTGATGTAATTAATTCGACAGGTGCAACAGAGACGCCGGATGTGTGATCGAACAGTGAGACTCCGTCCCTAAAAAAGCACTGCAGAAACAGCTGCAGATGATCAACCCAGACCTCGAAATCAACTGCCCGACCCTCAGCATCGAACTTGAGTACATTAGGGGTAGCCATGACAGCAGTAGCAGTAGCAGTAGCACGAGTAGCACGACTCGGCAGGGCGGCGCGGCTCGGTAGGGCGGCGCGGCTTGGCAGGGCGGGCCGGGTGCGGCGGTGCGCTTACCAGGGCGGGATCGGGGTAGGGCCGCAGCTGGCAGGGCAGGGTCGTGGCGCGCCGGCAGGTCAGGGCCGCTTCAGATAGGGCCGCGACGAGGCGGCAGTGCAGGGCGGCGACCGCGGCCGTAGGAAGGGCCGCGACGGCGGCAGGCAGGGCCACGACGGGGCCAGGCAGGGCCGCGACAGCTCCAGGCAGGGCCGCGACGGTAGGGCGGCAGGGCTGTGACGGCAGGGCGGCAGGGCCGCGACGGCAGGGTGGGGCCGCGACGGCTTCAGGGAGGGCCGTGACGGCAGGGCGGCAGGGCCGCGACGGCAGGGTGGGGCCGCGACGGCTGCAGGGAGGGCCGCGACGGAAGGGCTGCAGGGAGGGCCGCGACGGCAGAGCGGCAGGGCCGCGACGGTAGGGCAGGGCCACGACGGATTCAAGAAGGGCCGCGACAGCAGGTGCCGCGACGGCAGGGCCGCGACTGCAGAGCCGCGACAGTAGGGTAGGCGCACGGGGCGCAGGTGAGGCAGGCGCGAGGCGCGCGACAGGGCAGGAGCGCTCTTCGGGCAGGGCAGGAAAAAAAAATAAAGTGGTGGGCCCTAAAAAAAACGGTCCCACTAGGGAACCCGCTCTATACCATGTGAGAATAGTACGAGGAATGAGAATGACTAGGAAACAGGTGGGTACAAGTAGCAAACCTAAAAGTGTTGTACCCCATATCATCTACCACACAATAGCCTACAAAGACTACAGCATATAAGGGTTTAGGGTTGCTTGATCAATGATTTCTGTAATGCAATCTTTGCCTAGTGAAACCCTTGCCGATTTCTCCTATGAATGTGCAAGCGCTAAGGAACTAAGCAAAGCTACGACTACTCCTAATAGTTCTTGCCTACCCCCTTTCGTAGTCTAGCTCACTACCTTGTAGAGTGTCTCTCCGCATGCGCCTATTGCCATTCTCAGCTGGTGAGTCATCAGTCCAGATGGTCAACAGTCGCGACAGTTGACCTTCCTGCCCTTGTACGGGCTGATTCGATACTACTGCTAGTCCTGCTTCAATTGTGATGGGTGCGATACAGCTGCACCTACGGGAATGTTTAAGTCGATTCCCTTCTTACTCCAACAACTGCAAAGGGGTACACTATCGTTTTGCATGCCATTGATGTTGACCCAAGCTGACGGGACTGAAGCACAGGGCAGATGTTCGCGCAACGACATTTCGAGAGCTGTACTCTCACCACATGGAACACCTCAGCTCAAGAAGGTGCTCACGACTCGAGCGATCAATGCACGTGGCAAGACTGCTCACGCCACCGAAAATCGAACGAGGGGATTGGACCAAATCAGCACGCCTGCTCAAAACAGCGAGCCGACTCAAATAAAGAAAGCGGATCAATCGGAGCCGTCATCAGAACGGTGCGAAAACCACGACGTGTCAAAATCAAGTAGCAGGAATGATTGCTTTGAGCAGCATGAGGAGTACAAGTAGGAAACCCTAAAGTGTTGTACCCCATATGAGCTACCCCACTACAGCCTACACAGACTATAGCATATAGGTTTGACACACCCCCATAGGCAAAGTGGGGGAGAACAAGAGGTCACAAGACCAGTCAAGAGAAGCAAAGCAAGCTCAGGGTGGATTACGACGTCACCACACCTTCCGAGCACAATCAAGCGGCCAGTTCACATGCAAGATTATAGATCAAGGAGAACAAACAAGACAGTGCTCACAACCTAGCAAGTGTAAGCAGGTAGGTATATATAGAGATCACAGTACACACAAAGTCAAGAAGTGAGCAAGTGAGGCAAAGTGGGAACAAGCCCTAAAACAGTGCAGAACCGCTGATGATCACAAGGCTGAAGTGCCTTGGTAAAGATATCAGCAGTGTTGGCCTGAGAGGCCACGTAAACAAGACGAAGCTGACCACGCTGCTGCAACTCTCGAGCAAGGAAGTAGCGAAGAGCGATGTGCTTCGTTCTGTGCTCCACTCTCTGCTTGCGACACAAGGCAAGCATTGCCTTGTTGTCGACGTACAGAACTGGAGGAGAACGAGGCGCCTCGCCCAGGTCGGTCAGCAGGTAGGTGAGCCAACGCAGCTCCTGTGCAGCCATGGCCCCTGCGTAGATCTCAGCCTCACAACTGGAGCTGAGAGCAGAAGACGAGCGGGTAGACCGCCAAGAGACAGAACCGGAGCCAAGGCTGAAGGTGTAACCCTGTGACGACCGCTGCGTAGCCAAGTCGTCAACCCACGAAGCGTCTGCGTGACCAGTGAGAACGACTGGACCCCGTCCTCCAAGCACGAGCCCCATGCCTGATGTACTGCACAAGTAACGCATCACCCTCTTAGCTGCCTTCCAGTGCTCTGGACGGTGTCTCCCGGGCGCAACGTAGCGTGCCAGGATGCTAAGAGGGTAAGCAAGGTCAGGACGAGTGCACGTCATCAGGTACATGAGGCAGCCCACAAGCTCTGGATACGGGCCACTCGGCTCTACGGACTCATCCGAAGGCAGAGCTAAGAGCGAGTGACCGGTAGGCAGAGGAGTGGACTGTGGCGAGGAACACTGGAAGTCGAAGCGCTGAAGGACCTGCTGCACCATGTGTGACTAAGTCAGGGTGATGGTGCGGCATGCTCTGTCCCGAGTGATCTGCAAGCCAAGATAGCTGCGAAGTTCACCCAGGTCTGTGCATGTGTGTCTCTTCTGCAGCTCCGACTTCACTAGAGTCAGTGCCTCAGTGTCAGCAGTGGCAAAAACCAAGTCGTCGACGTACACAAGGATGTAGAACGGCGGTAGCGAAGTGTCGGTGCGTAGAAACAGTGACGGGTCAGCAGAAGAAGGAGCAAACCCAAGTGCCGACAGTGTAGTCCTCAGTGTGTCGTGCCACTCACGGGGTGCCTGGCGGAGACCGTAGACTGGCCGCCGGAGGCTCCACTGGGTACCAGGAGGAAACGACCCAGTGAAGCCAGGTGGGCGGCGCAGCCAGATCTCCTTGTGCAGGCTGCCCTGAAGGAAGGCTGTGCTGAAGTCAAGAGAGTGGAGCTCGTAGTCACGCTGAGCAGCGACGTGCAGTAGTACACGAAGAGTGGTGAAATTAGTCAACTCCCTGTCGCTGACTGAAGCCTCGAGCCACGTAACGCGCCTTGAAGACAGGGGGAGAGCCCGGCGGCCGCTTCACCCTGAAAATCCACATGCCACTGACGATGTTCGCCCCAGGTGGGGGAACCTCGTCGACGTAGGTGCCTGTGGACTTCCAGGAGGCCATCTCTGCGTCCATGGCTGCCTGCCACTGAGAGGAGTAGGGACCCTCAACCGCCTCTGCGTAAGAGCGCGGAGTCGGGATGTCTAGTGCATCCGGGTCTCCCACAGGGGCAAGCAGCATGGACACGAGATGAGGTGAAGCAGCAGCCAAACACTGGAACTCCTCCTGCCTGTCCTCAAGGACGTCCGTGCCAAGGGCACACTCACCCCCGACGGACGGAGGACAGATAGACTCAGACTCAGCAACAAGACTAGCAGCGTAGTCTAGACGATAGCGAGCAGCAAAGTCGACAAGCTCAGCAACAAGAGCAGACGCAGCAGCAGACTCAAAGGAAGGGTCAGTGACAACTGTAGCAAGGAGACGCGTGACAGTAGGACTAGCAGCACGAAGGGAGTCAGACTGCGGGTCAGCAATGGCAGGAAGAGAGGACTCAGGAGGCGACGGTAGAGGGACACGCTGCGGAGCAGTGGAAGGACGCAGAGTCATCCGGTGCATGCTAGGGACAGGAGGAGGACGCTGACGCGAACCACGACTACTAGTACGAGTAGTACGGACAGGCGACGCAGGACAAGACGCAGGCTCACGGCGCTCAGCAAGACCTCCGATCGGACCAGTGTAAGGAGACGGAAAAGGCAGTGGAGAGGCAGGTTGTTGCTGTGACGATGACTGGACAAGCGGTGGACACGCTAAGGAGGGGGCAGGACCAGTAGAAGACGGGAGACCAAGAACCTGCTCAAGGAGCGGAACGAAGTTCGGCCGCTGCCGCTCAGCACCCCCAGAACCAGTAGGAACGGCACCAGCACCCCCAGAGCCAGCTCCAACTCCAGCAGCACTACCAGCAGCTCCAACAGCACCTCCAGCAGCTCCAGCACCAGCGGGAGCTCCAGCTCCAGCAGCACCACCAGCAGCTCCAGCAGCTCCACCAGCACCTCCAGCAGCTCCAGCTCCAGCAGCAACACCAGAAGCACCAGCAGCACCCGCAGCAGCTCCAGCACCAGCAGCACCACCAGGCCCAGCAGCTCCAGTACCTCCAGTACGAGCACCTCCGGGACCAGTGGCTCCAGAACCCCCAGCAGCAGGACCTCCAACGCCCGCAAAACCACCTGCTCCAGCAGCACGGCTCCAGCGCCGAGCAAACCACTCGCGCAGCTGCTGAGGGGAGAGCGGCTCCCGACGGGACGCAGCACCTGAAGGACCGCCAGGCAAAGTGCCTCTAGACTCCACACACGCAGGCTTAGCACCCTCAGGCTGCGTACCCCCAGACTCAGCAACCCCAGATACAGCAACCCCAGGCTTAGCACTCCCAGGCTCAGCAACCCCAGGCTCAGCACCCCCAGACTCAGCACCCCCAGACTCCTCACGCCCAGGATCAGTACCTCCAGGCTCAGCACCCCCAGGCTCCGCACCCCCAGGCTCAGCACCCCCAGGCTCCGCACCCCCAGAAGCAGCACCCCGAGCAGGACCACCCCCAGCAGGACCTGAGTCACCAGTGACCTCAACCGGCGCAGTTAAGGGAGGAGGGTCTACCTGAGACACACCTGAAGGAGCAGGACCGGGAGCGGGGAGGGGGTCTACCTAGGGAGGACCTGGAGCGAGGAAGAGCGGCGGGCGGGGAGAGGGGGGGGGGGGGGGTGGGGGGGGGCAGTGCGGTAGGGGAAGAGTCGATAAAAGGGAACTGACTCGTCGAACGTGACGTCCTGAGAGGCGAAGACACGGTGCGAGGTGGGGTGGTAAAACTGCCAACCAGGCGCGTCAGGGACAAAGCCAAGGAAGACACAGGGAACAGCGCGGGCGGAGAGCTTGTCCGCGGTGGTATCGCGGACAAAGGCACGAGAACCCCAGACCCGGAACACCGACGCATCGCCAACCTCCCCCGTCCACCGCAGTGTGGGCGAGGTCTCCGGCAAGGAGACACGTGGCCAGAGGTTGAGCTGATGCGCGGCGTAGCGGACCGCAAACGGCCACAGAAAATGGGGGGCAGCCGCATGGACCATGGAGGTACGAGCGACCTCCATGACCAAGCCAATGCGGCGCTCAGCAACCCCATTCTGCTGCGGAGAGGCCGGAAGCGTGAACGTCTGGCAAATGCCCTCCCCACGACATCTGCAGAAGGTCGGAGGAAAACTCCCCACCTCTGTCAGAGTGCAGACGCAGGACGGGAAACTCCGTCCCGAACCACTCGCGGAGCTGGAGATGGGCAGCGCAGATCCAAGGGATCAAAACATCAGGGACCTCACCCTTGGTGCGCAAGGGGAAGACCGTGGTGTAACGCGAGTAGTCGTGGACAACCAGCAGGAAGTACCGCTCGTGGTCCTGCCCACTGACGCGGGCTGGGCCCCACACGTCCATGTGCAGGGTCTGCAGGGGAGCAGTCGTCGGGGGAAACGAGGAGGAGTGAGGAGCGGCGCGCTGCAGCCCCTCGACACAGGGAAGACAGGGAGGAGCACGCGAGGGTGGGAGGGGAGGGAGAACCCTGGGAAGACCAGAAACAAGGACACGGCGGTGCATGCTACGAAGGCGCAGCACCGAGGGGTGACCAAGACGGTGGTGCCAAAGGAGGGTCTGGTGCGACAAAGTGCGACACGAGCAGGGGGGCGCTAGCTGACCTGACGCAGACGCAGACGCAGTGACCTGAGGGGACACAGTAATCAGTGTGTACAGACTCGAGCCAGGCGCACGGGTGAACGTGGCCGGGTGCCGGCCCGTCCGGGAGCACGTACAGTGGGTCACGCGCTGACCTCCAGGAGAGAACTGGTCAACCTACCGGTCCTGGAGGTCAGCACCACTCACCAAGTTCGTAGAGAACGAGGGGAGGTGAAGACCTGACAGGGAGCCAGACGGGACCGCCGAACACGGCAGTACCATAGAGGAGTGCGCAAGGACTGGACCCCCAGAGGGGTCTGCCAGGGAGACGGGAACCGGCCGACTGAGCGGCGTGAGGGTGGTGCTGTCGCGAAAGAAGGAGCGGGAAGCACCTGAGTCAAGTGTGAAGGTGTACAAGGCCTCAGCAGGTGCAGTACCAGAGAGAGCAGACTCACCAGCACCTAGAGCAGGGAACGCACTAGCACCTAGAGCAGCAGCCTCACCAGCACCTAGAGCAGGGAACGCACTAGCACCTAGAGCAGCAGCCTCACCAGCACCTAGAGCAGCAGGCTCTATACCGGGGTCAGGCGGTACGCACAGGTAACAGGCACCGTCAGCACTAGTAAGCAATGCATACATGGCAGTGAGAATAGCATCATAGTCAAGAGCAAAAATATCTACCCTCTGCCTAAGCAGCTCCAGCCAGGAGGGGAGCTCAGCCTGGTCGCCAAACTCGGTACGCCAGGCGTCGCTAAGCCGGGCGAAGGAGCGGGACTGCGTGTGACTAAGCGTGCCGCAAGCCTGACCAGCCCGATCACCTGTGCGAATGACGTACTGGCAGCGAACGGTACTCCGAGACCCTCTACTCTGAGCGTACCACTCATGAAGCTGCTGGGGCGTAAGTGTCTCTCGCGGACGCCGCTGCAGCTGCAGCTGGCCACTGCCAGACGCTCCCGACTGACCAGCTCCAGGGCGACAGCCATGACGACTACCGCCACAACCCCAACTAGCGTACCACTCACGAAGCTGCTGAGGCGTGAGAGACTCGCGCGGACGTCGCTGGAGCTGCATATGGCCACCGCCAGTAGCAGCAGGAGCAGTAGTAGCAGCAGCAGCGAGGGCAGGGCAGGCGCGGCAGGCAGGCAGGCAGGCAGACAGAGGGCGCAGAAGTGCGCGAACAAGGCAGGTGCTCACCAGTGGTGGGGAGGGCCGGCGCTCGGCGGGCGGCGGCAGGGTAGGCGCACGACGGCGGCGCCGCAGTGGCGGCTGCAGAGTTGGGCCGTGGCAGCTGCAGGGTGGGGCCGCGTCAGCGGCAGGTCGGGGCCGCGTCAGCTGCAGGGCTGGCAGGGCCGCGTCGGCGTTCGGGCGGGGCCGCGTCGGCAGCAGGGCGCAGCCGCGGCAGAGGCAGGGCGGGGCCGCGTCGGCTGCAGGGCGCGGCCGCGTTGGCTGCAGGGCGCGGCCGCGTCAGAGGAAGGGCGCGGCCGCGTCAGCTGCAGGGCGCGGCCGCGTCGCCTGCAGGGCGGGGCCGCGTCGGCGTCCGGGCGGGGCCGCGTCGGCTGCAGGGCGCGGCCGCGTCGGCAACAGGGCGCAGCCGCGGCAGAGGCAGGGCGGGGCCGCGTCGGCTGTAGGGCGCGGCCGCGTCAGAGGCAGGGCACGGCCGCGTCAGCTGCAGGGCGCGGCCGCGTCAGCTGCAGGGCGGGGCCGCGTCAGAAGCGGGGCGGGGCCGCTTCGACTACAGGGCACGGCCGCGTCGACTTCAGGGCGGGGCAGCGTCGACTGCAGGGCGCGGCCGCGTCGTAGGCAGGGCGCGGCCGCGTCAGAGGCTGGGCGCGGCCGCGTGAGAGGCAGGGCGGGGCCGCGTTCTGGCCTGACGGGCCTGCAGGGGCGGCTGGCGGGCCTGACAGGCCTGCAGGGGCGGCTCGCGGGCCTGACGGGCCTGCAGGGGCGGCTCGCGTGCTTGACGGGCCTGCAGGGGCGGCTCGCGTGCTTGACGGGCCTGCAGGGGCGGCTCGCGGGCCTGACGGGCCTGCAGGGGCGGCTCGCGGGCCTGACGGGCCTGCAGGGGCGGCTCGCGGGCCTGACGGGCCTGCAGGGGCGGCTCGCGGGCCTGACGGGCCTGCAGGGGCGGCTCGTGGGCCTGACGGGCCTGTAGGGGCGGCGGGGGCGCCGTACGAGCCTGCAGGGGCGGTGCGCTGGCCGTACGGGCCTGCAGTGGCGGCACGCTGGCCTAGGGCAGCAGGAGGCAGCGCGAGGGCTGCAGGACGGCGCGCGCTGCGCAGCACAACACAAGGCAGGGCAGGACAACACGTGGGGTAGCGCGGTAACCGCAACGGTAGGTGGGCCCGAAAAAAAAAACCGGTCCTACGGACCTAGTGCCCTGAAACCATGTCAAAATCAAGTAGCAGGAATGATTGCATTGAGCAGCATGAGGAGTACAAGTAGGAAACCCTAAAGTGTTGTACCCCATATGAGCTACCTTACTACAGCCTACACAGACTATAGCATATAGGTTTGACACGACGGATCTTCAGTGTTAATAAATTTCGCGCAAACATAAAAAAAAAAAAAAAAAAAAATTGCCGGCGAATCTCAACCTAGCTGAGTCATGAAAGTAAAACGAGGGAAACGTGAAATTTTTCGCGCCTTGGTAATGATACGAATTGTTAGAGGTGTTAGACAGCTAGCGGTAGAAACAACCTATAGAATATATAAAATGTATGCCCTGAATAATGAAAATGCATACTCAGCCAATCAAACACTCCTTCACGCTGCTACCAGCTTGACGCTTGTCATTGAAAGACTCTCTTCCTACGCCGTGACAAGGGATTCTACTGCTGTTACTCTACGGTACTGAATTATCTCTTTCAAAATTCTCGGACCCTTGGTTAGGGGCTGATTTCGGCTAGGCACCCAAGGACCCTCGGAGGTGATCCCGGGAAGAGTCGTCATTTTATCTTTGAAACCTCTGCTCTAAAATATAAATTACATAAGAAACATGGATCCGCTTTGAAATGGATCAACCCTAAACGTGACAGCGTGTGGTGTTTAAAGATTATCCATCCTTGAACCCCAGTTGGCGCGGGCGGAAATCTTGTCGGCTATCATGTATTTTCGAATTGGACTATTGAGCGTGATCTTCCGCCACTTTTGGTGAGTGAGTACATGAAATTACTGAGCAAAGGTACGAGAACATTTATTTTAGTGCCACAATTTTTTAGATACCCTTGTGGATAAGCATTTGCATTATTTCTAATTTCTTGCAATTCGGTGTACGAACTAGACAACAACGCTATCTGTGCATTCAATTTTTTCACATGCATTCCATTTTTGCATGTGCGATTTCGCAAATGATTGTTTTCTCTTCAATTGGAGGAAAGATGTCGACCTGTCGTACAACGTCGATAGACAATCGGACACCGTGCGTTTACTCGTGTCTACGGTTGATTCTTACCTAATCTCATGTCCCTCCGGATGATTTGTATTTTCTGACCGCGGGCAGATAATTAACTGTTTTGCGATGGCTGTTCGTGAGCTTTCAAGTGCAGACTCCCGAGAGAACGCAATCGCAAACCGCACAGGCGAAAACTGAATTCAGGTAATATTGGCCCCATTGGTTTCGTCCGTCGCTACCACACAATCCGCGCTGCGTTGGTCTGTCTGGCTGGGATATGCTGAACAGCAAGACGGAAACATGAGGACAGCATGGGACGAGGGGTGCAAGCATGGAGGGAGAGAGGGGGGGTGGTTGGGCGGGGTAGTGCTGATTTGGTTTTCCAGCTGGCGGACAACAGAAATGCGATTCTGTTTGTTGTACTTGGAAGTCATTTCTACTGCTTTTTTCGTCGAGCTTCGCTAGCGTGAATGTCTGCTCGAGGGAATGGCGTTTCGCCTCTGTTCACATCCACACGTACGATTCGTGGGTAACCGCTCAACATTTTCGTACCCCCGCAATTTCGTGGGTAATGGGCTTTCGCGCTCCGAACTGTGGTAACTGACATTAGGGGACTAGTTCTGTCCGAGCATTGGGGCAGGTCCAGGGAGTTCGTCCATCGTTTGTTCTGTGCGGTTATATTAGTTGCGTCACGGCTCAAAACGGTGAATCTAGAAAGCCGCTGTGCACCGTGCACGCAACGACGGATGAATTGCACGCTGCTTACACAGGCAGTGCAATATATATTCCAACACGGAACACACAGTTGCCTGGAAGAGGCAGGTTACGAGCAATCTTGCACACACACAACCACACACACACACCCATTCCCCCCGCAACTTACAGCAATGCCGTTAGTTTATCACTCAACAGAACCAGCTACCCAGCGCATCCATTTTCCGAACGTTTGCTGAAACCCTCTTCAATGGCCTCCCAAACTGCGGTTGTTCTTAGTCCGGTACTCTCACCGCCCGATCTCTCTCCTGATGTAGACTGGCCACTCACCAACACCCCCGCAATCCGCGCTCGCCGCTGCCTGCGAACTCAATGCCCTGGCGAAACCCGCTCGCTAGACCGAGAGCGCGCTTCGAACACCACAGCCGCCCTCGGGCTAAGCCCAAGGGATCCAACTCGCGTGAGGACATGTTCTCCTAGCACTTCCCCCCAATCCGCGGAAATATCATGGGCGGAAGCTGTCGCGGCCGGAAGGCGTAAACACGGCGAGCACCCGGCGGTGCTGTCCCCCTTGGGATGCGGTTCCTCCTCCGCGCTACATTCCCCGTGCGGCGGCGGAAGCCCCGCATGGCGCCCGGCCGCGCTGGCGGCGGTGCGCAGCCCGCTCGCGCCCGTCGTGCGGCACAGGGCGACCGCGTCGGTCGACATGGATGAGCTATGGGCGGAGGAAGCTTCCGACGAAACCGGCGGCGCGGCGCGCCGACCACGGAGAAGGAACATCATCCGACGCGCACGAAACAAGTCCTCCGACTCGCTACGCAGCGCGCTGGGAGAGGAGAAGCCGGGGAGCGTAGACGGCGGCGACTGCCGCGCCGCGATCGGCGGGCCCCCCAAGCCGCCGTGGGAGGGTGAGGCTCCGGTCTCCGCCGAGTCGCTGCAGGAGAGCGACGTCTCCGCCTCCGCCGCGCGGCCGTCGATTATCAGCCGACGTCCCGCCGCGACGGCGATCCGCAAATTACGCATTTTCTCCAACCGCGGACGGGATTCGACCTCCGCTGCCGCATTCGCTGCGCCTGCGGGTTCCACCGCATCTTCCCCTGGGACTGACGCGGCGACGGCGTCCGCCGCAGCGGAAAACGGTGCGGCGCCGCCCGTCGAAGTACTCGAGGGCGTTTCTGCGCCGAGTCGTACCCGCGCCGGCGGAGGCAGATTGCCGGCGGGATCCGCCGGCGCCTGCGGGACGATTCCGAAGTCTCCTCCGCTGGGGAGGAGACAGGCGGGAGTGGCGGCGACGCGGCGGAGAAGCTTCAGCGGATCATCAGCGGAGCCTGTGACGGTTGTTCCGCTTGTGCGACGAGAGCAGGGGGGCAAGCAGCGGCAGGCGCAACAGCCGTCGCAGGAGTCGTCGCCGCCGTCGCACATCAAGCGCAGTCTTAGCAGCAGCGGCGCTGAGGGGCGGCAGGAAGCCGCCGGGCCGCAGGATATAGCCGACGTGCTCCGCGCGCCGGCGCAGCCGGGGCGTTCGGGCCACTCGGAAGAGGCTGGCGAATCGAAACGCAGTGGCGAAACGGATCGCGAAAACGAAACGCAATCTCGAGGTCAGCAGAGGGCCGCGTCGTATCACGAGGAGCTGGCTCTGGATTTGATGGATTATTTCGGCGACATCGCGCAGTCCTGGAGCGTTGATAGCACGAGCCGCGAATGCGACTCGGTTCTAGGAGCGGATGCTGTTGGTGCTTTAGGTGGATCGTCGTTCGGGGGGCCGGAACGGGGAGAAGGGGGAGGGGAGAGACGAGCGGAGCGAATGGAAGTGGGTGGACGAGTTGGCAGAATGGAGGGGGAAGAACGAGTGGATTCTTGCCGCATGTGCAGTTTAAGTAGCGGCGTTGGGGTTTTGGAAGGAGATAAATGACTTGTACACAAGCAGATGCCGGGGAGGAATGGAGGAGAAACGTTTGAGCCGAACCAAAAGTAGCATCGGGGGAGTTGTGGCGCACGTGCAGTTTAGGCAGTGGTGTGGGGGTTTGGAAGGAGCTCAATGACTTGTACACAAGCAGTTGTGGGGGAGGAATGGAGGAAAGGGAAGGACGTTAGGACCAGGAGGGGCCGCAGCAGCAAAGCTACCAGTCTTGTCTGTTTGTGAACCAGCACGGACGCAGCCTATCAAAAAGCGAAGGAGCAGGTGAAGGTGAGGGCGAGGAGCGGGACGAGGCAGGGGTGCGGAGTGGAGTTTAGGAGGGGTTAGGAGTATGAATGAGGGACGAGGAGTGGGAATTCAGATGCTGTTCAAGGACCAGATTACGTGACTTTGATTGGACTAACTCTGTAACTAATTACTACCACATTGTAATCATCACCTGCATGCTGGTGTTTTCCACCAAAGTATCTGGCCTTCATCATGCACCCAACGCCCTCCCTTCCCTCCATCCTTCCTGCATTCTCCCTCCATCTTCCCTAACTATTACGGGTGCAATGAATCGAAGTAGCTAGAATTGCACTAAGGTGTCAAACGAGTACAAAATGTGAGCTAAGGCACGAGCGAACATTTATACGCGAATTGTGAAAGCTTGCTTATTGCAACTTGTAATAGGCATCGTGCTTCATTTCATCTGGGTTAGGCCAAATGGCCTCCAACCCCTCTTTTGTAGCCAAAAGAGGGCGAGTAGCGATGCGACGCAGCCTTTGTTGCGTTGGCAATCGCTTCACTATCACAATACAAAATTTTAGAAAGTGAATACACTTTAAAAAATTATCATACCATGCAAACGGTAACGCGGTGCGTGCAAGCTAGCTGGTGCTATGCTGGCAGCGAGGCTCGGGCTGTCAAATGTTGAACATTGATATGATAGGCTATAATGAGTTGCCCTCTAGGGGGTACAGCTTCTAGGGTTGCTCATTTGTACCCCATTCGTTTCTATTCCAATCATTCCGTTGTTCGCTAACTTTGAGATGGTATCATGAGTAGGTGTCGATCCTCTCGCATAGCCTAGCCTAGCTCGCGCCCTAGCGCCCTCCGCGCCTTTGCGCCCTAGCACACTCCGCGCCCTCCGCGCCCTCCGCGCCCTTGCGCCCTAGCACCCTCCGCGCCCTCCGCGCCCTCCGCGCCCTCCGCGCCCTCCGCGCCCTCCGCGCCTTAGCCACCGCGCCCTCCGCGCCATTTCCGCGCCTTAGCGCCCTCCTCCTCCGCGCGTTAGCGCCCTCCGCGCCCCTAGCCTGCGCCCCTAGCCCGTCGCCCAGGCCCACGCCCTAGCCCGTCGCCCAGGCGCCCGCCCTAGCCCGTCGCCCAGGCGCCCGCCCTAGCCCGTCGCCCAGGCGCCCGCCCTAGCCCGTCGCCCAGGCGCCCGCCCTAGCCCGTCGCCAAGGCGCCCGCCCTAGCCCGTCGCCCAGGCGCCCACCCCAGCCCGTCGCCTAGGCGCCCGCCCCAGCCCGTCGCCCAGGCGCCCGCCCTAGCCCGTCGCCCAGGCGCCCGCCCTAGCCCGTCGCCCAGGCGCCCACCCCAGCCCGTCCCCCAGGCGCCCGACCCAGCCCGTCGCCCAGGCGCCCGCCCTAGCCCGTCGCCCAGGCGCCCGCCCTAGCCCGTCGCCCAGGCCTGCGCCCTAGCCCGTCGCCCAGGCCTGCGCCCTAGCCCGTCGCCCAGGCGCCCGTCCTAGCCCGTCGCCCAGGCCTGCGCCCTAGCCCGTCGCCCAGGCGCCCGTCCTAGCCCGTCGCCCAGGCGCCCGTCCTAGCCCGTCGCCCAGGCGCCCTCCCTGGCTCGTCACCCCAGCCCCGCAGGCAGCGCGCCACGCGGGTAGCGCGCCCCGCGGGTAGCGCGCCCCGCAGGAGGCGCGCCCCGCGGGTAGCGCGCCCCGCAGGCAGCACACCCTGCAGGCGGCGCGCCCCGGGGTGCTTTAGTGCCAGAAAATAAATAAATAAATTAAACCCTAAAAAAAAAAAAAAAACAAAAAAAAAAAGGGGTTCACAGTGGGGGCCTGCTACTGTCGCCCGCGTTCCTGCTTGCCGGACGACCTGCACAGTTGCCTACATCCCGCAGCCGTCAGTACTGCAGCCCCTACTGTCGCACGTACTTTCCACTGCCAGTGGCTCTACTAGCGGCAGCCGACAGCCGCACTTACGGTCTCTAGCCCCGGCCGTTCCTACCTCCAGCCAGCCCTAGCTCGCCGCTTCTAGCTCCAGCCGTTCTCGCTCCAGCCGTTCTCGCTCCTCGCTCGTAGCTCAGTTTGCTCCGTGCTCCGGCCGTTCCTCGCCTAGTTTCACCTGGCGCTCCTAGCTTAGTTCGCTCCGTGCTCCAGCAGTTACTCGCCTGGTTTCACCTGGCGCTCCTAGCTTAGTTCGCTCCGTGCTCCAGCAGTTACTCGCCTGGTTTCACCTTGCGCTCCTAGTTGTTCTCGTTTTTCACAGCAGCCTGTCGCTCCTGTCGCTCCTAGCCTGCCGCTCCTGCACCCCGCTAGCTTTTATCATGGAGTCCGCTAGGGTTCTCCAGCAGCAGGGACAGCAGCAGCGGCCTTTTCAGCAGTGGCTTCGGCAGCGGCAGGGGCGCCCTCAGCAGCCATGGGGGCCTGGTGGTTCAGGTCGCGTTGGCTGCAGCAGCGGCCCAGCCAGCTGGGGGGCTCGTCGCGGTGGCCGCGACGTCGGCCCCTGCCAGTACCGGATCCTGACCGGCCCTGGTGCTGGCACTACCTGCTGGCGTCCTGACCACTCTGCACAGCGCTGCTACAGCCGCCTCGACGACCTTTACCGTGAGCGTTTTGGGCCTGAGTCGGCTCCCCCGATCTGGCCCAGTCTGTTTCGTAGTGGTTTCCCTGTATTTGATATGTCTATGGATGCTGTTTATTCTGTCACGTACGGATCTCTTGGCTTACGTGTACCTAGCTTAGGACCTTTGCCTGTTGCTAGTGTCGGTACTTGTGCTTTTAGTGTAGGTGCTTGTGTAGTCACTAGCCCAGCCGTGACGACTGCTGTTGCGTCGCTCTCCTTCACGCTGGACTCCGGCGCGTCTCAGTGTTTCTTCCGCGACCACACCACTGTCACACCTCTTTCGGCTCCAGTCCCAGTTGCCCTGGCTGATCCTACTTCAGGACCAGCAGTTGCTCGTAGCTCGACCACCCTCCCGTGCCCGGCTGTCCCCTCTGGTTTCCTCACTGGTCTCTACATCCCCTCGTTCTCTCGGAACTTGGTGGGTGTTGGATACCTTCAGGACCGGGGGATCACAGTCACTTTTCCTGCGCACGGGAGGACTGCGATCTGTACGGACTCTTCCACCGGGGCAGTTCTTGCCACGTTCACCAGAGAGCCCCACTCAGGTCTCTTCGTCCTGCACACTCCGCCCCCGCAGGTAGCTGCGTCTGGTCAGGTTGCTTCGTCCCCCCCGGTAGCAGAGTCCGGTCAGGTGGCTGTGTCCAGTCCGGTCGCTGTGTCCAGTCCAGTCGCTGCGTCTTGCTCCTGTCGCTCTCTCGCCCACCGCACCGTCCTGTGGCACCACCGTCTTGGCCACCCGTCGATCCCTCGCCTTCGTGGCATGCTCAGTCAGGGACTAGTCACAGGTCTCCCACGCACCTTCCCATCGCTCCCTCCCTCGCTTGCCCCTCCTTGCTCTCCGTGCGTCGCCGGTCGCTTACGTGCCACTCCCCACTCCTCCTCCCTTCGTCCGGCCACCGCTCCCTTCGAGACTCTCCACTTGGACGTCTGGGGCCCTGCCCCGACGCAGGGGTCTGGGAGGGAGCGCTACTTTCTGGTGGTCGTCGACGACTTCTCCAGGTACACCACAGTGTTTCCTCTTGCGAAGAAGTCCGAGGTGACTGCTACGCTGATCAGGTGGCTTCTAGCCACTGAGGGCACTCGTGGTCGTCGAGTCAGTTGTCTTCACTCCGACCGTGGGGGCGAGTTTCGCTCCGGCATTCTCGGCGGATTCTGCGGCGAACAGGGCATCACCCAGTCCTGGACGCTGCCAGAGTCCCCACAGCAGAATGGGGTTGCTGAGCGCCGCATAGGCTTGGTCATGGACATCGCCCGCACGTCCATGATTCATGCCCGTGCGCCCCATTTTCTGTGGCCTCACGCGGTTCGCTACGCCGCACACCAGCTGAACCTCCAGCCGCGTGTCTCGCGGCCCGAGGCTTCACCGACCAGTCTCTGGACTGGATCCCCTGGTGTTGGGTCGGCCTTTCGAGTCTGGGGCTGCCTTGCACTTGTTCGCGACACCTCCGCGGACAAGCTCTCGGCACGCGCCGTCCCCTGTGTCTTCCTTGGTTTCCCAGTGGACTCTGCTGACTGGTCCTTTTACCACCCTCCCCTCCACCAGTTCCTAGATTCCCGTGACGTCCGGTTTGACGAGTCCGTGTCCTACTACACCCGGTACCCCTGTCGAGGTCTCCCGGTACCCCCTCCCCCTCTCTTCCTCGCACCCTCTCCTCCTCCTGCTCCCGCTCCTCCGGTACCCCCGCCCCCCCCTGGTCCTGCCCCGTCTGGTGTGTCCCACGCTACCCCTCTCCCCTCGGTCGTGCGTCAGGTAGCGTCTCCCTCCCCGCAGTCCTCCTCACAGTCCCCTCAGCAGCCTTCGGCACTTCCGCGACAGGTTACTGTGGACTCGGTTGGTGTTGGAGCTGGAGGTGCAGCCGCTGGCGGTGCTCGGTCGCGGGGTACTGGAGCTGGAGGTGCTGGCGCAGGTGACGCTAGCTCTGGGGGTGCTGGAGCTGGAGGTGCTGGCGCAGGTGGCGCTAGCTCTGGGGGTGCTGGAGCTGGAGGTGCCGGCACTGGAGGTGCTGGTTCTGGGGGTGCTGGAGTTGGGGGTGCTGGCACTAGCGGTGCTAGTTCTGGGGGTGCTGGAGTTGGAGGTCCTAGCACTGGCGGTACTGGTTCTGGGGGTGCTGAGTCTGAGGAGACTGACGCTGGAGACCCTGGTTCTGCGGAGTCCACCCCGCCCCCCCACCGCCACGACACGCGTCTCCAGGCTGCCCGTCGGCGTGAGCGTGAGGAGCAGGAGCGGTTGGAGAGGGAGCGGCAGGAGCTGCGGGTGCTGGACCTTCTGGAGCAGCAGCGGCAGCAGCAGCAGCAGCAGCAGCAGCAGCAGCAGCAGCAGCAGCAGCAGCAGCAGCAGCAGCAGCAGCAGCAGCAGCAGCAGCAGCAGCCGCAGCCGCAGCCGCAGCCGCAGCCGCAGCAGCAGCAGCAGCCGCAGCCGCAGCCGCAGCGGCCGCAGCCGCCACCGCAGCTTCCTCTAGAGCGGCGGTTGTTCCCACCTGTGAGTGGCTTGCGGGCCCTTGGCCTTTCCTCCTCTCCTCCTGTCCGCTCCCAGTCTCCTCCTGTGTTTGTTCCTCCGTTGCCTCCTCCTGACGACCGTCCGGCGGTCTGGTCTTCTCCTCCTCCTCAGTCTCCTCCTCCCTCTGTCCGTCGCGACTTGATCACTCGTTGTCCTCCGCGTGCTCGTCACTCGTCCCCTGTTACTGACCTCCACACTGCCCTCCTTTGTTCGTCTCGTCGTCGTTCTCCTTCTCCTGTGTCCGTTCTCCCGTCTCCTCCTCCGTCCTCTCTACCTGCCCTCCCCACTCCTATCTCTGACTACTACCGCGCTGTTCGTCCTGTTGCCGCACGTGTCCTCACCACTCTTGTCACCGACCCTCGTTTCCCTCCGTCGTCTGTCTCGGCTCTCACTGCCGCTGTCGCTGAGTTTGCTGCCGCCAGCCGCCTTGACTACGCCACCCGTGTGGTGCCAGCTCCTCCCTACCGTCCTCTGTCCGTCGGGGGTGGGTTTGCCCTTGGCTGTGACGTCCTAGAGGACAGAGAGTCTGAGCTGGAGTACTGGGCAGCCGCTTCTCCCTCTGTGTGTGCCATGCTGCTCTCCCCTGAGGGAGACCCCGACGCCCTTGACATACCGACTCCTCGCACTTACCGCGAGGCAGTGTCAGGGGCGTGGGCCTCTCAGTGGAAAGCGGCTATGGACTCAGAGTTGGCGTCTTGGAGATCCACAGGCACCTACGTCGACGCAGTTCCCCCTCCCAGGGCGAACGTAGTCGATGGCATGTGGCTCTTCAAGGTGAAGCGGCCGCCTGGAGCACCGCCGGTGTTCAAGGCGCGCTACGTGGCTAGGGGTTTCAGTCAGCGTGAGGGAGTTGACTTCTTCCAGACCTTCGCCCCGACCCCGAAGATGACTACTCTTCGGGTGTTACTCCACATAGCAGCGCAGCGAGACTACGAGCTGCACTCCCTCGACTTCTCCACTGCGTTCCTCCAGGGCCGACTGCACGAGGAGATCTGGCTGCGCCGTCCTCCTGGCTTCACTGACACCTTCCCACCTGGGACCCAGTGGAGCCTGAGGCGACCAGTCTACGGTCTCCGCCAGTCGCCCCGTGAGTGGCACGACACTCTTCGCTCCACGCTTTGTGACCTTGGGTTCAGCCCGTCCTCCGCCGACCCGTCGCTGTTTGTTCGAGCGGGTTCTACTCCTTTCTTTATCCTTGTCTATGTCGACGACTTGGTGTTTGCTACAGCAGACAGGGCAGCCCTGGCTCAGGTGAAGTCCGAACTGCAGAAGAGACACAAGTGCACTGACCTGGGTGAGCTGCAGCGCTACCTTGGCCTGCAGATCACCCGGGACAGAGCCGCTCGCACCATCACACTGACGCAGTCACACATGGTGCAGCAGGTCCTTCGGCGGTTCCACTTCCAGTTCTCCACCACACAGCCCACTCCTCTTGCTGTTGACCACAGACTTACGGGCCCCTTTCCTGACGAGCCCTTTGAGTCCAGTGGACCCTACGCAGAGCTGGTGGGCTGCCTCATGTACCTGATGACTTGTACTCGACCGGACCTCGCCTTTCCACTCAGCATCCTTTCTCGCTTTGTTGCGACTGGGAGACACCGCCCTGTCCACTGGACAGCTGCTGTGAGGGTGGCGAAGTACCTGGCGACTACATCAGGCTTGGGGCTTGTGCTTGGAGGGACTCAGCCAGTGGCGTTGACTGGTCACTGCGACTCTTCCTACGCTGACGACGTGGAGACTCAGCGTTCGACTCAGGGTTACTGCTTCAGTCTGGGAGCTGGTGCTGTGTCGTGGAGGTCTACACGGTCGTCGTCTGTGGCTACTTCCAGTGCAGAGGCAGAGATCTACGCTGGTGCCATGGCGGCACAGGAGCTTCGCTGGTTGACCTTCTTGCTCGCTGACCTTGGTGAGCGGCCTCGCTCTGCACCGACCTTGTACGCTGACAACAAGGCCATGATCCTCCTGTGTCGAGAGCCTCGACTGGAGAGCAGAGTGAAGCATATTGACGTGAGGTACTTCCTCCTGCGAGAGCTGCAGCGACGCGGTCAGGCACGCCTGGACTTTGTGGCCTCAGAGGCCAACACTGCAGACGTCTTCACCAAGGCCTTGGCGCTTGGTGACCACCACAGGTTCTGTGTGCAGTTGGGGCTTGTTGAGGTAGGCCCTCGGTTGGTGTAGTCCTGTTGCTTGCTCTGCTTGTTGTGCTTTGTATTTATATCCTAGTGAACTCTTGAACTGGCCTTGTGGCCGCTTGCTTGCGCTCGGAATTTGTGTGGTGTCCTTGAGATCCACCCTGAGCTTGCCTTGGTTCTTGGTTTGACTGGTCTTGTGACCGTTTGTTCACCTTGCTTGCTTTGATGCCCCTCACTTAGCCTATGGGGGTGTGTCAAATGTTGAACATTGATATGATAGGCTATAATGAGTTGCCCTCTAGGGGGTACAGCTTCTAGGGTTGCTCATTTGTACCCCATTCGTTTCTATTCCAATCATTCCGTTGTTCGCTAACTTTGAGACGGGCTAGTCCCGAAGCGTAGGCCGACACGGCCGGGCCAGCTGTGCGAGGTTTGGTGAAACAGTGCGCGCGAAGTCGGCGAAGCCCCGTTAGCAGTAACGGGCGAACAACGGCTGCTGCAGTACGCGATGTTGCAGGGTGCGCTAAGGAATATCGAGAAAATTTCTTACACTACCCCCCCCCCCCCCCCCCCCCCCCTCAAGAAGCCCCCTCCGCTACGCGAGTGCGTGAATATCGCGGAAACCCCGGCTCCTCATGTACACTTGCAGGGCAGGGTGGTTTTCGATGTTGGCCAGGGGCACCCAGCTATCTTCAGTTGGCGTGCGATCCTTCCAGCGAACGAGGAATTCAATCCTCCTGATTCTCGTGGGGTGTCGAATCCGATGGCTCAGGATTTTTTCGGGCTCGATGATCGGTTCCGATGTATGGCGAGTCATGGATGTCAGAATCCCAGCCACTATACCACTAGGATAAAAGGGCTTGTTAAAGCTTGCGACCCAAATTGTTCAACCTTAGTAAGGTTGACCTTTGGGTGGCGGGAGAAGAAAGTTGACTTGTTGGGAGTTGGGATGTGTGCTTTCGCCCAGTTTCGCGCTAGACCCTTGGGGTTTTCGTTGACGCGGCAAACCCCTGGGAGCAACCCGGGTTTACTTCGAGAGTCCCAAATTGCAATCAACATATTGTTATTGTTCCCTGCTCTCCCATTCGACAAAAAATACCTGGCCAATCAGATTGCATCTCACTTCTCGTAAGCACCCTTTGCAACCCAAACAGCACTCAAAACATCACCCCCGTCAACCTTAGTAAGCTTGGCCAGCGCGCTCCGCAATTTGGGCCGCGAGCTTTAAGTAGCGGGTCCGTGCGCCCATAACCCCCCAGGCCAACGTGCCTGTAACCCTTCCCTAGGATCAATCGGGGATCACCAGTGGACCTCTGACACCCCCCCGCACTGGGATGCCCGAAGTGCATACACCGGGATTCGAACCCTTTGAATGGTGCGGCAGCGGCATTTGTGGCGACGGCACGTATCGTAGCACCCTCGTTCGTCCCACGAGGCCGATGTCCCCAATTGCTGCTTCTGTAGGACCCCGGTCTCGGTCGGCGGAAGAAATCGAGCTTCTCCGCCATGGCGAGAATCTCCAGAAAATCGGTGACGCCGCGAAGCTGGATTTCCTGAGCGATGTCCTGCTTTAGGCCGCCGATGTAGCGGTCGATGCGTTCGCTCTCGTGCATATAACCCACTTGCTCGCATAGCGCCAGAAACCCGCTCGTTTAGTCTTGGACGGAACCGAGTTGGCGCCAAGTGCGGAGCTTCTGTCGCGCCGCGATCGTAGCCGCAATTGGCTCGAAACGAGCGCGCAGACCTTCGCACCACGCGTCCCACGTGCGATACTGGGGCACCTCCACGAAATACGATGGCGCCCAGGGTCCGGTTTGTCCTTCCCGTGTCGGTAGAGTCGCATAGTCCACCGGCTTCGTGACGATGACACGCCACCAGTCCATGGCGGGTCCTCGCAGTAACGACACGGCGTAGCGAATCTTCGCCGTATCCTCCGAGACGTAGTTCGCGTCGAAGAAAACGTTCAACGTGAATAGCCATGCCTGAACGGTAGGACCACCCCGTTGACTCGGGTCAAAGCATGGCAGACGCTGCGGCTTCAGCGGCATCGGCGACGGTAGAGCTGATTCGCCGGCCGGCATAGAAATTGTGACTCGAGGCTGACTTCTGGCCGCATTTGTCGCGGGGTGTATCGAAACTGCTACTGCATCGGTCCCTAACAAGGACCGAGTATATTTCGACAGTCACATCACGTTTTTCACTACAGACAAAACGCGCGCGAGATAAAAGTACCCGAATCTGTACAGTAGATTTGAGAGTTTCGACTTTTTGGCGGGCGTTTCAACGAGTGACCAAACGTGATAACCCTGCGGGGCGAGGAGTGATCAAGCGTGATAGCGCTGTGATCATGCGTGATAGCGAAGTACTGTACTGTGACTGTCCGTGATAACCCCGTGACCAAACGTGATAATACGGCCATAATTGTGACTGCGCGTATAATTTCCCAAACAAAAAGCCTTGCAAAAACGCCAGTGCATCTCGAGGACCTATCAGATTTCAGAGTTTGATTTGGAAATACTGTACCAGCGACGCAAACGCAGGCATGCTGTGGACCTTCTGCCCGTGTCTGTCACACTGTACCCCTTTAAGGGCAGCGTTTTCGATATCGAGCAATACACCTTTTTTCTCGCCAGACTGACAATGGGAAGCAGTAGCTACAGTGCGTACTGTTGCTTGGACACTAGCGATCTGGTGCTTGCAACCGAACCCAACGTAGGTGGCGGACAAATGCACTCCAGTAGAACGGTACACGACGGTATATAGAATAACACTTGCCTTGGCGTACGGTTGAGTTTGAGGAAATGTGCATATATGGACGCATTGATGTCAGTACAGTTAGGCTGTTATTATGGCCAATGACAGTGTGGCGAGAAAGAGGGTGTAAACGGTGGGGATGGGAATCGACAAAAGTTGGGGCGGCTGACCATCGCAGGTCAAGAAATGTACGTATGCTCTTGCTAGATTTGGTTGGGTGGATGTTTACATCATGCTGTCAGGCTTCAGAATATACGCAGGTGATTTTCACACCCACCCTCCAAGTCAAGAATATGGTAGTGTAATTCACATCAGCATCCACTTGGTTTGAGCAAGTAATTGCTTCGAAGTTCAAACCAGGAAGTCATTTTGGGTAACAGCGGAGTGGACACTGTAAAAGAAACATTTTGAACTCGAAACCTTCATGTGCTGTGTGCTCACCTCGGACCTTGTCGTTCTTGACCAACAGGCGTCTTGGCATGGCAGCCTGTCTCGGCTGGTGTCGATCTGTGCAGCATCTTGCTGCTGGTCTTCTGGGGTGGTTTTGGATGAAGAATGGGATGGGAGAATGGGATGGGAGAATGGGATGGAGCAGTTGGCTGATCGTTCGTTTTCGTACAGTACCCAAGCAAACCCCAACAACCGCGTTAAAAACAAAACCACCTCGTTGACTCGGCAAGATGACCTTGGTGCATGGATGTGCAAGCACAGACCCAAGCTGTTGGCGACTACAGTAGAAAATTGTGTTGTGGCTGGTTTGGGGAGGTGAGCGAGCAGTACAGAGCGGGACACACACTTCCCTTCCCTCCCTCGTTTCCAAGGTCCCCTCCACCTCGTCTCTCTGTACCTCGAATTGCTGAGTTAGCTGCCCTTGTAGGTGCCAATGAGAAGCAAGAAAGTTATCCCCAACGATTACAGTACTACAGCCATTAGCGAGTGTCGTGGTGCTTAGTGTTCATGCCTTGTCTTAACGTCGTCCACTTTTGCGTCTATTCATGGCGTCACCACAGGTAAACACTGCAGGCGCACACAGCCGAAGCCCGCACACTAGAAACCACCACTCTCCACACCCGCCGCACCCATCTGCACCGTTCCCTTCTGCCCTGACTTCCTCCGCCGCGTTGCCAATCAATCACCATCATCTTCGCGGCATGCTGACTCAGCAGCAGCTCGTGTCGCTCCTTCAGCAAGCCACGGACTCCGACGCGTTTCCCCCCTCTTTCCGCCGATACCCGCTTTCCTACCTTCGCGCGCAGGGAATCTCAGTCCCAGGCGACTTCTTCTGCCCGCTATCCCTCGGCATAATGACCGACCCCGTTATAATCGCATCCGGCCAGACGTTCGAGCGCGCGGAGATCGAGCGGTGGTTCGGCGAGGGGAAGCGCGTGTGTCCGGTGACCGGGCAGCCGCTAGAAAGTCTCACCGTCGTGCCGAACAATTCCCTCCGCAGCGTCATTTCCGCGTGGTGCCTCGGCAACGGCATCAGGCTCGGCACCGACGAACGTACCAACCCTAGTACGACAGCCCAGCTCGCCGAGCCAGGCCGCCGAGCCTCGCTCGATGTCGGCCCGTCGTCATCGTCTCCTTCGAGATCCCTCTCGAGCAATGCCGGCCGCGACGCGCGCCGGCAGTCCAGCGGCTCGTACGAGCAGAGCCCGTCCGCGTCGCCCCGCTGCCCTATCTGGCCCGTGTCGGCCTCGGTATCCTCCCAGTCCCCCTCCGCATCTCCCGCTTACACGCCTGCTAAGAGCACTGGCAGTCCCGTTCTACGGCGCGACTGGAATAAGTACCCCGGGAGGGACGAGTGGAGCGGCCCGCAGCCGCGACGCGACGAGTGGTCGGGGCCGCAGTCGGTCGAGTTTGCGATGCAGGCAGGCATGGCGTCGCAGGAGACGGAAGTGTCGCGCGGCCACGGCGCTGGCTCTCCGGCGTCGCAGGAGAGAGACAGTGGCGGCGGTGGCGGACGGGCGAGTCGCATGCGACACTCAATAGGCTCGCAGTCCATGCGCTACGATTATCCCGAGCACGCGACGCGGTCGCCGCAATCGCATTCTCTAATCTCCTGGGATCACGACGGGGATCAATCGGACCGCCTCCACCAACCTGGAATGAATCCCGCTCTAGCGTACATGACGCCAAACCACCCTGTCGCGTCCGTCTACGTCACTAATGCGTCCGGCAGCCCGTCGGTTAGCCGGTTCTCCTCGCGAGACATGTACCTCACGTTCGCCCGCTCGTCCACCTGCGACTCGAGCTCCAACAGCCGGTCGTTACTCCTAGGCCGGCAGCACGGCACCGCACCGCCGGAGCGCGAGGGCTCGCCGAACGATGGCCGAGCGGGCGAACGCGCGCTGACTCGCGGCGGAAACCTCGCGGCCGGGCGGAGCCAGAGCCAGAAGGAGCGCGCGCCGGGCGGAAGCAGAGCGGGGATGGTGCGGACGGAGGAGGAGGAGCACGCGCGGCTGCGCATTCCGGAGCTCGTGCGCCAGATGCAGGGCGTGGGCGCGGGGCGGGGATCGGGGGACGGCGAGACGCTGCTGGTGCGCGAGCGGCAGCGCGAGGCGGCGGAGGAGCTGCGGATGATGGTGAAGGATTCGCGCGCGAACCGGGAGAGCGTCGTCGCGGCGGGCGGCGGCGTGCTTTCCGCGCTTATTAATCTCTTCTGGAGCGAGGACGAGGCGACCGTGGAACACGCGGTCACGGCGACTTTAAATCTCTCGTTGACGTCGTCGTCGCACGCGCCGCTGATCGGCCAGGGCGTCGTTCCCGCGCTCGTCGCGGTGCTCTCGGGCGGCGCCGCCGCGTCGTGCTGCTCGTCGCCCGTCTCGTCGCCGAGCGTCGCAGGGTCCAGAGCGGGGCAGCGCCAGTGGGGGGAGAACTTGACCGCAGCTGGCGCGGCGGGCGGAAACGAAATTGGTGAAGTGAGACTGGCGGTTTCGCAACAGGCGCAAGAGAACGCAGCAGCAGCGCTGTTCGCCATAACGTCTTCGTCAGATGCAAATAAGTTACTCGTTGGATCGACGCCAGGAGCCATCGCAGGGTTGACGGCTATGCTTTCGCCGCAGCCGTGGTCGCTTCGCGGACGAAAAGACGCCGCTTTGGCTTTGTTTAACTTATCCCTATCGGAGAAAAACCGTGCTTCGCTAATGTCAGCGGGTGTAGTTCCGAAGTTACTGTCCATGTTACAAGAATACGGCTCGGGATTGGAGGAAAAAGCCACGGCGGTTCTCGTGAATATCACGAAAACGCCCGCGGGTTGCGCGGCGATTCAGGTGGCGGGGGGAATTGCGCCCCTGGTTGAAGCGCTAGAAAGCGGATCCGCGCGCGGAAAGGAGGACGCGGTTGCGGCGCTGCTTATGCTGGCGGAAGACGAGAGCCGGCGGGACGAGATTCTCGAGGAGGGGGTGATGCCCACGTTGGTCGCGCTGCAACAGTCCGGCACTCCGCGCTCGCGCGTCAAGGTGAGAACTCTCCGTATCCGCGCTATAAGCTCAGGTTCTTTGGAGAATATCAAGCTAGGTGAAACATATGGCGCCCTTTCGCAGAATGGATGTTTGCCTGACAAGCGGACCAATCTTCCATTCTGCATCCCCCCCTGGGTGGAGTCAAGACGACAATGCTGAGAATTCACCTCGTGCCTGGGAATGTAGAGGCTCGCTGTGAGAAGGTCGTTTCCTGTCATGAGGGAATGGTGCCGGTTCAGTTTTCCTCCATGGTAAACCTCAAATGTAAATGCTGCCCACCGCACCTAGTCGCGTCGATTTGCAACTTGCAAGCGCGGGTACTAAGTTACCGTGGATTCGGGCTCCTGGACACTGGTCCTGTATAAGGAGTTACGGCCTGCGAGCAGGTAGAAAAATTCGGTAGTTGGTAGTTTTTGTCAATGAGTGCAGTACCCTTGTCTGAGTCGCTCGTATGCCTGTGAACCCGTCTGTATTTCCTGAACGCCTTCGGTCTCTGGTTGTCCCTGAGATCAGCTGGCAGCAGAGCAGCACTGAGGTCTTGTGGGAATGGGTGGTCTGAGTGTATGTGGGGAGGATGTGGAATGATATAAGAGAAAGGGGAAACCAGTGGTGGTGGGGAGAATCCAGTGAATACTTGTTATGGTATACGAGGATTGATGGTGTTCAAGGTGAGGAGGGTGTTGTGACACGCGTAGGAGGGAGTCACAGGGCCAGTATCAAGATATCGCACTAACTGGCGTTGTCTCGAATGGGATGGACCTGGTTTAAAAAATCCAGCACACGGGACAGTTTGAGAGCTGTACGCTGGGACATTAGAGCACAGGGAGGAGCATGAGCAGGAGTGCAGGGAGGAATGCAGAGGAGAGCACAGGATATCAGTACCATGTCTGCAGTGCTTCCTCACCCTGATTTGGTTGCTGTTGTGATGTTTATTCTTCTTGCCCTGAAGGTTCCTGCTGTTTCCTCACCCCTCCCGCCATTGATGATACCAGTTCTTTTCTGCTCCTTTTGTAAGAAGACTTTTCCGGCATGCCCATAGTGGATCCCAACCCCGTTCCTCCCCTCCACCCACCCCATTCACCGTGCACGCACTCTCGTTCAATAAAGGTTCCCATTCAACTAAACACGTTCTCCCCGCCTTCCTCTCCACCCTTCTACTCCACCGCCCCTTCCCCATGTTCTGCTGCATCTGCTTTCAGGCTGCTCGTCTGCTAGCAATCTTCCGGTCCAAGAAATGACTGTATTGTAACATGCTCATGCGGCGCAGTTGAGTGAACTCCGGCTCAATGGAGCCCAGAATTGTGTGAATATGTTTTTTGTGCACGAGGTTACAACCAAGACAGGCAGGGATGGCAGAAACCCCAATTCGCTTTCCTGAATGCCTGGGAGGTCTATGTACTGAACTGGCCTCTGTTTGTGCAATGAACTGGGTTTTCGTAGTTTGTCTCTGCAAACAGGGCTGTACTATGAGGTGTAGCAGCTGGATTCACACATATTGGGACCACTTTCAATAAATTATATTACGATCCTTGTGCTTGGATTCTTTCCACGCCACTGGGGCTGCCACATGGCAGGTACGGATTGAGCTAACGCGAACGGATAAGGCTGAGATGGTGGGAAGGACGCGTCACGACACGCGAGGCGAGGAAGTAACTTGCCGCTGAATTCCTCGTGTCACATTTTCTGCTCGCCCCCTCACCTACCACTCATTGGCTGCCTTCTGTAGGCACGCCAGAGGGGGAGGAGGCGGTAAATAGGCAGCGACATAAAACCCCGCTACCTGCGACATGTTTTTGTTTGGTCGCGCCGTAGTTATATTTTGGTGGTCGCGGACCGCGGTATACATGCGTAGATCGTGTCGCGTCGTAGTCTGGCCAACTGATCCCACGAGCTTGGTCGTTTTACCTCACTAGCTATTTGTCAACCTTGCCAGTTGCTACCCATGTTTCCTTTCTTGCCAACGTGCGCGGCCTTCTCAAACTCCCTGTTCCTCGCAGAAGCATGAATGCGATCAACAGCGACACAACACTGATCATTGTCCCCCTTCCCCGGTGGTCCACCGGCTCGAATGCTCTCACTCACTTGATGCTCGCGTTACCTTGCCGCTGCCTCCGAAACGTTTTTGAAACCGCTCAGTTATCTTTGCCAAAAACAAAAGCTGATGAACGGGAAAACTTCACTTACAGAAGCACAACACTCAATGGAAACATACTACGGTACCACACCTTTTCATCCGTGGAAACATCATTCAAGGGTAGGAAGACTGGCAAGGCACGTGGTACCGTAGCTTGCCAGCATTCCTACCCCTGATCTCGAAAGCCTGCTGCTCATGCGGCGCCTATACTCAACAGAACCAGGTCACCTACTCGCAATCGCTCCGCATGTCACAGGCCACATGTTGAAAGGACTAAAGACTCACCACTGCACCCAGGCGCGGACTCACTCAGCTTGAGTGAATCCTCCTCATTTCCGTAACGATCAATCAAGCAGTCGAAGGAGCGGCGGGCATTTTCACCCCCATCAGCTGCCCACCCCAGGTCACTCCCGACCCGGAACTTCCAGCCAGCACGGCGTATCCGGTCACTGTGCTGTTCACCCCACCGCTCGGCCCAGCACCAGGGAAACCACCTGAAAGTCCACCTGCAGGCGGCGGCTGCTGCTGGCCCCCCTGCGGCTGCCCTCCCTGCTGCTGTCCCCCCTTCTTGGCGGAGGTCAGCGCGCGGAGGAGCAGCCTCCCCACCCCCAGCCCCATGCGCCTGCTGCCCTGCCCTTTCCCCGCGGCCCCTGCGCCGCTTCCGCTGCCGCCGCGCCCGCCGCCTTGCGGAAGCGTCGCGTTCGGGACGACGGCGAGGAGCGCCTCGACAGTGGCGGCGTCCGCGTTTTCGAGAAACGCCTCGAGGCGCGCTTCCGCGTGCAGCAGCCACCATCCCGCGCGCTGCTGCCAGTCGGACGCGGAGACGGGAAGCGCCAGGGCGGCGGAAGCGGAGGAGTCGCAGACGGCGCCCTTCACGATCGCGAGCGAATCGGGAGGGCCGCCGGCGGCGCCGACTAGGAGAGCGTCGACGATCAGATTGTAGTTGCCGGTGGAGTTTCTGCGAGCGACGGAAGGGAAAAGAGTGGGAGGAGGAAGGAGATGAGCGAATGACGGGGAGGGAGGCGAGGGGAACAACGACCGTATTCGCTTGGAGCTGCTGTGCGTTGAACAGAAAAATCATCCGAACCTTGAGGATGTGGTAATCTGTGTGGGAAAACATCGCTTACTTGAAAATGGCGAGGTGGAAGCGGCCGTCGAAGATTTGCTGATCCGCGGAGCAGTTGGCCAATCGCGCGCCAACGTCGGCCGTCAGATTCCCGACGGCCGTCAGGTTAAGCGGAGGACCGCGCGGCTCCCCGCCAGGCGGCCCCGGAGGCCCGCCAGGTCCGCCAGATGCGCCGCCAGGCCCACTGGACCCTCTGGGGCCTCCGCGCGCACCCCCTGGGCCCTGGCCGCCGGGACGGCTTCCGCCAGGCGGACCACGCTGCGCGGAGGCAGAAGTGGCTGCGAGGAGGAGCATGCACGCGAGGAAAAGCCGGTTTACGGCCATCGCCGTGGGTGAAAAGTGCCTGATCTGGGTGATTCCAGCTGGAGGAGCCCTTGGCAGAAGCTGACGGATTTAGAAACTGCAGGTAGACTTGCTGGTATTTAGAAATGAGGGAGACTTGCTGAACCAGGAGGTGACTGGCTTGTGATGGATGGAACATACAGAAGCATGGCTACTTATGTGGAACCAGAGCACTCTTGATGTAACGAGGAAAGGTTCGTGTCGAAGCGCAAGGGAAGCGACTGGTCAACAAGGATTTGTTGGCGGGGCAGGTCCGTACGTCGTTCTGCAACACGATTGGCTTGCATCAGATTCTCTTAACCTCTTCTAAAGGTTCGGAGACGAAGCACCACAAATCGAAGCAGAAAATGTTCGACCCAGTCAATAGGTTGGTCAACGCAATTGGCAAAGACACGAAACTGAGTCAACGTGCACTTCAACAGAACACGCTACAGTCTGTCCCCGAATAATGACCACAGAACACTCAGCTATACATGCTAGGTATAATAGGTTGAACACAAAGGGGCGATCTTTCGCAGGCCACAAACCCCATGGAACCAGCTACACCACCATCAGGTTACCCAGATAATGGTTCCTTTAAGTCTCATCAATTACAAAATAACCCCAAACACACTGTTGAGCATTATAGTGCCTACATTCCGATCATCAGACAATTCACCGCATTCGCCTAAAATACAACCGCACCCTAGCCTCACTCCACTTGGGCCCTCATGGCCGCAGCGTCCACAGCGTGCATCACTTCATCCATGTATGGCCGCCGCTCCGAAACCCTCCCTCAGCGCCACCACCAGCAGCATCAGCAGCACCGGCGGCACCGGCAGCAGCACCAACAGATGCATGTGAGTCCAGCCAAAGCATCCCACCTGTCTCACTCCACTCCTTTTGCCCCCAAGGCTGCAGCATCCCTAGCCACTGCGCCCACAGCGTGCATCACCTCTTCCATGTACGGCCGTCGCTCTGACGTCCTTTCCAAGCACCTCATCGCCACCACCAGCAGCCGGTGTGCCAACCCCAAATCCCACTCCCCTGCTGACGGATCCAACTGCCCCACACTTCCGCTGCTGACGCCACCCATGCGGTCGTCAATCTCACTGCCACTGCCAGTACCTGTGCCCTCAAGCCCCGCAGTAAGAGCAGCAACACGCGCAGGGTTCCACCGGATCTCCGAGGGCATGAAGTGGAGGTACCCAATCACATCCTCGACCTCCGGAAAGCGGGTGAGCAGAAGCATGAGCACCATCCCGTACGCATACACGTCTGTTTTCACTGTCGTAGCCTTTAGAAGAATTGTCTCTGTGTCGACAAACCCTGGCGTCCTACGCACGTCCCCCGTGACCACGGGATGGGAGGAGGAGGAGGAGGAGGAGGAGGAGGAGGAGGAGGAGGAGGAGGAGGAGGAGGAGGAGGAGGAGGAGGAGGAGGAGGAGGAGGAGGACGGGACAACGCAGGACAGCCCCATGCCAGCGAGTTTGCTGGTGCGTGATTGGTCGAGGAGAATGTTGTCGGGTTTGAGGTCGCGGTGGAGGATGGGCGGGTGGGACTGGTGCAGGCAGAGCAAGGCCGAGGCGATTTCGGCTGCGATGCGCATTCGGTCGCGCCAGGAGAGGTGGAGGGGGAGCGGCGGAGGGAAAGAGCGCGCGGGAGAAGGAGGCGGGGGTAACGAAAGTGTTCCTGCTGCCGCTGCCGCTGCGGCTTCAGCATGAGTCATTTTGGAAGCCTCTGGACCGAAGTAATGAGCCACCTTGGTCTCCCAGAGCTTGGCCATCAGCAGCTGCTCCTGCAGGCTGCCCCCCGGCATGAACTTGTATACGAGCGCGAGGGAAACCGAGAGGGGGTCCTTGCAGCGGCCCACCAGGCGGATAATGTGCGGGTGGTGCTGCACATCTTGCACGCGCAGGAGAACATCCACCTCTCTTGCGAACGCCTGCATCGCCTCTCTGGCCTCCTGCTTGCCGGCGAAACGGAGCAGCCTCACTGCCACCTCCTCTTCCGTGCCCTCAGTTTGACTATCCCTGCTCCCATGGGCGCCTTGGGTGACTGCCACCTCCTCCTCCATGCCCTGCTTGCCCTCCCCCTCACCATCACTGCTTTCATCGTGCAGGGTGCCCCCACGGCTGCTCTCACCCGGCTTGCCCTCCCTCTCACCATCACTGCTCCCACGGGAGCTGCTTGCATGCTGCTGCTTGCCAGTTGCGAGCTCTTCGCCGCCAGCTGTCACGGTGTAATGGGTCAGATCCAGCCGCCCGTAACACAGGGAGCCAGGGTCCCCGTTCACGATAAAGTTCTCCTGGGCAAACCCGTTTGTGATGGTGGCTAGGTCGGCAGGGGAGAAGAGCAGGCAGCGGGGAGGCGAGGGGAGGCGAGGGGAGGCGAGGGGCGGGCAGAGGCGGGAGGAAAACTGGAAGAGAACGCAGAGGACGTCGATGGAAACGAGGGGTGTGCTGTTGAGGAGAGTGCTGCACTTGCAGTTCCACTTTCCCTCTCACCTCCACTTTCCCTCTCACCTCCACTTTCCCTTCCACTCACAGCACTGTGGCTGCTTCGTCCCGGCTTCCACCCCTCCAAGGGTTCCACTTCAGAAGCTTCCACTCCCACACCCCCAATGCCTCCACCTGGCCTTCTCTCCAATGTCTCCTTCACAATCATTCCCATTAACTCTCAGAATGGAAACTTGACCGGACCGCGAAAATCTGCAGGAAAAGGCTCGAAACCTCCCGCCCCCTGCTGCTGGGGATGCTCCTCTGCTAATTTCGCTTCTGCACTCACTGCTGACACATCAGCACCCACCCGATCGGACATGCTCGGAATGCTGCTGCTTTCTGCGCCTTCTGCCGGCCATCCTCCCTCATCCACTTCTCTGACCTCACCCGTCCGAATCCAATGCGGTTACTCCGCCAGCACCTCCACCTCCCTTTCCACTTCCCTTTCCACCTCCCTTTCCACCTCCCTTTCCACCTCTCTCGCCCGCCTGTCAACTACCAGAGCCGCCACTGCTTTGCCCTCTCCTCGAGCCTTTGTTTTGCCCTCTCCTCGAGCCTTTGCTTTGCCCTCTCCTCGAGCCTTTGCTTTGCCCTCTCCTCCGCCACTAAGACTCTCCCCTCATGCCCCTGCTGCAACCCCCCCTCCACCTTCCCCTCCCCCTTCCCACCCGCATCTCCACCCACACCCCCTTCCTCCCCATCTTGCAACGCAGCTGAAGGTGCCTCATCCCCGTGTGCCTCCTGAAGGTGTCTCTCAGGCAAATCGCCAGCACCAGCTGTGTCTGCCACACTGCTCCCATGCTGCTCAGAGCCCAACCGTCCCGCTACCCCCGCGACTCCCACGCTGCTGCTGCTGCCGCTGCTGCTGCCGCTGCTGCTGCGGCTGCCGTCGCCGCTGGTGTTGCTGCCGCTGCCAGCAGCGTTGGCAACAGCCCAGGGGTTGAAAGTACACGCTTCCCGCTGCGTATACAGGGAGGCACGGTGAGTGGGGGGCTGCTCATGGGGCAGGCGAGATGGGGTTGAGGGAGGAAAGGAAACGGGAGACGACGAAAGTCAGTGTTCCCTGTAGAGGGGTTTGCACTGTACATTCAGGGAAGGGTTTGCACTGTGCAAACCCCTTTGTCAGGCAGAGAGGTGAAGGTGGGGCTGCTCAGTGCTGCTCAGGTGGGGAGACACGGGGGAATGGGAGACTAAAATCTTGAAACCTCGTCTCAAAAACGATTGTCAAGTTTTGAGACGTCTCAAGAGAGTTATGCGTTTTGAAACGTCTCAAGACTGGCCGAGGAAGTGTGGCAAGGAGACTGCCTGGGGAATTAACCCATAGGCTCGCAATCTTTGCGTTGAAATGCTTCGACTGTGATAATCTCCTGAGATAACAGCGCGGATCAATCGGACGGTCACCATTCACATCATCATGCAAAATCGGACGGTGAAGCCCTCACAATTGCACGGTAGTCCACCCGCGACGCGAGCGCTGACAGCCGCTGGTCGATCCTCTCAGGCCGGCAGCTGCTCGTCCGCAGTGGCTCTGCGCCGCCGCCGGAGAGACACCGCGCCCCGGGTGAGGGCGGCGCTGACGAGGGCGGCGCGGATAAGGTGATTTGCGCGGCAGCGCCAGCGAGGGAGGCGTCCGCGCGGAGCCAGGGTCAGAAGGAGCGCGCGGCTGGCGGAAGCAGAAGCAGAGCGGGGATGGTGCGGACGGACGAGGCGGAGCACGCGCGGCTGCGCATACTAGATAGCTGGGACTAACAGCCGCGGAAAGATATCGACTCGGCTGAAATGACGTGCTGTGTGCAAATAACGAAGATAGGAAACGGATCCGACGCGGAAGAGTGCATTACCGGCCTACAAGAGAGAAGGCCATCTAAAGGGCGAAAGCCGGTAGGCCGATAGTTAGATTCCTCTCTTCGTTCCCCCATCTCCCTCGCCCTTCCGCAGCCCTTCCGCAGCCCCTCCCCCGCCCCTCTTTTCCTCCTCCACCACCTCCTCCTTCCACATCCCCCCACCCTCCACTCCCCCTCCTCCCCCCACCTCCCCTCCAACACCTTCCTCCCACACGGACAGAAGACACATCCCTCGTCCAGTGCGTGGGCAATGGCGCAACGGGTGGCTATATTCGAGGCGCCTAAAGAACAGATCCCATTTTTGGGGCGTCTAAAAAGAATCGATCCCCCCGTGCATGCTTGCACTCTAATGCATGGAGGGTGGATGCTGATTCGCGAATCCAAGGACGTGCGACGTGGATTCTAAGGTAAGCTCGTGTCGCATGTCCTCGGATTCGCGCGGGCTCGGTGCGGGCGACGCGGACCAGCTCGCGAACCGGGTGCGGTCCCGGTTGTGGACCAGGAATCAGACCAAGGACGAAACGGGAAACTAGATGTAACGAGCACATGGCACAACACCGGTGCCGAGCCGCGCTAGTCACGTGAGAACTTTCATGCCACCGCTTGGGAATCACGCCCTCGTCATTTTCGCTTGCGTGCGGATTTGGAGTGTGTCACTGTCTGTCATTGTAAGACCCCATGGTCCTCGAGGTTCGGTTTGCATCAACTAAACTGCGCGAAATGCGCTCCCTCGAGCCTAACGCCACGATTTTCCTCGCGTGGTATTACGGTACGTTTATCCTCATTATAAATCTGAGTCTACAAGACGAGGTTGAGTTATCTTCGATAAATCGAACTGGAGGTTTACATTACCACATGAACGTGCTTAGCCAGTCACAGACTTGAACAACTACATTTCCTAAAAGTGAAACTTTTTGTTTCATCATCAACTCACTACACATCTTTCTACTGTGCCTGCAAACAGCCACACCACATCCAACTTGCAACACATGGGGAACGTAATTCTAAACCAGAAGCCCCAATCCCATTTCTATCTGCCCCCCAACCTCAAGCCCAAGTGCAACCTCTTCACACTCCGCTCCACCCTTGTGCACGAATAACCACGCCAGGGTGCCTCGTCCCCCACTAGCTACCGGTACCACATGACCTTCTCCATTGTCGAAAGTTGCTCAAATGCTCACTCCAGAATCACACGAAGCAGCAGCAACAGAAGCAGCAGCAACAGAAGCAGCAGCAACAGAAGCAGCAGCAACAGAAGCAGCAGCAACAGAAGCAGCAGCAACAGAAGCAGCAGCAACAGAAGAAGCAGCAACAGAAGCAGCAGCAACAGAAGCAGCAGCAACAGAAGCAGCAGCAAAAAAAGAAGCAACAACAGAAGCAGCAGCAACAGAAGAAGCAGCGGCAACAGAAGCAGCAGCAGCGGCATATCAACCGACCAAACCAATTATTTCCGTAGTTCCAGCACTTCTCACTGCACACTCTTTTGCCATAAAAGCTGCAGCATCCCTAGCCACTCCACCCGCGGCGTGCATCACTTCGTCCATGTACGGCCGTCGCTCCGAAACCCTCTCCAGGCACCTGAGCGCCACCAGCAGCAGCCACATGTGAGCCAAACACCCCACCCACGTCCCACTTGCAACTCCCACACCCCCCTCCTGTGCGTCTGCGTCTCATTCCACTCTCTCCCGCATGTGCGTTAGACCTTGTCTCACTCCACTTTGTCCCCCCTGGCAGCAGCATCTCTTGCCACAGCACCAACTGCCTCCATCACCTCTTCCATGTACGGACGTCGCTCTGACGTTCTATCTAGGCACCTCAGCGCCACCACTAGCAGCCGGTGAGCCAGCCCCACATCCCACTCCCCTGCTGACGGATCTAACTGCCCTATACTGCTGCTGCTGCTGTTGTCGTCGCTCTTGCTGCTACCGCTGCTGCTACCGCTGCTGGTGCTCGAGCTCGTGCTGGTGGTGCTGCTGCTAGCACTGCCGCTCCCACTGTTTCCAGTCCCCGCAATGACTGCAGTAGCAGCACGTGCAGGGCTCTGCATAACCTCAAACGGGAGCGAGCTCAGGTACCTGTGCAGGTCCCTAGCAGCGGGGAAGCGCGTCAGCAACAACATCAGCACCACTCCGTACGCATACACATCCGACTTGGTCGTCAACTCCCCCGATTCCACCGCCTCGGGGTCTATAAACCCGATTGTCCCGCGGACTTTCCGGGTAAATACCACGTTGGAGGACGGGACGACGCAGGAGAGGCCCACATCAGCAACCTTGCTGGTGCGTGATTGGTCGAGGAGAATGTTGTCGGGTTTGAGGTCGCGGTGGAGGATGGGCGGGTGGGACTGGTGCAGGCAGAGCAAGGCCGAGGCGATTTCGGCCGCGATGCGCATTCGGTCGCGCCAGGAGAGGTGGAGGGGGAGCGGGAAGTTTGAAGCCGGGGCGGGAGCTGGTGCTGCTGCTGCTGCTGATGCTGCTGATGCTGCTCCAGCTCCTGGTTCTGCTACAACTGCTGCTGCTCCCTCTGCTGCTGCTGCTGCTCCTGCCGCTCCGGCTGCTCCAACTGCATCAGATACCCCATTCTTGGCCCTCAGCAGCTGGTCCTGCAGGCTGCCCCCCGCCATGAACTCATAAACCAGAGACAGATCGTGATCACAGCGGCCCACCAGGCGAACGATGTGAGTGTGCTGCACGCGTAAAAGGATATCCACCTCTCGCACAAAGGCTTCTATCGCCTCCTGCTTGCTGGCTGACCTGTGCACCTTCACGGCCACCTGCATGCCGTCCCTGCTGCTGTTACCACTCTGGTTACTGAGCTTGTTACCAGTCTGGTTACCACATTGCGCACCTTCAAACGAGTCCCCGCTGCCAGCTGGCACGCTGTGATTGGTCGGATCCAGCCGGCCGCGATACACAGGGCCGTACGCGCCGCTTCCAAGAAAGTTCTCCTGGGAGAAACCGTCGGTGATGGTGGCTAGGTCAGCCGGGGAGAAGAGCAGGCAGCGGGGAGGCGAGGGGGCTGGGTGGGCTGGAGAGGAGGCAGAGGCGGAGGCAGAAGCAGAGGCAGAGGCGGAGGAGGAGGAGGAGGAGGAGGAGGAGGAGGAGGAGGAGGAGGAGGAGGAGGAGGAGGAGGAGGAGGAGGAGGAGGAGGAGGAGGAGGAGGAGGAGGAGGAGGAGGAGGAGGAGGAGGAGGAGGAGGAGGAGGAGGAGGAGGAGGAGGAGGAGGAGGAGGAGGAGGAGGAGGAGGAGGAGGAGGAGGAGGAGGAGGAGGAGGAGGAGGAGGAGGGAGGGGGAACATGGGAATGAGGCGTTGCTGTACCTAATGAAGGTGTTTCTGTTGCTGCTAAAGAAGGCTGTGCTGCTACAGGGGGTGCTGTTCCCAACGTTGTTGCTGGATGGGAGTCCAAGCCAGGCACACTGTGCCCATGCTGCTGCTGCACATGCAGTGCACCTTTCATTGTCTCCCAAAAAGCCTTCCCCCCCTGCCCCTTCCCCTGCCCCTGCCCCTGCTCCACCCTCCCCAGCAGCCTCTCCCCCCACACCGGCCGCTGCGAGTTTTCGCTGTTCCTTCTCTGCATCTCTCCCTCCACCTCCACGCGCCCTGAGAGTCCCTCCTCCCACCGTGCCCCTTCTCTTGCACTGGTGAAGTCTGAGAAGGAAGACCGGCGGGCACTTTGCTCCGGGTCTGCCATGCCTATGTCCACACTGCCCCGCTGCACCTGCTGCTGCTGCACCTGCTGCACCTGCTGCACCTGCTGCTGCTGCACCTGCTGCACCTGCTGCGAGGAAGAAAGAATTGTCTGCTGCTGCTCCTGATGCTGCGGCTGCTGCTGCTCCCCCTCTAACACCATCACGGCTGCACATTCCGCTGCTGACCCCGTCGACCGATCAAAGATGCTTCTGCTGCTGCTGCTACTGTTGCTCCCTGACCCTCCGCCTCCTCCTCCTCCTGCTGCTGCTGACGCGCCCGCGCCTCCCCCAGTTGCCAAATCATCCCTGAGAAGCCGCTGTGCCAGATCCGCCATCTCCTGGCAAAGGAAGCCGTTCAGCTGCATGCTCGTGCGGGAGGGCTGTGAGAGGAAGGACATGTGGGAAATGGTAGGGAGAGGGAGAAGGGGTGGGGATGGGTTCAAGGCGCTGCAAGACTGCTCCGCCATCTCCTGGCAGGAAAAGGCATTCAGGTGCACACTCGCGTCAATCACAAAAGATCGATCCTCACTGTGGCACTAGACGACCAGCTGTTGGTGGAGATGCCTAGCAGCCACCACAGCCGCGCCCAGACCCAATCCATCAGCCAGCCAGTCATCCCCGTCCTCCCCACCAGTCACACCCCATATACTCGCACCACATTCACTCCACTCCACAAAACACTCACCGTAGCAGCCGAAGACCAGCTGTTAGTCGACAGCCGTCTAGCAGCCACCACAGCCGCGCCCAGACTCAGGTCGTCCGCCAGCCGAGTTGACTTTTGAGTCGACTCAGAAGTCAGCCAGCCAGTCATCCCCGTTCTCCCCATCCACTCGCCTCAGTCCATACAATCACGCCCATAGAGCTCACCGTGGCACTGGATGACCAGCTGTTAGGTGGAAAGCCGCCGGGCCGCCACCACAGCTGCGCCCTGCCCCAATTCATCAGCCAGCCAGTCATCCCCGCCCTCCTCATCACCCATCCACTCGCCTAAGACGATACAAGCTCCCCCATACAGCGAGAGCTCAGCTCACCGTAGCAGCAGAGGACCAGCTGTTAGGTGGAAAGCCGCCGGGCCGCCACCACTGGCGCACCCAGACCCAAGTCATCAGCCAGCCAGCCATCCCCGTCCCCCTCGTCACCCTCCCACTCACCTCAGCCTGTACAATCACAATCATAGAGCTCAAAATCATAGAGCTCAAAATCATAGAGCTCACCGCCCGCACAGCACTCACCGTGGCACTAGACGACCAGCTGTTGGTGGAGATGCGCCGAGCTGCCACCACAGCCGCGCCCAGACCCAGGTCATCCGCCAACCAGTCGTCCTCATCCTCCTCATCTCCCCCTAATGCTTCATGCAACCGCCGCCTAGCCATTTCCGCTGCGGTCAACTCACCCCGCCCATCCCCCTCCTCCTCATCTCCCCCTAATGCGTCATGCAACCGCCGCCTAGCCATTTCCGCTGCGGTCAACTCACCCCGCCCATCCCCCTCCTCCTCATCTCCCCCTAATGCTTCATGCAACCGCCGCCTAGCCATTTCCGCTGCGGTCAACTCACCCCGCCCATCCCCCTCCTCCTCATCTCCCCCTAATGCTTCCTGCAACCGCCGCCTTGCCAACTCCGCCGCAGTCAATTCTCCTCCTCCATCCCCTTCCTCCGCCTCCCCTCTTCTTTCCCCCTTCTCATTCCCATCCCCTCTTCGCTCCTCGTCCCTGTTTCCATCCCTCTGCAGTCTCCAAGCCAGCCCTTGTGCGCCTTCCGTGCCTGCTGCCGCGCCTCCTGCCGCGCCTGCTGCCGCGCCTGCTGCCGTGCCTGCTGCCGTGCCTGCTGCCGTGCTTGCTGCCGTGCCTACTGCCGTGCCTGCTGCTGCGCCTGCTGCACTGCTCCCTCTGACGACTGCTGTGCTGCTGATGCCGCTTCTACTAGCAGTGATGCTGCTGCTGCTGCTGCTGGTAGTGCTAGTGGTGCTGGTTTCGCTGGTGGCAGCGGCCCATGGGTTGGAGAACACGGGTGCTTCTCGCTGCACACGCAGCGGTGACGAGTGCCGAGGGCGAGGCTGCTCAACAGGCTGGTGGGGAGTGAAAGAGAGGGGAGGGGAGAATGGGGGGGAGGGAAGAGGAGAGGGAAAGGGGAGGGGCGTGAAGGGAAGGGGAAGGGGAGGTGATGTGATGCCACAGACAGAGGGATGTGATGCACGGATATGCCTGTCCCGTTGGAGCCTGGCGGGACAGGGTTTTCTTTCAGGTGCTTAACACTTGCGCGCGTGATCGGCGGACAAGTTACTTACCTTACATAGTTACGCATCACACTTTGGTTGCTGAGTCAGTTTACACTTCCAATCCGGCTACCTTAGCGTTTCAAGGGTTATTTTTGTGAAGCACAGGGCTAGGGGGGATTCCGGAACTTTGAGTCAACTCAAAAGTCACCTCGTTTCAAGGGCTATTTTTGTGAGGCACAAGGTTAGGGGGGATTCCGGACCATACGTTGACAACCCTCCATATTCTCTCACCTTCTCGCCCATATCCGGGAAGCTTCTTGTCTTTTTCATCTCCCTGTCGCCCATCCCCAATCTCCCATCCCCTCCACCACCATCCCCTCCGCCTTCCCCTCTTCCGCCATCCCCATTTCCCCCATCCCCCCTTCCACCATCCCCCCTTCCGCCATCCCCCCTTCCCCCATCTCCGCCCCCGGCATCCCCCTCGTTCTCCTGCATAGCAGCTGCTGCCAGCATGAGCTCTTCAAACCCATCTGCCCCACCCCCTTTTCGCCCCTTCTGCCCCTTCTGCCTGCTCCCTTCCGCTCCCCCCTTACTGCCCTTGCTCTCGTCTCCTCCCCTACCCTCCACTCCTTCTTTTCTCTCAGCTCTTTTCTCTCCTCCCTCCCGCGCTCGCCGTTTCTCATGCCCTAACTTCCGCCCATGCGCCTGTTTCTTCCACCCACCCGCACCGCCCTCCACCTCACTCCCTGCCATCCCAATAGGGAATTCAGCTGACTGCACCTTCCTCTGCTGCTCCCCTGACTGCTGCCCCTCTTCCCACCCCTCGCTCCGCCCCACGCCAGTCTGCCTACCGTCTTCCAGCACCACTGGCAGCATAGGAGCTCCAAAAAAAACTCCCCTCGCGCCCCTCGCGCCCCCCACAACCCCCCCATCCCCCCCACCCCCCTCGCCCCCCACGCCCCGCAGCTTCCTCCGCAGCTGGCGCTCCCGTTCAGCCCGAAAGAACATGCCTGCGCGAACCACGTCTTTGCCCTGCTGCTGCGCCATCGCGCGCGCCATCACCCCCCCCAGCAACCCCGCACCCGCCAAGCCCCCCGCTGCCAGCGCACCCCCTGCTACCACCCTGTCGCGCCCAGCGTCGCTGCTAGCCTCCTCTACAGTCTCCCTTGTCCCACCCACTCCCAAACCACTGCTCGCAGTTGCATAGGCCGCGTCTGTAGCAGGAGCGTGTGTGCCAGGAGCGTCTGAAACAGGCGCTTCTGCCCTGCTGGAGTGGTCCTTGGCCTCGCGTCTCCCTCTTCCTCCCCCTCCTCTTCCCCCTCCTCCTCCCCCTCCTCCTCCCCCTCCTCCTCCCCCTCCTCCTCCTCCTCCTTCTCCTCCTCTTTCTCCTTCCCCCTCTTCCAGCTCGGCTTCCCAGTCGGAGAAGTCGATTCTGTCCAGACTGCTGCTCCTGCTGAGGCCCCTTTGACGGTTCCTCCGCGCACGAGAAACAGCCGCAACCGCACCAGCAGCAAAACTAGGAGCAGCAGCAACTGCTGCACCAACAACATCACCAGCAGCACCAGCAATAGTTTGAGTACCAAAAGCAGCACCAGAAGCGCTAGCAGCAGCACTTAACACCGCACCTCCCCTTGCTGCACCTGCTGCTGACCGCACTGCTGGCTCTTTACCTGCTAAACCCCCGGATTCCTCCCCCAAGTCTCTGCTCTTTTCACCTGAAGCACCACCTGAGCCCAGGTGCTCCGAACCATCCTGGAAGGACGGGAACCTGATGAGAGAACTTGAGACGCCTGAGACGGTGGAACGGGTAGAAGCTAAGGGTGCTATGGCGGGGACTGGAATAGCCTTGCTGATCGCAGCAGCAGGATCTGGGGCGTCTGAAAGAGTGGGAAGCGCACAGGCGAGGGGAGCGACGGTTGGGCCTGCAGGGGCTTCAGCAGCCGTGCTCGAAGTGAGGTTGAGGCTGCTGCTGCTGGTGATGCTGATACTAGTGTTGATGGAAATGCTGGTGGTGGTGCTGCGTGGGTGGTCGGCGTTGTGAGTGTAGCGGCGTTGGATTGATGCGGGGGCGAGCGTGGGCTTGCGCACCTGCAGCAGCTGGTGCTGCAAGCGCGGCAGAGGCTGACGCTCGTTGAAGCTCTTCAGTCTCTCCTGCTCGTGCCACGGATAGCGCGTCAGTTCGTATGACACGGCGGAGGAGGAGGGGGCGGAAGAGGAAGACGAAGAGGAGAGGGAAGAGGACGAGAGAGAGGAGGAAGGGGAGGTGAAGGAAGAGGAGGAGGACGACGAGGAGGAGCGGGAAGCGGAGAAGGAGGAAGAGGAAGAGGAGGAAGCGGAGGAAGAGGAGGAAGAGGAGGACGAGGAGGAAGAGGAGGACGAGGAGGAGGAGAAAGACGAGGAGGAGTAAGCGGACGACGACTGTGGCAGAGCGGAGGAGAGAGCAGAAGCAGTTGCATTGAACGAGTAGGACGCTGCTGGCAGGAAAGAGTCTGATGGAAAAAGCGGCGCAGCTTTCTGGGAACCGCTTTTGTTGCTGTTGCTGCCACTGCTGATGCACCTGCTACCCCCACTGCTACTGCTCCTGCTGGCGCTGCTGCCGCTGCTACTCGTACTCCATCTGCTGCTTCCCCCCACGCTCACGCCATCGTCTGTGCTAAAGCTGCACCGCTGAACACCCCCAGCCTCTCCCCCAGTCTCCCCCCCAGCCTCACCCACAATCCCCCCCCCATTCTCCCACCCGCCCGTGCTTGGCTCGTTCTCGTCTATCTCCGTCAGCGAGCCGTTTCGCGAGTGATTATTGGAAGATGTGATTGTAGCGAGCTTGCAGGTTAAAGGCAGGCTGCTGGCGAACGTCAGCGGAAGGCCGAGATCAGAGGAGGGGTAGCGGAGGCGCAATGGTGGCAGCAGATCGATACCCGCAGTAGCTGCTGCAGCGGCGGCGGCGGTGGTGGGGGCGGTGGCGGCGGGCGCGGCGGCGGCGGCGGCGGTGGCGGGTGTTGCGTAGAGACGAGATGCGGGGAACCAGCGAGCCGCGGCGCAGAGGCCGTCTGCACGAGAGGTGCTGCGCTCCACGTGGCCGATTACCATTGCCTGGGAGGGACAGGGGAGTCGGAGAGTATGGAAGAAGAAAACGCAAGAAAATTGGGAAATAACCCTCACTCGAATCTGACATTCTACCCTCATACGACACGAACTGCCCATAACAGCCTCGATCGCTAACGTTTACCTTCGAAACGGCTACATTCGATGCTCTCACCTTCAACACTTGATGATTCCAGATCTCCCTCCCAATCCGCTATCCTCTCATCCTCAAATCTGTAACCTCATTTCGTTCACCTTCACGACTCTCACCTTGCCCATCGCCATGGCTCGCTGCAGGAGAGGCTTTAACAGCTCCTTCCAGATCCGATCCTCCTTCGCCGAGTCATCATCGCCACGGCTACTCTCACTCAAGCTAGTGGTACGCGCACCCCGCACGCGTGACGATTCTGAAGGTTTCCGAACGCTCGTATTTATCACAACCGATACTAGAACAATAATGACGTCAGCATTTTCTTTCGGTTTAGACGCCTTAGCTGACGGGTGGCTTAGCTGCTGCTGGCGATGCTGCCGTCTCGCCTGAGACGCGGCAGAGGCTAACGTCAGCACCTGCTGCAGAAACGACCAGGAAGCTTCTAAGGCGTCCTTAATTGCGGAATCATCGGAGACCCACGATCCTGGCACTTCCACGAGCCACATTGTCGCCGATTCGACGGTTTTTATTGTTTTTCAACGGTCAATTTCTTGCATATGATGACTGGAACCAAAATGACTGCTTGTGTCGACAAAATCCCTTTTTTCTTCTTTAGCTGCGAATCTATCCGATTATAGCGTATGAGGCAGCAACCTTAGGCGTCAACGTGAAGACGACTCATATACGTGTCACATTCAAATGGCAACCGCCGTGAAAAACGCCAAACGGTCAAAGCCGACAGTTTGTACTTGCATGGGCTGTAACGCATCGAGCTGTTACGAAACAGGCGCACTCCTTGGCTCTGAAAGCGGGGCGACAATATGCAGCTAAAGGCAGGTTTGCGAAGGCCCTTGATGATTTCGAGGAGTTTATTAAATAACGGAGGAAGTAATTAATATTCCTGAGGACTGGTTCGCAAAGGCTGTAGGTGTTGCTTTCTGGAGGGATGTCTACCGTAAAGAACGGCTACTAGCTACAGCTATGCTGTAGTACCCTCAGCTATGCTCCGAATAACAATGCCTGACGAACTCGAGTTCCTCGGTTCCATTCAACGGCACGTAACAATGTCTATACTGAACGTGGCTTTACGTGGACGAGGTAAGATAGAGAGAATCGTAAACGGAGCCATGTCCGTCCACTGAACCATGACTGTCAACACTGCAAACTTGACGAACGGGGAAAGCACACTTGGCGGGGGAAAGGCAAATGAACGTGTCCAGTCAAGCAGACCAAGCCGAGTAATGGCGATTAGCCGACCAACAGCGATTAGCCGGCGAACGGCGATCCATCAGGGGCGTTTGGCCGTCGACGATCGCGATTGACGGACGGTCGGCCATGAAGTGACCGCGGGCACGAAAAAAACTAGCCTCTCAGTAGGGTTTGATTTATTTTAGCAGCGGGCAGTTGACTGGAGAGTCCGACTACAAATCCCCCTGGGGTTGCCAACGGAGATTCCGATGAAGGGACGGAATCGTGTGCCTGTAGAAGAGCGGCAAGTTCGAAGCCAAAGCCACAGCCGAGCTGCCGAAGCGAGGTCACAGGTTAGGAAAGAGAGGTTCTGGGGACGAGCGGGGAGCTTCAAGCGGAACGAGCGGCTGACCGGAGAGGCGGGAAATTGTTGCAGATTCCCGATTGTTCTCTCCGCCAAGAAACTCTGCGGTCGCGCCATACTCTCTCCGCCGAGTCCAATTGCGTGGGTGGGTGGGACCACCATCGATTTCCACCTCTGAGCGGCTGAGCAGGAGCTGGCTCTCATTGCACAGGTAACGCACTGAACCGTTTGTTAACCAGGTGAAACACAACTAGCGTGTAATTGCGCCACCAACTCGCCACTGTCCCAGAAATATGTGCGGTGTAAAGCCCGCATCCAGACAAACGTCATTAGAGGCAGACCGCGTTACAGTACGAGTCACACGTCTTGTTTCCAAACCAAACTTGAGCACGAAATGAAAACACCAGTTTCGTCCATCGCTTCACTTCGTCCTTGCGGGCGGGTCTTGCGCGGACCAGCTAGAGGGATCAGACGAGACGAATGGGATGGCATGCCATTGAAGAAACAAATTGGGGCAACGGCGACTTTGCGTGGTTGGTGCGCGGTCCTGAATATGCTCCCCCCCTGGGCCTGAAAGTGTGGCGTTTCCAATTGCGGATCCTTTTTTTCCGTGAAAGCTGGAAATTTTACCCTCCGCGTGGGCACCCATGATTGGAGAGCTTCTCCTGGGACCATGGAGGTGAAGTGGTGTTTATGAGTGAGATGACAAGATTCAGATGCCGACTTAAAGTTCGAGAGAGCAAACAGAGTCTCGACACTCTGTGCATTTTTATAAGCCCCTAGGTGTATTTCGCTCTTTCACATATATTACTGATCAAGTCAGTTTACATTCGCTTTTACAATACTTGAGTTTATGATGAAGTTTCTGCAAAATTGACTATACGCTCACTTGGAACATATGCACGTCTTGAAGCATCAACACACCCTAAACCACGAACCACAGTGACTTTGGTTGCACCCAAGGCTCTCGTTAGCAGACTAAATTAGTCTGTTGGTCTAGGTTTCAGGCACAAAATGTATAGTTCATATGTTGTGGCAGACTTTGCCTTTGGGGCCATATGAGAGCCCAGACAAATGCTATATGTTCATATGTTTTTTCAGGAGAGTTATAGCAAGGGAGCTGATCAAGTAGAAATCGCGTATAGTTTCGTCTGAAAGAGACAAACTGGCCCACTTGGCCATTGGAGCAGCGATGTGTTGCCTGTGTGATCACGCGTAATGATTTTTGCGTGTGGGCGCGGGGGTTAGTTTTGGATTTTTCCTGCCAGCGCACTTCGCATCTGACTCAGTTGCTGCCACGCATCTGTCGGGTAGCTGTTGTCGGCGCCGCTGCCAGGCCGTTTCCACCTCCCTCGCTGGCAGAGTGCAAGGACAGTCGGTGTACAGCAAACAAGGCATGCATGGGCTGCCATTGCGCTTTCGTGAGACCCTCGTCAGAGAGGCGCGGTTCGTGACAAGACGGTCCTTACCACCCATCCTTTCTTCTCCAAGCCTTTCTTTGACCATCCTTGCTCTCTCTCCGTTTCAATTCGTCCCGTCCCGTCCTCATGTGTCTCACCACACCACACCATGCTAGCCGAACATGGCGCACCCGCCTCAACCGACAACGCTAAGCGTGATTCACCCGCGGTACCTGAGGCGCCCCTGGTATCCGCGTTAGATTTCTTAACGCGGAAAGCTCCCGCCGCGATTCCAGTAACCACAACTGCCGCAGTAGGGACTCCTCCGCCTGTAATTCCTCCCCCCAACGTCATTTCGTCCTGCAACAACGAGCCTATTCTCCCCTCGCCATCCACGTCAGATGCGGCAGAGACCTCGACCCAGCCTAGCACGGCTGAAGCTGAGTCGTCGCCCCCGCCCGTTTCGGCATCTGTGGCTACCACTGCACCTGCAATCTCTTTTTCTCGCGTTAGAGTTGGGAGCGGCAATTTCAAACAGCGTGTTCTCAGTTTTGCCCGTCCCACTCCAGGTGTCGCCCCAGCTACCGTCCCCCGCTTCACACCTCGTCCAGGCCCATCAAAACCCGCCGCCGCCGACAAGGACGACAAGTACCCCCATGTCCTGACCGTCGAGCAGTGGCAGGAGAAGGCGAAGGAGAAATGGCTCAAGCACTTCCCGTGGCTCATCATCTCGCAGACCTCATGGGGTCAACCCTGTATGAGGTGCTCAATCTGCATGGTGCACGGTGACCCCAGCTACCAGTACGGCCGCGACGGGGAGGGTGGGCTCGACATTCAACGACAGACGATGCGGAAGCACCAACATTCGATCAAGCATGAGGTGGCAGTGGACCGACAACAGTTACGAGACGGCAAGAATGCGGCTCAGAAGACTATTGTCGACTTCGAAAACGGTGACGCGGAAGCCAACCGTTTGGCAAAACTGTTGGCAACAGTTATTTTCATTTGCAAAAGTGACTCACCCATTGTGCTGTTTGTGTCGCTGGTCCAGTTCATGGCAGAAATGGGCACGCCGGACATGCCCCTGAAGGATTCCGGCACATACTACAGCGAGTAAGTGTTGGTATGCTTTGGGGGACCCGCTTGTTAAAACCCGCTTGTTTCATGAAGGTTGTTTCTGATCGTTGCAGGTACGGGTTCGCGCAGCTGGTAGAGACACTCGTCGTCTACCTTCGTGCTCAACAGATGAAGCACATCCGGGAGAGTCCTTACCTGGGCATTCAGTTGGACGAGAGCACGGACCGTCGACGCGGAAAACACCTCATCGTCTATCTGTCATTCCTCCGCAACAACACGCCAGTCACTGAATTCTTCGCGCACCTAACAGTTGAGCAGTGCGATGCTGGTTCCCTGCAGGCAGTCCTTCTAACCCACTTAGAAGGAACCGGCCTCGAACTTGAACGCGTCAGTGGCATCAGCACCGACGGTGCAAGCGTCATGGTCGGTTCTCAGACGGGCCTGGTGGCGCGCCTTCGAACATGGATTCCACACCTCGCCGGGTTCCACTGCGTCGCGCACAGGTGTGTAACCCGACATCTGTTATTTTTTCCATGCGTTGCCTGTTTATCTAACTTATCGTTTTTCCCGTGTTGTGTCAGGGAAGCTTTGGCGGCAAAGGATGCCGCCGAGGCCTACCCCGACCTTGACCTCGTCGACAGAGTCGTCCGCTCCTTGGCGGAGCAGCTTGGACGGTCGGGCAACTTCCACCTACGCTTCAAAGAGCTGCAGGAGGTGCTCTGCCAAACAAACCTGGAGCTGCAGGGCATCCACAGCGTCAGGTGGCTTTCACGTGGTCTGGCGGTTCAGCGTCTGGCGGACAACCTTCCAGCAGCTGTCATTCTACTGTACGAGAACGACCCGAAGGCCTACCTCCTTGTAACCAGCTTGAAATTCCACTTCCTGCTGTTTTTCTTGGCTGATGTGTTGAAGGAACTCGACGCACTCAACCTCAAGTTCCAGCGACGGCAGGTACGTTGTTACGCTCGTTGCTTTGACGGGTTTTTTATTGTGTTGTTGAACCGAATTTATGTGACACTGACCCGTGCAAGCCTTTCCACGGCCTCTCATGTGTGTAGCAGGTCGACGTGACACACGTGCTGCAGATGGTGGACAACACCAGGCTCACCCTCCGCAACCGTTACCTGAGTGACGCGGACGACTTCGGAGAGGGGAGCAACGAGCTGAGCGCCTTTTTGGCGAAGCATGCGTCGTCGGAGAAGAGGGTGGTGAAGGTGACGGGCACCGACTCGACTGGGGCGCCAACCACTCATGAGTACACCCTCCATGAGCAGAAGATTAAAGGTCAGAAATCTGGCGGGGGCTTGGACGACTGCATCACACTGGCGAAGGGGTACGTGAAGGAGCTGCTGAAGCGTTTGGAGAGCCGGATGAAGGATTTGGGCTCTCTCGAGGGCGCCAAGCTGTTCACGCAGGGGGCGTACCCGAAATCTCACTCGAAGCGGCAGCGGCGGTTCTTGCAGTGGCTGGAGGCTCTCCGCAATCTGTTTAAGCGAAAACCGACCGACCCTGACACCCTGCCAGGTACGTCTTCGATGTCGGTTGTGCCTGATTGAGTCGGACATGTTGTTTGTGTCGCCATATGCCTCGTTGATTTCTTTGAGCCTGATGACTTATGAACACCAGCGCGGTCTAACATTACACTTCTTTCTGATTCGCACCCTGCCACCAGGAGTCAACTGGACGAGGGCACAGAAGGAGCTCAGCAGTTTCACCACCATCATGTCATCCCATCAGCAGGAGCTGAGCTTCCAGGATGGCCTGAAGCAGATGCTCAGCTCCCCCGACTGGTGCACTGCCTACCCCAACCTGATCCGCCTTTGGATGGCAGTCGCAGTGCTGCCCCTGAGCACCGTGGAGTGCGAGTGGGGCTTCTCCCGCCAGAACATCATCAAGAGCTGGCTACGCGGCAATCTTAACGACGCGAAGCTGGGCGACCTGATGACCGTCTCCATGCTGAAGTACGAACCTGACTGGCCCGCCCTTGTGGAGATGTGGAGAGGCGCGAAGAGGAGGCGTCCAGCCAAGGATGTGGTGATGGTGCATGCGCAGAGGCCCGTGAAGCGCACGAAGAAGACCCTTGCGATGCTGGCCGCGAAGCAGGCGGCAGCAACAGCAGCAGCAGCAGCAGATGCTGCTGCTCGTGAAGCAGCAGCTGCAGAAGAAGCAGCCAGGCTAGAGGAGGAGTTGGGCCCCTGGCAGAGACGGGCAGGCCACGACAAAGTGCACATGGCTTCAGATTCAGAGCTAGACGGGGACGGTGAGGAAGATTATTCTCATGATAGCGATAGTGAATCCTAGTTCGTTTTCTTTGTATGGTTATCTGTAGTAATAGAGTATAGTATGTGTGTAGAGTAGACTACATAGTTAAATAAATGTCTGATTTCGTAAAAATCTGTCTGAGCGGACATACTAACTTAGAAAATCCGTCTGAGGCAAAGACCACCAGGAATCCTCCATATGAGGGCCAGACGATTTTTTTTTTTTTTGGAAAACGTCAGACGGGCCTAAAAGTTAGCAAGAGCCCTGGTTGCACCAGGCTTTAACTGCACCTGCCATCGAATCTCCCAACATCAATCCTGCCACACCTGGTCTGCCATCACCACCATCAGCAGCAGTAGCAACCTGTGTGCAACAGCATGATAGAATCTTCTCATACCAAACAAATCTTTTGAATTAATTTAAGTGTTTGAGAACCGCATGATCCTCAACTATCTACTACTTCGCACTCATTTACAGTAACTAAGCCTCAAAACCTCAGACACCGGTGCTTTCCCTGGCACTTCTAAATCAGCCCTCCCTTACAGCCAAAACTGCTTAAGCAGCAGCACAAGGAGCAGCAGCCCCAGCAATGCCACTGCCACCACTAGCACCCACACCAGTTCCCCCAACAACACCAGTACCAGAAGAGCACTAGCACCACTACCAGCACTCCAAGCAACACCACCACCACTGGCAGCAGCATCAGCGTCAGCGCCTCGTCCCTGGAGCAGCTCCGGCTGCAAGCACTGATAAAACAGAAAACACCCATGATCCGTGTTACTCCAATAATCCTGTGAAGTCCCGAAGTACGTCTGCACAAGCGACTCACTTATCTGCTCCACGATCGCATCCAGGTCAGTCAGCTCTCATCAGCAGGAGAAACTGCTTCAGCAGCAGCAGCAGCAACGGCATTGCCACCAGTAGCAGCAGCACTGGTACCAGCACTACGAGCAGCAGAAGCAGATGCAGGAGCACTAGCAGCAGCAGCAGCAGCATCTGCACCCGGTCCCTGCAGCAACTCAGGCTGCAAGCACTGATAAAACAGAAAATACCCGTGGTCCGTGTTACTCGAGTAATCCTGCGACGAACCGAAGTACGTCTGAACCAGCGACTCATCTATCTGCTCCACGTTCTCATCGTCGAAAAACAACCAGTGGCTGTGGCTCTTCACGAGAGCCACGTAGTGCCCGTGGTTGGGCCCGCTCCCCACGTGGACTATCACAGCGAAGAGGGAATATTCAGCCTCGGCGCCAGGCGCGTCGTCGACGGTGTTGCAGAGGCGCAGGTGGAGCGGGAAGACGACGCGGTAGGAGAGCTTCTTGTAGCGCCCCAGCTGCTCCATGAACTTGAAGCGCTTCAGGTGCAGGGCTAACACGCGGGGAGGCACCTTGATGCGCATCCGCTTCTGCGCCTCCTGTAAGCTGGATGAGGGGGAGGGGGAATGGGGGGAGGAGGTGAGGTGCAGAGGAGAGCTTCTTGTAGCGCCCCAGCTGCTCCATGAACTTGAACCGCTTCAAAATAGCACGTTTACTTGATCCACAAGGCTCCCTCACCCCACCTCTACAAGGCAAACCCACGCCCACCTGCAGCAGGTGTCACAGACAAACTTTTTGCTGCCGCTTAAAATTTCTGAGACTCTGCAACCACCCCTCAAAATAGCAGCATGCGGACCACATGCTGATACCCCTCAAAACTCACCTGCAGCATACCCACATGCTGACAGCATGTGTCCCTATCCCATCCTCACCAGCAGCACGTGTCACAGAAGAACTTGTCTTTGCCGATGAGAGTCTCTGTAGCGGAGAAGCTGCGCAGGCAGCTGGTGAGACTGCCACCTGCTGACTTGTTAAAAGCATGCCCTGTCCTACCAGGTTCCCTATTCAGCGCCCACCTGCAGCACGTGTCGCAGAAAAACTTGTCGTTGCCATTCAAAGTCTCTGTGGAGGAGAAGTTGCGAAGGCAGCTGGTGACACTGCTGTTCTGCTCGATGTCCAATGAGAGGTCCAGAAACGCCTCGTCCCGAGCAGTCACTGTTTCACAGCACAAACAACGGGTTTCGTTTGTCAAGGTGCCCTGGATAGGGAGAAGGGGGAGGTGGGAGGGGGAGGGAGAGAGAGGAAGGAGGTTGTGCAGGCAGCTGGTAGCGCTGCTGTTCTGCTCGATGTCTAAACACAAGTTTAAGAAGGCTTCATCTCTAGCAGTCACCGTCTCACAGCACAGGCAGCGGGGAACGGGGAAAGCAGGGAAGTGGGGTGACAGAAAGAGGGTGTGAGGTTGTGCGGGCAGGTGGTGGAGCTGCTGTTCTAAGTTGATTCTTGAGTCGACTAATAAATCGACTTACTACAGCTGGTGGAGCTGCTGTTCTGCTCGATGTCTCAGGAAAGATACAGAAAGGCTCCATCTCTAGAGGTCATTGTTTCACAGCACAGGCAGCGCGTTTCATTCATCAACGACGAGGGGAAGAGGCGGGGGGAGGAATTAAGGGGGGACAGGAGATGTGAAGGAGTGCTGGCGTTGCGCAGGCAGCTGGTGGCACTGCTGTTCCGCACCAAGCTCAAAGACAGGTCCAGTAGGGCCTCATCCCGTGCCACCGCTGTCTCACAGCACAGGCCGCGCGTCTCATTCGTTAACATGCCCTCGGGAGGGAGACGGGAGGGTGGGAGGGAGAGGGGGGTGGCGGGACGGTGGGAAGGGGAGGCAGGAGAAGGGAGGGTGGGAGGGGGAGGCGGAAGAAGGGAGGGCGGGAGGGGGAGTGGGAGGGAGGAGAGAAGGTTGCGCAGGTAGCTGGTGACGCTGCTGTTCTGCTCGATGTCCAATGAGAGGTCCAAGAAGGCTTCATCTCTAGCAGTCACCGTCTCACAGCACAGACAGCGTGTCTCGTTTGTTAGTGTGCCCTGTGAGGGAGACATTTGGGTGGAGACGGTGAGGGGGGGGTTGGGAGCGTGGGAGGGGGAGGCAGAGGAGGGGGAGAGAAGGTTGCAGAGGCAGCTGGTGACACTGCTGTTCTGCTCGATGTCCAATGAGAGGTCCAGAAACGCTTCATCTCGTGCAGTCTCCGTCTCACAAAACAGGCAGCGCGTCTCGTTTGTTAGTGTGCCTTGGAGTAAAGGGGATCGGACAGTGGAAGCAAGGACACGGACACACGGGGTGTGACGTTGTGACGATACAGCTGAATTGTCTAGACTGTTAACTTTAGCCCAAGTAGCACCCACCCCAGCAGCACCCACCCCAGCAGCACCCACCCCAGCAGCACCCACCCCAGCAGCACCCACCCCAGCAGCACCCACCCCAGCAGCACCCACCCCAGCAGCACCCACCCCAGCAGCACCTACCCCAGCAGCACCCACCCCAGCAGCACCCACCCCAGCAGCACACACCTGGAATATCTCATGCACCCATGTCACCACCGTCGGTTTCGCCCCACTGCCACCCCCACCAGCAGCAGCAGTCCCAGCTGCTGCTGTCCCCCCTGCCCCAGCTGCTGCTGCTACTGCTGCTGCAACAGCTGCAGATGCAGTCGCAGCTGCAGCAGCAGCAGAACCCAAACTGGCGGATGCCCCATCCGCTGCTGCTGCTGCTGCTGCTGCACTCGCCCCTCCCCCATCGCCCTCCCTCCCCTCCCCGGCTCCCTCACTCCCTCTCGCCCCTCCGTCAGACCTAACAGCAGCAACAGCAGCAGCACCACCTGAAGCAGCAGCAGCAGCAGGGGCAGCGGGAGCAGCAGCAGGGGGGTTGGGGTGGATAATCCTCCCCGCCTCTGCTCTGCCTGCCCGTGCCTCCTTCTCGAGAATATCAACGAGCTCGTTGAGAAGGAAGTTGAGGAACTCGTGTGCGTCCTGCCAGGCACAGCAGACAGGGCGAGAGACAGGGCGACAGGGGGACAGGGCAGGGGTGGCAAGTGGGTACATGGCGCATCCTCTCCGCCCTGCCTGCCCGCGCCTCCTTCTCTAGAATGTCCACAAGCTCGTTGAGAAGGAAATTCAGAAACTCGTGTGCGTCCTGCCAAGCACAGGAGACAGGGCGACAGGGCAGGGCCGCAGGGGTGGTCAGGTGAGAGGAGTGTAAGGCGCTGCAAAATCCTTCTCTAGGATGCCCACGAGCTCGTTGAGATGGCCATTCAGGAACTCATGGGCGCCCTGCAAGCGACAGCGCAGCAGGGAGGCAGGGCAACAGGGCGGCAGGGCGGCAGGGCAGGGCCGCAGGGGTGGCAAACGGGTAAGCGGAAAGTAAGACACTGCAGCCTCCTTCTCCGAAATGTGCACGAGCTTGTTGAGAAGGGAAATGTGCACGAGCTTGTTGAGAAGGGAAATGTGCACGAGCTTGTTGAGAAGGGAAATGTGCACGAGCTTGTTGAGAAGGGAAATGTGCACGAGCTTGTTGAGAAGGGAAATGTGCACGAGCTTGTTCAGAAGGGAAATGATGAACCCATAGGCTAGGAACAGGGACGATGTTATGGGAGTAACACCAGGGCACAAGGAAATAGTGCCAGAAACTTCACCTGATATATTATTTTCGCCGTTTTCGATTGATGACTGAAATATCACCTCATGTCTGACATTTCACCTGATGCCCAAGATTTGCGCTAATTTCTGTTTTTTCACCTGATGTCTGGAATTTCACGTGATGCCTGAGATGTCACCTGTTGGCTGAACGTTTATCTGATTTCACCTGGTGCATGCATTTTCACTTGACGCCTGAACTTTCACCTGATGCCTGAAGCTTCACCAGCTGCATGCATCTTCACCTGATGCCAAAATTTCACCTGATGCCTGAATTTTCACCTGGTGCATGTAGCTACGAAAGAGCTCCTTCTGCTTCTTCACTCGCTGCACAAAGCGGCGCGGTGCAATGTCCCCCGTCTTGCGCTTCTGTGAGTTGATCTGCCGTGGGGCAAGCAGAGAGGGAAGAGGGGGAGAGTGTTGAGGCAATGAGGAAAGGAAAAGACGTGGGTTGAATCAAACGCACGAAGCGGCGCGGCCGAATGACCCGTCTTGCGCTTCTGCGAGTTGATCTGCAGAAAGGGAGAGAGCAGAGAGAGGTGGTGGGGGGGGGAAAGAGTGATGGAGTGATGTATGGCAATAAGGAAAGGTGGATGACCCAAAAGCAGGAGGTGGCGCGGCGCTATGACCCCGTCTTGCGCTTCTGCGAGCTGATCTTCAGAAAGGGAGCGAGCAGAGAGGAAGAGGGGTTGGAAGGGCAAGTTGCGAGGAATCATGACAGGATGACGACTCATGAAAGTGCATTACAGATGCATCTTAATATGAGCCTGGAGCACACCTGACAATTGAGTCGACTCAAAAGTCAGCTCCTTACAGATGCATCTTAAAATAAGCCTGGAGCACACCTGACAAGCACTTGTTCAAGAAAGAAAGGTGTACCTGGTGAGCTGAGACTGAGGCATACCTGCAAGCCGCATCCAAACCAAACCAAACCACACCACACCACACCACACCACACCAAACCACACCACACCACACCACACCACACCAAACCACACCACACCACACCACACCTGGTCGAAGAGCTCTCCCCGGACTCGTTGGCAGGCTTGTGCTTGGCGCAGTAATCCAGCAGGTGACTGAAGCTAGCTCTTGTCTCGACTCGAAAGGGATTGCGCTTGGTGCGTGGGAGTCCAACAGAGTAAGGTGCAACGAGCGTGCGGCGTACCTGGTTCACTGAGAGTGAGGCGTACCTGGTTCACTGAGAGTGAGGCGTACCTGGTTCACTGAGAGTGAGGCGCACCTGCTTCACTGAGAGTGAGGCGTACCTGATTCACTGAGAGTGAGGCGTACTTGGTTCACTGAGAGTGAGGCATACCCGGTTCACTGAGAGTGAGGCGCACCTGGTTCACTGAGAGTGAGGCGTACCTGATTCACTGAGAGTGAGGCGTACCTGATTCACTGAGAGTGAGGCGTACCTGGTTCACTGAGAGTGAGGCGCACCTGGTTCACTGAGAGTGAGGCGTACCTGGTTCACTGAGAGTGAGGCGTACCTGGTTCACTGAGAGTGAGGCGCACCTGGTTCACTGAGAGTGAGGTGTACCTGGTTCACTGAGAGTGAGGCGTACCTGGTTCACTGAGAGTGAGACTCACCTGGTTCACTGAGAGTGAGGCGTACCTGGTTCACTGAGAGTGAGACTCACCTGGTTCACTGAGAGTGAGACTCACCTGGTTCACTGAGAGTGAGACTCACCTGGTTCACTGAGAGTGAGGCGTACCTGGTTCACTGAGAGTGAGGCGTACCTGGTTCACTGAGAGTGAGACTCACCTGGTTCACTGAGAGTGAGGCGTACCTGGTTCACTGAGAGTGAGACTCACCTGGTTCACTGAGAGTGAGACTCACCTGGTTCACTGAGAGTGAGACTCACCTGGTTCACTGAGAGTGAGGCGTACCTGGTTCACTGAGAGTGAGGCGTACCTGGTTCACTGAGAGTGAGACTCACCTGGTTCACTGAGAGTGAGACTCACCTGGTTCACTGAGAGTGAGACTCACCTGGTTCACTGAGAGTGAGACTCACCTGGTTCACTGAGAGTGAGGCGTACCTGGTTCACTGAGAGTGAGACTCACCTGGTTCACTGAGAGTGAGGCGTACCTGGTTCACTGAGAGTGAGGCGTACCTGGTTCACTGAGAGTGAGACTCACCTGGTTCACTGAGAGTGAGGCGTACCTGGTTCACTGAGAGTGAGACTCACCTGGTTGAAGAGCTCTGCAAGGCACGTGAGGAGCGTCTCCTCGGACTCATTGGCTGGCTTGTGCTTGGCGTAGTAGTCCAGTAGGTGCTCGCGGAATGGCACACAGAAGTAGAGCGCCTGGAGTGGGTGGTGTGGCGTGGTGTGGTGTGGTGTAGTGTGGTGGTAATGACAAATTACACACAAAAGATAATGAACAAATGCAGGGCTTTCCAAGCTTGTGCTTGGCGTAGTAGTCCAGTAGGTGCTCGCGGAACGGCACACAAATATACAGCGCCTGGAGGAAGGGTTAGTGCAGGGTGAGGCAAAGATGTTACTTGTGCACCACCAAGGAAAGGAGACTCTCTTTTGACTCGTTGGCAGGCTTGTGCTTGGCGTCGTAGTCCAGAAGGTGCTCGCGGAACGGCACACAGAAGTAGAGCGCCTGGCGAGAGGGTTAGTTTGTGGCGTGGCAGGTAGGGGGGATGAGGGTGGGGAGTTAGGTTGTTGAGTAGGTAAGGAGACCCTTCGGACGTTGGAGGGCTTGTGCTTGGCGTAGTAGTCCAGCAGGTGCTCGCGGACCGGCACACACAAGTACAGTGCCTTGACTGGGTCATGTGATATGGTCCAGTGCGGTGCAGTGTGGTGTGGTGCGGTGTGACGTGGTGTGACGAGGAGGTGAAGAGGTGAGAATTTGTGCCCCTCCAAGGTAAAAGGAGCCTCCTCGGACTTATTCGCAGGCTTGTGCTGAAAGTAGTATTCCAGCAGGTGCTTGCGGAACGGCACGGCACGGCACACAGCAGCAGATCCTCCTGTCCCCCTCGGGGAAACGAACGCATCTGCCAGCGCCCAAATCACCTTATAGCACCTACCGTGTGGACCCACCCACCTGCAGCACGCTGTTGCAGCAGCACGCTGTTGCAGCAGCACGCTGTTGCAGCAGCACGCTGTTGCAGCAGCATGCTGTTGCAGTAGCACGCTGTTGCCGAATGTGCCTGAACGCACCTCAAAGAACCTACAAGCACCTTCACGCACCTAGAAGCACCTCCAGTCCAGTCCAGCGTGCCTCACCTGCAGCACGCTGTTACAGTGGCATTGAATACCGAATGTGCCTACACGCAACTGAAAGCACCTACGAGCACCTTATAGCACCTACCGTGTGGACCCACCCACCTGCAGCACGCTGTTGCAGCAGCACGCTGTTGCAGCAGCACGCTGTTGCAGCAGCATGCTGTTGCAGTAGCACGCTGTTGCCGAATGTGCCTGAACGCACCTCAAAGCACCTACAAGCACCTTCACGCACCTAGAAGCACCTCCAGTCCAGTCCAGCGTGCCTCACCTGCAGCACGCTGTTACAGTGGCATTGAATACCGAATGTGCCTACACGCAACTGAAAGCACCTACGAGCACCTTCACGCACCTAGAGGCACCTCTGGTCCAGTCCAGCGTGTGGTGTGGACCCACCCACCTGCAGCACGCTGTTGCAGTAGCACGTGTTGCCAAAGTTCTCCAGCCCAAAGTACCTCTCCCCCTCAGGAAACGCATCTCCCAGCGCGCGCTCTAGCTTCGACCCCGACCCTCCAATGATGGTGTTGAACACCTGTGTGAGGTACAGGGGGTTCGGTATGGTAGGTTCACCACAAGGGGAGTTCAGGCATGCGTCCGCTAGAGCGGGGAACCCTGACCCCCCCCATGATGGTGTTGAACACCTGCCACGAGCGTGGAGCAATGAAAGGGGGTCAACATGGCAGGGGTTCACGCCTGGGCTCGACCCCAAAGAACCGCTCCCTTTCGGGGAACGCATCTCCCAGCGCGCGCGCGCTAGCTTGGACCCCGACCCCCGATGATGGTGTTGAACACCTGTGCGTGGGGAGGAAAGGGGCTCACACACACATGGCACATGGCAACGGGGTTCATGCATACGCTCGTGGCTCGGTCGCTCTAGCTTGGACCCCGACCCCCCGATGATGGTGTTGAACACCTGCGAGGGTGGAACGATCGAGGGGGTCCGTGCAGGAACCAACGAGGGGAGTGACACACAGCAAGGGGGTTCATGCATGCGCGTGCCCTAGGTTGGACTCCGACCCCCCGATGATGGTGTTGAGCACCTGCGAGTGTGGAACGATCGAGGGGGTTCGGTAAAGGTGGAACGCCTTTGAAGGCACTTCAAGATCTTTCTCCTGTCTCGCGGTTTTGAGCTAGCTCTCCTCCTGACTTTAGAGTCGACTCAAAAGTCAACTCAAGATATTTCTCCTGTCTCGCGGTTTTGAGCTCTCCTCCAAGATCTTGCGCACTTGTGAGCTGCTCACACTCACCCTGGCGAGCATGATGCGCGCTGTGCGGCGAACCAGGACGCGCAGGTAGACGAATAGGTACACCAGGCCTGAAAAGGCCGGAAACAGACCCTCGATCCGCTCCGTCGCACCCGCCGCACTCGCCGCCAAAAGGTGCCAAAGGCTTGTAAGGGAGAGGTATGGGCGGCGGCTTGAGGAATCTGGAATAATGGCGTCAATTTCGTCCGCCGCAACCGGCGCCAAACCGCGCTTCGTCGTATGAGAAGGACGAGCTATTGCTACGCGTGAGAGGAAACATAAAAACCAAGTGAACTCGCTTGGTGAGTTCCAAACCCGGTCTCTTGCTGAAAAAACAAGTAAACCCTATCGCGTGTCTCTGCCAAGATTCCTCCAAGATTCCTGGAGCCTGGTCGGGTATGGGAGGTGACAAAGCTGTCAGCGTGTTGTGACACGTGGATTATGCGGCTGTCAAGGTAGAATGTAACTGTGACCCCGGAGCAAGCGTGCTGCAGGTAGTAGAGTCGTGCAGAATCTATGCAGGTATCAGGTAGAATCTCTGTCCCTCTGCGTGGTCACAGAAATTCCTGTGTGATAAAATAATCCCCTGCCAGAGTTTCTAGCGTCTCAGTCGGTCAACGGTTTAAAATCGCCGGGATGCCTTCCTCTTACGAGCTCTTACGCGCGCGAACCGCACAGGCACGAGACGTCTACTTTCTACTACGCGACGGCAGTCTGAATTCGCAGCAGCACCCGACAAGCCAGATGGCTGATAACAGGCGGAACTAAGCTTTGAGTCGACTCACAACAAAAGGCCGAGCCAGCGACGACTACCTAAAAATGTTGGAGACGCCTGCCAAGAATTTTACGACAGATGGAATCTTTGGTGCACTCCACACGGCATAAAACTGAGGAACGCGTGAGTCAACAAACTCATGAACTCTTAATATTCAAAGGCTTCGTGACACCTATGAAAAAAGAATATAATGTCCGAAAAACTCGTCGCAGAACTCGCGGTGCGCACTGGTTCGAGTCCAGGCGTTTCCTAACTCGCAGATAATCTACAGAGAAAGCGCCTCGCTGTGTTGCGATCAGAGTTTCAGTACATTCCTAAATTCCTAGATTCTGTCAGGCTGGTGGTGCTGGTGGAAAACGAGGGGGGATTGTCGAATACGATATGTGGAATACCTCGATTGCATCAACAGTTCTGACTACATGCAAACCAATGAAACCATATGCACTAGGATTTCAAGATGTTAGTACCGTTCTTCAAGATGCAAAATTAGAGAACGGTACTTCTAATGTGTAAACGAGTTGGGTCTAAGATCTGATCAGGATAAGGGCAGATGCCTAAGATGTGATATATTTATTAGAATATGTACAGTGATCAGCTACCAGTAGTTTGGTTAGCCTAATTTACAAATATACCGAATGTCTGTACCATGTGCTACCTATCAGGCATCAATCAAAGAAGGTTCTAACTTGCACCATCTTATTGAAGCGCACGCGCCGTTTGTTCTTAGGCGACTGACAAGAAGACAGCCTGCTTGCATCATAGGTGCTGCCAGCAGGGATGGGAATCGCATGACTTGGTATTCCCGGGCCCGAGCTCTTGTCGTTTCGCATGATGCTCTTTGACACGCCACTGCCGCTTGTAGCCTGCACTACAATTGTGCCCTTGAGATCCCCGCTTGTGCATGTATCAGAAGCTGCTCCTCCTCCTACTGCTGCCTTAGCAGGAGAACTGGAGGAGGTAGCATTGCAGCTTGACTGCATAAAAGAATCTGGGATAGAATAACGCCCTGATGCCAGCAGGCCAGCGACGGGTCTTGATCGCGACGATCTAGAGGTAGGTTTTGATGGTGACGGCAGAGAGACAGGCTTTGAGGATGAGAGCAGGGACAGCGGCGGAGGAGACAAGGGAGGAGGAGAGAGGGGTTTTGACGGCGATGAGGAGGCGGAGGAGGCGGAGGAAACGCCTCTGCGAGGCGACTTCAGAGAGCTTGTACCTGCATCGCAGGGAGTCTGCTTTCCAGCTGAGCGTGCTCGTCGTAACCCATGCGGTGACTGTACAGCCATGTAGGCTCGTCGGAAAAGCACCGGTGATGAGGGAGTCGGTTCATTGCCCTGCTTCACTGTACTGGCCTGAGCCTGGCTTATTGAAGCGGCCTGCTCAGTCACTCCATAATACCCCATCACGGCTTCCACAGACCGTGTACGCCTGTGCCGGGCCAGGCGCCGTCGTGCCAGGGTTTCAGAGCCATGGCTCTGGCTTTGCCGCGGCCATATGGCTTCAGCAGGAGGCGGTGACGTCGCAGAAGCAGCAGCAGCAGCAGTAGCTGCGGGAAGTACAGGATATCGAGCTGCAATGGCGGGCGTGGGGTTGAGAGACGATGACATAGCAGCAGCCGCAGAAGCAGCCGCAGCAGCCGTCACTGTAGAGGGGCGCGGCACGCGTGGAGGATAATCAATATCCCCGTCATAAGCACCATCCAGAGACTCCGGTGCGCCACAAAATCCGCATTCGCCCGGAATTTCTTGAAAGCCACTGAACGAGTGCCAGCGGCGGTGGCGGAACCCGAGCGTCGCGCTGGGGCCTTCGCGCGGGCTGCGCGGAGCGGAGGCGTGGGGCGGAGATATGGTCCCGCGCCAGCGACGGCTGGCGCCACGTCAGCAGGCGCGGCGGCTGTAGAAGCGTCCACGCGAGGGGAAGATTTTAGCGCGCCTGGATCACTCAAGAAACGAGCCATCGCGACCGTTGACGCCAGACGTTCCGACGGATCTAGGCCGTCAATTCGGACCGCAGGCGGTGAAAACGAGCCGTTGACGTGGTAGCGACGAGCTGTTGATGACGCGACCGCAAGCATGGCTGCTCAAATTGTCGGACGCAGTGGTAGTATTAATGGTAGCGCAGTGGAGACAATCAGCTTAGACGGCGACGGATAAGAAAACGGTAGTTTCCAGATGTAGAACCGCGCCGGAGAAAAGAGTTTTCAAGTGAGTGAGCTGAGAGTTGTAGGAGCTTGTAAACAGAGAATGCACGAATGGGTGGTTCTGCGTTTCCCTTTGTACTACTTCGATCCGTCGCTTCAAGGTCAACTCCGCGCGGGCGACCAAGATGGCCGAATGCCGAATGACGGAACGCCCGAACGCCCGGAACATCGGCTGCCCGAAACGTCGGCTGCCCGAAAGGCGCGAAGGATATCCCTCGCTCTCCTCGCCGCCCGGAAACCAGAACGTCGGCTGCCCGTAAGGCGGCGGGAAGGCATCCCTCGCTCGCTTCGGGATTCCCCTCGCACTAAAACAGCGAAGAGGAGTCAGTCTCGCTGGCGGAATCTTCGTACTATAGATACGATGACCTGGGATTCGATCCATTGCGATCGCCATAACGGAAAGCGCGCGGCAGAAGCTGAATCTATGGCGCTAACAGTACAGCGAGGTAAGATTAGCCTCACGCCTTCAGATACTCTCAGCCTGAGCAGAAAATATCAATCATAGAGTCACTTGCGAAAAGTTGTTTATGACCCGATAACAGAAGGTACTAGAAGCGCAAAAGCTGCCGATGTGGGAAAAATCATTACGGGAGAGGGTTGCGTAGTGTATCTATCTCAAAATGCTGCCATTGCCTCTAAGGGTGCTTAGCCTAGATGCTAGACCAAGTGGGAACTTGAGGACAGACTGGAACCAGGTTAGGCAGCAAAAAGGCAACGAGCAATGCGCTCCGTGATTCGTCGCCAAAAGCTGCCTGACTGAAACGGCGGAATCGCCAGGTATACCATATCTGTCCACGGCACTTTACCTCACCACAGTCAAGGCAAGAGAACTATGGGTCCCCTAATCGCCAGGTGTAGGTTGATCGACGTGGATAGTTTCTGCACACAGAAAACCTGGCTGTCTTCGATTGAGGACTGACGGGGTTTGACAACTTCTTGCTCACAAGGCTTTGCTGGGCTGGTGTACTGTAGGGCGCTTTGTGCGGGTCACCCCCACCCCCACGGCGAGAGTGAGGTGTTTGGCAAGATGCGTGATTCTGGAGTTGTTGTTGGTGGTTTTGGAAGGTGGTGATGGTTACCCATGGGTGAGGAGGACATGAATTTGTGTTGTGTGTTTCTCGGTGGCGTATCATGAATCAACAAGCATCTGGAGAGAAATGTCAACTCCGTCAAGAAAGGGCACGAACATCATCTTGAGCAACGAGACGACCTCCAATGGTTGCTCTTAAAGCCCGAGTACAACATGGTATATTTCAAGTTCAAGATTCTTGAACTTGAAGTCGCAAATAAACAGGGTAACCCTCTTTGGTTTGAAACTCAACTCGCGACCCCGGGAAAACCTCTTGCGACCCTCACTCCTGGTTGGTTTCAGTGACCAGTCGCACGACAGACCCGTCCATCGCCCACAATATTGCCCGGATCACCTCTCACATATCTTGAAGACCAAGTAGTACTTCTAGTCCACTATGACACACGTAACTAGGAAACGGGCCGCTGGGCGACAAAAGCACCCTCAAGGGTAGGCGTTTTTTTACGGACAACACTAGTCCCTCACGCTGTCTGTCCAATCGCTGCGTAGCACAACTGCCTGCCAAACTCCCCCGCACCGTGCCTCTTTCGAATGCCAGACACGGTACGTCCGTGCTAGTGCCCCACACGCGCAAGGCTCCCTAAAATGGCATGAGTTGCCACACTCGCTGCTTGTAGGATGTCGTGTGCGCTTTACCCACGTGAGACTCGCGGAAAAGCGATTCCCGCGCTTCATCACGTCGCCCATACTTGCTGGAGTCACGATATCTACCACTCGTCGCCCTCACTTCCTTTCGTCGCCCGCGCTTCCCACCGTCCAGCGCTTCTCTAGGTTGCCCGCGCGCGCTTCTCCTTGACGCCCGCGCGCGCTTCGCCCGTTTTCCCGCGCGCGATTTTCCACTCCATTTTCACCCAGAGGGTGCAGGACACAGGGAGAGAGACAGAGGGTGCAGGACACAGGGGGAGAGACAGAGGGGGAAGGAGACAGGGAGATAGACAGAAGGGGAAGGACAGAGGGGGAGATACAGAGGGGGGAGGACATAGGGAAGGACCTCAGAGAGGTGAGCGCCACGCACCAGGTGAGCCTTCGCTTTCCCCATATGCCCCTCCTCTCCCTCGATCTCACCATCTTTCCTGTCCCACCCCATGTACCTTCCTCTGGCATCTGCCCCCGTTCCCCCCATCCTATCCCTTGTGACCCCTTATCCCCTGCCCTGTTTCCCCCATCCTCTGACCTGCTTCTCCACACCCTCTACCTGTTTCCCCCAATCCCCTTCCCTGTTTCCCCCAATCCCCTTCCCTGTTTCCCCCAATCCCCTTCCCTGTTTCCCCCCATCCCCTTCCCCGCTTCCCCCCATCCCCTTCCCTGCTTCCCCCCATCCCCTTCCCTGCTTCCCCCCATCCCCTTCCCTGCTTCCCCCCATCCCCTTCCCTGCTTCCCCCCATCCCCTTCCCTGCTTCCCCCCATCCCCTTCCCTGCTTCCCCCCATCCCCTTCCCTGTTTCCCCCCATCCCCTTCCCTGCTTCCCCCCATCCCCTTCCCCGCTTCCCCCCATCCCCTTCCCTGCTTCCCCCCATTCCCTTCCCTGCTTCCCCCCATTCCCTTCCCTGCTTCCCCCCATCCCCTTCCCTGCTTCTCCCCATCCCCTTCCCTGCTTCCCCCCATCCCCTTCCCTGTTTCCCCCCATCCCCTTCCCCGCTTCCCACCATCCCCTTCCCTGCTTCCCCCCATCCCCTTCCCTGCTTCCCCCCATCCCCTTCCCTGCTTCCCCCCATCCCCTTCCCCGCTTCCCCCCATCCCCTTCCCTGCTTCCCCCCATCCCCTTCCCCGCTTCCCCCCATCCCCTTCCCTGCTTCCCCCCCCATCCTCTCCCTCCCCATGTACAATCGCAAAGAGGAGGGGGGACGCACGCGCAACAGGGGGGCAGCGCAGCAGACTTGTGTGCAATCTCAGTGACCATTCACCCTCTCTTGCAGACCTTTTTGGACTGCAAGAGCAATCCGGAAGGAGGAGGGGGGACGCAGGTGCAACTAGGGGGCAGCGCAGCAGACTTAGGAACAGTGTCTGCTGCTGCATCCATGAGTTGATAAAGTCTGAGCTGAATGCTGAGATGTGTGCTTCTTTTTCTCTTCCCATTCCCCTCCATGCTTGCCGCCCAGCAGGTGCTGGAGAGCGGCGCCCAGGTGCTGAGCGACCGGGGAATCTGCTGCATTGATGATTTTGAAAACATGTCCAGTAATGCCTCGTTCAGCATATTGCCAGCGGCATGCTGCAACATACCCCCCACTCCTTTCATACTCCCCACTCCTCTCATACCCCCCACTCCTTTCATACTCCCCACTCCTCTCATACCCCCCACTCCTTTCATACTCCCCACTCCTCTCATACCCCCCACTCCTTTCATACTCCCCACTCCTCTCATACCCCCCACTCCTTTCATACTCCCCACTCCTCTCATACCCCCCACTCCTTTCATACTCCCCACTCCTCTCATACCCTCCACTCCTTTCATACTCCCCACTCCTCTCATACCCCCCACTCCTTTCATACCACCCACTCCTCTCATACCCCCCACTCCTTTCATACTCCCCACTCCTCTCATTACCCCACTCATTCCATACAGTGGACTCCCCCCACTCCTCTCATACTCCCCATTCCTCTCATACCCCGCACTCCCCTCGTACGCCCAACTCCTCTCATACCCCACAGTCCCCTCATACCCCCTGCTTCCCACCCTTGCACCCCTGCTTCCCACCCTTGCACCCCTGCTTCCCACCCTTGCACCCCTGCTTCCCACCCTTGCACCCCTGCTTCCCACCCTTGCACCCCTGCTTCCCACCCTTGCACCCCTGCTTCCCACCCTTGCACCCCTGCTTCCCACCCTTGCACCCCTGCTTCCCACCCTTGCACCCCTGCTTCCCACCCTTGCACCCCTGCTTCCCACCCTTGCACCCCTGCTTCCCACCCTTGCACCCCTGCTTCCCACCCTTGCACCCCTGCTTCCCACCCTTGCACCCCTGCTTCCCACCCTTGCACCCCTGCTTCCCACCCTTGCACCCCTGCTTCCCACCCTTGCACCCCTGCTTCCCACCCTTGCACCCCTGCTTCCCACCCTTGCACCCCTGCTTCCCACCCTTGCACCCCTGCTTCCCACCCTTGCACCCCTGCTTCCCACCCTTGCACCCCTGCTTCCCACCCTTGCACCCCTGCTTCCCACCCTTGCACCCCTGCTTCCCACCCTTGCACCCCTGCTTCCCACCCTTGCACCCCTGCTTCCCACCCTTGCACCCCTGCTTCCCACCCTTGCACCCCTGCTTCCCACCCTTGCACCCCTGCTTCCCACCCTTGCACCCCTGCTTCCCACCCTTGCACCCCTGCTTCCCACCCTTGCACCCCTGCTTCCCACCCTTGCACCCCTGCTTCCCACCCTTGCACCCCTGCTTCCCACCCTTGCACCCCTGCTGTCAGCCCTTGCACCCCTGCTGTCAGCCCTTGCACCCCTGCTGTCAGCCCTTGCACCCCTGCTGTCAGCCCTTGCACCCCTGCTGTCAGCCCTTGCACCGCTGCTGTCAGCCCTTGCACTCCTGCTTTTCTGCTTCAAGAGCAGCAGCAAGTCCCTCCAGAGATCCTATAGCTGCCACTGGTTCGTCTGCTCCTACTCTGAGCTACTACCGGTAAATTTTTTAGCCCTCAGGCCGTGCGCCTTCTATCCCACCCATGCATCTGCCATGTGTTGGCAGGCTAACTGGTGTGTCGATTCCAGTACTGTGGCTCACTTTACTGCGCATTGTGAAGGAGGTCCTTGTGAAATGCAAGTATAAGCCATCCTGAAGTAGTGTACATTGGATGCCAAGTGGTTACCTCGGCAATAATTTGCAATAAAGTGCAAACAGAGCTGGGCACTGACACCTTTGGAGTAAGATAGCTGTTACACATCATCATGGATGTATCCTTTTTGGGATACCAAACAAGCTAGTGCCCTAGGCAGAATGGAACATGAGCTGGATTAGGGTCTCAAGAATCGAAGCAATGGAGTAGTTTCACCGGGCTAACTTCATCCACACGTGTAACGTATATTGCAACTATTATATGTGCAAGTTTATTTCGCTCTTAGCATGATTAGGTTTAGGACAGAACGGCATAGTCCTCCAAACACATTCAAGCATGACATGTTCAAGACCACATTAGCACAGTGGGGATGGAAACACAACCCCATTTATTCATCCTGACCTGCCACCCACACCTCCACTTCCTCCCCGTCATAGTGGCCTGCTAGCCACCACTCATCACTATCGTCGCTCCACTCCTCCGCATCTTTTATCACTGCGTCTGCCACATCATCCCCTTGATCCGATGGCAATTCCGCCTTATCCCTCTCACAGTGGTAACCTGCAGCTATAGCCAATGAGAAGGAGGATAAGCCAGAATTTAGGGTGGTGTCCCTGTAGCTATGAATAATCTCACCCGCAGAGCATGGCAGGGCATGCCTGGAGGGGGGGAGGGAGAAGGGCGGAGCGGAGCATGACAGGGGAGGGCAGGGCAGGGCATGGCATGGCATGGGAGAGGCATGGCATGACGCGGATGGTGCAGACAAGGGCAGGGCGGGCCATGAGAAAGCAGGGCAGGCATGGCCCCTCTAGTCATGGCATGGCAGAAAAATGAGGGTGCTGACAAGGGCGGGGCGGGGCGGGACAGGGCATTGCAGGGCAGGACATGGCAGGGCAGGGCAGGGCAGGTCAGGGCAGGACAGGGCAGGGCAGGGCAGGGCAGGGCAGGGCAGGGCACGGCATGGCAGGGCAGGGCACGGCAGGGCAGGGCATGGCTGGCAGGGCAGGGCAGGGCAGGGAAGGGCAGGGCAGGGTAGGGCATGACAGGGCAGGGCAGGGCAGGGCATCTCCTGGAATAGCATGGCATGTTTAGTTGGAGCAGGGAAAGGCGGTGCGGGGCAGGACAGGGAAGATGGGGAGTGGCATGCTGAGGTGGAGTAGACAAGATCGAGGCGAGACCAAACAGGGCATGGTAGGGAATGGGAGAGCTGAGCAGGCCAAGTTATAGCATGGTGGGCGATGGGTGTTTGTCAAATACCTTTGGGGGGGTCGATTGTCGTGGTGGGCGTCGTGGTGGTTCTGCGTGATGCCGAGCAAGCCTCGCGCGGGTTTGAAAGCTCGCTTGATGTTCGCCTTGGGCACTTAGCGTGGGAGGTTCGACACATCACCTATAAGCAACATACAGATGGAGTGGAAGACGCGGATGGTGAACACATTACGCTGGCTAGAATGTTTACGTCAAGTATGAGCCAAACTGAGCAATAACAACTCACGTTGCGCTGCCGTTGCTTACCCAAACGACGGCGAGCAGATCCACGAGACGTGCCGCACACCGGACCGAACCCGCCTTGGCGCACTGGTGTCACTGGCTCAAGTACAGATGCTGTGGGCTGTGCGATCGATGCATCGACCAGCTGCGCAGCTGTTGCTGTTGATTCAGGCATCTCGTCAACATCCACATTATCTCCATGCCGCAGTGTTCGTTGCCATTCCTCCATGATGCGATCAACCCAAGCCCAATCCATTTTAGTCAAGATGCGCTCCTTGGATCCGCGCCTGATCCTCGTCACCTGTCGGACTCTAGTGCGATAGGCGGTCACCAGGCGATCCATGCCGTGATTCCAATGAAGAACCGCGAGACCGACTCGTGCCGGGAAGCTACCCTGAAACCGTATCCGCTTAGGTGCGTATTTGATGATCAAAGAATGGAAAGACTCGTTCAGAGAACTCGACGCGCCATGCACAAAGGACTTCACCTTCTCAGGGCTTAAGTGCTTGGAGAACCATGCACAAACCGCCTTGTGTGTCGACGACCCAAACTCATATATGGCATGGTCCTTGCCCCACCCCTCTCTGACGCAGCGAGGTGGGGTCTCTCCTACCCCAGTGCAGCCGGAGTGGTCACCGGCCCAGTGGTTGGGTGGGTTCCCAAGCTCCCTCGCCACGTCGGCCGGGGTCATAGGATGCCCCTCTTTCTTCTTCGCACCACATCGCACCATCACGTGATAGAAATGAGAGGATAAGCGTTGTGCCACAGTTTGTTCCTCCTTGCCAGAATCGATCTGATCTTCACCTCGTTTCCGCTTTCGGCGACCAGTCCACCGAGGTAGTGTCTCGGGCTCGCTGAACGCATTAGGGTTCTGCACTTCGGTATCAGCCCCGACTCCATCTAGCGCATCTGTGAATGTTAGAAAATGAAAGACGAAAACTGAGTATAGAGTAGCACTTGGATCAAGCATGCCCAAAACTTGGGAAGGGGTGTATGCATACCAGTCTCCGTGTCGGTGTTGGCCCAAGGAGTGGATCCACCGATGAAATGGGAGTTTCCGTTCGCGACAGCGTGCGCAAGCATGATGAGGGTGCTCGCCAAAGATGTCGGTCGCGCACCCTGCGTCGGGTGCACATCATACCTCCATAGCTCTTCCACGTCTTCCCACTAAACGTCAACGTTCCACTCCTCCGGTGTCGGCCTATCCACGGTAGCCCGCTCAGCTCGCTCATCCCGCTCCCGCACATCCGCATCAGAAGCACCAGGCACCTCACCGTAGGTCACAAGCACCTCCACCGGGCTACACTCCCCCCCCATCCGCACCACCTTTCTTAGCTCGGGAAACTTCCATTTCGCCTCTTCCGGGGTCATCTTCCTGTAAACAATCGTGCCCATGGCTTTACAAACGGCTTCCACCAAGTGCCCTTTCAGTGAGGCTTTCGACTCTTTCTCCAACCCCCGTGCTGTCAGCCATTGCCGTAGCCCATCGATAGTCGCAAGCCATAGATCCTCAATACAGGTTGCCTTGTCCACAGCCACTGGTGCACGGACCGCATCCTGAAGTTCTTTCAGAAACAACTTGTAAAGAGTCCGCTTCACATGCCACCAGTCCACCTGGTGGTTCAACCCCCTTTCGGACGCTGCCCCACAAAAAGTAGTCCCTTGGTCGGAGATGATCCCTTCCACTGTAAACCCTTTCTGCGCCAGTTCATCTAACCCTTTGTCGAAAGCCACCCTCTCCAGCCGCACCGAAGAAGTGTCGTCCACCCCTTTTCGTGTCGTCGCACAGTACACTATCTTTCTGGACGGCAAATCTAAGAACGATACTGTACACCACTCTCCCTCACGAACATGTGACCATCGACCATCGACCACTACATATTCTGTAGGGATTTCTCGCTTCATCATCTCTTCTCGTACCGCAGCCATAGACTTATCAAACTCTCTCAGTATAGCATTCCATAACCCATTATCATCACCAAGGTACTTGTAAAATGTGCCCTTCCCTGGTGCTGGCAAGCCGAAGTTGCGACAAAACTCCCACATTTGCTGATACCCCATTCCGGCTAAAGCAAATGCCCCGACAAATTTCGACTGTAGAATCGGAGAACGTGCGCCTACACCGGTTCGTGCTCTCTCGATACGCCGGCTCGGACATGACCAAAACTCTACACCATGCGAACACGCGTCGCATCTCCAAAACATGCCGACCGATGCCCATGAGAACTTCCATGACCTCAATGTCATCCCCTCACTACACGCTCGCTCATGTGAACACACCAATCGACACCCTTGGAAGAACCCAACCAACTGTCGAGGCTCGACAAGACATACCCGTTGTCCGTCGATGTCATCCACGCTCGGAGCAGAAGGCCAGTGCCTAGGGACACTCCCACGCGCAACTGCCCGTCGGTGGCTGTTGGCAGGCCTAGTGGACATAAAGAGGAGGGGAGTTTGGACATGGATACAACGACGTGTTTGATAGTGCACAATGACATTTTGCCATATTTAGCCACCGCACCCACTAATCTCACCCTTGCACTGGCCGTTCTGGAGTCGTCGTCACACTTCGTGCGGGCGCAGCCACCGCAGTATCTCCAGGCGCTCCGGAAACGCCCTCATCAGCATCCATGCCCACAGTGCCTACGGCTGGCGCATCTGGCAGTTCGGTCCCCATGACGTTGCCACTCCCTCCATGGTTGGCCCCTGAAACGTATTGGGAGTGTGGACGGGACGTCGTTTATTACTCACGTCCAAAACAAGCCAACTTCAGATGCATCTTCCAAATCTTACCGGAATTACGCGTCGCTGCTGCCGCGCCACGCCTGGCGCCTCCCCATGATCGACCGGAAACCTGTCGCAGTCTTCCGCGCGCATCATACTGCACCAGTGGGAAGGAGTATCTAAGCCCGGCCAGCACTCGATTGGGCCGTTGATGCAGGGCTACTACATCCTCCATAGTTCCTTTCGCGCGTTCTTTGAAGATGCGGCCGTACTCTTTTCGATGTCTTTCCACAATTACGCCGTTATGAGTGTCGTTTGAAGCAGGATCTGTGAGGCAGAGAATGTGCAGGCATGTGATACATTTCACGGGTGTAGGACATTCGACAGAAAGACAACCAGCACTTCATATCATGCACACATCACACGCTCGCCCAAACCTTGTGTCATACTTGCTGCTAGGCCCGCCTCAATAAGTCGGTTGGTCGCTTGGGGTGCTGACTCCGCCAAAAAGTGAATCACATCATCTGTCGTCGCCATCGTGGGCCCAAGGTACAATGCCGAGAGCCCGATGCGGAGAACACATAGAAGTGGCCGCATGTGGACCGAAATATTGACCGTTCCTCTCTGGGCATCCTTACATGCCTGTATTGCAGGATGCCCTCCCGCACCTACACCAACCCCTGCCATCTGAAAACATGTCAGCGCATACCCCGAGGAGAGGAAAGAGATGGGTGGTTAGGGCGTTGGCACAGCAGGGACAAGGATAAGGGCAACTTTAGATGTCTGCAGAAATGTGCAAATGCACGTCGTGCAGCACCGAGCGGTGAGTGCACGCAATAGAAAAAGGGCCCAAAGCACCAGAAACTCTGGTTGCTGCCGCCTGGGGACTGAACAGGTGGGTTTACAGTGGTGAAAGCAAGCCCAAGGCAGCAGCAACTCTGGTTGTTGCTGCCTGGGGACTGAACAGGTGGAGGCATGGTGCTGAAACCAGGTCCAAGGCAGCAGCATCCACGGTTGCTGCTGCCTTGGGACAGAACAGGTGGGTTTACAATGGTGAAAGCAAGCCCAAGGCAGCAGCAACTCTGGTTGTTGCTGCCTGGGGACTGAACAGGTAGGGGATGCTGAAACCAGGCCCAAGGCAGCAGCATCCAGAGTTGCTGCTGCCTTGGGACTGAACAGGTGGGTTAACAGTGGTGAAAGCAAGCCCAAGGCAGCAGCAACTCTGGTTGTTGCTGCCTGGGGACTGAACAGGTGGAGGCATGGTGCTGAAACCAGGGCCAAGGCAGCAGCATCCACGGTTGCTGCTGCCTTGGGACCGAACAGGTGGGTTTACAGTGGCAAAAGCAAGCCCCAGGCAGCAGCCACCAGAGTTGCTGCTGCCTGGGGACTGAACAGGTGGGGGATGCTGAAACCAGGCCCAAGGCAACAGCATCCAGAGATGCTGCTGCCTGGGACTGAACAGGTGGGTTTACAGTGGTGAAAGCAAGCCCAAGGCAGCAGCAACTCTGGTTGTTGCTGCCTGGGGACTGAACAGGTGGAGGCATGGTGCTGAAACCAGCCCAAGGCAGCAGCATCCAGAGTTGCTGCTGCCTTGGGACTGAACAGGTGGGTTTACAGTGGTGAAAGCAAGCCCAAGGCAGCAGCAACTCTGGTTGTTGCTGCCTGGTAACTGAACAGGTGGGGGATGCTGAAACCAGGCCCAAGGCAGCAGCATCCAGAGATGCTGCTGCCTTGGGACTGAACAGGTGGGTTTACAATGGTGAAAGCAAGCCCAAGGCAGCAGCAACTCTGGTTGTTGCTGCCTGGGGACTGAACAGGTGGAGGCATGGTGCTGAAACCAGGCCCAAGGCAGCAGCATCCACGGTTGCTGCTGCCTTGGGACAGAACAGGTGGGTTTACAGTGGTGAAAGCAAGCCCAAGGCAGCAGCAACCAGAGTTGCTGCTGCCTGGGGACTGAACAGGTGGGGGATGCTGAAACCAGGCCCAAGGCAACAGCATCCAGAGATGCTGCTGCCTGGGGACTGAACAGGTGGGCTTACAGTGGTGAAAGCAAGCCCAAGGCAGCAGCAACTCTGGTTGTTGCTGCCTGGGGACTGAACAGGTGGAGGCATGGTGCTGAAACCAGGCCCAAGGCAGCAGCATCCACGGTTGCTGCTGCCTTGGGACAGAATAGGTGGGTTTACAGTGGTGAAAGCAAGCCCAAGGCAGCAGCAACTCTGGTTGTTGCTGCTTGGGGACTGAACAGGTGGGGGATGCTGAAACCAGGCCCAAGGCAGCAGCATCCAGAGATGCTGCTGCCTTGGGACTGAACAGGTGGGTTTACAATGGTGAAAGCAAGCCCAAGGCAGCAGCAACTCTGGTTGCTGCTGCCTGGGGACTGAACAGGTGGGGGATGCTGAAACCAGGCCCAAGGCAGCAGCATCCACGGTTGCTGCTACCTTGGGACTGAACAGGTGGGTTAACAGTGGTGAAAGCAAGCCCAAGGCAGCAGCAACTCTGGTTGTTGCTGCCTGGGGACTGAACAGGTGGAGGCATGGTGCTGAAACCAGGCCCAAGGCAGCAGCATCCACGGTTGCTGCTGCCTTGGGACCGAACAGGTGGGTTACAGTGGTGAAAGCAAGCCCAAGGCAGCAGCAACCAGAGTTGCTGCTGCCTGGGGACTGAACAGGTGGGGGATGCTGAAACCAGGCCCAAGGCAGCAGCATCCAGAGTTGCTGCTGCCTTGGGACTGAACAGGTGGGTTTACAGTGGTGAAAGCAAGCCCAAGGCAGCAGCAACTCTGGTTGTTGCTGCCTGGGGACTGAACAGGTGGAGGCATGGTGCTGAAACCAGGCCCAAGGCAGCAGCATCCACGGTTGCTGCGGCCTTGGGACAGAACAGGTGGGTTTACAGTGGTGAAAGCAAGCCCAAGGCAACAGCAACCAGAGTTGCTGCTGCCTGGGGACTGAACAGGTGGGGGATGCTGAAACCAGGCCCAAGGCAGCAGCATCCAGAGATGCTGCTGCCTTGGGACTGAACAGGTGGGTTTACAATGGTGAAAGCAAGCCCAAGGCAGCAACAACTCTGGTTGTTGCTGCCTGGGGACTGAACAGGTGGGGGATGCTGAAACCAGGCCCGAGGCAGCAGCATCCAGAGATGCTGCTGCCTTGGGACTGAACAGGTGGGTTTACAATGGTGAAAGCAAGCCCAAGGCAGCAGCAACTCTGGTTGTTGCTGCCTGGGGACTGAACAGGTGGGGGATGCTGAAACCAGGCCCAAGGCAGCAGCATCCAGAGTTGCTGCTGCCTTGGGACTGAACAGGTGGGTTTACAGTGGTGAAAGCAAGCCCAAGGCAGCAGCAACTCTGGTTGTTGCTGCCTGGGGACTGAACAGGTGGAGGCATGGTGCTGAAACCAGGCCCAAGGCAGCAGCATCCACGGTTGCTGCTGCCTTGGGACAGAACAGGTGGGTTTACAGTGGTGAAAGCAAGCCCAAGGCAGCAGCAACCAGAGTTGCTGCTGCCTGGGGACTGAACAGGTGGGGGATGCTGAAACCAGGCCCAAGGCAACAGCATCCAGAGATGCTGCTGCCTTGGGACTGAACAGGTGGGTTTACAGTGGTGAAAGCAAGCCCAAGGCAGCAGCTCTCCTGGTTGCAGCTGTGTGCCTTTGCCTCGTGACACGTGAGCATGATAGGACCCCCAAGGCAGCAGCAACCGGTGTTGATGGTTGTTTGTGTGTGCCTTTGCCTCGTGACACGTGAGCATGATAGGACCCCCAAGGCAGCAGCGACCATTGTCGCTGTACTATAGTCGCAGTAGCAGGGAATTGGGCACTCACCTGGGCTATCCTCTCTAGCGATCCACAGGGGCGTGTGCTGCACCTTGCTCCCCATCACTCCGCAGTATCCGCTTGAGTTGTGCGCGCGGTGGTCGTAGCCAGGTCACCTGGAGGGCGCGCTTCTCGTCGCCGGGAACGCGGGCTCCGCGTCGTCTGGAACGCGGGCTCCGCGTCGTCTGGAACGCGGACTCCGCGTCGCCGGGAACGCGGGCTCCGCGTCGTCTGGAACGCGGACTACGCGTCGTCTGGAACGCGGGCTCCGCGTCGTCTGGAACGCGGGCTCCGCGTCGTCTGGAACGCGGACTCCGCGTCGCCGGGAACGCGAGCTCCGCGTCGACTGGAGGGCGGGATCCGATCCGCCTGAAATGCGGGATCCGCGTCGCGAGGAATGCGGGCTCCACGTCGCGAGGAATGCGGGCTCCGCGTCGCACAGAACGCGAGCAGCTAAATGTGGCGAGCGGGTGCTGCTCGGCGCTTGGTGCGCGAGCCGAATCTAGTCCGCTTTCTTCCCCCTGACTAGTCACAACGACTCCAATACGCTCGTCGTTTCTTGTTGTGCCTAGCTACCCGTAGTCTCCAGTCTGTCATCACGGCCTTCTTCCCGTTAGTGCAATCGCGCTTGCACGTTCCTACACTTTGCTGTTGCCAGCTCCTGCGATGGTCGGTAAGCTAGTAATCTGGGGTAAGGATCGTCTCGAACACGTTTCTGTTGTGGCGTTGATACCCAGCACGTGCTTTGCTTGCTCTGTTTTTCTATTTCCCGTTAGCATCGAGCTGATTCAGTGGTGAGGTGACTTCGGGTGAGCAACACTTTCCATGCTCGATGCAAGAGAGGATGTGTGAGAGAGGATGTGTGCGACACATTTGTCGCTTTGGGTTGGTGGGATTCGCAGGTTTGGTGAGTGCGAAATGTTCACTTGTTTGCGGCGGAAAATTGTTCTCGCCAAAGGCAGCCAACCGAAATAGGCTTCGCAGATCTCGCATACAGCCTATTTCAAATCCACATAACTTGATAATTTACCATGCTGACCCCGGGCTTTAACGTCGACATGTGACGAAACGGAGCTGTAGTGGCAGATTGAACATACAGATCTTATCTCAGCCCTCGGTTGTTCGAGCTAATGATTTTGGACGGTTTTCAAAGCCCGTTGTTTCTTGACGTTGTGTAAATGACGAATGTTGATGGACTATTTGAACATGGTGATGAGGGAGCGCCGTTGATGGTTGGTTCTTATAGACAACGGGCAAGGCGCAGGACCACTCACAGGGTGACACGACGTCCACCGAAAAGGCATTTTCGGCGTTATGTTGTCACCGTAAGCAGACCCAATTATCGCATGATATCTGGTCCCCGCTATTTTTGCCTTGTATGGTATTTCATTATATGTTACTGAACACCCAGAAAGACAAATTCGTGTATTGAGAAAGCTTGCTCTCTGTTCTTGCAATGGCAACGTGCTTCATTAGAATTGGGGTAATTACAGCATTCTCGTCCAACTATTAATTGTACATGTATATGACCAGGGTGGGTGGGTGGGGACTGTAATGTGAATTAAGAAAACAGGAAAGAAATGACTAAGTGAAAGTTGGGTACAAAAAGCAAACCCTAGAAAACTGTACCCCATATGTGCTACCCCACTATAGCCTACAGTAGCTATGTCATATAAATCTGACACATCCCCATAGGCAAAGTGGGGGAGAACAAGGGGTCACAGGACCAGTCAAGCAAAGCAAAACAAGCTCAGGGTGGATCACAAAGTCACCACACATTCCGAGCACAAGTTCAAGGCCACAAGGCCAGTTCACATGCAGGATTGCATATATATATATATAAGACTAGACAAGCAAGAGCAGGTGTATATATATATGCAACAGTACAAACAAGGTCAAGGGGTGAGCAAGTGAGGCAAGGTAGGCACAAGACCAAGCTGAGTACAGAAGCGCTGATGATCACAAGGCGCAAGTGCCTTGGTGAAGATATCAGCAGTGTTGGCCTCAGAGGCCACGTACGCAAGCCGCAGCTGACCACGCTGCTGTAGCTCACAAGCAAGGAAGTAGCTGAGAGCAATGTGCTTCGTTCTGTGCTCCAGTCTCTGCTCTCGACACAAGGCCAGCATGGCCTTGTTGTCTACGTACAGCACTGGAGGAGAACGAGGCGGCTCTCCGAGGTCAGTCAGCAGGTAGGTGAGCCAGCGAAGCTCCTGTGCAGCCATGGCCCCGGCGTAGATCTCAGCCTCACAACTGGAGCCGAGAACAGAAGACGAGCGGGTAGCCCGCCACGAAACAGAGCCGGAACCAAGGCTGAAGGTGTAACCCTGTGACGACCGCTGCGTAGCCTGGTCGTCAGCCCAAGAAGCGTCTGCGTGCCCAGTGAGGACCACTGGACTCTGCCCTCCAAGCACAAGCCCCATGCCCGACGTACTGCACAAGTAGCGCAACACCCTCTTCGCTGCAGCCATGTGCTCCGGTCTGTGTCTCCCAGGAGCAACATAGCGTGCAAGAATGCTAAGAGGGTACGCAAGGTCAGGTCGTGTGCAGGTCATCAGGTACATGAGGCAGCCAACAAGCTCTGGGTACGGGCCACTCGACTCTACGGACTCATCCGAAGGCAGAGCTGAGAGCGAGTGGCGAGTAGGCAGAGGAGTGGCCTGAGGCGAGGAGTACGTGAAGCCGAAGCGCTGAAGGACCTGCTGCACCATGTGTGACTGAGTCAGGGTATTGGTGCGGCGTGCTCTGTCCCGGGTGATCTGCAAGCCAAGGTAGCTGCGCAGTTCACCCAGGTCTGTGCACGTGTGTCTCTTCTGCAGCTCGGACTTCACGTGGGCGAGTCCAGCAGTGTCAGCTGTGGCGAAGACCAAGTCGTCGACGTACACGAGGATGTAGAACGGCGGCAAAGAAGTGTCGGTGCGCAGAAACAGCGACGGGTCGGCAGTAGAGGGAGCAAACCCAAGAGCCGCAAGTGTAGTCCTCAGTGTGTCGTGCCACTCACGCGGTGCCTGGCGGAGACCGTAGACTGACCGCCGGAGGCTCCACTGGGTGCCAGGAGGAAAAGACCCAGTGAAGCCAGGTGGGCGACGCAGCCAGATCTCCTCGTGCAGGCTGCCCTGCAAGAAAGCAGTGCTGAAGTCAAGAGAGTGCAGCTCGTAGTCGCGGTGAGCAGCTATGTGCAGCAGTACCCGAAGAGTGGTCATCTTCGGGGTGGGAGAGAAGGTCTGAAAGTAGTCAACTCCCTGCCGCTGACTGAAGCCACGAGCCACGTAACGCGCCTTGAAGACAGGCGGAGAACCCGGCGGCCGCTTCACCCTGAAAATCCACATGCCACTGACGATGTTCGCCCCAGGCGGGGGAACCTCGTCAACGTAGGTGCCTGTGGACTTCCAGGAAGCCATCTCTGCGTCCATAGCTGCCTGCCACTGAGAGGAGTAGGGACCCTCTATCGCCTCCGCGTAAGAGCGCGGAGTCGGGATGTCAAGTGCATCCGGGTCTCCCTCAGGGGTAAGCAGTACGGACACGAGATGAGGTGAAGCAGCAGCCAAACACTGGAACTCCTCCTGCCTGTCCTCAAGGACGTCCGTGCCAAGGGCACACTCACCCCCGACGGACGGAGGACAGACAGACTCAGACTCAGCAACAAGACTAGCAGCGTAGTCTAGACGACAGCGAGCAGCAAAGTCGACGAGCTCAGTAACTAGGGCAGACGCAGCAGTGGACTCAAAGGAAGGGTCAGTGACAACAGTAGCAAGGAGACGCGTGACAGTAGGACTGGCAGCACGAAGAGAGTCCGACTCCGGGTCAGGAAGAGAGGACTCAGGAGGAGAAGGCAAAGGGGCACGCAGAGGAGCAGTGGACGGACGCAGAGACATCCGGTGCGTGCCAGGGACAGGAGGAGGACGCTGACGCGAACCACGACCACTAGTGCGAGCAGCACGGACAGGCGACGCAGGGCGAGACGCTGGCTCACGACGCTCAGCAAGACCTCCAGTAGGACCAGTGTAGGGAGAAGGAGCAGGCAGTGGGGAGGCCGGCTGTAACTGTAACTGTGACGGGACAGGCTGTGGACACTCTAAGGGAGGAGGAGGACCAGTAGAAGGCGGGAGACCAAGAACCTGCTGAAGGAGCGGAACGAAGTACGGCCGAGGCCGCGCGGCGACTCCAGACACAGCAGGGACAGCACCAGTACCCCCAGCGGCAGCACCAGCGCCAGCAGCACCTCCAGCTCCAGTACCTCCAGCAGCACCAGTAGCACCCCCAGCAGGACCGCCTCCAGGACCGACAGCAGTAGCCTCAGCGCCAACACCCTCAGCAGCTCCAGCTCCAGTCGTACCCGCAGGCCTAGCAGCTCCAGTACTCCCAGTACGAGCACCTCCGGGACCCGCGGCACCAGCACCCTCAGCAGTCGAAGAACCTCCAGCTCCAGCAGCACGCCTCCAGCGCCGGGCAAACCACTCGCGCAGCTCCTATGGAGAGAGTGGCTCCCGCCGAGACGAAGCACCCGGAGAACTTCCAGGCTCAGCACCTCCAGACGCCACACGAGCAGGCCCAGCTCCCTCAAGCTCCGCACCCCCAGGCTCAGCACCCCCAGGCGTAGCACCCCCAGGCTCAGCACCCCCAGGCTCAGGACCCCCAGTAGTAGCACACTTAGGCTCAGCACCCCCAGGCGTAGCACCCACACGCTCAGCACCCCCAGAGTCAGCACCCCCAGGCTCAGCACCCTCAGCAGCACCAGAGTCACCAGTAACCTCGACAGGCTCGACTGCGTCTACCTGGGACACACCTGAAGGGGCAGGACCCTGAGGGGGGAGGGGGTCTACCGGGGGGGGACCTTGCACAAGGAAGAGCGGTGGCGGGGGGAGGGACGGAGTGCGGTAGGGGAAGAGGCGGTAGTAGGGGACCGACTCGTCAAACGTGACGTCCTGGGAGGACAGAACACGGCGAGAGGTGGGGTGGTAGAACTGCCACCCTGGCGCGTCAGGGGGGAAGCCAAGGAAGACGCAAGGAGCAGCACGAGGGGACAGCTTGTCCGCAGACAAGTCGCGGACAAACGCCCGAGATCCCCAGACACGGAACGCAGACGCATCGCCAACCTTCCCCGTCCACAGCAAGGCTGGGGAGGTCTCCGGCATGGAGACCCTGGGGTGAAGGTTGATCTGATGCGCCGCGTACCGAACAGCAAACGGCCACAGAAAATGGGGGGCAGCCGCATGCATCATGGACGTACGGGCGACGTCCATGACCATGCCAATGCGGCGCTCAGCAATCCCATTTTGCTGTGGAGAGTCCGGAAGCGTGAAGGTCTGGCGGATGCCTCGTGCACGACAGTAGGCTCGCAGAAGGCCAGAGGAGAACTCTCCACCTCTGTCAGAGTGCAGACGCAGAACAGGAAAGTCCGAGCCGAAGCTCTGCCTGAGCTGGAGACGAGCTGCGCGGATCCAGTCGATCAACACCTCAGTGACATCACCCTTGCTGCGCAAGGGGAAGACTGTGGTGTAACGCGAGTAGTCGTCAACCACCAGCAGGAAGTAGCGCTCGTGACCCTGTCCACGGACGCGGGCCGGGCCCCACACGTCCATGTGAAGCGTCTGCAGCGGGGCCTCTGTCGGAGGAAACTGAGAGGAGTGAGGGGCAGCCCGCTGCCGCCCCTCGACACAGGGGACGCAGGTAGGGCCAGGCCCCGGAGGAAGGGGAGGGAGGGACCGGGGAAGACCAGAGACAAGGACACGGGAGGCCATGCCTCGGAGACGAAGCAGAGAGGGGTGACCAAGGCGGTGGTGCCAGAGGAGAGTCTCGTGAGACAGGAGGCGACACGAACAGGGGGCAGACTCAGGACCAGACCTGGACGCTGCAGCAAACACCTGACCTGACGCAGCTACCTGACCAGACGCAGTGACCGGAGGAGACGCAGTGGTCAGTGTGTACAGGCTCGACCCCGGCCGACGTGTAAACGTGGCCAGGTGTCGGCCTGTCCGAGCGTCCGTGCAGTGGGTCACCCGCTGACTCGCAGGAGTGAACTGGTGAACCCCCGCATCCTGTAGGTCAGCACCACTCACCAAGTTCGTAGAGAACGAGGGGAGGTAAAGACCAGACAGGGTGCCAGAGGGGGCCGCCGGACACGGGAGGACAGTGGAGAAGTGAGCAAGGACAGGACCCCCAGAGGGGTCTGCCAGAGAGACTGCAACTGGCCGGCCAAGCGGCGTGAGTGTGGTGCGGTCTCGAAAGAAGGAGCGAGAAGCCCCCGAGTCAAGGGTGAAGGTGTGGGAGGCCGAAGCCGACGCAGAACCTGAGAGAGCAGACTCACCAGCACCTGAGGGAGCAGACGCACCTAGAGCAGCAGCCTCGCTAGCACCTAGAGCAGCAGCCTCACCAGTACCTAGAGCAGCAGTCTCAATGCCCGGGTCAGGCGGAAAACACCGGTAACAGTCACCCTCATCACTAATAGTCACAGTATACATGGCAGCAAGAATAGCATCAAAGTCAAGGTCAAAGACAGCTACACCCGCCCTAGACAGCTCACCCCAGCGGGGGATCTCAGTGGCCTCAGGGAACTGGTGACGCCAAGCGTCCGTCAGGCGGCCAAAGCAGCGCTGGGTGGAGTGCGCACCCCCGTACTGGTCACCCGCGCGGTCGCCAGTGCGGAGGACGTAGGTGCACGGACCAGTACCCCCACCCCTCTGGCGTGCAGTGTACCACTCACGGAGCTGCTGAGGGGAGGGGATGTCACGAGTGCGCTGCTGCTGCTGCTGCTGCTGGCGCTGACCACCACCGGAGCCGACCCTCTGCGCAGCGCCACCCCGACCAGCTCCACCTCCTCCGCCGCCTCCTCCTCCACCGCCGCCACCTCCGCTCCCACCGCCACCGCCGCCTCCGCCTCCGCCTCCACTGCCGCCACCGACACCTCCACCCCCGCCACCACCCCCACCTCCACCCCCACCCCCTCCACCGCCTCCACCTCCGCCTCCACCGCCCCCGCTAGCTCCTCCAGTGCCCCTGCCCCCCTTGCCCTTGCCAGGGCGACGTCTCCCGCTAGGGGTAGACGCCGCACCGACCGACTCAAGCCCAACGAGGTCGGCCGCAGCAGCAGAGGCAACAGAGGGCAAAAGGGGGGAGGGGGAACACCCCTCAAAGATGGGGGTGCGAGGGTCACCACGAGAGGCTCCTACAGCGACTCTGCTCTTCTCTGCTGCTAGGAGGGACTTCTCGAGGAGGTCAACGGTGAGAGTGGTGGGGCAAACTGAGAGGAAGTGGTCCCTGACTACGCGAAGGGAGTCAGGGAGCCGGGTGACTATGTAGTAGAGGGTGATGTACATGGGGGGGGGGTTCTTGGCGCAGAACTCAGCAGGAAGCGCAGCGCGGTAGCGAGTGTCACTAGTGCGGAGGTGCGTAATGAGGTCAGCGACTGTGGGAAAGGCAGCAAGGTCAGGGAAGAGGTACGGTAGCATGAGGCGGCTCAGTGCAGCAGTGGCAGGGGAGGAGTAGCGCGCAACTACAGCGTCGTACAAGGTCTGAGCACTCTTGTACTGGCTAAAGTGCGCACGCTCAGAGGTAGGCAGGTGGCGACGCACAGCAAGACGTGCAGCAGCATCGCGCGTGGCCCACTGTGAGCGAACAGTGGCGTCAGCATCAGCAGCGGGGGCAGGAGAGGCACCAGAAGTGAGGTCAAAGAGGGAGAGGCCGTCTGCCCTGTCGCACTGTAAGAAAAGCTGCAGGTCATCTATCCAGACATCAAAGTCAATGGCCCGACCCTCAGCGTCAAAAGCGAGGACACTAGGGGTAGCCATGACACTAGTAGACTAGCAGCGCAAACAGTAGGGTGAGGGCAGTGCTGTGAAAGGGGCGCTGCTCTTACCGAACAGGGCGGCTCGGGTGGCTCGGCTGCAGGGCGGCTCGGCGGCTCGGCTGCTGGGCGGCTCGGCGGCTCGGCGGCTCGGTTGCTGGGCGGCTCGGCGGCTCGGCTGCTGGGCGGCTCGGTGGCTCGGCTGCTGGGCGGCTCGGCTGCTGGGCGGTTCGGCGGCTGGGCGGTTCGCCGGCTGGATAAGTATTATTGTCATGAGCTGTCATTCATGGTCGCATGTGTTCGCTAGAACACACGAGAGGACAAATTGACATTGCCCACTGGCGCACGACCATCATGATGAGGAATCGCAACCCAAGGAAGGAGCTGGATGGCTTGGGTGTAGTCTGAGGCGCGAGAGTTGCGCGAGGGAGTGCACCTTATGAACGCTAGGCAAATGTCGACCATGTCATTATTTGGAATATGGATTTCGATTCACAGAATGATCAGTCATTGTATAGCAACGCTCTTTCAACATAGCACTCGCTTGTCTCTATTGCCATGGCCCATATCTACAATTATTGATTAGAGCTGGCTCATCCCTTCAGTTCTTTAGGGAGAGTACCGCAGCGCGAGTACGGTATTTAGTCGAGCAAGGCTTTCTGTAACAAGTACCTAATAGTTCCTGGTGTATCAAAATGGTATGGGAATTCGACCATCAACGGGTCGATCTATACAGTAATGAGGACCTTGATTAGGTGATTGCATGAGCAGCTCCAAACTACTATATGGCCACGCCGGGCCAAATAATGTGCTTGCTTGCCGACGACCATGCAAATTATACGCAAATGGGAGAGAGTTTGGGCGATATGCTTCCACGTTCACCGCATGGTGCGTGCGTCCAAGCATACCGTATATACAGGACTATAAACGTTGGACTCCTACTCTTTGCATTTAGCGACACATTTGAAAGCAAGTTGACTCTTCCTTGCAACCAAACTCTTAATAAGCATCTCCATTTTAAGGCCACACCAAGTGTCATACCAGCCTCCCTTTCTTGGGGAACAACCCTCTAGCCAACAGAAATCTCATGCCCCTTTCCCCCTAGGAAACAACCTCTGACAACAGACGTGACCCTCAGTGTAGAATGTGAAACAATGTAGAAGTTGTATTTTGCAATCAAATGTTCCAGATGTGCTATGCACTTCAAACGGTTTGATGTTCCTTGACAATACAACGCGAGTTGTCAAGAATTGTATCGTTTATGGAACTGCATACAATATAGTTAATGTAGTAACACGAGTGTCTGCAATTGAAATAAACACCAACGTGACGTAGCATTTTCTTGACACGAAAATTCAATCCGTAACTCCCAACGGCACATTCATGTTCATACGATGCGCGGACTGTTGATGGGTAGCACGCACGTTTCTTGTCAAGCATGTACGATAGAACAAGTTGGATGTGCAACGCACGATGGCGAAAGCCGGTACCGTATTCCTTCCGCATTGCACTGCAAAAGAAGCAATGACTGAGGTTTAGGTCTAGTGAGATTCACAAGCCTTCCTTAGTTGCACTCTACCAACAAAATCTCCCCCTTCTTTTGTAATCAGATCACTCCAAACAAAATCTCCCCCAATTTTAGGTGGGGCTTCGAACCAACCATTGTGAATTGAAGAGCTTACGGTAAAGATTAGATGGGGCTTAAAGCCTCCTCTCTTCATGTGTGTGTGTGTGTGTGTGTGTGTGTGTGTTTTTTTTTTTTTTTTTTTTTCATGTTATATCGTATACACATTGCAATGTCCAAGGATGATCCACATCAACGTATACAAAAATTAAAGGTTTTGCACATCTAACATTGGAGTCTGCATGGTAGTGGCCCTCTGGCCAGCATAGGACTTTGGGTAGTATTCCCGCGTGGGGACGGCTCTCAGGCCACACGGGGACCCTCAGTCCCCTGCCCCCCCTGGGGACGCCTCTCAGGTCACACAGGGACCCTCGGTCCCCTGCCCCCCTTTGGGAACGGCTCACAGGCCACACAGGGACCCTCGGTCCCCTTCCCCCCTTGGGGAACGGCTCACAGGCCACACGGGGACCCTCGGTCCCCTTCCCCCCCTGGGGAACGGCTCACAGGCCACACGGGGACCCTCGGTCCCCTTCCCCCCCTGGGGAACGGCTCACAGGCCACACGGGGACCCTCGGTCCCCTTCCCTCCCTGGGGAACGGCTCACAGGCCACACGGGGACCCTCGGTCCCCTTCCCCCCCTGGGGAACGGCTCACAGGCCACACAGGGACCCTCGGTCCCCTTTCCCCCCTGGGGAACGGCTCACAAGTCGCACAGGGACCCTCGATCCCCTTCCCCCCCTGGGGAGCGACTCTCAGGCCACACGGTGACCCTCGGCCCCATCTTTTCGTTTGGAGATGTCCTTCCGTGTGCGTGCAGTAGATCCTGTCGCTGGAGCGATTTTTTCCACCGCGACTAGTAAAGTCCCACTTCTGTGGTGTTGAGACCGTTTTTCTGCCACCGAGGGATTGAAACGGCAAGGGGATTAATAGACAACGAAGAAGATGACATAACGAAGAGAAATAATAATAATAAAAAATAAAACAGAACTTGCAGCACTTATATATGGTGGTTGACTCCCAGGTTGACTCCCAGTCAAACACCTTAGGCGCTGCAGAGGCATTTCGTGTCACTGCCGCGTCATTGGCGATTCCGTGCCGCAGGCGCGCGTGTGGCGATTTCGCCACTGACGCAGTGCCACAGGCGAGCGTGTGGCGATTTCGTCTCTGGCGCGCGCCACTGGCGCCAATGGCGATTTCGTCCCTAGCGCGCGCCACTGGCGCCAGTGGCGATTTCGTCCCTAGCGCGCACCACTGGCGCCAGTGGCGATTTCGTCCCTGCCGCGCGCCACTGGCGCCAGTGGCGATTTTGTCCTTGGCGTGCGCCACTGGCGATTTCGTCCTTGGCGCACCAGTTGCTGTCTCCTCCGGCGCACTTCGCTTTCAATTGAACGCACGTCAAGTATAGTCGCATGTCTGAAACTGTTACTCTTCACGGTGAACATGCGGGGAAGTGCGTGCGTAGCAGTTGGGGAAAACGAAGTAGTAAATGTGGCTTGTCTGCGAAGTAGTACTAGAATCAAGATGACAACGGGAAACCGAGTGGTTGGACGAGAATGGACTGTAACTACAAAGTTCGACTGAAGACGTGGGTGGAGGCCAAATGGCCTCCAACCCTCGTTATATACTCGGCGAATGGTAATTCGCAGTTGCCTTGCTGCGCTACAGTCAGCTGCGCTTTCACAATACACATTTTTAGAAAGTGTTACACACTTTCAAAAAAAAATCATGTTGAAGTTGCATTGCAACACTGCACATGGTACAGAGTCCACGCTGGGACTCTCTTTGTGTACCCTTCTAAAAAGAATCTGAAGATTTTCATAATAAAAAAGACAATCTTAGAGCCTTACAACAGGTGAATTATGATTGAGCTGTACGGAAATGAAATAAGTGGGTACCATGTGTACCATCCCATGGACAACACACGCAACATAGAAAATGATGCCATCTTAGAGCTTATACCTGGCTCTCTCGCCAATTTACAGCTACACTGAGCAGGCTAAACACTATCAAAGTAGGTCCGCACTTCCACCACCTTGTTGAAGCGCACACGCCGTTCTGCCTTGCGCAACTGCTTTGAAGTGAAGGACCGTCTTTCATTGTCGATCTTGCAACCAGGGACAGAGACCTTCTGACTCGGTAATCCTGGTGCCAAGCACTGGTCACTTCCATAGGAGCTTTTTGTAATCCTACTTGTGCTCGTGGCCTGCACACGGGTGCCTTCAAGATCCTCACTTGTGCATGCAGCAGCTACTGCACTTATGAATCTGACCTTGCAGTTCAGCTGCACACAGGAATCGGTTGGAGAAGAACGGGCTGAAGCTGGCAAGCCCGTGCGAGGTTTAGATCGTGGCGGTCGAAAGGGCAGTTTCGTTTGTGACGGCAGAGAGATGGGCTTTGAGGATGACAGCAGGGTCAGGAGTTGGTGAGACAAGGGAGGAGAGAGGGGAGGAGGAGAAAAGGGAGGAGGAGACAAGGGAGTAGGAGAGAGGGGAGGAGGAGAGAGGGGAGGAGGTGAGAGGGGAGGAGCAGAGAGGGGAGGGGGAGAGAGGGGAAGAGGAGAGAGGGGAGGAGGAGACAAGGGAGGAGTAGACAGGTGAGGAGGAGAGAGGGGTTCAGACGGCGATGAGAAGGCAGAGGAGGCGGGGGAGGGGGGCGAGAAGCTGCTGCAAGGGGACTTCAGAGCGCACGCAGCTGTATCATGGGGAGACTGCTTCACGGACAGGGGTTCAGACGGAAACGAGGAGGCAGAGGAAGGGGGGGAGGGGCGGCTGCAAGGCGACTTCAGAGAGAATTCAGCTGCATCACAGGGAGACTGCTTCACGGAGAGGGGTTTCAGCGGCGAAGAGGAGACAGAGGAGGCGGGGGAGGGGCCGCTGCAAGGCAACTTCAGAAAGCATGTAGCTGGTTCACGGGGAGACTGCTTTCCGGCTGAGCGTGCTCTTCGTAACCCATGCGGTGACTGTACAGCCATGTAGACTCGTGGGAAGGGCGAGGAGGATGAGGGAGTCATTGACGCGGCCTGTTTCACTGAACGGACCTGTCCTGTTGAAGTGACCCGCTTCACTGAACTGGCCTGGCCCACTGGAGTCCCCATTGGAGTCAGAGTCAGGGCCTGCTCGGTGAGTCCATAGTACTCCATCACTGCTTCCACTGACTGCGTGCGCCGGTGCCGGTTCAGGCGCCGCCGCCCCATGGTATCAGAGCCATGGCTCTGGCTTCTACCAGGCGGCATGGCTTCAGTTGGTGACGTGGCAACAGCAGAAGCAGAAGCAGCAGAAGCAGAAGCAGCCGCCGGGGGCACGGAATTTCGCGCTGCCGCGACGGGCGAGGCGTTGAACGCTAAGACAGCACCACTGGTGGCAGCCGCATCCGCAGAAGCCGCAGCAACTGTAGACGGGCGCGACACGCTAGGAGAATCACCAATATCCCCGTCATAAGCACCATCCAGGGACTCTTGAAGGTCGCTGAACGAGTGCCAGTGGCGGTGGCGGAGCCTGCCGGGCGCCGCGCTGCCTTCCCACGGACTGCGCGGAGGCGTGGGGCGGATGAATGTCCCCGCGCCAGCGATTGAATGCGCGCCAACCGCGGTGGCTTTTGAAGCATGATCCACGCGCGTCGGGAATCTCTGCGCGCCTAGATCGCTGGAGAAACGGGCCATCACGACCGTCGACGCCAGTCCTTCCGACGGAAAATCTAGGCCGTCGATGTGGACTGCAGGGTGGGCGTAAAACGAGCCGCACGCGTGGTCGGCGCGGCGACGAGATGATGGCGGCGCGACTGCAAACATTGCTGCTCAAGCCTTGCAAATCTCGGCGGCAGTGGAGGGGACAGCTCCAATTGGAGTCGGGTTGAGCCTTGAGCTCGCCTCGCCGCCTCGCGGAACCGATATCAGGTGGTAAAAGCAGGACCGCGGGCGAAAGACGAAAGAAGGTAAATCGGCGGTATCAAGTCTCATAGGCGCCTGTCAAATGTTCGGTCGGAACTGATAAGAGTTATCTTGAACGAGAATGCACGCACTGGTGTTCCTGTAATTTCCCTTTTGTTGAACGTTGCGGCGGCGCCGCTTGGGGTGAACACGACCCTTCACGACTCGTCGCGTCGGGGTGAACACCGTGACAGTGTAGACTGAGGCCCGAACGCCATAACGACGGAAGCCGGGGCACTCACTCACTCTCCTCATAATCCTCCCTCGTCGCGAAACAACGGAGAGACGTCCTTTCCGGCGAGATCTGAACTGGGTTACGATGATCACGTGGGATATGATCCGATGCGATCGCCATACGGAAAGCGCGTGGCGCCGGAAGCAGAATCAGTTGCGCTAACAGTGCGAGGCGACTCACGCCTTCAAATACGCTCATCCTGAGCAGAAAATATTGATCATAACGAAAAAAACCGTTTCATGACCGGATAATTGAAGTTGCTGGACGCGCTGAAGCTGCCGAGTCGGTAAAAATACTCGCATGGAAGGGTTGCTTAGCGGATTTATCGGGCTTGCCATTCTCCTCCTAAGAGTGCTTTTTAGGGCAGGTTGTTTTCGAGCGTTCAGTCTGGTGCACGATGCTCGGGAGGTAATACTCGAAAACCGTCCCTCACCGTTTAAAAGCACAATGAAATGCGCTAAACGAACGCTGGACAAACGGAGGCTCGGAAGACAAGAAACCCAAGCTAGGAATACTAGAAAGCGGAGGTTCGGAAGCCTAGAAAGTGGTGCGGCCAGAAGCCAAAGTGGGGGAACTTGAGGAGGACAGCCTGGAACCAGGTAGTGCACAGAGCAATAACCTCTGTGATTCGTCGCAAGAAACTATTCGACTGAAACGGCAGATTCGCCAGGTGTATTGTACAGTTTCTTGGCAAACTGTGCATGTCACTTCAACCACAGTCAGCGCGGAGGCCATACAATTCACATAAAAAGAAGGTGTTTGAGGTTGTGGGAGGTGGTGATAGTTACCCATTGGTTAAGAAGGGTGACTGTATTTACATTGTGAAACGTGAAACGTCAAGTTCAGTCAAGAACACATCGCGTCAATCTCAGAGCGAAGATCACGCCACGTCGGACGTGAGAATCACGCGCCAACACGCCCCTCTTTTCAGAACCGTGGGTTTAGCACCTGGTAATTCCTGGGTGTAGCACCTCCTCTACAAACCCCTTGGCGGGAAATTTTGCCGCGTGAAGGGGTCGAAAACTGTTCCGTACCCGAATTAGTCGCGTGACCAATCGGAGGGCCCGAATCGAACCAGCCCAGCATGGACGAAAGATACTCTGAAAGGAAGGCTTTAATCTTATGAATGTATATTAAAATGTTATTTTTGTCAGAATCCCAACCACTAGACCATTGTGATAAAAGGACTTGTTAAGTAGCGGGTCAGTGCGCCCATAACCCCCCAGGCCATCATGCCTGTAATCCTTCCCTAGGATCAATCGGGGATCACCATTGGACCTCTGACACCCCCCCGCACTGGGATGCCCGAAGTGCTCACATTAAGATTCGAACCCGAGACCTTTGCTCTGATACCATGTCAGAATCCCAGCCACTAACCACTGGGATAAAAGGGATTGTTTGTGGCGGGTCAGTGCGCCCATAACCCCCCAGGCCATCATGCCTGTAACCCTTCCCTAGGATCAATCGGGGATCACCATTGGACCTCTGACAATTTTTTATTTATCTTGACCACGCTAGCTTCTTAATCCCATGGCACAGTTCCCAGTGCTCTGGAGGAAAACAAATCCAATAAATGAATGAGTTAAACAGCGATGATTGTATATTCTTTCTGCCCATTGGTTGGTGACGTAGATCAGTTAGGAAAACAGCGAGATAAGAAACTTAAGAAAGAACGGCAAAACACACAAATAATGACAAAAAATAAAACGGTGTATCGTGCGATTTCTCTCAAAGGTTCAGTTATTGTCTGGTTTTTATTATTGTTTCGTTTTCAAAACGGCGACATGCACCACATGCGTTATTATTATTATTATTATTATTGTTCTTGTTGTTATTGTTATTATTAATAACAATAATAATAATAATACTATAATTATTATTCAAAATCTAAGCAAGAATATTTGAGTACAGCTTAATGATTCTTCGTATGATTGAGAATATATTCTTTTATATTCAACCTACGACTCCTCATAACTTCAAACATTCATACTGGTGTTGCGGTTTGTTACAATCCCAAGTGGGACTTAGCGAAGGATCGCTCAGGGTTGATCGCAGAGTAGTGTTGCAGCGGAAGTTTGAATCTCAGGTCAGAGTGAATGTAAATGATTGAGTTAATAAAAGCATGCATACATCGGGTTTATATAAGAATACAGGGGAATACGAAAAGACCTAGACTAGCCATGTACTCTAAGGGGTACATTCCCTTATCGCAGCGAAGCTCAAACCGTGCGGCGCGGGAACACGTTTTGAACCTGTTCCCGCTCTTTCCACTTCAAATGTTTCTGCCTGCATCGGTCTTGGTCAGACGGTTGCTGCGTCGCTTCGACTCTTCTGACTCCTCGACTTCGTACTCCTCGACTTCGTACTCGGTAGAGTCGGTTCCTGCAGCATACAGGAATGCCTTCTCATAAAACTTCATATCGTAACACTACTCTTCATTCCTGAGCGCAGGAGGAGCTGACTCGCTTGACTACTCCGGTGAGGTCAGAGCAGTGCTTGTACTGCTGACGTGGCAGGTGCTTGGTGAGGAAGTCTGCTGCCATCTCAGTTGTCGGGCAGTAGGCGATGTGAAGAAATGAGGAATGGATGGTTGCACTAGCAAGTAGTTGAGTACATATAGCAAGCCCTAAATTGGGTTGTACTCACTATTGAGTACCCCACTGCAGGCTAGACAAACATAACATTCTGACAGGCGAGGTCAACTTTTCCTTGGTCAATTTCATCCTTGACGAAAAATTACCGTAGTGCGATGTGCTTCGTGCGGTTCACGAAACCTGGCTTGTTCGCGATCCTGATGGCACTCTGGTTGTCGCAGTGAAGGCGAAAGGTAGGCGAGGTTGGGATTTTCGCCTCCTGTAACAGCTCCTGCAGATACAGGCCTTCGCGAACTGCTGCTGTCGCGGCGATGTATTTTGCTTTAGCCGATAACAGGGCAACCAGCTCCTGCTTCTGTGAGTTCCAGGAGATTGGTCCTGTTGGTTCCAGGCGAAAAACGAAGCCGGTTCGGGAGCGCCGATTGGTAGGGTCAGCGACATGATCTGCGTCCACGTAGCCGTTGAGGTTGAAGGAGTTCGTCGTCAGTGTGGAGTAGGAGAGCCCGATGTCAGGTGTGGAGATGAAGTACTGCAGGGCGCGCTCCAGGTCCAGCTGCTTCTCAGCTACTGGCTTGCGGGAGTACTGTGCCAGTTGGCTAGCGATGTACGAAAGGTCGGGTCGGCAGGTGACAGAGGCGAATAGCAGGCACCCCAGTTTCTGCTGGTACATTTGAAGGCCAGCGGGTGACAAAGTTTTGTTGTCCGGTTTGTAGTTGGTGCTGAGGTTGCGGCACGGAGTTGAGAGTGGTGCGGGTGAGATGTCGAAGTGTTCCCCCAGCTGCTTTGCGTACTTGGAGGCTGACAGGTGAATTGCTTCTGGCGCGTAGGTGGTGTTCAGGTCCAAAAACTGCTTCACTTGGTAGTTGATGGTGATGTCAACGCGTTGCGCCAGGTTCTCCTCGAACTGATTAAGGAGTTTGTTGCAGGTGCCCGTGTACAGCAGGTCGTCGACGTAAACTGTCAGGAGGATTTAGTCGCCGCTAAAGTGAAGGCGGTACATTCCTGGGTCGTGCGGCAGCTGCTTGAAACCGATCTCGAGGAGGATTTTGTGCAGATGCTGCTGCCAGAGGCGAGGCACCTGCTTAATCCCGTAGAGGGACTTCTTCAGCTGACAGACCCTAGGGTCCCCTTCTCCGTAGGTGTAAGGCTGCTCCACGAAGATGGTAGCGTCCACCAACGCGTATAGAAACGCTTTCTTCACGTCGATCTGTCGCAGTGGCAGGTGCTTAGCGGCGGCAATGGCGAGTAGAATCCTGACGGATGTGTGACGACTAACGGGAGCGAAGGTTTGATCGAAGTCGATGCCGTGGCACTGATCGTACCCACGTACGACCCAGCGTGCCTTGAATCGCTCGATGGTGCCGTTAGCATTATTCTTCTGGCGAAAAACCCATTTTCCGCTGAGTACCCTCCTCCCTTTCACTACTGCACGATTGACTAGGACCCATGTATCTTGAGACTCCAGCGCTTTCAGCTCCGCATCCATCGCTGCACGCCACTCCTTGGCGTGAGGGCCGGTTAGGGCCTGGCGAGGATTCTTTGGCTCGACGGCACGTGCGGGGGTGGTGATGGACGTGTGCAGGCCGAGTAGTTGCAGGCCTGACACGTTGGTGGTGTCTGTGTTGGTGGCGACTTCCACCACATCGTCGTCTCCGCTTTCGTAGCCGGTTGCTGTGTTGCTTGGATCTGCTTGGCTCCGTGACGGCCCTGGCGTGGGATCATCGTCACTATCATCATCGTCGTCATCGCGCGGGCGAGGTGGGATGCTGGGGTGTTCGTCGGTGTCGTCGCGGTCCAGTGCTGCTGCTGCTGCTGCTTCGTCTTCTGGAGTCGCAAAGCTGCGACTACTGTTGACGTAGCCGTGTGCCTCGTTGCGTCGCTCGTCCTTGATCCACTGCTTCAAGGTGAGCCACTCGTAGAAGAGAATGTCACTCGCGGGAACAACCTCCGTGCTGTCAATGTCAAGAATGAGCCACCCTTTGTGCTCGTGACTGAGCCCCAGATGAATTCCCAAGCGCGCGCGATGAACGAACTTGTCGATTGTGGCCGAGGTCGGCCGGTACTGCACCATGCACCCCCAAACCCTCAGCATGGAGCGATCTCCCCTTGAGCCGGTCCACTTCATGTGAGGGGACAGGTTGTCCCTGCTGGCGGTGGTGGAGAGAAGGTTGTGCAGGCGCATCGCGTGGTTCATGGCGTAGGGCCAAATTTTTTTTGGCAGCCCGGACTGGTTCATGAGGGCGCGGAGTTTTGTCATGAGGGTGCGATTAACCCTTTCTGCGACGCCTTGCTGCTGGTGAGCGTAGGGGAGCGAGATCTCATGCTTGATCCCCTTTTCGGTAAGAACACTCTCCAGCTCATTGCTGCGAAATTCCTTGGCCCCATCACTCTGCCAGATCTTCAGTTTCCTTCCTGACTGCCGCTGCGCATGCGCGAGGAAGATGCGGAACACTTCCGGAGCCTTAGAGCGAGCGTCGACGTTGGCGACCCACACGTGGCGTTAGTAGGCGTCGATGAAGGTGAGAGTATATTTCTCGACGTTGATGCCGTCGAAGGTGAGCACAATGAAGTTGCTGTATACTTTCTCCAGCTTCTTGTAACGGTTGGTGCTCGGCTCCAGAGAGGGGTAGGCGCTGTGGGAGAGCGCAGCTGTGGGGCAGATAGTACAAGTGATCGGGTGTGGGGTGTTGTGCGGTTCTGTTCTGTCGGGGTGCAGCAGAGCTCCTGGCGGAAAAACTTTAGCGTGGAGGCAGTTGATGAGGGTCTGGCGAGAGGGGTGGCCCAGCCGCTGGTGCCAAAGGTCATCTTCGGCGCCAATGCCGAAGGTGCGCTTGTAGCGAGCGTAGTGTTCCGCTACTTCTGCTTCCGTAAGTTGCGGGATCTGGAGTGGGGGTTCTTCCTCTTCTCCTGGTTCTGCTTCGTTGGCCGGCTCCTCTGCTTCTGCTTCTGCCATTGTCTCCCCTTCTCCAGGTGCCGTTGTGAGGTAGAGGGCGAGAAATTCACGGTCAGGAATTATGGTGAGCGGGGTCATGGTGCCTTCAATGAAGCGAGCGAACGGATCTGGGCGGGAGATTGGACCAAGTGAGTCCCGCGGAGGAGTTGTCGGTATATTCCCCTCCTCAATCTCCGACCAAGGATCACTCCAGCGATGAGGTGAGCGAGGGGTTTCACGAGTGTGTGGGGGTCGTCCAAGGGGAATAACAACGCGGGGTGATTCTTCTCCGCGCTCAGCTTTCATCTCTCGTTCAACTTCCTCCAGTTCTTCTTGCATGAGCTCCCCTTCGTCGGGCTCTGCTGTTCCCCATCCTCCCGTGGTGACCGTGCCGCTGGCAGAAGCCCAAGTTGCGCCTTCTTCTGGTTCATAATCTTCGTCTCCCCATGCGCCTCGTCGTGCTGACTCCTCATCCCATCCTTCCGCAACGCGCTGTTCGTACAGCTTTTGTTTCTTTTCTGCCCGGGCCTTGTCTTGTTCTTCCTTGATGCTCAGCTCTCCTTTTGCGTCAGGATCCTTCCAAGCCGGATCAATTTCACGGCGGTAGACTTCGCGAGTGTACGGGCGCGGTCGTCCTTCTTTGTCGAAGGTGCTGGTGTTGGCTTCTAGGACGAACCGGAGCGTTTCGGAGTATGGCCCTGTTCGCTCCACTCGCTGATGTCCGGCGTTTTTGTTTGCCTCGCCGAAGATGCGGTAAGACGACACAGCGAGTTCTTCTGCAGCCATGCCTGTTGGTTCCGCCTCGGCACTCTCCGCCTCATGAATTGCCGCGTACTCCTTTTCGACTTGCTCTGCGCGGCTCTGTGTGTGACAAGTGGTGCAGAGACCATTGATGTCTGGCTCGTGCAGGTTGATCTCGCGGGGATGAGGGCTGCGGCGAACCCACGGTCGTCCGTCCGGGTGCTCCCATGCTCTTATGTAGGCGAACTCGAGAGGGACGAGATCCACGAGCTCGTCGGATGATGCTTGGCAGGAAGGTACGTCGAAGTCTTGGACATAGATCCCGTTGATTGAGCGGGCTCGTCCGAGGTATTTGAACGATTCGGGAGGCGTGTCAGGGGGAGCGTAGGTGAGGATGAGGTCGCGGATGGCTAGGTCCGTGGTGAGTATGACGCCGCAGTGGCGGAGTTGTCCTGCTGAGAGGAGGTTAAAACGAAGGTTTGGGACGTAGAGTACGTCGCTGAACGAGATGTGTGTGCTGCTGTCTCGTGCTTGCAGGACCACGATGCCTTGCGCATTGGCGCGCAGCTGCTCGTTGTTGGCGACGGTGACGTAAGTTGCGGGAGCGCAACTCAGGTTTGAGACGTATCGCGTGGATCCCACCATGTGCTGTCCGCAACAGCTGTCCAGGTACCAAGTGTTGTAGTTGTCGGTGTTGTTTCTGCGCAGAAGTAGCGCCAGTCGCGGAGTCACCAGGGTTGCCCTGTAGCGCCTGTGGAAGAAGGGGTCTTCGTCTTCCTTCCATCCCACTGGTACGTATTGTTGGTTGTCGTGTGGCGGGCTTTCCCGCAATGTGATTGGCTGATTACAATCCTGCTCGTTTTGTCATACAGGTAGTAGTGATTTTCAGTGAGGGGATTATTCCAACCCTCTTCTGGCTCAAGGAGTCTTCCTTGGATCTCGTTCTCTTCGTCAGGTTCAGCAGTGCGACGTCGGCGCGTCGCCATATTTGCGATGATGTTTCTAGGAGCTCCTGATTGAGGTCCTTGAGTTTGTTGATGTTGATGATGTGCAGGAGGACGAGGTGTCTGATGCTGAGACTGAGGATGACGAGTGTCTTGTCGGCCGACCCAATTGTTGTGGTGAGTGGAATTTGGGTGACGATAGTTGGATCGGGATTTGCATCGATCCGTTGAGTGTCCGAAGACTTTGCATATTTTGCAATAATGGCGCCTTGGTTGTCGTCGCTCTTCACGGTTGTCTGCGTAGAAGGCGAGGCGCTCTCGGCGCGGAGCGGAGCTTGTTCTGCTCGAGTCCATATCCTGCTGTTCAGTCAGGAGTGCGGCGCATAGCGCAGCTTCTGAGATAATCCCTCGCTGCCGGAGTAGCGCTTTACATGGCTTCCACTCTGGCCCGAGTCCTTGAAGGACTATGTTAACGAAGATCTCTTCCGAGATTGCGCTCCCATGCTTCGTGATCTGGTCACGGATGTTGCGACAGCGGTTAATGTAAGAATTCGCTTTCTCCCCGTGCCCCATCTTTGTCTCTATAAGCTGCTACGGGAGCCTGCTGGCGGTGACCGAGTCCTTCGGCTGATAAACCTCAACGAGGTGCTTCCAGGCTTCCAAGGCTGGAGCGGCGCTCTCTTTGTAAGAGCGGATGCTAAGTTGTTCCACAAGCGTCATATTTCGCAGCAGCACACTGTACGGCATGAGGGACTCGCTGTAGTACTGAGCCCTGGCGTCGTCGGTGTCGTCCACCGGTTTAGGATAGGAGCCGTCGAAGTAGTGATAGATCTGCGCTGTCTGTAGGAGGAGCTCAAGCTCAAAACTCCATGTGTAGAAATCCTTGCCGTCGAATTCGGCGGTAGTCTTGATTTTTGAAACGCTGAGAAAGCATGCTTGCGCAGATTTAATGACTTCATCACTTGGACGGGGGGCAGTTGTTGTTGATTTGTCTGTGTCGAGGGAGAAGGTGTGCGCGGCGGTATCACTGCTTTTCATAGCCGGTTGTCCAGGTTGAGCTGGTTGGGAAGAGGTTCCCGCATCGCCTTTGCGCAAATCTTGGAGTTCTTTCTCCATAGTTGAAAGTCGAGCGAATAACTGCTCGAGTGCGGCAGTGCCGATCGTAGTTGTCGCCTCATTTGTCGCAGCCGGGTTGAGTTGTCCTTCAGCCGCCATATTTGCTTGGCCTCCGGATCCTCCGGCCATCTTGGTCTTGGAGCTTGTGCCGCTCGCCAGATCTTGGTTCGGCGAATTTCACGGAAGTGAAAGAGCGAAGAATCCCTGAGTAGATCTCATAGCATGTTACAATCCCAAATGGGACTTAGCGAAGGATCGCTCAGGGTTGATCGCAGAGTAGTGTTGCAGCGGAAGTTTGAATCTCAGGTCAGAGTAAATGTAAATGACTGAGTTAATAAAAGCATGCATACATCGGGTTTATATAAGAATACAAGGGAATACAAAAAGACCTAGACTAGCCATGTACTCTAAGGGGTACATTCCCTTATTGCAGCGAAACTCAAACCGTGCAGCGCGGGAACCCGTTTTGAACCTGTTCCCGCTCTATCCACTTCAAATGATTCAGCCTGCATCGGTCTTGGTCAGACGGTTGCTGCGTCGCTTCGACTCTTCTGACTCCTCGACTTCGTACTCGGTAGAGTCGGTTCCTGCAGCATACTGGAATGCCTTCTCATAAAACTTCATATCGTAACACGGTTCAAGGCAGTGGCGCAACCATACAGCTATAGAATATACCGCATCAATGTTTGCTGCGATAAGAAGTTGATCGACCCTAGAATCACCTCGGAAAGGTTCGCACACAGTTGATTGGTAGTGGTGGGTCCTTGATCTCAAATCAGAGTGAATGTAAAATGTTTGAGATGATTAAGACAAGCAAATGCAAGCATATAAATAAGAGTACAAGTGAAATACGAAATGGCCTAGCTTGTCATCTACTCTAAATCGTACATTCTCTTATTCAAATTCTAACCCAATAGTGCGGTGCGTATGGTTACGAAGCTGTTCCCGCCAATTTCTTCGCTCCTGCAGCTGCCCGATGCCGTCTGCTACAACGGTCCACTTCCAATCCAACTGTCTATGTCGCTTTGAGTCAACTCTTACTCTTGGTCTCCTGCTTCAAAATTGTATGACTCATTTGCTAGTGTCAGGAATGCAGAGTGCTCTTCTTAATTTATCATTCGTAACACCCCCCTTCACTCCTGGCTGTAGCGCGACTTGATCTGCTTGACTACTCACCATAAACCATGGCATGCCATTGTTTTTATTACTTCACATCTCCTATGCCCCATAAGTTACTCACCTATAAGCTTTGAAGTACACTGTAAAACTTGGGAAGCGCTTCAGCATCTCACGTGTACCACTCTCAACTCCCTACCACACGCTTGGACCAAACCACAAGTCAGGCAACAAACCCCTGTCCCCTGCAAGTCTTCATACTTATGAGCAGCAACAGGGTTGTCTCTTTTTTTCCTCCGTCACTTGCAGGCGTGAGCTCTCCTGCATCGCGAGCCAACTGGCTCAGTACTCGCACAAACCAATGGCTAGGAATCTTATGGATCTCCAGTGCACTCTGCGATGCTTCATCTCATCCCCCAACATCGGACTCTCTTACTTCACGCTCTACGACCCCGTCATTCAACCTCGCCGACTATGTGGATGATCATCGCGTCGTTGTTCCCAACAACTGATGGTCGAGAACCGGCTTCCTAATCCGACTCAAGCCAACAGGTCCCATCTCATGGAACTCCTAGAAGCAAGAGTCGGTTGCCCTGTCATCTGCGGAAGCAGAACTCCTCATCGCCGCAACAACAACATTTCGCAAAAGGCTCTACCTGCATGAGCTTCTACAGGAGGTGAAATTTCCTATTTCGCCAACCTTCTGCCTCCATTGCGACAAACAAAGCGGGATAAGGATCGCCAATAATTCGGTTTTCGTCAATCGTTTTGAACACATCGTCTTGCGACACTACTTCGTCAAGGGCTAAGCAGACAAGCGGAAAGTCGATCTGACGTACTGCCCCACCGGCGACACGGCAGCTGACTTTTTTCCGAATCGACTGCCCCGTCAGCAGTAGTAGCAGTTACCAACCCGAGTAGAATACTTAATCAAGTCGATATTTGCTACAGCTAAGAATGAAGGGGGGTGTTACGATAAAGAAATTGTGAAACATTCATGTACTTAACAAGGTAAAGGCACAATCGAAGATGACGAAGAAAGGCCAGGATGATCACGCGAGGGGTCGCATCCCGTTGGAGGATTTGGACTACCAGCAACCGAAGCATCGAGGAGCTACATCAGTAAGGGGAACCAGTTTGAATCGGATTCCCTTGCCGCATGGTTGAATGTCGCTGTGATAAGGGAATGTACCCGTTATAGTACATGAATAGATAACGACGTTCCGTATCTACTGCATTTGATACGTTAACTCTTGTATGCTCTTGTTATAGTCACTTCTATTATTTCAAATTCACTATGATCAGGTGTCACATACTTTTGCTGCAACATCACTCTGTGATCAACCCGGAGGCTGATCCTGGCTAAGTCCTTTGTTGGATTGTAACAAGGCTGTCTCATGATACCTTCAAGCTTTGCGATAGAACGAGTGGCGCGATAACCTTTGGTGCAAGGTGATATGAGCCTGGCCCACGGCATGTTGTATAGCCACTCCCTGAATGAATGTTCTATGCTACTAGGGACATCTGGAAAGAGATACCAACTTAAACAAGAAAGGTGCCTTATTAGAGGTTACACATCGACATCCTAGCTTAATTGGCCAATGTTACAACTATACTGTGCGGCTATAAGCTATCAAAGAAGGTTCATGTCAAACCATATGCCTATGTTATAATGATATGTAGGCTTTGATGGGATAGCTAACGTAGGGTATAGGTTTTGTTACTTGTACCCAACTCTCTCGATAGTGATCTCACCCTTTTCCTTCCCTTTACTCTCGACATGGTATTAAGAGCAAAATAGGTCCTTAGGACCGTTGAAGGACTGTTTTTCAGGGCCCACCAACCGTTTTCCGCCGGTTACTGCGTTACCCCGCCCCCTGCCTACACTACCCTAAGTCGCGCAGCCCTCGCGCTCGCCTCTGCTGGCCCTCGTGCAGCCCGCTAGCAGCCCGCGCGCTGCCTCGTCAGCCCCGCGCATCGCTCGCCAGCTGCCTCGTCATGCCCGCGCGCCGCCCCGCAGCCCTCGCGCTGCCTTCTACTGCCCCGCGCGCCGCTCCGCAGCCCTCGCGCTGCCTTCTACTGTCCTGTGTGCCGCCTCTCAGCCCTCGCGCTGCCTGTACTGACCCGTGAGCGCGCAGCCAGCCCGTTGCCTCGTCAGCCCCGTGCGACGCCCGCACAGCCCGCCCGCTGCCTCGTCAGCCCCGCGCGCTGCCCTCCTACTGCCTTAGCAGCCCTCGTACTGCTCTCCCACTGCCTTAGCAGCCCTCGTACTGCCTTAGCAGCCCTCGTACTGCCCACCTACTGCCTTAACTGCCCTCCCACTGCCTTAGCAGCCCTCGTACTGCCTCTACTGCTCCGCGCGCACCACTCCTTCGCCCTTGCTGCTCCTCCCCTGTCTCTGCAGCTTCGCGTACCGCCCCTACCGCCCTCCCGTAGCCCTTGCCGTCCGTGTGCTGCCTCTACTGTCATGCTGCAGTGACCATGGCTTCTATTAGCGTACTGTCATTCGACCCTGAAGGTCGCCCAGTCGAGTTCGATGCCTGGCTAGAAGATCTTCAACTGTATCTTATGACTGATGCCAAGGACGGCGTTTCGCTCTTTGACTTGCCAAAGGTTCCTCAGTCGCTCTAGACACAGCTGACAGCATCGCTCACTCACAGTGGCTTACCCGTGACGCTACTGCGCGCCTAGCCATTCGCAACCACTTGCCTCTAGCCGAGCGCACCCACTTTGGCCAGCACAAAACCACTAAAGCACTGTACGCTGCTGTCATCGCTCGCTACTCTTCTCCTGCCTCTGCTGCCCTCAGCTGCCTTATCCTACCCTACCTTTTTCCTGAGCTCTCCTCCTTTACCATAGCTGAGGACCTTATCACTCATCTCCGCGCTAGTGACGCTCGTTACTGCGCCGCCCTCCCGACCGAGTTCTTAGACAAGAACCCTCCCTTGATGTACATCACGCTCTACTTCATTGTCACCCGACTCCCTGACACTCTTCGTGTCGTCAGGGACCACTTTCTAGCCCTTCCCCCCACCGACCTCACAGTCGACGACCTCGAGAAGCACCTGCTTGCAGCTGAGTCCAACATCGTAGCTATCGGTGCTGCTCGTGGCACTCCCCACACTCCCCTCTTTGAGGGGTGTGCCCCCTCCCCCCTTGTCCCCTCCCATGCCTCTGCTGCTACTGTTGACCTCCTTGGTGCTGAGGAGGTCGGTACCGCTTCTACTTCTGCTGGGAAGCGCCGCAGCGGCAAGGGCAAGGGAGGCAAGGGTGGTGGCACTGGCAGCGGGGGAGGTGGTGGTGGAGGAGGCGGCAGGGGGGGTGGTGGTGGTGGGGGTTGTGGCGGGGGTGGAGGGGTCGGTGGCAGCAGTGGCAGCAGCGGTGCGCGTGGTGGTGGTGGAGGAGGCGGGGGTGGGAGCGGTAGCAGTGGCGGCAGCAGCGGCGGTGGTGATGGCGGTGGGAGCGGTGGTACCAGCGGTGGTGGCGGCCGTGGTGGAGCTGGTCAGCGGGGAGGTGCTGGCGGTGGCCAGCGCCAGCAGCAGCAGCGTCAGCCCGAGCCCCGCACGCCCCAGCAGCTTCGTGAGTGGTACGCTCAGCGTGGGGCGTCTGGGGGTAGTGGTCGCTGCCCTTACCGCATTCGCACTGGTGAACGCGCTGTTCAGACGTGCAACAAGTTTCACACCGAGTACCGATGCTTCTCTAGGCTGGACGACGCCTGGCGTGCCCAGTTTCCCGATGCTACTGAGCTTCCCTACTGGGCAGACCTGCTTAGGCGTGATGTTCCTATCTTTGATCTTGAGTATGATGCAATTCTTGCTGCCATGTATGCATTGACTGTTAGTGCAGAGGGTGACTGCTACTTGTGCATGCCGCCTGACCCAGGTATAGCGACTGCAGCCTTAGGTGCTCGTGAGTCTGCTCTCCCTGGTATTGCGTCCGCTCAGGCCTTGCACACCTTTACACTTGACTCTGGTGCTTCCCGTTGTTTCTTTCGCGACAGTACCACAGTCACTCCCCTCCCTGCACTTGTCCCTGTCTCACTGGCTGACCCCTCTGGGGGCCCAGTGCTAGCACGGTCCACTACTGTGCTTCCATGGCCGGCGGTCCCGTCTAGTGAGCTGTCTGGTCTCCAACTCCCCTCGTTCTCTACGAACCTGGTGAGCAACGCCGTCCTTCAGGATCGTTGGGTTGATACCTTTACTCCTGGAGGACAGCGTGTGGCGATCTGCACATGCTCGCGGACTGGCCGCCACCTGGCCACGTTCACACGTGCGCCTGGGTCCAGTCCGTACACCCTCACCACTGCGTCGCGCTACACCCCTTTGTCTCCTCAGCTGTACGCGTCCGCTCAGGTAGCTACCCAGTGTGAGTGTCGCCGCCTATCGCACCAGACTCTTCTTTGGCACCACCGCCTTGGTCACCCCTCCCTGCCCCGCCTTCGTGGCATGCACTCTTGCTTCCTGGTCTTCCCAGGTCTCTGCCCTCCCTCCCTCCCTCGCCTGCGCCGCCGTGCATTCCTTGCGTCGAGGGGCGGCAGCGCGCCGCTCCTCACTCCTCCTCGTTCCCTCCCACAGAGGCTCCCCTGCAGTCTCTCCACCTGGACGTGTGGGGCCCAGCCCGCGTCCAGGGGGCAGGCCCGCGAGCGGTACTTCCTACTGGTAGTCTCTGTTCGTCTCCAGCTCCGCGAGCGGTTCCACTCGGACTTTCCTGTCCTGCGTCTGCACTCCGACAGAGGTGGTGAGTTTACCTCCGACCTGTTGGTGCAACCCTACGGTTTGCACTCGGCTTGTTGTCCGTGTGCGTGAATGTGTGTGTGTATGGAATGGTATGAGGGCATGGGATAATATATATTTCATGCTTATAATTGTGTGTGAATGTTGAGTCATGATGTCGAGTGTGTGTGTCGAGTCAATAGCAAGTTATCGCTAGACGCGTGTTACGCGGTCGTTTGTGTCTCGCGCGCGGTTTCTATTTTGTCGTGCGCGGTTTCTATTTTGTCCTGTGTCGAACGTTCGGCGTGTCGCAGGTGTGTGCAGCAGACCCATCAAGAACTCAAGGATGAGTTTGTGATGAAGATCCCGAGCCTTGGTGTCAAGCCTCAAGTGATTTCGAAGCTCGCCAAAAAAGTGTACACCTCAAGATATTGAAGATAGTTACATTACTTTGTGTAGTGTAACATTTCACTTGGTGTAGGCCCTAGTGAAGGGTAGTTTCGAGACCCTTCGTGGTTGGGGACAGTGTGGCACTGTTCCACATCACTGTACCTCGGCTCTTGGGGTTTGTAGGAGCTGGGAGTCATTCCCAACTCGTAACTCTTCCTATCTTGTGTTCTAAGACTATAGTGGCTGCCATAGTACCGTTCGTTCAAACCGACGCTGTGTCGTCAATTCTTTATCAAATCGTGCAATCTAAATTGCTAATTGTAGACGACGTGAAGACGCTCCAGATCCAATTTGAATCAAGTCATTTGCAGCTGTGAGCAGAATGCTATCAACGTTTGAAGCCGCTGTGCAGAAATCCGTCTGTGCTCTCTATCTTTCGTTTTAGGCACATTCAAGCCTATTGTGACTATAACAAGAGGTATCAGAGCCCCTTGGAGCAGTTTCGACAATGTCTGGACCTGAGGAAAGGGGTGGCAGAGGTGCTGGTGGCAGTGGAGAAGCTCAAGCTCAAGGCCAACCCCGTGATTCAGCCATGGCGCCCATGCAACCAAGTCTTGGCCCACCTAGGGATGAGCCTAGGGTGTTTGGGCTTGACAAGTTCAACGGTGACAACTTTGCTGAATGGTCCTTCAAGATGGAGAACATCTTTGACCACTATGACCTGCTGGAGGTGATGGAAGGAACGGAGAAGCGCCCCGAGAACGACCCGGAGAAGAGCCCGTGGGTGCGGAAGAGCGCACAAGGCTATCTCTTACTTGGGCAAGCGTTGGGGAGCAGTCAGATCCGTCACATCAAGCCATTCCAGCGTGAACCAGAAAAAGGACCAAAGGCATGGGCTGCTCTCAAGGGTGTACATGCTCTTGCAACAGCGGCGGTAGCGGTGGTGTTGGAACGGCAAATGGCGGCACTACGAATTGAAGAAGACGAAGCGGTTGAAGAAGGGGTGCAGAAATTCTTCGACTTGTTGACGCGGCTTGAGGGAGCTGATTTGAACTACAGTGAGCTCCAAAAGAAGACCAAGTTGCTGGCCTTACTCCCAGAGTCATGGTCCTCGCTCATCATCAACCTTAATCGCGACTTGCCCCGCCTCTCGCTTGAAGACGTGAAGCGAGCTATCCTTCAAGAGGATTTCCGCCGCCGTGAGTTGGCGAGTGCGGATGGCGCTGGGGCAGCGAGCATCGGCCGTGGATATGGTCGAGGAAGAGGCAGAGGACGAGGGGGAGGAAGGTTTGGTGGCAGCAACTTCGGCGGAGGCCGCAGGAGTGGCGGTTACGGCAGCGACGACAAGAGCTACGGACGCGGTCGCGGCCGATTCGACGGCGAGTGTCACTATTGCCACAAGAGCGGACACATGTGGCGCGACTGCTACAAACTCCCTGATGGTTGGACCCCTGCTCAAGGCCAAGAGGGTAGAGGAGCAGGAGGAGGGAGAGGACGAGGCCGTGGAGGCCGTGGCGGTCGCGGTGGCGGAGCTGCAAACATGAAGAGCGGAGACAACGACAAGGACCCGAGCGACGATCGATACCCGGGTCTATTCTACTTCGTGTCGACGCAAGTACCGGCTGGTCCAGAGAAGGATGAAGGCTTTGAGGAGCCAGCAGCTGTGGGGAAGGTGACCCTACACCCCCTGGACTATTGGGTGATTGATAGTGGCGCTACCTATAGCATGACACCTCGCCCGGACTTGCTCACCGAACTCGAGCCGTCACCGGTGAAGCATGTCACATCGGCTTTGGGGCAGCGAGCAGAGGTGAAAGGCATGGGCAAGGCCATGTTCAAGGGTGCTGATGGGAAGATGGTGGGCCTCAAGAACGTGCTTTGGGTGCCCAGCCTTGCTGCAAACCTGATTTCCGTGCGGCGGTTGGCAAAGGCCGGCATGGACACGAACTCGAAGGGAGCCAAGACCTACACCGCAAGGCTTGGCGATCGAATTCTTTGGGACCTTCATGAGGACAGGGATGTCTACAACGAGATGTGGCAGATCCCAGTGGTCCCTATGCCTAAGGAGAGGCAAGTGGCAGCAAGCATCAGCACCAAGGATGGAGCGGTCGGTAGCGACGATGGCGCGAACGGTCGCGCTAAGGAGAATGAGCTCAAGAAGAGCAAACCTGGAGGGACCAGCAAGTTCAGTGAACCTAAGGAGAGTGGTGCAGCAACCAAGGAGCAACAAAAGGGTGAGGAGAACCCAGAGGCAGCAGCGGAGGAGGACTACGGAGAGAGTATGTGGGGCGCTATTGCGAGCGCGGCATTCTCCAATCCAACTTCGGCTACGGGGGAGTGTGATTGGCTCACCTTGCATCGGCGCATGGGGCATGTGGCCCTGCCCATCTTGCAGCAGCTAGTGAAGAATGAGATGGTTGCTGGCATACGTGTGAAGGGGGAGCCCGATGAGGTGCTTGGCTGCCCGACGTGCATTCAAGCCAAGTTCACCCGGTTTCCGATCCCTAGTTCGGAGGCAACGGCAAAGGCACCGCTTGATGAGGTGGTGATGGACGTGGTGGGCCCCCTGAAGCTTGGAGCTGCTGGAGCTGAGTATTTTCTCACCATTGTCGACGTCTACACCCGCATGACTTGGGTGTACGTGCTGGCCAAGAAGAGCGACGTGGCTGAAACGTTGAAGACGGATTGGTTCCCGATGGTGGAGCGGCAACAAGACCGTCTAGTCAAGTCAATCCGCACCGATCGAGGGGGAGAGTTCCTGAGCAAGGAGTTTGGGTTGTGGCTGAAGAAGAATGGTATTCGGCACTCCCTCACCATGCCATACTCCCCTGCAAGCGAGCGAACCGCACAATCACGGAGGCGGCACGCGGGTTGCTCATTGAAGCCGGGCTACCCGACTATTTCTGGCCTGATGCGGTGCGGAGCGCGTGTGTGGCCAAGAACAGAGCCTTGACTCATGTGGGAGCAGACAAATGGGTGAAGCCGACGACGCTGCGAACCCTATTCGCGGGAGCCGCCATCAAAGGATGGGTAGTAAAGCAAATGGACATCGTAACGGCATTCCTTAACGGCATCCTTGAGGAGGAGATTTTTATGGCGCAGCCAGAGGGGTTTGATGATGGTAGTGGCAGAGTGTGGAAGCTGAAGAAGGCCCTCTATGGGCTGAAGCAGGCCCCTAGGCAATGGTACATGAAGCTGCGCGAAGTGTTGGAGGGGATCGGCTTCACTCCCTCAACGGCCGATCACTCCTTGTTCATGCTTGGCGAGGGGGAGCAGAGGAGTTTCATGGTGGTTTATGTGGATGACATCCTCATTTTCTCACCCTCTTCTGACCTTGTGAAGGAGGTGATGCTGAAGCTTCAAGCCAAGTTCAAGTGCAAGGCCCTTGGTGACGTGAGCTTCTACCTTGGGCTCCACATCGAACGAGATGTGGAGAAGCGGTGCATGCGGGTGCATCAACGAAAGTACCTGGAGGCATTGGCTGCCAACTTTGGGCAGAGTGAAGGCCATGTGGCTACACCCTTTCCCTCTGGGTTCAAGTGTGTGAAGGGACCAGAGGAGGAGAGCGTTGGTGAAGAGGAGAGGCGCCGATTTCACTCGTTGGTGGGCAGCCTCATGTATGCGGCGATAAACACCCGACCGGACGTCGCGTTTGCTACCGGGCAGCTGGCTAGGGTTGTGCAATGCCCTAATGAGGAGCAGGTAGCAGCTGGAATGAGGGTGGCCAAGTATCTTGGCCAAACACCGACCGTTGGGCTGCAATACTCGGCGGCGGCACAAAGGCGCCAAAAGGGCGCGGATGGTGTTGAACCCGGGCGTTTGTTCCTCACCGCCTACTCGGATGCTTCATATGCATCAGAACCAGAGGACATGACAAGTGTGGGAGGCTTCATATGCTGTGTTGGTGGAGGCCCAACTGCTTGGGAGAGCAAGAAGCAGGTTGACCAAGCTTTGAGCTCGGTGGAGTCCGAGTACATGGCACTCTTCCGTGCCGTACGGGAGATTGTGTGGCAGCGGCGTTTGTTGGCTGAATTGGGGGAGGAGCAGCAAGGACCTACCCCACTGTACTGTGACAGCCAGGGTGCCATTGCTCTTGCTAAGAACCCTGTGTTGCATGGACTCACGAAGCACATGAGGGTGAAGTGGCATTGGACGAGGAGCATGGTAACCGCGGGTGAAGTTGAGTTGCGCTACGTGAAGACCACGGGGCAGCCGGCTGACATGATGACCAAGAGGCTGGTGGAGCAGCAGCATTGGAAGTATTGCAAGCTGGCTGGGATGGCTCTGAACTGAGAGAGCAACATATCCTAAGGCCAACAATCCGAGGGGGAGTTTGTTGGTGCAACCCTACGGTTTGCACTCGGCTTGTTGTCCGTGTGCGTGAATGTGTGTGTGTATGGAATGGTATGAGGGCATGGGATAATATATATTTCATGCTTATAATTGTGTGTGAATGTTGAGTCATGATGTCGAGTGTGTGTGTCGAGTCAATAGCGAGTTATCGCTAGACGCGTGTTACGCGGTCGTTTGTGTCTCGCGCGCGGTTTCTATTTTGTCGTGCGCGGTTTCTATTTTGTCCTGTGTCGAACGTTCGGCGTGTCGCAGGTGTGTGCAGCAGACCCATCAAGAACTCAAGGATGAGTTTGTGATGAAGAGCCCGAGCCTTGGTGTCAAGCCTCAAGTGATTTCGAAGCTCGCCAAAAAAGGGTACACCTCAAGATATTGAAGATAGTTACATTACTTTGTGTAGTGTAACATTTCACTTGGTGTAGGCCCTAGTGAAGGGTAGTTTCGAGACCCTTCGTGGTTGGGGACAGTGTGGCACTGTTCCACATCACTGTACCTCGGCTCTTGGGGGTTTGTAGGAGCTGGGAGTCATTCCCAACTCGTAACTCTTCCTATCTTGTGTTCTAAGACTATAGTGGCTGCCATAGTACCGTTCGTTCAAACCGACGCTGTGTCGTCAATTCTTTATCAAATCGTGCAATCTAAATTGCTAATTGTAGACGACGTGAAGACGCTCCAGATCCAATTTGAATCAAGTCGTTTGCAGCTGTGAGCAGAACGCTATCAACGTTTGAAGCCGCTGTGCAGAAATCCGTCTGTGCTCTCTATCTTTCGTTTTAGGCACATTCAAGCCTATTGTGACTATAACACGACCTCTTGCGAGCCTACTGTGAGGAGCACGACATCCGCTAGACGTTCACGCTTCTGGCCTCTCCGCAGCAGAATGGGGTTGCTAAGCGCCGCATTGGCTTAGTCATGGAGGTCGCTCGTACCTCCATGATCCATGTGGCTGCCCTCCATTTTCTGTGGCCGTTTGCGGTCCGGTACGCCGCGCATCAGCTCAACCTCTGGCCCCGTGTCTCCGTGCCGGAGACTTCGCCCACACTACGTTGGACAGGGGAGGTTGGCGATGCGTCGCGATTCCGGGTCTGGGGTGCTCGTGCCTTTGTCCGCGATACCACTGCGGACAAGCTCTCCCCTCGCGCCATTCCCTGCGTCTTCCTTGGCTTTGTCCCTGACGCGCCTGGCTGGCAGTTTTACGACCCCGCCTCGCGCCGTGTCTTAGCGTCTCAGGACGTCACCTTTGACGAGTCAGTCCCCTTTTATCGTCTCTTTCCCTACCGCACTGCCCCTCTCCCCCCCCCGCCGCTCTTTCTTGCTCCAGGTCCTCCCCAGGTAGACCCCCTCCCCGCTCCAGGTTCTTCTCCTTCAGGTGTGTCTCAAGTAGACCCTGCTCCCTTGACGGAGCCGGTTGAGGTCACTGGTGACTCAGGTCCTACTGGGGGTGGTCGTGCTCGGGGTGCTGCTTCTGGGGGTGCAGAGCCAGGGGGTGCGGAGCCTGGGGGTGATGAGCCTGAGGGTGCGGAGCCTGGAGGTGCTGAGCCTGAGCGTGAGGAGCTTAGGGGTGCTGAGCCTGAGGGTGCGGAGTCTGGGGGTGCTGAGCCTGGGGGTACTGAGTCTGGGGGTGCTGCGCCTGGGGGCAGTGAGGCGCCTGGTGAGCAGTCTCCTTGGAGTGGCCGCCTCCGTAGACGCTCCGCTGGTGCCTCGCCGCAGCACTCCCGTCGGCGTGTGCCTCTCTCCCCACAGCAGCTGTGTGAGTGGTACGTTAGCCGTCAGGGTCGCGCTATTGGAGCTGGGGGCCCTGCTGTGGGAGGCGCTGGCGTTGGAGGCTCTAGAGCTGGTGACTTTGCTACTGGAGGCGCTTCTACTGGGGTTACTGGAGCCACTAGTCCCAGAGGTGCTCGTACTGGAGGTACTGGAGCTGCTGGGGCTGGAGGTACTACTGATTCTGGGGGTGCTGCTACTGGAGACAGTGAGGCTGGAGACTCTGGGGCTGGAGGTGCCGGTTCTAGGGGTGGTGCTGCTGGTGGCGCTGGTCCTGGAGGTGTTGGCGCTGGAGGTTCTGAAGCTGCTGGAGGTGCTGGTACTGGAGGTGCTGGCGCTGGAGGTTCTGGAGCTGTTGGAGGTGCTGGTACTGGAGGTGCTGGCGCTGGAGGTGCTGGTACTGGAGGTGCTGGCACTGGAGGTTCTGGAGCTGCTGGAGGTGCTCGGTGCTGGCGCTGGAGGTTCTGGAGCTGCTGGCGGTGCTCGCGTTGGAGGCGCTGGAGCTGGAGGTTCTAGAGCTGCTGGAGGTGCTGCAGCTACTGGTGCTGGTGGCACTGCGCAGCCGCGACTGTTCTTCGCTCCGCCGTCACCTTCTTCTCTGTCACCGCCTGACTCCGTGCTTCGCGAGGTTCTTAGCCTCCCGTCTTCTACTGGTCTTCCGTTACAGCATGGCTCCCCGCTGCTTGCTCCTTCTCCTTACACTGAGCAGACAGGAGGTCTTGCTGAGCGTCGTGAGCCTGCGTCTCGTCCTGTCTCGCCTGTTCGCACTGTTCGCACTGGTCGTACTGGTAGTACTGGTCGTCGTGTTCCTCGTGAGCGTCCGCCGGCTGTCCCCGGCACGCACCTCATGGCCCTGCGTCCTTCCTCTGCTCCAGAGCGTGTTCCCCTGCCGTCCCCTCCTGCGTCTTCTCTACCTGACGTTCCAGACCCTGAGTCTGACCGCGCTTGTGGTGCTCACCCTAGTGTCACGCGTCTGCTTGCCACTGTTGTCACTGACCCTTCGTTTGAGTCTACTGCTGCGTCTGCCTTAGTCACTGAGCTTGTTGACTTTGCTGCTGCCTGTCGTCTAGACTACGCTGCTAGTCTTGTTGCTGAGTCTGAGTCTCTCTGTCCTCCGTCCATCGGGGGTGAGTGTGCTCTTAGCACGGACGTCCTTGAGGACAGGCAGGAGGACTTTGAGTGTCTTGCGGCTGCTGTACCTCATCTCGTGGCCATGCTGCTTGCCCCTGAGGGAGACCCGGATGCTCCAGACATCCCGACCCCGCGCTCTTACGCTGAGGCGATCGTGGGTGAGTACTCCTCTCAGTGGCAGACAGACATGGATTCAGAGATGGCATTCTGGAAGTCCACAGGCACTTACGTCGATGAGGTTCCCCCTCCTGGGGCGAACATCGTCAATGGCATGTAGATTTCAGGGTGAAGCGGCCGCCGGGTTCTCCGCCTGTCTTCAAGGCTCGTTACGTTGTACGAGGCTTCAGTCAGCGACAGGGAGTTGACTTCTTCCAGACCTTCTCCCTCACCCCAAAGATGACCACTCTTCGGGTGTTGCTGCACGTCGCCGCTCAGCGTGACTACGAGCTTCACTCTCCCGACTTCAGCACAGCGTTCTTACAGGGCAGTCTGCACGAGGAGATCTGGCTGCGCCGCCCACCTGGCTTCACTGGGTCGTTCCCTCCTGGTACCTAGTGGAGCCTCCGTCGGCCGGTCTACGGTCTCCGCCAGGCACCTCGTGAGTGGCACGACACACTGAGGACCCTTCCACTGCTGACCCGTCGCTGTTTCTGCGCACCGACACTTCGCTGCCGCCGTTCTACATCCTCGTGTACGTCGAAGACTTGGTCTTTGCCACTGCTGACACTAAGGCTCTTGCCCCTGTGAAGTCGGGGCTGCAGAAGAGACACACGTGCATAGACCTGGGTGAGCTGCGCAGCTACCTTGGCTTGCAGATCATCCGGGACAGAGCATGCCGCACCATCACACTGACTCAGTCACACATGGTCCAGCAGGTCCTTCAGCGCTTTGGCTTCACCTGGTCCTCGCCACAGCCCACTCCTCTGGCTACAGGCCACTCGCTCTCAGCTCCACCTTCGAACGAGTCCGTAGAGCCGAGTGGTCCGTACCCAGAGCTAGTGGGCTGCCTCATGTACCTGATGACCTGCACTCGACCTGACCTTGCGTACCCTCTTGGCCTTCTGGCTCACTACGTGGCTCCTTGTAGGCACCGAAAGGTGCACATGGATGCTGCTAAGAGGGTACTGCTCTACTTGTGCAGTACATCGGGCATGGGGCTCGTGCATGGAGGACGGAGCGACGTTGTTCTCACTGGACACTCTGACGCGTCTTGGGTTGACGACCTGGCTACGCAGCGGTCGTCACAGGGTTACACCTTCAGCCTTGGCTCCGGCTCTGTTTCCTGGCGGTCTACACGCTCGTTTTCTGTTCTCAGCTCCAGTTGTGAGGCTGACATCTGCACCACAGCCATGGCTGCACAGGAGTTACGCTGGCTCACCTACCTGCTGACTGACTTGGGAGAGCAGCCTCGTTCTCCTCCGGTTCTGTACGTAGACAACAAGGCCGCCATTGCCTTGTGTCAGGAGCACAGACTGGAGCACAGAACGAAGCACATTGCTCTGCGTTACTTTCTGGCTCGAGAGTTGCAGCAGCGTGGTCAGCTTCGTCTTGTTCACGTGGCCACTTGGGCCGACACTGCTAATATATTCACCAAGGCACTTCCGTCTGGTGATCATCAGCGCTTTTATACTTTGTTAGGTCTTGTGCCTATGTTTTCTCACTTGCTGTAGGCTTTGCTTGTACTGTGATCTACATAAATATACCTGCATGCTTACTCTTGCTAGGTAGTGATCACTGTATTGCTGTTGTTGCATATATAGCTCTGCATGTGAACTGGCCTTGTGGCCCTCTGCTTGTGCTCGGTGTGTGTGGTAACGTTGTGATCCACCCCGAGCTTGCTTTGCGTTTCTTGACAGGTCTTGTGACCCCTTGTTCTCCCCCACTTTGCCTATGGGGGTGTGTCAAACTATATGCCTATGTTATAATGATATGTAGGCTTTAGTGGGGTAGCTAATGTAGGGTATAGGTTTTGTTACTTGTACCCAACTCTCTCGATAGTGATCTCACCCTTTTCCTTCCCTTTACTCCCGACAGTTCACACTTCCATCAACTTGTTAAAGCACACACGCCGTTCTGTCCTGTTCCTATGCAACTGCAGTGGAGAGGACCTGCTTGTTATACAATTGCTGCAACCAGGGATAGAGACGTCGTGACTTGGCAATCGTGGTGTTAAGCTATTGCCACTGCCATTGGTGCTTCTTGTAATCCTGCTGTTGCATATGGTATGCACATGAATCCCTTTAAGCTTCCCATGTGTGCATGCAACAGCCACTTCTGCCCCTCCTACTTCCATTACCTCGGAAGAGCATATGATTCAACATTGCAGTTCGATTGTGCAATAGGCGATTGGAGGAGAATAATGGCCTGATGCTTACATGCTAGCAACGGATTTTGATTGTGAAAATCGAGAGGCCTTGAAGGTGATGGCAGAGAGATGGGTTTCGAGGATCATAGTAGGGAGAGGAGTGGGGAAGACAAGGGAGAAGGCAAGGGAGGAGGAGAAAGGGGCGATGTCGACAATAAGGATGCCGAGAGGATCCACTGCAAGGTGAATTAACATAGGATATGGCTGCACGATGTGTTGTCTGCTTTCTTATAGAGGATGGTCTTCTTAACCCATACGGTGACTATACGGCCACGTAGTTTTTGCGAGGCACTGTTGCTATTGCCGCCTGCTCCGCCACTCTAGAAGTCTCCATCACTGTCCATTGAGTGGATGCGCCGGTGCCGGGAAAGGATCTGTCTCCCCATGGTATCGGAGCTATCACCCTGATCTCGTCGCCCCATGACTTATGAGCCATGGCTCTGACTTCGTGGCCACATGGCGTTCAAGATCGAGCCGTAGCTTTAAATCCGACCGCCTCATTGCTTGAGCGCGAATCGGTGAAGTGGCACCACCAGCTGGAGTGGAGTCAGGGCGGTGGCAGCAGCGGAGTGCAGAACATTGTGCTGCAGATGGGTGGGGCAGGCACGGTTGATCGCAACGCTTTGCACTGCTTGTCTTGTCTTTACCACCAGCATACCAAATATCATCGTTATAAGCACCGTGATAATCGTAAACTTTGATGTTAGAACCATCCCTGGACTCGGGTGTCAAACGTATGTTTGTATAGGTACCGTATATAGCCCGTAGTGCGTTGCATGCTAAGGGGTACATCATTTTACTGGACAATATTTTTGTACCCCGCCCTTAGACCTAATCGAGCATTCCTGCTCCTTAGTTCTAACATCGGGAACGCCTCAGACCCCAGACCTCCCAGAAACATCCTAAGAGCGTGTTCCTATGGCCCCATATCAAGCCACCTCATATCAATATTGTACTTTTTGCCTGGTAAAACAAGCGAGAGGTTTTCGGTTTAGGGGATTTTCAGTGTGAGCCTGATATGAGGTTCTCTTGATACGAGGATAGGAACACGCCCTAACGCTCGCTGAACCAATTCCGACGGCGATGGCGGAACCTTAGCGGCGCGTTGGAACCTGTCAAACATTATATGTTTATATTGTGTAGGCTATAGTGGGTTTAGCCTTAGGGGGTACAACAAACTTAGGGTTTCATACTTGTACCCAACTTCTTTCTAGTTCATTCATTCTCGTGCAGTACTATCTTCTAACATGGTATCCGACGCCTAGGTTAGGACCTAGGACCCACGTTCGGTAGGGCCCACCGTTCCGCCGCGCCGTCGAGCGCCTCGCTTCCTAGCGCCGTCGCGCGCCTCCTCTCCTAGCGCCGTCGTGCGCCCCTCCTCCTCGCGCCGTCGAGCCCCCCCCCCCCTCTTCCTAGCGTCGTCGTGCGCCCTTAGCACAGCCGCACGAGCCGCCCGTCAGCCGCACGCGCAGCCGCCTACTCCGCCGCACGCGCAGCCGCACGATAGGCCGCACGCGCAGCCGCACGTATGACAGCACGCGCAGCAGCTAGTGTAGCCGCGCGCGGCCGCCTGCACAGCCGCACGCGCAGCTGCACGCTCGGCCGCACGCACGACCGCACGCACGGCAGCACGCACAGCTGCAAGCGCACGGCCACCCACGCAACCGCACGCACAGCTCCGCGCTAGGGGGTGCGTGCAGTCACGCGCACAGCCGCAAGAGCAAGCCGCCGCGCCGCCCTGCCCGAGCCGCGCCGCGCCGCGCCGCCCTGCCCGAGCCGCGCCGCGCCGCCTTGCCCGAGCCGCGCCGCGCCGCCCTGCCCGAGCCGCACTGTGCTGTCACACTGCTACTACTGTACCTACTGTTCCTACTCTTCCTACTGTTCCTACTGCTCCTACTGAAACTATGGCTAGTCCTGCAGTTCTAGCTTTCGATGCTGAGGGCCGCCCGATCCGTTTTGACACCTGGCTCGATGACCTCCATCTCTTCCTCCAGCTCACTGCTAAGGAGGATATCTCACTGTATGACCATGCGTTAAGCCTCGCTCCTGCCCCTGCTGAGACAGCTGATAGTACTACCCGCTCACAGTGGCAGACTCGTGACGCCCACTCTCGCTTCGCCATTCGCAACTCCCTGCCGGTAGATGAACGCAAGCACTTTAGCCAGCAGAAGACTGCTCAGTCACTGTACAAAGCTGTCGTTGCTCGCTACTCCTCACCTGCCTCTGCTGCGCTAGGCCGCCTCTCACTGCCCTACCTGTTCCCAGACTTGGCCACATTCTCTACCGTTGCCGACCTCATTACTCACCTCCGCACTACTGAGATCTGCTTCCGTGCTACCATGCCCGCTGAGTTTCTTGCCAAGAACCCCCCCCCGCTGTGGCTCACTCTTTACCACCTGGTCACCCGTCTCCCTGACTCCCTTCGTGCGGTCAGGGACACCTTCCTTGCCATGTGCCCCACCGAGCTTACCATTGACCTGCTTGAGAAGCACCTGCTGGCAGCCGAGTCTAGTACAGTAGCTGTCGGTGCGTCTCGAGGCGACCCCCGCACCCCCTTCTTCGAGGGGTGTTCCCCCTCCCCTCTTCTTCCCTCTGTTGCCTCTGCTGCTGCTGTCGACCTTCTCGGTGCTGAGAAGGTCGGGACTGCGTCTACTGCGAGTGCGAGGCGCCGCAGCGGCAAGGGCAAAGGGGGCAAGGGGGGCGGCGGTGATGATGGGGGCGGCGGTGGTTGGGGCGGTGGGGGCGGTGGGGGTGGTGGCGGGGCTGGAGGGGCCAGTGGCAGCGGCGGGGGTGGTGATGGCAGCGGCGGGGGTGGTGGCGGCAGCGGCGGGAGTGGTGGCGGCAGCGGCGGGGGTGGTGGCGGCAGTGGTGGAGGAGGTGGCCGGGGTTGGGACAGTGGTGGTGGCGGCGGCGGCCGCGGTGGCAGTGGTGGTCGTGGGGGCGGCGGAGGCAGTGGAGCTCGTGGCAGCTCGGGCGGTGGCCTGCGCCAGCAGCAGACCCTGTCGCCCCAGGAACTCCGTGAGTGGTACTCTCAGCGTGGGGGGGGTGGTCTTAGCTGCCCGTACGTCATCCGCACAGGTGACCGCGCTGGTCAGCCGTGTGGGAGGGCGCACACCCTGCAGCGCTGCTTCTCCCGCCTCGACGACGCCTGGCGCACCCAGTTTCCGGCTGCTACTGAGCTGCCTCGTTGGTTTGATCTGATCAAGAAAAACATTGATGTCTATGCTCTTGACTTTGATGCTATCCTTGGTGCCATGTATGTGATGTCTACTAGTGGAGAGGGCGACTGTTACCTGTGTGTCCCGCCCGACCCGGGCATTAGGACCAGTGAGGCTGCTGCTCTAGGTGCTAGTGTGTCTGCTGCCCCAGGTGCTGGTGAGGCTGCTGCTCTAGGTGCTCGCGAGTCTGCGCCCGCTGCGTCTACTGAGGCACTGCACACCTTCACACTGGACTCAGGTGCTTCTTGCTGTTTCTTTCGTGACCGCACTGCCCTTGAGCAGCTTGCTCGGCCAGTTGCTGTCTCCCTCGCTGACCCCTCTGGGGGTCCGGTCATTGCGACCTCCTCCACTGTCCTCCCTTGTCCTGCGGTCCCGTCGGGCACACTGTCAGGTCTCTACCTCCCCTCGTTCTCCACGAACTTGGTGGCGGGTAGTGCGCTCCAGGACGGGGGTGTCCACCAGTTCACCCCTGCCTACGAGCGCGTGACACACTGCACGTGCGCTCGGACGGGTCATCACCTGGCTACCTTTACTCGGCAGCCGGGGTCGGACTTGTACACACTGACCACTGAGTCCCCTCAGGTCGCTGCGTCTGCATCTGCTTCAGGTCAGCTGTCTGCCCCCTGCTCGTGTCGCTCTCTAGCACACGAGACCGTCCTCTGGCACCACCGCCTTGGTCACCCGTCAGTGCAGCGCCTTCGTGGCATGCACAAACGGTACCTTGTCTCTGGTCTTCCCCGGGTACTCCCTCCCCTCCCGCCCTCTCCTGCTCCTCCCTGTCTTCCCTGTGTCGAGGGGCGGCAGCGCGCCGCTCCTCACTCCTCCTCGTTTCCCCCGACGACTGCTCCCTTGCAGACGCTCCACTTGGACGTGTGGGGCCCAGCCCGCGTCCGTGGACAGGGTCAGGAGAGGTACTTCTTGATAGTTGTTGACGACTACTCGCGCTACACCACGGTCTTCCCCTTGCGCACCAAGGGTGAAGTCCCTGATGTTTTGATCCCTTGGATCCGCACTGCCCGTCTTCAGCTCAGCGAGAGGTTCCACTCGGACTTTCCTGTCCTACGTCTGCACTCTGACAGAGGTGGGGAGTTTTCCTCCGACCTCTTGAGGGCCTACTGTCAGGGGCAGGGCATTGAGCAGTCGTTCACGCTTCCAGCTTCTCCACAGCAGAATGGGGTTGCTGAGCGCCGCATTGGCTTGGTCATGGAGGTCGCTCGTACCTCCTTGATCCATGCGGCTGCCCCCCACTTTCTGTGGCCGTTTGCGGTCCGATACGCTGCGCATCAGCTCAACCTCTGGCCCCGTGTCTCCATTCCGGAGACTTCGCCGACACTGCGTTGGACGGGAGAGGTTGGTGATGCGTCGCGTTTTCGGGTCTGGGGATCTCGAGCTTTTGTTCGTGACACGTCCGCGGACAAGCTCTCCTCCCGCGCTGTTCCTTGCGTCTTCCTTGGCTTTGTCCCGGACACGTCTGGTTGGCAGTTTTACCACCCCACCTCGCGTCGTGTCCTGCCCTCTCAGGACGTCACTTTTGACGAGTCCGTCCCCTACTACCGCCTCTTCCCCTACCGCACTGCCCCGCTCCCCCCCCCGCCTCTCTTCCTCGCTCCAGGTGCTGCTGTAGTAGACCCCCTCCCCCCTCAGGGTGCCGCTCCCTCAGGTGTGTCCCAGGTAGACCCGGTTGAGCCTGTCGAGGTAGCTGTTGACTCTTGTCCTGCTTGGGGTGCTGAGCCTGAGTGTGCGGAGCCTGGGGGTGCGGAGCCTGGGGGTGCGGAGCCTGGGGGTGCGGAGCCTGGGGGTGCTGGACCTGAGAGTGCTACGTCTGAGGGTGCTGAGCCTGGGGGTGCTGCGACTGAGGGTGCTGAGCCTGGGGGTGCTACTCCTGGGGTGCTTTCGAAGAAGCGTGTCGTGTGTAGACGAGAGGCGGTTAGGGAGACAAGTGGCAATAAGAAAGGGGGTGGCGAAAATGGGCGGGCGGAAGGGGGGGGGGGGGAGGAGGGGAGGGGAGGAGGGGAGGGCAAGCAAGCTGGGACTTGGAGCTGGCAGCACGGAAACTAGCGTCAAGAGAGCGCAAGGCGTGACCAGGTCAATAGTGGTCTTAAAAGAATCAAGGTTGGGAAACCCGACATAATGAAGTGGCTTAGAGAGGCAGAGGAAGGAGTGGAATAACGAGACACAATAGCGTCGTAACTCTTCTTTGCAGACTTGACCTGGGTGAAGTGGGCGGCCTTAGTCGGTCGGAGAAAGTCCGTCAGCGCAAGACAGACAGTGGCGTCACGTGACTCCCACATAGAGTATGCCAAGTGATGGTTGGTAAACGTCACCAGCTCCTCCTCAGTGGGCGGGGGCTCAGTAGGCCGCGGACTATGATGTGAAGGGCACGCAGAGCACAATGCATGTGGGCGAACATAGTGTCATTGTCTTCATGCTGGCTCCTAAGGCACGGCTGGGCCTAGCGGAGCCATGTTCAAAAAACTTATCGCACGGCTTTTTGCGTTGAAGCGCAAGACTGTGGCGGACCCCATGCCTTAAGCTAGCTGGGCATAGGATCGGCGGGCTAGAAAATTGTTGGCGCTAGGACCGTTGGAGTTGGAAACAACCGTAACTAAGAACTGCTGGAGCTAAGAACTGGATGTTCGGAAGTCAGGCAGAAACTGACAGACTAAGAAATGCCATGGTAGGAACGGTGGGCAAGGCATGGCAGGCTAAGGAATGCCAGTCGGGGCACTATCCCGAAACAGTGCCAGGAGAAGTGACCGCGGCTGTCAGCCGCAGCTAAAATGGCCAATGGCAGAAGGCGTGTGCGACACAGTGGTCACAGGTGGGGTGTGTGGGCCATGGGTAGCGCTACTGGTGGCTAATGCTGGTGGTGCTACTTGCGCTACCGACGCTACGGTACTGGCGGCTGGCGGCTGCATGGGCAGGGCGAGGCAGGCAAGGCGCGCGCTATCTAAGCGTGGCGGTCTGCAGTTCGCGCTGCAGCGGCGACGGTGCGCGATGTGGTGGCAGCAATGGGTGCGTGCAACTGCTATAGCGGTGTGCGTTGCAGCGGAGGGTGCGCGTTGCTGCGGTGATGGGAGGTACGCACGTTGTGGCGGCAGCGAGATGTTGCGGCAGTGTGTGCGGGTGTTTGCGCAGCAATGGCCGTGTGCGCAGCTGCATGCGCTTCTGCGGTAGTGCGTGCTGCTGTGCGCGCGGCTGTAGCGGAACGTGCGGTTGCTGTTAAGAATACTAGGCAAGAATGAGTAGATTAGGTCAAGATGGGGGTACAAGGCTAGAATGTCGAGAGAAATTCTGTACCCCCTAAAGCTAGCCCCAACACAGCCTAACTAACAATAAACATATAGTTTGACACACCCCCATAGGCGAAATGGGGGATAGCCAGAGCAAAGACAATGGTCACAAGACCAGTCAAGAGAAGAAACAAAGCACAGCTCAGGGTGGATCACAAAGTCACCACACACACTGAGCACAAGCAAGAGGCCACAAGGCCAGTTCACATGCAGAGCACAAGCAATACAGTGATCACAACCTAGCAGGTGTAAGCATACAGGAATATATATATATATCACAGTACAGGCAAAGCCTACAGCAAGTGAGGAAACGTAGGCACAAGGCCCAACAAGGTACAAAAGCGCTGATGATCACCAGGCGGAAGTGCCTTGGTGAATATATCAGCTGTGTTGGCCCGAGTGGCCACGTAAGCAAGACGAAGCTGACCACGCTGCTGCAACTCTCGAGCCAGGAAGTAACGCAGAGCGATGTGCTTGTGCTCCAGTCTGTGCTCCTGACACAAGGCAATGGCGGCCTTGTTGTCGACGTACAGCACTGGAGGAGAACGAGGCCGCTCTCCCAGGTCGGTCAGCAGGTAGGTGAGCCAGCGTAACTCCTGTGCAGCCATGGCTGTGGCGTAGATCTCAACCTCACAACTGGAGCCGAGAACGGAAGACGAGCGTGTAAAACGCCAAGAAACAGAGCCAGAGCCAAGGCTGAAGGTGTAACCTTGTGACGACCTCTGCGTAGCCTGGTCGTCAACCCAAGAAGCGTCCGAGTGACCAGTGAGGACAACGTCGCCCCGCCCTCCAAGCACGAGCCCCATGCCTGATGTACTGCACAAGTAGCGCAGTACCCTCTTCGCAGCATCCATGTGCACCTTTCGGTGTCGACCAGGAGCCACGTAGCGAGCCAGAAGGCCAAGAGGGTACGCAAGGTCAGGACGAGTGCAGGTCATCAGGTACATGAGGCAGCCAACTAACTCTGGGTAAGGACCACTCGGCTCTACGGACTCGTCCGAAGGTGGAGCTGAGAGCGAGTGACCTGTAGCCAGAGGAGTGGCCTGTGCTGAGGACCAGGTGAAGCCGAAGCGCTGAAGGACCTGCTGCACCATGTGTGACTGAGTCAGTGTGATGGTGCGGCGTGCTCTGTCCCGGGTGATCTGCAAGCCAAGGTAGCTGCGCAGCTCACCCAGGTCTGTGCACGTGTGTCTCTTCTGCAGCTCCGACTTCACCAGGGCGAGAGCCTCAGTGTCAGCAGTGGCAAAGACCAAGTCGTCGACGTACACGAGGATGTAGAACGGCGGCAGCGAAGTGTCAGTGCGCAGAAACAGTGACGGGTCAGCAGTCGACGGAGCAAACCCAAGAGCCGCAAGTGTCGTCCTCAGTGTGTCGTGCCACTCACGCGGCGCCTGACGGAGACCGTAGACTGGCCGCCGGAGGCTCCACTGGGTACCAGGAGGGAACGACCCAGTGAAGCCAGGAGGGCGGCGCAGCCAGATCTCCACGTGCAAGCTGCCCTGTAAGAAAGCAGTGCTGAAGTCAAGAGAGTGAAGCTCGTAGTCACGCTGAGCAGCAACGTGCAGCAGCACCTGAAGAGTGGTCATCTTCGGGGTGGGGGAGAAGGTCTGAAAGAAGTCAACTCCCTCTCGCTGACTGAAACCTCGAGCAACGTAACGAGCCTTGAAGACAGGCGGAGAACCTGGCGGCCGCTTCACCCTGAAAATCCACATGCCACTGACGATGTTCGCCCCAGGAGGGGGAACCTCGTCGACGTAGGTGCCTGTGGACTTCCAGGATGCCATCTCTGCGTCCATGGCTGTCTGCCACTGAGAGGAGTACTCACCCGCGATCGCCTCAGCGTAAGAGCGCGGGGTCGGGATGTCTGGAGCATCCGGGTCTCCCTCAGGGGCAAGCAGCATGGACACGAGATGAGGCGCAGCGGCTGCAAGACACTCAAGGTCCTCCTGCCTGTCCTCAAGGACGTCCGTGCCGAGAGCACACTCACCCCCGACGGACGGAGGACAGAAAGACTCAGACTCAGCAACAAGACTAGCGGCGTAGTCTAGACGACAGGCAGCAGCAAAGTCGACAAGCTCAGCTACTAGGGCAGACGCAGCAGTGGACTCAAACGACGGGTCAGTGACAACAGTGGCTAACAGACGTGTGACCGTAGGGTGCTCAGTACGAAACTGGTCAGACTCAGGGGTCAGCAGCGACAGGCAGAGAGGACTCAGGAGGGGACGGAAAAGGAACACAAGGCGAAGAAGAGGAAAGACGACGGACTACAAGGTGGGTGCCTGGAACAGCCCACTGACGCTGACGAGGAACACGACGACCAGAACGGACAGGCGAGATAGGATGCGACGCAGGCTCACGACGCTCAGCAAGACCTCCTGACTGCTCAGTGTAAGGAGAAGGAGCAGGCAGGGGTGAGCCAGGCTGTAATGGAAGACCAGTAGACGACGGGAGGCTAAGAACCTGGCGAAGCACGGAGGCAGGCGGTGGTAGAGACGACGGAGAAGGCGGAGCAAAGAACAGGCGTGGCTGTGCAGCGCCACCAGCACCAGGGGCTCCAACACCCTCAGCAGCTCCAGCACCCCCAGCAGCTCCAGTACCTCCAGCAGCTCCAGCACCCTCAGCAGCTCCAGCACCCTCAGTAGCTCCAGCACCCTCAGCAGCTCCAGTACCCTCAGCAGCTCCAGAACCCTCAGCAGAAGCACCCCCAGAACCAGCACCTCTAGTCCCAGGGTCACCAGCCTCAGTGCCTCCAGCAGTAGCACCCCCAGACCCAGGGTCTCCACCAGGAGTGCCCTCAGGCTCAGCAGCACCTCCAGCCCCAGCAGCTCCAGTACCTCCAGTACGAGCACCTCCGAGACCAGCACCACTCCCAGCTCCAGTAACGGCAGTAGAAGTACCTCCAGCAGCAGAGCCCCGAGCTCCAGAAGCGCGACCCTGACGGCGACCGTACCAGTCGTGCAGCTGCTGTGGGGTGAGAGGTACACGCGCACGAAGACGGGTACTCCAAGGAGACCGCGGAGCAGCAGTCTCAGCACCCCCAGACTCAGCACCCCCAGGCTCCGCACACGCAGGCTCAGCACCCCCAGACTCCGCACCCCCAGGCTCCTCACACGCAGGCTCTGCACCCCCAGGCTCAGCACCCCCAGTCTCAGCACCCCCAGGCTCCTCAGGCTCAGGCTCCGCACCCCCAGGCTCAGCACCCCCAGACACAGCACCTCGAGCAGGACTACCCCCAACAGGACCTGAGTCACCAGTGACCTCCACAGGCGCAGGCACGGGAGGGTCTACCTGAGAAACACCTGAAGGAGCAGGACCTGGCGCGGGGAGGGGGTCTACCTGGGGAGGACCTGGAGCGAGAAAGAGCGGCGGGGGGGGGGGGGGGCGAGGGGCAGTGCGGTAGGGAAAGAGACGGTAAAAGGGGACGGACTCGTCAAAGGTGACGTCATGAGACGCAAAGACACGGCGCATGGCTGGGTCGTAGAACTGCCAGCCAGGCGCGTCAGGGACAAAGCCAAGGAAGACGCAGGGAATGGCGCGAGGGGAGAGCTTGTCCGCAGTGGTATCGCGAACAAAGGCACGGGCACCCCAGACGCGGAAACGCGACGCACCGCCAACCTCCCCCGTCCAACGCAGTGTGGGCGACGTCTCCGGTACGGAGACACGGGGCCAGAGGTTGAGCTGATGTGCGGCGTACCTGACCGCAAACGGCCACAGAAAATGGGGGGCAGCCGCATGGATCATGGAGGTACGAGCGACCTCCATGACTAAGCCAATGCGGCGCTCAGCAACCCCATTCTGCTGCGGAGAGGCCGGAAGCGTGAACGTCTGGCGGATGCCGTGCTCCGCACAGTAGGCTGCCAAGAGGTCTGAGGAGAACTCACCACCTCTGTCAGAGGGCAGACGAAGGAGAGGAAAGTCCGACTGGAACCGCTCGCGGAGCTGGAGACGAACAGCGCGGATCCAGGGGATCAAAACATCAGGGACGTCCCCCTTGCGCTGCAAGAGGAAGACCGTGGTGTAACGCATGTAGTCGTCGACGACCAGCAGGAAGTACCGCTCGTGGCCCTGTCCACGGACGCGGGCTGGGCCCCACACGTCCAGGTGGAGAGTCTGCAGTGGGGCCTCTGTGGGAGGGAACGAGGAGGAGTGAGGAGCGGCGCGCTGCCGCCCCTCGACACAAGGAATGCAGGGTGGCGCAGGCGAGGGAGGGAGGGCACGCAGAGACCTGGGAAGGCCAGAGACCAGGAAGCGAGAGTGCATGCTCCGAAGGCGAGGTAGGGAGGGGTGACCAATGCGGTGGTGCCACAGGAAAGTGTCGTGCGACAGTCGGCGACACTCACACTGGGTAGCTACCTGAGCAGACGCGTACAGCTGGGGAGACAAAGGGGTGTAGCGCGACGCAGTTGTGAGGATCTAGGATCGAGCTCAGAAAAGAGAATTGTAATTGAATGATTCACCTGGGTATAACACGAGGCTATGTATAGTCTCGACACAAGGCCAGTTACCCAGGTGTAACGCGAATGTTCTGAGGGTCGCGAAGCGTCCCGAACAGAACCTTCCCGAACTCAGTAGAAAGCAATTCGGTGGAAACCGAATAGGCTTGAGTTCGGTACACGTAACCTGGTTCGGTGCTATAACTACAATAAAGTATAGGAATGCACCTAACCTAGGAAATCAAGCATATCTATGCATGATAAAATAGACCCAAGCTAGATATAGCATAATAAATTCTAGGCAAGCTAGCAAAGCCAGCATAAGCCGTCGTACTCTCACACGTCCCCCCCTCAAAGCTGGGTGGCGTGAGATACACCCTGCTTGACAAGATAGTCCTTGAGAGCACGGCGTGCGTTGCCCATATCAGCTTCTGCAACCCAACTGTCCTCAGTGGGGTCGTATCCCTTCCAGCGGATCAGGAACTCGAGGGTCTTGCCGCCGCGGCGCCGATGAGTGAGAACACGCTCCACTTCGTACTCGGGTTCATCCTGTATGAGAACAGGTGGTGGTGGTGGCGGTAGCTGCCGTCCCTGGAACTGTTGGTTGGGGTCCTTGTAGGGCTTCAGTAGCTGAACATGGAAAGCGTTGTGAAGCTTCCATGTATCTGGTAAGCGCAAGCGGAATGTTACTGGTGTCACCTGTGCCTCAACGAGAAAAGGACCACAGAAGCGAGGCCGGAGTTTGGGTGGGAGGTGAGACAGGTTCAAGTTGCGCGTGTCAAGAAGCACCTGATCTCCGACTGCTACTGAGTGATCTCGTCGCTGACGATCGGCATACTGCTTCTGGGAGGTCTGCATCGTGATGAGTCGTCGCTGAGTCTTCTCCCATAGCTGCTGCATGGTGGTGACGAAGTCATGTGCGGCTTGGACGTGGGCCGGTGTGGTTGGCTGCTGTGGTGTGAGTGGTTCCCGTCCGTAACACAGGAAGAAAGGAGTTTTCCCTGTGGCCGCATGTGATGCGTTGTTGTAAGCGAACTCTAGGGTCGGTAACTGTGTGTCCCAGTGGCAGACGTCGTCCTTGCAAGCTGTGCGCAGTAACTGTTCAACCACCTGATTGAGTCGCTCTGTCTGTCCGTCAGTCTGGGGGTGGGTATGCTGAAGACATTGCAAGTTTTGTCCCCAACAGTCCCATGAGCTCCTTCCAGAACTTACTGGTGAATTTGGGGTCTCTGTCTGAGATGAGTGTAGCGGGGATGCCGTGGATGGTGATGATGCAGTCGAAGAAGAGGCGAGCAGTTGCTTCAGCTGTAGCTGTGGCGTTGGTCGGTATAAAGTGACCCATTTTGGAGAACTTATCGATGACTACGAGGATGGAATCATGGCCCCGTGAGGTCGAAGGAAGTCCCGTGATGAAGTCAAGGCTAACAACTTGCCATGGCTGCTCCGGTACGGGTAGAGGCTGAAGTAACCCTGCTTTTTTCTGCTTGCTGCTCTTCATCCGCTGGCACGTGTCGCACGAGGTGACGAACTGCTGCACGTCTGCTGCCATCCCGGGCCAGTAGTAATACTTCGCTATCCCTGCTAACGTCTTGTTGCTCCCGAAATGTCCCGCGTAAGGTACGTCGTGAAACTCCTCCAAGAGGATCTGCCGTAGCGGGGCATAATTTAGTACCCAAATCTTTCCTGAACCCTTCCTTACAGCTAAGTCTTTCTCCCACTGTAACAGCTTCTTGGTCTGTGCTGTAGCGATCTCTGCGTCCACGGAGTACCCATGTTGGAATAGACCCTTGAGCAGAGGGTTCATCCCGTCGAGCTGGATGTCTGCTACATGACCGGGGCGGCTCAATGCGTCTGCCTTGTTGTGTAGCCCGGGCTTGTAGACGATGTCGTAGTGGAAGTGAGTTTCCAAGAAGTCCACCCACCGCAACTGTCGTCGTGAGAGCGTCGGCTGCGACTTCAGGTATTTGAGACTGCAGTGGTCAGTATAGACTATAGTCTTGGCTCCCTCTAGGTAACACCTCCACGCCTTGAAGGCTATAACTATCGCTAAGGCTTCCTTGTCATGGATGGGGTAGTTCAGTTCTGCTCCGTGTAGCTTCTTACTAAGGTAGGCGATGGGCTGCAAACCGCGTCCGTGATCCTGCATCAGTACTGCTCCGACTGCTTGGTCACTAGCGTCTGCTTCCACCACGTAGTCCTTGTCTGGATCCGGTAGGATGAGTACTGGCGCTGTAGTCAGTGCTATCTGTAGCTGCTCCATGGCTTGCTGATGAGGAGTATCCCATTTGTAGGGCGTATCCTTTTTCAGTAGGTCGGTCAGTGGCGCTGCTATCTTAGCATACTGCGGCACGAACCTGTTGTAGTAGTTGGCGAAGCCTAGGAACTGCTGTAACTCCTTCGCGTTCTCCGGTACTTTCCACTTCTTGACGGCTTCGATCTTCCGCGGGTCCACGTGTACGCCCTCGGCACTCACCATGTGCCCGAGAAACTGCACCTTCTTCAGGGCGAAGTCGCTTCTCGACAGCTTCACGTAGAACTGGTTTTTCCGCAGGATCTCGAACACCTTCCATAGATGCTCCACGTGCTCCTTCATGTTCTTGGAGTAGATGAGAATGTCGTCCAGGTAAGATGCAAACGTAGATGTGATTCATCTCCGCCTGGAACGTTGTTGGTGCGTTGCAGAGTCCGAACGGCATCACCAAGTATTCGTAGGAGCCGTATCTGGTACGGAACGCCGTCTTGTGGACCGAGTTGTCCGCCATCTTGATCTGCCAGTAACCCGACCGTAGGTCCAGCTTCGAAAAGACTGTTGCACCACGCAGTTGGTCCAGTAGGTCGTCTATGCGCGGTATGGGGTATTTGTTTTTAACTGTCTGTTTGTTCAGTGCGCGGTAGTCGATGCACATCCGTAAACTGCCGTCTGGTTTTGGAGTGAAGAGAAGTGATGCACCGTAGGGAGAGGTGGATGGGCGGATCAGTTGTCTGTCCAGTAGATACTCTATCTGTTTCTTCATGTCTGTCAGCTCGGTCGGACTCAGTCGGTATGGTGCGCGTGAGATGGGTTTTGCACCTGGTTCCTCCACGATCTCGTGCTCGTGGGTGCGTGCAGGGGGTACGCTTGCAGGTAGGTCGTCGGGCATTATATCCTTGTACTGCTCCAAGACCTCCTTCACTGCTGCAGGTAGCTTCGAACTCGGCTTCTCCTCCTCTGCTGCTGCCATAACCAGTGCTAGGTAGCCCGTGTTACTCTCGTTCACCGTCCGTTCGAACCGTGCCAGTGTCGTTTCAGGAACGCTCCCTGTATCCGTCCAGCTTCGCAGTGCTATCCGCTTCCCGTTGTTGTAGATGCACGCCTTCCTGTTGACCCAGTCGATCTCGGGGTTGAACCGCTTCAAGAAATCTCGCCCCAAGATGAAATCTGATCCCTTGATGTTTGTGATCGGCAATGTCGGCTTCCACCTCAGCGCCCCTATGTGCAGCTGCAGTGATGCTTCGCCGTGGATGGGAAGTTTCGTACCGTCCACCATTGTTGCCGTGAACGTGGTCTCCTCGGAACATTCCCCAATTTTCTCCAACGTCTCGCGGTCGCACACCGAGTGAGACGCACCGCTGTCCACCAGTGCCTGGAGGCGTGGCCCGTTGCAGATCACCTCGAGTAGTAGTGGTTGTTGCTGCTCCGAGTAACCGTAGATGGTCTTGCTTATAGGATCATAGGGTACGTCAAATAGATCATCCCTCGGTCCTGCGCTCGAAGGTGCTGACGCCGTATCAGTTTTCAACTGAGTTGGGTTAGAAGGATTTATCCGAGGCCGGTTCAGCTTCGTCTTGGCCTGGAAGCTTCCCTTAAGCCTTTGCAGCTGTGTAGGCTTCTCCTGTGGGCAATGGGGAGCCTTAACACTATGCTGCGGGGAGAGAATATTAACTCCTTGGAACCCACGACCCATTTCAACGCTCCGGAGTGGTATGCCCAACTTCTCAGGTACCTGAATAATGTCTGAAGGCTTTTTCTTGGCCTTGAAATCTCCCCTGAATTTTTTAAAGGCTTGAAAACCTCGAGAGGGAATATTCTTACTCTCGGGGGTGTTCAGCTGGAGTTTCCCGGTCGGTGCAGAGTCTTGTTTCGCGGAGCCACCATTTGTCTCGGCGATTTCCCCTGTTGCCGGCCGGTCATGGCGTTTTAAATTCACGCCATCATGTCCTCCTTTTTTCGCCATCGTGGATGTCGCACTGTTGTTGCCCTGCAGCTCCGCTCGTGCCTTCTTCATTTTCCAACACGACAAGAATCGATGTCCTGCTGCGCCGCAAAATTCGCACTTCTCATATTTTGTCGGCCGCTGCTTCGCGTCGATCTTGTCGATATCCATCGGGTCGGCGGTCGTGGGTGGTGCCGATCGCTTCGTGCCAAATGATCGGTTCGGCACGTGGCGTCGTGTCTCGGGTTCACATCGCATCAGCGCATCGAATCGCTCTGCTGCACACACCATGTCGCGGTAGTTGTTGTAGTTCGCGGCAATCACCTGTCGGCGGACTTCCATTTTTAGCCCCTCAGTATACGCTTGGATTTTTTCCCCTTCGGTCAGGTCGAAAATTCGGTTGAAGAGGCTTTCCATCTGCTGCATGTACTGTGTTACACTGCCGAACTGTTTATGCCGATGAATCTGCTGCCGCGCCATGTAACTGGAGTTGATTGGTTCGAAACGTTGAATTAAAGCTTCCCGAAACTGCGTCCATGACCCCTCGCCTCGGATCTTATTGCTGTTGTAAATCCACTCGAGCGCCGGGCCTCGTAACAGTGTTGCTGCGAGCCGAATCCGCATTGCATCGTGTGTCGGGGTCGTACAGCCAACGGCCTCGAAGTAAATTTCGAGGGTCGCAATGAATCGACGGACGTCGGTGTCTTTCGCATTCGGATTGAATGTTTCCGGTAGCCTCTGACGTGTTGCCTCAAGATTCACTGTAGCCGCTGCCGCTGCTGCTGGGTGAAGTGTCGGTATCGCCGCTGCTGCTGCTGACGTCGCTGCTGCATTCGCCGCTGCGTTCGCTGCTGCCATGGTGGCTACCGACTGGTTCGCGAGAAGCTCCTCTATTCGCTGGAGTGCCGCTCGCGTCTGGTCCAAGCCAGTGTGTAACTCCGTAATTTTTCGTACGGAATTATCACCATTTTCCTCCATTTGGCGATTTACAGGAAGATTTGCGTCGGAAATAATTGAATTTTAGGCGCTGGTCATCTTACTGTGAGTCGAATCGAATGTAGAAATGACGAGTGCTGATTCTGTAAGTCGCATAATTCTCCCTTAGTCGAAATACGCGTCCGATCTCGGCCGTTGAGAAGAAATTCGATCCGACGCTTCAAATTCCAAGTTTTTTGGGCGAAATTTTCAGGGCCGTTGAGATTCGAATCGATCCGACGGTCGAAATTCCAACTTTTTCGCCACTGGACCTGAGGACTGTTCGAAAAACCGGTTCGAGGGGGACGTCAAAAAATAGCGCGGAAATGGTTTACGTACCCGTAATCGGCGCTTTCCGTCGTCGCCCCCGCGGTTTAAAAGCTAGGTTTTAGCGGTCGAAAGACTTCGCGTGTAAACAGGCTCTGATTACCAAGTGTGAGGATCTAGGATCTAGCTCAGAAAAGAGAATTGTAATTGAATGATTCACCTGGGTACAACACGAGGCTATATATAGTCTCGACACAAGGCCAGTTACCCAGGTGTAACGCGAATGTTCTGAGGGTCGCGAAGCGTCCCGAACAGAACCTTCCCGAACTAAGTAGAAAGCAATTCGGTGGAAACCAAATAGGCTTGAGTTCGGTACACGTAACTTGGTTCGGTGCTATAACTATAATAAAGTATAGGAATGCACCTAACCTAGGAAATCAAGCATATCTATGCATGATAAAATAGACCCAAGCTAGATATAGCATAATAAAGTCTAGGCAAGCTAGCAAAGCCAGCATAAGCCGTCGTACTCTCACAGCAGTGGTGAGGGTGTACAGACTGGACCCAGGCGCACGTGTGAACGTGGCCAGGTGGCGGCCTGTCCGGGAGCACGTGCAGATCGCCACACGCTGTCCTCCAGGAGTAAAGGTGTCAACCCAGTGATCCTGAACGACGGCGTTGCTCACCAGGTTCGTAGAGAACAAGGGGAGGTGGAGACCTGACAGCTCACCAGACGGGACCGCCGGACACGGAAGCACAGTGGTGGACCGTGCAAGCACTGGGCCCCCAGAGGGGTCAGCCAGTGAGGCAGGGACAGGACGACGAAGGGGAGTGACTGTGGTGCTATCACGAAAGAAACAGCGGAAGCACCGGAGTCAAGTGTAAAGGTGTGCAAGGCCTGAGCGGACGCAGTACCAGGGAGAGCAGACTCACTAGCACCTAGGGCTGCAGGCGCTATACCTGGGTCTATACCGGGGTCAGGCGGCACACACAAGTAACAGTCACCCTCAGCACTAACAGTCAATGCATACATGACAGCAAGGATTACATCATAATCAAGATCAAAGATAGGTACATCACGCCTAAGCAAATCTGCCCAGTTGGGGAATTCAGCAGCATCAGGAAACTTGGCGCGCCAGGCGTCGCTGAGCCGAGCGAAGCAGCGGTACTCAGTGTGAAAGCCGTTGCATGGGCGACCCTTACGGGGACCAGTGAGAATGACATAGGGGCAGCGACCAGGACCCCCAGACGCCCCACGCCCGGCATACCAGTCATGGAGCTGCTGAGAAGAGGGGGTCTGGCGCTGCTGCTGCTGCTGCTGCTGCTGCTGCTGCTGCTGGCCACCACTGGAACTCCCCTTATGGCTGGTCCCACTCCCGCCCCCACCTCCACTGCCACCACCACTGCCTCCTCCCCCACTACCTCCGCTGCCACCTCCACCACTCCCGGTTCCACCACCGCCCCACCCACCTCCTCCACCCCCACGACCACCCCCACCACCGCCACCGCCACCACCCCCGCCGCCTCCACCACCGCTCCCGCCACCGCCACCGCCACCACCCCTGCCACCCTTGCCGCCCCTGCCACCGCCGCGCTTCCCACTAGGAGCGGAAGTCGCTGCAACCTTCTCAGCACCGAGGAGGTCGACTGCAGCAGCAGCTGAGGCGTAGGAGGGGGCAAGAGGGGAGGGGGAGCACCCCTCAAAGAGGGGAGTGCGTGGAGTGCCACGGGCAGCACCTACAGCGAGGATGTTCTTCTCTGCTGCTAGGAGCTGCTGCTCGAAGTCGGCTAGCGTGATAGTGGTAGGGTCCTTGGCGAGGAAATGGTCCCTTACCGAGCTAAGAGTGTCAGGGAGGCGAGTGACGAGGATGTAGAGGGTAAAGTACAGCGGTGGGGTGTTCGTGGCTAGCAACTCGTCGGTAAGAGCGGCACGAAAGCGGGCGTCACTAGCGCGGAGGTGAGAGATGAGGTCCTCAGCGGTGGAAAACGAGGACAGGTCGGGGAACAGGTAGGGCAGGATGAGGCGTCCTACGGCTGCAGTGGCTGGGGAGGAATAGCGCGCAACTACAGCGTCATATAGCGCCTTAGCAGTCTTGTGCTGACTAAAATGCGTGCGCTCAGTGATCGGCAGGTGGTTACGGATAGCGAGGCGCGCAGCAGCATCGCGAGTCTGCCACTGTGAGCGGTCAAGAACAGGATCAGTGGCAGTAGGGGCAGCGGCAGTGCCTGACGCGTGATCGAACAGAGAAACGCCGTCTTTGGCATCCGTCATAAGAAATAGCTGCAGGTCGTCAAGCCAAGTGGCAAATTCTATCGGGAGACCGTCAGGCTCAAACGTGAGAACGTTAAGCGTCGCCATTACAGCAGCGTAGGCAAAGGCAACAGACTACAGCAGCTATCAGGCTCACAAGTCAGGCTGGTGCAATGGATGCAAGGCGCAAGGCAGGCAGGCAGGCCAGCAGGCAGGCAGGCAGGCCAGTAGGCAGGCAGGCAGGCCGGCAGGTGCAAGGCAGGAAGGTGCAAGGCAGGAAGGTGCAAGGCAAGGCAGGCGCAAGGCAGGCAGGCAGGCCAGTAGGCAGGCAGGCAGGCCGGCAGGTGCAAGGCAGGAAGGTGCAAGACAAGGCAGGCGCAAGGCAGGGCAGCAAGCGCACAGGGCGAGGCGACAGCGTGCAGACAGGGCAGAGCGCAGCAGCGACAGGCTGCGCGGGGCTGCAAGCTGCGCGCGGCTGCGGGCTGCTCGGGGCGACGTGCTGCGCGCGGCTGCAGGCTGCGCGCAGCGGCGGGCGGCGGGCTGCGCGTGGCAACGGGCTGCGCGCGGCTGCAGGCTGTGCGCGGCGTCGGGCGGCAGGCTGCGGGCTGCGCGCGGCTGTAGGCGACGGGCGGCTGAGGCGGGCAGCGCGACGCACTAAGCTGCAGCGGGCCGTTCGCGAGGTGCAGCAGTGGGGCGCGCTAAAAAAAAAAGAATTTTAACGGGCGCGCGCAGCCGAGGCGCGCGCGGGCAGCAGGCAAGGCAGGTAAGGCTGTAGGGGCAGACAATGGTGGGCCCGAATCTCAGGTCTTAAGGACTTATTGCTCTAGTTACCATGTTAAGAATACTAGGCAAGAATGAGTAGATTAGGTCAAGATGGGGGTACAAGGCTAGAATGTCGAGAGAAATTCTGTACCCCCTAAAGCTAGCCCCAATACAGCCTAACTAACAATAAACATATAGTTTGACAGATGCGAGCGCTGCTACGGTTGTACGTGCTAAGGATGGCTGGCTGGCTGGCAACGGCTGGCGAGGATATTGAGAGTGACTGGCTGGCTGGCGCTAGGAACGAGCAAGTGAGGTATAGTCTAGGCCTAAGATGTTAAAGCATCGGAATGGGTGTGATTAGTAGGAAATGAGATACAAGTATGCAACCCCAGAAGGGATGTAACCTCAAGGGAATGCCCCACTATAGCCTAACACGCAAATGTAACATTTGACATACTCTAGCCTAGCACTATTTTCCCGGGAATGCAATATATGCTATGTTGGCAAGTTCTTGATACAAACAGCAAAGGTTTTGGGTTTAGAAGAATTTTCAGTGGGAGGTTGATATGAGGTTATCTTGATACGAGGATAGGAAAACACTCTTAGAAGAGCTTACCGCATACAGAGATCCTCTAGCATAATCAGACAATTATGCAAATGCAACTACAATGGGCGGCTAAATGCTATCAATGAAGGTCCGCACTTTCACCATCTTGTTGAAGCACACACGCCGTTCGTTCTTGAGTAACTGCGATGAAGAGGGCCTCCTACCATTGCACGTGCTGCAACCAGGGATAGGAACCTTCTAACTTGATAAGTCTGAAATTAAACTCTTGCCATTCCCGTTAGAGCTGGGTTTTGCAGGTGATGGCAGAGAGATGGGCTTTGAGGACGACAGCAGGGACATAGGTGGGGAAGACAAAGGAGGAGGAGACAAGAGAGCAGGAGAGAGGGGTGATGTCGCTGACAAGGAGGCACAGGAAAAGCCACCGTGAGGCGACGTCAACGAGCAGGTTGCCGCATTTTGCGGAGACTGTTTCCCCACAGAAGATTCTCGCCGTAACCCGTCCGGTGACTGTACAGCCACGTAGGCTCGTGGGAAGGGCGACAAGGGAGACACTGCTGTTGTGGCCTGTCCCTGCACCTGCCCCTGCCCTGTCACTCCAGAAGTCTCCATCATTGCTTCCACTGACCGGGTGCGCCGGTGCCGGGAAAGGCGCTGTCTCCCCATAGTATCAGAGCCATCCCTCCGATCTCGTCGCCCTATGGCTTCGGAATGGCTGTGACTTCGTGGCCACAAGGAATTAGAGCCACAGCTCTGATCCGGCCGCCCCATTGGTTGGGCAGGAAGCGGTGACGTGGCACCAGCAGCAGCGGCGGCAGCGGGAGTGGCGGCGGCAGCGGAAGGTGCAGAATATTGCCCTGCAGACGGGCGGGGCAGGCGTGGTAGGTCACAACGTTCTTCTGCACTGCGTGTGTTATCTTCAACAGCAGGACAACGCGTAACCCTGTCATTAGCACCATGATGAGTAATATCCCCGTCAGTAGCACCACCATGATAAGCAATATCCCCATCGCCGCCGGCTGTTAGCGCATCACCATTCGTTGACAGGATAGGCCGCATGTCCGACAAGCCGGCGTGACGCGCCATCACGACCGTCGACGCCGGTCGTTCGGACGGATCCAGGCCGTCGATTCGGACTGCAGGCTGGGACGACGAGCTGCACGCACGGTAGCGGCGAGAAGATGACGCGACTGCGAGCATTCTGGTCGGCTCTTCAGAAGGAGAAAAGCTCATACGAGTCGTAAAAAACCACTGACTCGGTTCAAGGTCAGGGAAAAGGTAACCTCCGGATGAGGAACCGCGCGGGAAAGAAGGGTTTTCAAGGTGGGTCAGTAGCGAGTCTCTCCCTGTGTGCGTGTCAAGTGTTCGGAGCTGGTAAGAGCTTCCTGAACAAGAATGCGCAAGTGGCTGGTTCTGTAATTCCCTTAGTACTATGTTGCGTCGCTTAGGAGAGAACTCGATGCTGGCCAAAAAAAATGCCAAAAGGGTTCTTCCCGTCGAATCGGTATTTTCGACCGCGAAACAGAGGAGAGGAGAAAGTCTGTCTCGTCATATTGCGGTTCATAAAATGGATTACCTATGACCAGTGGTTCGATTTGATCGCCATTATGAAAACTGTGCGGCAGAAGCAGACTCAATGGCACTAACAGTACGAAGGACGCAAGACAGCTGCATAGAAAAGCTGTTTTAGGACTCGGCTACACTACCAATAGCTGCCGATCTGGAAAAATCATCATCCACAGGATAAGCTTAGCGTATCTACGCCGTAGTGTTGTCATTCGCCAATTAAAGTTGGTGGTTAATCTGATGCTAGAAAAGTGTGAAGGTAAGAACAGACTGGAACAAGGTTAGGCAGCAAAGTAGCAAAAAGCAACAGCCGCTGTGATTCGTCGCCGAAAGCAGCCCTGACTGAAACGGCAGATTTGCTTCGCCGAGGTGTACCGTAACTAAGCAATCTGTGCAGCGTGCACGGCACTGCACCACAATCCACGCCGAGGACTGCGGCGACTTTAACGCTCCTTATACCATCCAGATCATACACCTAGCTGGCTTCTACTGCTGGAAGGACGACGTTTGACGACCGCTGTCAAACGCCATGAGTTGCTAGTACGCTAGGGCGGGTTGTTGACATTCTGTTCGGTTCAAGCGGTTGAGTGCGATATCGAGTTCGTTGAGCTGGAATTGGAGTTGAGGTTGTGAGGTTCTTAGGGCGTGTATGAAGTGGCGCCTTTGGGTGGCAATGAGGTGGTTGGCAAGAGGCGCCAAGTGGAGTTGTTCATGGTTGTGGGTGGGAGAGGCGGTGGTGGTCGGTAAATACCCGTGGGTGGGGATAACAAATCTCTCGTTCCTCGGTTGTGTGGTGTGTGGAATTCCGTTCCATGAAACAACGAGCATGGAGAGAAATGTCAACCTTGTGAGTTTGTGACACGTGAAGAAGAAACGAAGGGTAGTGGCATTGCGGCTCAAACATGTGTGTGCAGATCGAACACATTGGGGGCGAGCGAAAGCCGTTGATAGGTTGGATCACCAAGGGGACCAACCACTCTCGAGGTGCCACGCGGCCTCTCGAATGCGTTTTGGGCATGACAGCTCAGTAGAGCATCACAGTTAGCTGGATGACAGTACTGTACACGTACTAGTGACTCCTGCCCTGAAAGTGAAACAGAATTCTCCCAAGCTGGGGCACAGCTGAGGGCGCACACGTGATTTCCTCGTTTTCCAGCTTTTCGCTTGTATACGGTTCTGTCAGAGCCACGTGCAAGGGCTGAATCACCAGCACTTACAGAACAACATATGCAAACTAGGAATAAGTAATCACGTATACTTCAACCTGCTAACATAAAAAGCCCTCCCACCATCAACTTCTCTTCACATCCATTTCAGTCCAGCTCACAACCAGCAAAGAACATTGCATGACACCTGTAAGATTATACCATACAACATTTTTCCCTGAGGCATGGATGAGATTCAGCAGTGGAAAATTGTCGTTGATGGAAATGAATAGCAAAAGAGGCATTCCAGCCAGAGACCATGGCATGGCAAAAGAGCGCATGTAACATGTTGCTATGTGTCTACTACACTGCTGCAAGCGCATTGCGAAGGGAGCGCTGCTAGAGTTTTACAAGATTGCTGTTAGAGTTGACTTGACTGCTGCTTAAGTGCTGTTGTGTTGTCTCGTCGGGTCCTACATCAGGACCAAAGCGAAACCTTAGCTGCTGTTCACCAATCTCCTCCCCACCCCACTCATCCATCGCAATTTCCACCTCACAGGACTCTCAGCCTTCCCTTCTCACTCAATGTTCTCGTATATCCTTGCTCATTCCTCTCACTCTTCCAAGATCCAGTTTTTATGCACACACTCTCTCTCACTCCTACCACTACTACCTCTTCCTCTCATGCATCGCACCCCCACTTATGCCACACACTCTCATGACCCTTCAACGCATCCCCTTCTCCCCTCTCACTCGTCTCTTCCTCATTACTCCCTCGCTCCTCTCATTCATCCCCTCCCCACTTCTGCCGCACGCTCTCCTCTCTCTTCCCCGCATCGCCCACATCCCCACCGTCCGCAGCAGCACCAGCAGTGGCGGCACGGGGGGTGTAGATCTCCTGCTGCTGCGAGCGCGGCCCCTTAAAGCCCCGAAGCACGAAGAGAATGCAGTTGACTAGGAAGGCCACAATTCGAAGGCCCTGCGTGAACAGCAAGTACTGTTCGGGTAGGGTGGAAGATTCAGGGTTTGGGTTTTGAGTGGGGCAGGAAAGGGAGGTTGGGGGTAGGGGGTGTTGGGGGGAGAAGAGGGAGGAAAGGGGAGGGGAGGGGAGCGAAGGGGATTAGAGGGGAGGAGAGAGGAGGGGACGGATGGAAAGAGGCAGAGAGGACAGTTGACGAGAAGAAAAAAACTTGATATATTTGGTAACAAACAAATGGAACTGAAACGCACAAAAGGTCCATGAGACCACAAACAATCAAAAGAGAGGAGGGGGGGCCGGGGGAGAGTAGTGTTGCAGATTCCCATAGCAGAAACGTTACAAATCCCCCCAAACACACTCACAGTGATCGGAGTTTACTTTTGTGATGACTCAAAAAGAAGGTAGCGTAACACCAAGCAGGCTCTGTTTGCAGCTTATGACTTTTGAGTCGACTCAAAAGTCAGCAGGCTGTGTTTGCAGCTTCGTCTCGTCCCACAGCTCATCTCTCCGCCTCTCCTTCCCCTTCCCCCCCCCACACAGGTACTTAGGCATATTTCAAACCACATCTCAAAACGCGGTGACAATGCCAAGCACAATCATAAAGAGCAGAACATGCTTCGTCCCCCCCCACCGCTCATCTCCCACCTCCGACCATTCAACCATTTTGAGACCTCTCAGTCAGAACACGTCTCAAAACGGACTCACAATGCCAAGCATGCCGCCGATCGCAAACAGAACCTGCTTCGTCTCCTCCCACCGCTCATCCCCACCGCCGCTCACGCCATCCCCATCCCCTCCCCCACCTCCTCCACCTCCCCCCCAGCCCCTCCCCCGGCCCTCCCCTCCCCCGCCGCCCTCCTCACGCTTCTTAATCTCCGCGTCCCACTTATTCAAAAGGTCCTTCTTTCCCGATAAAGCATCTTCCAACGCCTTTCTCGCTGCGTCCTATGGGAAAAAGGGGAGAAGGGTGAAAAGAAGGATGAAGGGGGAAGGAAAAAGAATCAGACCTCGCTGCGTGATCGCCGCGTCCCACTTGTTCAAAAGGTCCTTCTTGCCTGACAGAGCATCTTCCAACACCTTTCTCGCCGCGTCCTGGGGACGGGACAAGGTGTGCGGGTGGGCGAGGGGAGGGAAAAGGGGGAGAGAGGTGTGCGGATGGGGCGTAGTGCGGGTTGAAATGCTTCTTAATCTCCGCGACCCACTTGTTCACACAAACCTTTTTCTCTGGATTGAGGAAAATTTTCAGCGCCTTACCCTCTGCTCCTGGGAAGACACGAACACGCACGAGAAGGCTTAGCGAGTGAAAATTGAGTCGAACTAGAAACTCCCGATTGGTCTATAGAGATAAGAAAGCTAAATGACTCATCCATCAGACGAAGTGCGTAAGTTTGCTTAGCGTTTCTCCGTGATCGTGTGTCGTGGATTTGAAGGTTGAAGATTAGTCCTCCTCGACTTCCCTGAGTTAATGAACTCCAACATTACGAGGTGACTTATGAGTCAACTCAAAAGTCACTTCTTCCCTGAGTTTATGAACTCCAACATTACTCCGAAAAGCACAAGCAGCTTACCTTTTTATCCGCTCTGCAAGCCGTGCTCGGCCTCCTGCCACGTGTCACTGCGTTAAACCCAAACCCGGACTTCTCGATCTCAGGACCCAACGAGCAAACGACACGTGGCTTTCTGACGAGTAATGACGGGCTGTGGGGGGATGAAAATGCTTGAAGCTTGTTTTGATGACCGTCTAAACTGCCGGCAGCCGTCAAGATCGAATGCTGGCTGGTCAGACCCAGCTGCGACGTGCAGACTGCCATAGCGACGCCGAGGGATTCAGCCGCCTGTGGATTCTAATGGCGATTAAAAAAGAGCGTATTCTTTAGTACGAAGAGCTGTCGCTTTTGAATGGACCGTTAAAAGACGGGGCTGGATCCTGAAAGGCAGTCGCAATATCCCATCAGTTGCGAAACGGATAAGGCTGACTCAGCAGCACGAACAGCCAAAGCAGCAGCAGCAGCTGAAGCAGTGAGTAGCAGGAGGAACCAAAAGAAGCTTCTGTATTCGCCTTGAACTGACTCACAATTTGCCAGATTTCACCGCAAAAGTGTACTGCTACAAGAAAAATATGGTCTCACGATAAACCACACCCACTTTCAGCCGAACTTCAAAATCTTCGACCTTGCAGAATCAGGTGATGGTAACATCTCACTCTTCGGTCATCCATCCATCACGGGCTTGGCGAAACCTGAAGTCTTCCATCGCTTCGCAAAAGGACTCTCGCCTGCGCGAATTGAATGGTAACTGAATCCCGATCTAGAGCCACAGATACCACCGACTGATTCTATAGCTCCGCGCGTCTTGAGCTACTCCCACTTACGGTACTTCCCTCTAGCCTCTCTTTAGTATCGCCTCTCCCCAGGCTCAGCTCGGCGCCATAACGCGCTGCGAGGCAGGAAACCCGCAACGCGGAGCAACCGAAGCGCAGTCATTGAGTCTGTCGCGATAGTTACCCCTGCTGCCGTTTTCCCGCCCAGCCGTTTTGGACAAAGAGGTCTCCTCTTGATCCAACTCTGTTGATCACCCGTATCGCTGACTGATCTACCTTTTCGCCGCTTCTTCCTATATACTGTGTGGACCTCGAAATTCTGAAGATACGATTTCTAGTCGCCCTCACAGTGTAGTTGTTGATTCTAGGTACTAATGGCTCTGTTCCGCGCGCGGCTCGGCGGATTCTTGGCGGGATTCGCGGTGGCGTCGGCGGGAGCGATGTACATGTTACAACGAGATCTCTTAGCGAGTCATAAAGTGCTCACGGAGCAGGTGAGGCCTGTACCGGTTCAGCCTATATCGGAACAGTGACGGAAAGACTGATGCGCCAAGGGAACATGGAGCATCGCAGCATGCTACCCCGCAAAGTCACTGTCCATCGCGGACGTCACTGTTGCTTCAGTGACGTCACTGTTGCTTCCGTGACGTCACTGTTGCTTCAGTGACGTCACTGCTCATTTGCTGGCGTCGATGTTCCTTCGCTGACGTCACTGTACCTCCAGTGACGTCACGGCGCAGAACGAACGACGTCCTGTCTGCAGAATCGCTGCGCACCAACAGGATTCCCTACCGCTGCGTGTGTCCTGTTCTGAGAGCTCGAGAGAACGATACAAGCTGCTGCAGGTCCAGACATAGCTCACTGATGAGAATCCAACGCGTGGATCTCGCGTGGAACGATACAGGCTGCTGCATTCAAAAATCGTCTAGCCTGACCGGAGAATCCAACGGCTTGCCATCGTCACCTGCGTCTCCCCTCCCCTCCCCTCACGTCACGTGCCCACTGATGGCGCACAATGGCAGGCGGAGGGATACAGCAAGCTGCCGCACTAGAGGCTCCTCTAGCCTGACCAGAGAACCCAACGGCTTGCCATTGTCACCTGCGTCTCCCCTCCCCTCCCCTCCCCTCACCTCCCCTCACCTCACCTCACCTCCCCTCACCTCACCTCCCCTCACCTCCCCTCACCTCCCCTCCCCTCCCCTCACCTCACCTCACCTCACCTCCCCTCACCTCACCTCACCTCACCTCACCTCACCTCACCCATCACTTTTCCCCTGACGCCACACAATGGCAGGCAGAGGGGTACAACGCTGCAGCGGAGGCTCGTCTGGCCCGGCTGGAGAATCTGACGTATTGTCATTGTCGTCCGTCACTCTCCTCCCCCCCTCCACCCCCCTCACGTGCGACGTGCCCACTAATGCCACACACAATGGCAGGCGGAGGGGTTCAACGCTGCAGGGGAGGCTCGCTCGGCCCGGCTGGAGAATCTGACGTATTGTCATTGTCGTCTGTCACTCTCCTCTCCCCCTCTCACGTTCCCCCTAAAGCCACACAATGGCAGGCGGAGGGGTGCAAGCAACGCTGCAGTGGCTTTTGAGTCGACTCAAAAGTCACCTCAGAGGGGTACAACGCCGCAGTGGCTTTTGAGTCGACTCAAAAGTCACCTCAGAGGGGTGCAACGCCGCAGTGGCTTTTGAGTCGACTCAAAAGTCACCTCAGAGGGGTACAACGCCGCAGTGGCTTTTGAGTCGACTCAAAAGTCACCTCAGAGGGGTACAACGCCGCAGTGGCTTTTGAGTCGACTCAAAAGTCACCTCAGAGGGGTACAACGCCGCAGTGGCTTTTGAGTCGACTCAAAAGTCACCTCAGAGGGGTACAATACAACGCCGCAGTGGAGGCTCGTCTGGCTCCACCAAAAGAATCCAACGGCTTGTCATTGTCGTTTGTCTCTCTCCCCCCCCCCTCCACCCCCCGCGTGTGACGTGCCTGCCCGCTGTTGCCACTCGTACATCCCAGGCGGAGGGGTACAATGCTGCAGTGAAGGCTCGTTTGGCTTGGCTCCACCAAAATAACCGAACGGCTTGTCATTGTCGTTTGTCTCTCTCCCCTCATACATCCCAGGCGGAGGGGTACAATGCTGCAGTGGAGGCTCGCTTGGCCCGACTGGAGAATCTGACGGCTTCCCTGGCGGATGCCCATTCACACACACACCAGGCTGCTGCTGAGGTACTGTATTGTAACTGGGTGTGGCTGTATACATAGGATCATGTTCCTCGACTGGAGAATCTGATGGCTTCCCTGGCGGATGCCCATTCGCACACACACCAAGCTGCTGCCGAGGTACTGTATTCTAGACGGGTGTGTGACTGTAGACGGGTGTCACTGTATAGACGGCTATTCCTGTATGGATGGGTGTGAATGTATAGACAGGTATTACTATATAGATGGGTGTGATTGTATAGACAGGTATCACTGTATAGATGGGTGTGACTGTATCGACAGGTATCACTGTATGGATGGGTGTGACTGTATAGACAGGTATCACTGTATAGATGGGTGTGACTGTATAGACAGGTATCACTGTATAGATGGGTGTGACTGTATAGACAGGTATCACTGTATAGATGGGTGTGACTGTATAGACAGGTATCACTGTATAGATGGGTGTGACTGTATAGACAGGTATCACTGTATAGATGGGTGTGACTGTATAGACAGGTATCACTGTATAGATGGGTGTGACTGTATAGACAGGTATCACTGTATAGATGGGTGTGACTGTATAGACAGGTATCACTGTATAGATGGGTGTGACTGTATAGACAGGTATCACTGTATAGATGGGTGTGACTGTATAGACAGGTATCACTGTATAGATGGGTGTGACTGTATAGACAGGTATCACTGTATAGATGGGTGTGACTGTATAGACAGGTATCACTGTATAGATGGGTGTGACTGTATAGACAGGTATCACTGTATAGATGGGTGTGACTGTATAGACAGGTATCACTGTATAGATGGGTGTGACTGTATAGACAGGTATCACTGTATAGATGGGTGTGACTGTATAGACAGGTATCACTGTATAGATGGGTGTGACTGTATCGACAGGTATCACTGTATGGATGGGTGTGACTGTATAGACAGGTATCATTGTATAGATGGGTGTGACTGTATAGACAGGTATCACTTGGCCCTTGAGTTGGTTGTACAGGGTGGGCGAGCGGCCAGTGGAGTAGACGAGCAGCAAATCGCGCGCGAACGTGGACTGCCACAGCGATGCATACGCCCCTGCACTCGCCTGTAGGCTGTACCCCTAGCGCAGCGACTCGTGATTGGGATCCCTTGTGGTCCCGTGCGAGTATGGACCGCCACAGCGACGCATACGCCCCTGTATACCCCGCGAACAAGCGACTCACTTGTATTCCCTAAAGCAACGTACCAGGCGTGAGCAGCGGCACTTGGCTCTTGAGTTGGTTGTAGAGGGTGGGCGAGCGGCCAGTGGAATACACGAGCAGCGAGTCGCGCGCGAACGTGGACTGCCACAGAGACGCGAACTCGCGCAGCGACTCGTGGTTGGGATCCTTGTGGTCCACCTGATCAGGTTAAAGGAACAGAAAGAATCAGATGGGATTAAAGACCCCGTGACAGAACGGGGCCGCGTGTGGAAAATTAGATTCAAATGAAGACTAGGTCGAGCGAGAGGAATTCGATGTGAGAAACAAAGAAACTTATGAGTTCGAGGCCTGAAGACCAGGAACAGACGATCAGACATGGAATCTGGTAAGTGGAATAATCACCATGGTGTTGTCGAGGTCAGATACGATCATGAGGTTGATGCTTCGCTTGAAGATGTCGCTACCGTCCGACGCACCCGAAGCAGCCATGACAACTGCCGATCGCCGATTACTAACGTTCGCCGGTGATCGCGAGCGAATCCGGAAGTTACCCACTGACGGGAGAAATCGCGTTGCTGTTTGTGTGATTGTGTCGCTTGACGAGGCCGATCTTAGCGCGTACGGTCGAGACTGAGGATGAAAATCTGAAAGTGATTTGTGGAGCGAGCCTGATAAGGATCCGCGAACCGCGAGAGTGGCTGATGGGATCTGAGCAACGGTCAGAAAGTTCAGCGTTGACATTCGGATCGGCTAGTAGCCTTGGCCCAGCTGAAATACGAATCCCTCTCGGGGATCTTAGAAGCGCGTGTAATGTGATGAGGAGCAGGACGCAACAAAGCGCCTCGACTATGCTGAAAAAAAAAACGAATGTTACTCTCACCCGTGCAGTTCAGTGCACGGTAAGGCTCTGAATGACCGAGAGGCGGACAGATTCCAGAACGACGGAATCGAGCAGGCCGTTTTGGCTCTGTTCTGCTGCAGCCGTGCTGTTGACGGCACCGAATGGCTGCCTGGCAAACTGACCGACAGTTGGAGATGAGAGATTCCCAAGGACGACGAAAATCCTGCAGAGAACTGCTTGCAGAGAACTGCCTGCATTGACTGAATCCCGCGATTACCTCGGTATTGTCTGGTGCATTGCGCTCAAAATCGGTGAAATGTAAACATGGGTGCTAACCGTGAAGAAGCTTACTGAACCGCACTTTGATCAGTCCATCACAGCAAATGCGGCTTCAGGGAGGCTGTCCTGGACAGCTGAAAATAGTACACGTGTTGTCCACTCCTAGACTTCCCCGCTTTAATGTCAGCGGATTAGCACCACACTAATACAGTATTGGACTAGTATGTGTAGCAGCTAAGTGAGCATAACCTTATTTGTTAGCAATCGAACCAAGACAGCATTAGGAAAGTTTCCTGAACGTCAATCTGAGTTCTGCTTTCCCAATGTATTTAACACATCGTTTTCTTTTCTGCTCGCCTCCCACTGCTGGACCCTGTTTCCCTGCCATTGCTTGTTCCCCTAATGCTGGTGGAACACCACCACCAGCTGCAGCAGCAGCACCGGCAGGGAACGTGGATGGGCCTGATGCGTTGCTGGGAGGAGCGGAGGCAGCAGCAGGCACAAGAGCTGCAACAGAGAGCAAAGCGGATGGTTAGAAACGGAAAAATACTGCACAAACAATTGTCTCGATGTTTCTCTGAGGAGAGCTGGTTGGAGCACAAAACAACCAGGCTGGTATCACAGGGGGTCACAGCGACTTGTGCTCCCAAAAAGTGCTTCCCTCCTCTCCCCCTCATGCCCCTTACCCCTTACCCCTCAATCTCTCATGGGCACAAACGGGTGAGACGGAAATAAAGACAAAATTTTCCCATCAGCTTACTCTCTTGGAAGAAGAGGCAGGAACCCAGAGTCTCCTCAAAGTCTCCAACCTGGAGGGACAAGGGCATTGAAGCGGACCATTTGAATGTGAGGCTGAATCTGCTTCTTTGACAAGGGCATTGAGGTGGTTGATTCGAATGTGAGAGAGAGGGAAAGATGACTTTTGAGCCGACTCAAAAGTCACCCGGATGGACACGGGCATTCAGGTGGTTGATTCAAATGAGAGAGAAGGGTGGACGCACAGGCTGAATCGGTTCTAAAACATATCAGAAAACTTTTGCTTTAGCTATCATATCGTATCAGAAAACTATCATATCGGTTCAGAAAAATATCTCCCATTGACAGAACGTGTAATGTGATGCAGGAGGGAGAGGGGTAATGTGCTATGGGAGGCGGGGGGAATGGTAATGTGGGAGGGCAGGACACTGAGACAGGGCACTATAATGACCAGGGTCATGTGAGGCACTGCCCGTGCATCACGTGAGAAAGAGGGGCAAAAATCACAAGGGATATACCAAGCCATGGTAGTACTGTGCTTTCCATATACTGGTTTCGGGTTTAGTGTTGAGAGTTTTAGGGTCTGAAGATGATGTGGTTGATGATGACGTGGGTGGCTTACCAGTGACGCCACTAATGACGACGTGGCTTACCAGTGACGTCACTAATGACGACGTGGCTTACCAGTGACGTCACTAATGATGACGTGGCTTATGCTAACGTGGCTTACCAGTGTGCTGCCATCTGGCAGGTGCAGTGTTGGCGACTCTGACTCCAGATTCTGGATAGGACACGTGCCACAAAACGCAGGGCATCATAACTCAACACACGTCGATTTACACAAACACAAAATTCAGCTCATCCAACCAGAATATAGCTTCATGAATGTGCGAGTGTGCGCGCACCGCACACGTGCATACATGGACACAGCGACCATCTGAACTGAACCACGCATTTCAGGACAAAAGCGAGAAAAAAAAAGCAAGAAAGGACGAAGAACTCATTCCCCATCACATGCGACAACCATTGCAACTACCCTCATGACTAGTCCCCTTCACAGATATTCCTTTTCTGAACTATTCCCCTCGCTCTATGATTAGCCCTCCCTATGTTCTGCCCGCCTCCACCCCTCCCCTTCAAGCCCTTATAAAACCCCTCACTATTCAGCTCGCACTACAGAATTTTTAGAAATCAGTTGCACTAAGGAGAATGAAAAAAAAAGGAATAAAAAAAGGGATAAAAAGCACCCCGCTCCTAGCCGCTTTTAACCCGCGTAAGTGCATGGCTCCCCCATGCTTACCTCGATAATGAGTCGGCAATTCCGAGGCAGCCTCCTAACTGCCTGGCTCAAATCCAAATACACGTACTCTTCCTCCTCCTCTTCCTCCTCCTCGTCTTCCTCCTCTGCCTTTTCTTCCTCCTTTTCCTTATCCTCATCTTTTTCTTTGCCTTTCTCGTCTTCCTCCACTTCCTCTTTCTCTTTCTCCTTCTCGCCTCCCTCCTCCTCCTCTTCTGCATCCCCTGCTTCCTCCCTACCCTCCTCTTCACCCGCCACTCCCTCCTCCTCCTTCCATTGTTCCCCCTCCGGACGTATCTCTCCCCCGTGAATTCCCTTTGCGTCTTTCCCCCCTCCTTCCCTTTCTCCCTCTCTCTCTTTCTCACCTTCCCTCAGCCCCCCCTCGTCCACCGCTCCCCTCTCCTTCCGTTGGCCCCCCTCCGGACGCACTTCTACCCCCCTTGAACTCTCTGCTTTTCCTCCTCCCCCTTCCCTTGCTCCTTCTCGTCCTCCTCCCCCCACTTTTCCTTCGCTTTCATCTCCTTCCTCTTCCCATTCTTCGCTTCTACCTCCTCCCTCGTCCCTTTCTCCCGCTTCGCTTTCATCCTTTCCTCGTCGACACTCTTCTCTTTCCTCTCTCTCTCCTCCACCATCATCCGTCAATCCCCACGCATCTCCCTCTTCCCGCATTTCCTCCCCTTCCCCTCCTGTACTGCGAACATGACTGTCGCCGTCACGAAATTGACTGTCGCCGTCACGAAATTGACTGTCGCCGTCACGAAATTGACTGTCGCCTTCACAAAATTGACTGTCGCCTTCACAAAATTGACTGTCGCCGTCACGCGCAAGGCGGTCGCCGTCACGAACATGACCCTCTCCGTCACTAACATGACCGTCGTCGTCACGAGGAGGACGGTCGCCGTCAGGAATATCGGCCGTCATCAGCACCGTCTCTTGCTCACCACCCGCCTCCTGTGCGCGTGCCTTTCAGAATCGCGTTTCCACACTAAAAACACATAAACCCCGTTGTAAGTAGCAGGCTTGGTACGTCGCAGATAGGCTTTCGCTCAGTGCTTGCTCGGAATGGATAACAAGAAGGGAAGTTTTGAAATGGTGGGATGAGATGGGATGATCAGTGCTTGCACAAGGAGCTCTGGGTCTGATGATCACACTTATTCGCGCTGCAGACAGCATGTATACGATCAGGCTCAATTCGATCATATCCGTACAGACATGCTAACAGAGAAATACGTGCTAAAACCAAACAAAATAACATCTTGTTTTTTGTCATCATGCTCCTACACAAGGATTAAAAAGCAAGAAAAATATGTACATGCAAAACTAGATGGAGGTCACTTGGCAAGCGATGCCAAAATCCGCCTAGGAGGCTCAAACAACGATGCACAGAAAGGTTATCCACCAATAGCACGTCGCCACGTCGCCACGTCGCCACGGCGCACCCACTGCCAACCGCTCCCTCTCCTCCTCCCCGCCAGTACAACCTCCCCCGGTAACGCCTTCCTCCCCCCCATCTACAAATGTACATGCGAAACTGAGGAAATTCACTTGGCAAGGGATGCCAGGATCCGCCTAGGGGGCTCAAACGACCGCCGGGAGTGCTGCATGGCAATACTAGGGCCTCCCTCCCCCAGTAGCACCTCCCTGTTGCCCAATCCTACATGAAAAACTGGAGAGATGTCACTTGGCAAGCGATGCCAAGATCCGTCTGGGAGGTCCAAACGTCCGCTGGGAATGATGCACAGAAAGGTTATCCACCAATCGCACGTCGCCACGGCACAGCCACTGCCAACCTCTCCATTTCCTCCTCCACCACCAGTACAGCCTCCCCCGGTAACACCTCCCCTCCCCATCTACAAATGTACATGCAAAACTGAGAGGAAATTCACTTGGCAAGGGATGCCAGGATCCGCCTAGGGGGCTCAAACGACCGCCGGGAGTGCTGCACTGTGAGGTTATCCACCAATAGCACGTCGCCACGTCGCCACGGCACAGCCACTGCCAGCCGCTCCATCTCCTCCTCCACTGCCAGTACAACCTCCCCCGGTAACGCCTCCCCGTCGCCGAATGTAACCGCCTTGGTCGGATCGTTACGCACGTCCTTCCACCCTGTGTAAGCTGCTACCATGCTGTTGAACCACGCCTCCCGAACCTCTTCCCCCCGAACCTCTTCCTCCCGAACCTCCCCCTCCCCAACCTCTTCCTCCCGAACCTGTTCATCCCGGACCTCTTCCTGAGCAACACGAGGTTTTGTGGAGAGGCTCGGTAGAGGCCTGGTGTCAACCCTAAGCGCGGGGATAGGCCCGGAAACAGTCCGAACGCTGCCGTCCGCCTGCCACTCCAGCTTCACCCCTAGCTTTGCCGCCCTGCAAGGCAGCGGGAAGGGTGGTGGGGAGTGGAGAAGTGGCGTAGGGTGGAGGGTGGAGGGAGAGTGCGAATGGGAGAGTGCGAATGAGAGAGTGCGAATGGGAGAGTGCAAATGGGAGAGGGCGGAGGGAGAGTGCGAATGGGAGAGTTGAGTTGAAGGGCCGGAAGTAGCAACAGATAGGAGCATTGGCGGGCGATCGCTGTCGTCTGCCTGCCACTCCAGCTTCATTTCAAGCTTTGCACGGGAGGGGCAATGGGGCAAGGTTAGGGACAGAGCGAGGGGCATTTTGAGGCGCCTCAAAAGAAATCCGCGTGTAGTGAGGTGCATTTTGAGGCGCCTCAAAAGAAATCCGCGTGTAGTGAGGTGCATTTTGAGGCGCCTCAAAAGAAATCCGCGTGTAGTGAGGTGCATTTTGAGGCGCCTCAAAATGTCGTCTGCCTGCCACTCCAGCTTCACCCCTAGCTTTGCACGGGAGGGGCAACGGGGCTAGGTTAGGGGGCGAGGGGAGTGTTAGGTTCGGGGGCGAGGGGAGTGTTAGATTAGGGGGCGAGGGGAGTGTTAGGTTAGGGGGCGAGGGGAGTGTTAGGTTCGGGGGCGAGGGGAGTGTTAGGTTCGGGGGCGAGGGGAGTGTTAGGTTAGGGGGTGAGGGGAGTGTTAGGTTAGGGGGCGAGGGGAGTGTTAGGTTCGGGGGCGAGGGGAGTGTTAGGTTCGGGGGCGAGGGGAGTGTTAGGTTAGGGGGCGAGGGGAGTGTTAGATTAGGGGGCGAGGGGAGTGTTAGGTTAGGGGGCGAGGGGAGTGTTAGGTTCGGGGGCGAGGGGAGTGTTAGGTTCGGGGGCGAGGGGAGTGTTAGGTTCGGGGGCGAGGGGAGTGTTAGGTTCGGGGGCGAGCGACATGACTTCAAAAAAAGGAAGACAAAGACAGGGAAAATAAAACGTTCAAACAACCTTCTAAACAAGCGGGATGTAATCACGGCACACATACGGTATTAAACAAATATGCAAAAAGTGTCGAGAGTGGGATTTGAACCCACGCCCTTTCGGACTGGAACCTTAATCCAGCGCCTTAGACCAACTCGGCCATCTCGACACACTGCAAGCAACCCGGCTGGGTCCAGCAGCGAGGAGGGAGAGGGGGGCGAAGAGGGGAGGGGGAAGAGGGGGGAGACGGGGGAAAACGGGGAGAGGGGAGGGGGGAGAGGAGGAGAGGGGAAGGGAGAGGGAAGAAGGGGGAGAGGGGAGGGGGGGAGTGAAGCCAGGTGAGAGTGAGGGTTGGAGGGGGGTTGGAGGTGGGCGGCAGGTAAGTGGGAATATACGCGTATAGCGTATATACGCGTGTCGTATATACGCTAGCGTATATACGCGTGTCGTATATACGCTAGCGTATATACGCTATCCGCTTAGGGGTCCGGTTTGCAGATACGTTTTTTCGGGCAGAGGAAAAACTTTCTGGGCAGGTGAAAAAAGTACTCCCTCTTCTTATTAAAGCTTGCCCTAGCATAATCCTGAATCCGAATGACTAGTACAATGGGAGGTGGAGTAGACCTAATAGCTTGAAAGCGAAGTAGCGTGAACTCTGGTGAAAGCGGGAACGAAATGACGAGTTAGGGTTAGCCAAAAGGGTTGGCTGGTAAGTACCGTGAGATTTGTTGGGGGGTTAAATTTGACAGGTTGGTGTTTGTAGATAAAGTGGGGTTCAATGTGGTAGAAGGGATGGATTTCAATCCCTATATGGATCTCAAATTCAAGATTTGCCAGACGACTTCGAAGTCAGATCCCCGTTTGCCTAGACCGCGGATTTGAATTTCGACTATGGCGAAATGCTCACCTAGGAATTCCGCATCTTTTTTGCGATTTTTTTTCGGGCAGCCCTAAATTTTTTCTGATAGCGTATAGCGTATTCGCTAGCGTATAGCGGATAGCGTATGTACGCTAGCGTACATACGCTATACGCTTAAGGTGTTAAGCGTATATTCCCACTAAGGGCGGCAGGTGCATGCGGTCCAAACAATGCCGCCCGTCTGCCACTCCAGCTTCATTCTCTTTGCCAGCCAGAAGAGATTGAGTTTCTGACTTCCACCCCATTCCATCGGGTCTGCTCGGGGTGACTTTTGAGTCGACTCAAAAGCCACCTGCCACTCCAGCTTCACTCTCTTTGCCAGCCAGAAGAGATTCTGACTTACACCACTTCCACTGGGTCTGGTCTGGTAATCCTCCTCTACTGCCAGCACGCGCGCACACACACACAGCAGCCCCGTGGCGCTCATTCCCCTTCTCCACGCCCTTACAACTCACCTCTCCTCAGCCTCCTCCTAGCTGTCAACGAGGCAAGTGGACTTCCAACCCCTCCCAATCGCACTGCTCGGGTCATCCCCCTCTGGCAGCACGCGCACACACATACAGCAGCCCCTTGGCTCTCAGCCGAGCCACAAACGAGGGGTGTCTTTGCTAGCCCCTTGGGCCTCACATCCAATACCAAATCACTTCTCTTCAGCTTCCTGCTTGTCTTGCGTGAGGAACGTGGACTTCCATCCTCGCCCGATGGCACTGCTCGGGTCGTCCTCTTCTGGCAGAACGAGCACATACAGCAGCACCTTGGCTCTCAGCTGAGCTGTGCCGTGCCATGCATGAGAGGGGTGTGTGTGAGCCACCCCTACTAGCTACTAGCTACATGTGAAGAGCACTCACTTCTCCTCAGCCTCCTCCTTCCTGTCTGTCAGGAAAGTCGACTTCCATCCCCGCCCGATACCACTGGAAGGATCATCCTCCTCTGGCAGCACGCGCACACACAGCAGCCCCTTGGCGCTCAGGTGAACCTAGGCCCCCAGCGAGGGTTGAGTGTGGGCCACCCCCTACAAGCTAGTAGCTACATGTGAAAGTCACTCACTTCTGCTCAGCTTCCTCCTTGTTGTCAGTCAGAAACGTGGACTTCCATCCCCTCCCGATAGCACTGCTCGGATCGTCCACTTCCGGTAAAACACGCACATACAGCAGCCCCTTGGCCCTCAGCTGTGCCACGAACGAGGGGTGCTTCAGAGCCAGGCGGCGAGTCAGCTCGCAGGAAGGCAGGATGGGGGTTTCGCCCCCTGTGGCTGGAGGGGTCTCGCAGAAGAAGAAGAGGCGGGTGGGGTACTCGGGTACCTGGTAGGGAGCAAGGGGAGGAAAGGGCTAAGGTAAGGAAAGGAGGGGACCACTCGGCATGGCAGCAGCAGAGCGTGGCACATACAGCAGCCCCTTGGCTCTCAGCTGTGCTATAAACGAGGGGTGCGTGTGGGCCAGCCGGCGAGTCAGCTCGCACGAGGGTAGGATGGGGGTTTCGCCTCCGACTGCTGGAGGGGTCTCGCAGAAGAAGAAGAGGCGGGTGGGGTACTCGGGTACCTGGTAGGGAGGAAGAAGAAGAGACAGGGGTATGGAGGGAGGAGAGGGAGAACAGGGAGGAGGGCAGGCACAAGAAGGTGCACAAATGAGGGGTGCTTCAGAGCCAGGCGCCTGGTCAGCTCGCAAGACGGGAGAATGGGGGTTTCCCCTCCGACTGCTGGAGGCACCTGGCAGAAGAAGAAGAGGCGGGTTGGGTACTCGAATACCTGGTAGAGGGCAAGGTGCAGTGGAAGAAAAGGGGTGTGTGTGAGCAAGGAGTCTGGTCAGCTCGCAAGAGGGCAGGATGGGGGTTTCGCCTCCGCTTGCTGGAGGCACCTGGCAGAAGAAGAAGAGTCGGGTTGGGTATTCTGGTACCTGGTAGGGAGCAGAGAGGAGAAGAAAGGAGTGGGAGTGGGAGTGGGAGTGGGAGAGGGAGTGGGAGTGGGAGAGGGAGAGGGAGTAGGGGGAGGGAATGTAGCTTGAGCTGAGGCAGGGACTCAGCAGAGGAAGAGGCAGCGCACATACAGCAGCTCCTTGGTGCTCAGCTGTGCCACAAACGAGGGTTGCTTCAGAGCCAGGCGGCGGGTTAGCTCGTCGGAAGGGACTCTCACGAACTCCCCCCTCCCCTCACCTCACCCCCCTCGTCCCCTTTTTCCCCAACCCACAACTCTCTCCCCCAATCCCTCCTCGTCTCTCACCTGCGCCATCTCGTGGTGGAATGGAATCTTCTGATCCGGAGGCGACTCGTTTGCTGTGAACACACGTGGAGCTACCTGGGGTTAGCGAAGGATGGAGAGGAGTGGAGAGGGGTGGAGATGGATGGAGAGGGGTGAAGAGGGGTGGAGGGCAGTGAGTGGGGATGAGGTGAAATGGGATGGAGGAGAGCAGTGGAAGAAAGCGGAGGAGAGGAGAGTCATGATGTTGGAGACAAAGCGAGGGGCAAGCATGGAAGGCTGAGTGCGGTGAGAAGGCGTGAAGTGCGGTGAGGTGCGGCGAGGCGGAGTGCAGAAGGAAGAGCTTTAGCCTAGGGCACGGGGGGGGGAGACGGAGGAGGGAAGGGGCGGAAGGGGAGGGGATGGGAGAGGAGGGAGGGGAGAGGAGAGATGAGAAGTCAAGGAGAATTCGCATAGGGGAGAAAGGGGACGAACGCGTCAACCAATCACCTTCGTTCGTGGAGCCGCGCCGCCCACGTAAGACAGCTCGTCCAATCCGAAGGCCTCCACGACCTCGTTAAAGTCACATGGCGACTCGAGAGGCAAGCCCCGCAGCAGCACCGCGCCGTGCAGCTGCCACGTGTCCAGCAGCCATTCGCGGTTTGCGCGAATCCACTCGACCGCGTCGCTGACGCGAGGAGCTGCCGCGTCGGACGGGGAGGACTCTGACGCGGCGAGGGGAACGGTCTGGGGAGAAGATGAGGGGGAAGCGGGAGCGCATGCAGAAGGTGCGAAGGGCGCGGACGGTGCGGAGGGAGCGGATGTGCTCGCGGGATTCGGGAGTACGCGCGGCGTTAGGACGAGCGGGAAGGGCAGGCTATTAAAGATCTTCTGCTCCGGAATAGGCGACTCGACCAGCTGTAACAAACCGCCGCTGGCGCCGCCGCCGCCGCCGTTGGCGCTACTGTTATTGTTGTCGCCAGTCATGATGGATACGAGAGGTGGCGACGGGCGCGACTGGGTACTACTTCTCGTGCGATGGTTTGCGACAAGGAGTGTACGACGATGCGGAGGGCGACGCGTGCGACAGATAGGAAATTCAGGTGAAACGATAAACGAAAGGGAAGGGCAAGGTGCGTCGCATGCGAGGAGGAACGAATAGATGCGATTAGGCGACGCCAATCCCATGTGAAAGCGAGGAGGCGAGTGGGGGAGGGAATATTCGAATTTACCTTGCGTGAAATTCGATAAGAAGGGACGTCGTCAACGGCAAGAAACTTGCCTCAAACACTTTGATTCCCAGAAGTGCTTATATTCCTAAAAGCTCTGTTTATTAAAACAAAAGAAAATTAATGGAATGATACTTTTATTCTCACGTAAGGCTACATAATTTTGAATGTGTTTTTTGTTTTTTGAATGGTTGAATCTCTAAACAGCTCTCAGTTATTTACATATGATTTTTTCTCGATATAGTGGATCTGTTCTCACCTCCCCGTCAACAGGGTCAACAAATCCCTATGCCTGCTGGCACTGACTTCTCGTGTTACCACTGCCAGCAAGGAGCGTCGTCCGCTCACAAGGCATTTCGCAAATCAGCGAACTCAGTAGTGAGTTCGCTGCTCGTGTAGAAATTGCCTGGTTTGGTTTCGCGAATAGAACTTTGGTATGGTAGCACATGCGTGGGTGGGTGGGTCCAACAAAGAGAGGGTTGCACTAGGCGGAAATTGTCAGACTCTCCATGACTTGGTATTCTTTATCCTGGGTTTGCTTTCTCAATTACCTCTCAGCATGCATTCCTTAGAAAGTGGACATTACACCACCGAACGTCGTCGCTCTAAGCAAGCACTCACACACAGTACCACCGAATTCCAGTTTCCAGTCCATTGCCTCTCTCTATTCTCACAAGCCCTCCCCAAAAGCATGAGCCTTCCTCCCTCCAAGATCTATCAATCGATACGCCTCTGCTGTGTCTGTCGCGAGTAAAATCCCCGTTTTGGAGTCTCCGGACCCTCCGCGGCAGCCGGCTGGTCTAGCTGCGCTTCTCCGTATACCAGTCCGCTATAACCATGGCACGAGCGCGCGAACCGCCACAGTCGGCTGGTCTAGTTGCGCTTTTTCTCGCCGTCCTTGCCTGCGGCATGTGCGCCTGCGCGCAAACTATGCCCCCATCCCAAGGTCTTCTGAGCGCATAGCTTGTTGCATTCTCAGAATGGAGAGGGAGGGAGGGAGGGGCGAGGGAGGGAGGAGGGTGGGAGGGTTGGAGGGAGCGGGGGGGGGAGGGAGTCGGGGAGGGAGGGAGGAGGGGAGGGAGGGAGAGGGGGGGAGGGAGGGGGGGAGGTAGGGAGGGGGTGAGGGAGAGAGTGGGGGAGGGAGGAGAGGGGGGAAAAGGGGGAGGGAAAGAGGGGGGAGGGAGAAAGGGGGGTGGGAAAGAAGGGGGGACGGAGGGGGGAAAGCAGGGAGGCAGGGAGGCAGGGAGGCAGAGAGGGAGAGAACAAGAGAGAGGGAGAACGAGAGAGAGGGAAAGAGGGAGAGAGGGAGATTGAAAGGGAAAGAGGGAGGTGCTGCAAGAGTGGTGAGCAATGTCAGCCATTCAGCAGAGATAAATTACATGAGCGGCGTGTCAGCACAGAGCGCAGGGAGGAAAGAGTTGGGCAGGGGAGGGGACAGAGTCTCACCTCTCTTCCGCCATTGCTCATCCACGCGCACAACTGCATGCACTCCACTCCCATCCACACTACCTATCTTTTGAATGACTTCCCTCTTTTCCCCACCCTTCTCTTCTCCCCCCCCCCCTCCTCCCCTCTCCCCCCCCCCCCCCCCCCCCCCCACCACACACACAACACACACACACACACACACACACACGCACGCACGCACGCACGCACGCACGCACGCACGCACGCACGCACGCACGCACGCACGCACGCACACACACACGCACGCACGCACGCACTCACTCTCTCTCTCTCACTTCCTATCATCTGAACGACTTCCCTCTTCCATCCCCGGCCTTCTCTCTCACACACGCACTCACTCACTCACTCTCTCTCTCAATCTCACTTCCATTCCTTCCCCACTTATCACGCGTTTGTGTTTCCAGCGGACGTTATTTTCAAGCTGGGTCAGAATGCAGACCCGCTGACATCCGTACAAGTGGACCAGGATGGCATGGTTACCGCCCTGTACGCCGTCACTGCCATTCTCGTGCAGCTCTTTGCTGTTCGCTCTTCCTCTTCCCTCTTCCCTTGTCCACCTTCCTTCTTCCCTCTTCCCTCGTCCACCTTCCTTCTTCCCTCTTCCCTCGTCCACCTTCCTTCTTCCCTCCTCGCTCCTTCCTTCCCTCCTCCCCCCCTCCTTCCTTCCCTCCTCCCTCCCTCCTCCCTCCCTCCCCCCCTCCCTCCTCCCTCCCTCCTCCCTCTCTCCTCCTCCTCCTCCCCCCTCCCTCCCTCCTTTGTACGAATCACTTCGATCTTCAACTGGGTGAAATCCCATCATCCATGCATCACTTTTTATTGCAAACCGCCGCTGCACTTCGCTCCCCATTCCTTCGCCTCCTCCTCAACCGTTTCTTCTTTGAATTCTCCACCGCAACTTCTTCCCTCCCTCCCTCCCTCCCTCCCTCCCTCCCTCCCTCCCTCCCTCCCTCCCTCCCTCCCTCCCTCCCTCCCTCCCTCCCTCCCTCCCTCCCTCCTCCCTCCCTCCCTCCCTCCCTCCCCCACGCCCTCTTGCCCTGGGTCCGAGGAACATTGTCAGCTATTGGCAAGGGTCTTATCTGAGCACGTCCATTCCAGAGAGCATCAGCGCCCTCTCACGCCTCACTCTGCTGTGAGTGCAGCAGCAAGCACGGCACGAGTGCAGCAGCAAGGACTGCTTGAGTGCAGCAGCACGATGGGAGTACCAAAAGGGGGTATGTGAGTGGAGAAAGATGGAGGAGGAGAACGTTGTTGTGAGGGTATTAGAGATTTTTTTTTTTTTTCTGTGTGCGTGCACGTGCGCACATGCGCAAGCATGCATCCATGTGCATATGCTGCATGCTTCGTCTGCTTTCTCACCAGCCATGTTTCTCTCCCACCCTTCTCACCCCTCCCTTCCTTCTACCCAACATCAATCCCCCCCACCCACTCGTCCTCCTCACTCTCACACCCCACCTCAACTCCCCCGCCCTCCCCAGCGACCTGGGAGACACAGTGCTTAGCGGCTCTCTGCCCAAAACCATGAGCGCTCTCTCCAGATTGCAAGACTTGTCAGTCCCAGCGCCTCGCCTCTGCTCCCTTCCCCTCGCCTCCCATGTTCTCCTGTCCTCTCCTGCTCTTCCCTCCCTTCGCCTCCCCTCGCCTCTCCTCCCCTCCCCTACCCTCCTCCCCCTCCCCCTCCCCTTCCCCTCCCCTTCCCTCCTTGCCCTCCTCCCTTCCTCCCATACCTGCCTCTCGCCTCCCAGCGCTTCGTCTCGCCCTGTCACCTCCCACTGTGCCTTGCCACTACCTGCTTCGTTCCCAATAACTTCTGTCCGCTGCCCCAACGCTCAATCTTCCACAGGAAAACCGCTTCTTCTTGTAATTTCCCATTTCTAGACTGCTCGTGCTGTTCAATTTGCTGCTACACTTTCCATAGCCCCAATTCGCCATCCATCCGCCGTTCTCCTCCCACACACGCTCCAACACCCCACCTCCTCCCCAAGACTGCGCCTCGTGCAACACTGTGACCCACAGCGCCATTGCAAGGGCCTCAGAACAAATCAAGAGACGATTTGGTTATGAGAAATAAAGAAGACAAAAAACAAACGACTCACCTGCACGTCCCTGCCTCATGGCACCATTGCAGGAGTCTGGGGCACAACTCTCTCACCGGGAGCATTCCTGCATGGATCGCCTACATGACCGCACTCACTGCTCTGTGACTAACCACTGCCCCTACTACCCTTGCCCTCCCTTCCATGCTGGCCTATTCTGCCCTGACCAGCCTAGCCTGCCTCTCTCATCATCATGATATTCGTGCGTACTGAATTTCGGAGTTTTTTTCTCACAACGCCAATGCTGAAACTGGTCCTAGTTTCTTTCACAAAGTGAAGTGAGCGTCGAAGTAGGAAACCTGGTCAAACACAGTAAATGAATCATCAGCCATGCTTGCATTGCAGTTCTGCCTTTGGCCCACTGCTTGAAGGGCCACCCCCATGACTTTGTTTTTTGAGGCGCCTTAAAAATCGTCTTTCGAGGTGACATAAAAAAATGTCTTTTGAGGCGCCAAAAAATCGTCTTACTGCTTGATTGGCCACCCCCATGACTTTGCACATTCATTCCCTCCTCTCTCTCTCCTCTCCCTCCCCCCTCTGGACTCCCTCCTCCCACTGCTCATCTCGCGGTGTCAGCCGGCTGGACAGTAACAGGTTCACTGGCAGTCTACCATCGGGGCTAGCTGCACTCACGAATCTGCAAACGCTGTCAGTCGCTGTTTGCCTTGGGGGAGTGGTGGATGCATGTTGGGAGTGATGCTTGGTAGTGGTGCTTGCATGGGGGCCGTGGTGCTTGCATGGGGGCCGTGGTGCTTGCATGGGGGCCGTGGTGCTTGCATGGGGGGTGTGCTGCTTTCGTGGGTAGTAATTGATGGGTTCGAAAGGAAGTAATTTGGACTTAAGTACAATGTGCTCAACATATGCTGCTGCACGAGCTCACGAGGGTATCTTATGGCGGATCTGAATGTACTTGGTGCGGTTGGAGTATAGGGACCTTGGTGATGTGGATAGTTCTCTTGTTATCAGACTAAGGAATAGGAATTTGCAGAGGATAACCGAGTTTGGCCCGTTTTGAGATAACGGGCCTTTTGGGCAGCTGGTTCCTGCCGAGTTAGCTTTTTTGAGAATTCTAAAAAAACAAGGGCAGCTGGTTCCTGCATAAGATTCGGCCAGTGAGATAGAGGGCAAACAAGTGGAGCGCCGACCCCACTGCCGAGGACGAACAAGTTAGAATCGTACAGCCTGCCCAAAGGGAGCACATTTCAGGCTCCGTAAACACTCTACAAAATGTCTATTTATAACCGTTGCGACATTCAAATGCCTGTCATAACTCTTTTTTTGGGGGGAGGGGGGGAGGGATGGGCACTGCTAACATTTTCCCCTAGTAGCCTAGTTTCCCCCAACCTGTGAGACCTTTGGATAGCCGTGATAAGAGTTGGAGTAAATGGTGGGATAGGTGGCTGATGGGGGCGGGAAGGGGGGGAACGGGCAAAGATTTAGGGATGGAGAGGGAGGGGCCTGGGAGTTGAGGGGAACATGGATTGCTTGATGACAGTGAAAAGATACTTGAATGAAGAGACCGAGTAGTTGAATACTTGACAGGGACCGAGAGTAAAATGCTCGGTTCGATCATTACTCATTTCACCTCGATATGCAGACCAAAGTTGGCAGACCTAACTCTAAGAAGGGTCTTCAGCTTTTCATGTACTTTTAATGCTCTTCCTTTCCCTCATCAGGAATGTTTCGTTCAACAGCCTGACTGGCAGCATCCCAGAGTCCATTGGCAACCTGGTTCAACTCTCAGACTTGTAAGAGCAACCCTAGTTCTTAGCACTAATTGCCTGTGAGTGGTGAAGCTGGCTTGGAGGCCGATCAGAGTACTAGGCACTAGACCATGGCAATTAGGTGGCAACGGAAAATGGTGATGAGCAGAAGGTGTGCGGAGAGAAGCAGGTGGCACACTGAAGATGTGCGAGTAGCAAGCATGAGAGGTTGCACAAATGGCGCGGTTGGTGGGGACGATGTGTTTGGACAGCACGATCATACCTTGGAGTGGATGGCTGCAACTTGGAACAACGTGACGAGTTTGCGAAGGGGAGAGTGAAGCATGTGGCGAAAGGGGAGAGTGAAGCATGTGGCGAAAGGGGAGAGTGAAGCATGTGGCGAAAGGGGAGAGTGAAGCATGTGGCGAAAGGGGAGAGTGAAGCATGTGGCGAAAGGGGAGAGTGAGGCATGTGGCGAAAGGGGAGAGTGAAGCATGTGGCGAAAGGGGAGAGTGAAGCATGTGGCGAAAGGGGAGAGTGAAGCATGTGGCGAAAGGGGAGAGTGAAGCATGTGGCGAAAGGGGAGAGTGAAGCATGTGGCGAAAGGGGAGAGTGAAGCATGTGGCGAAAGGGGAGAGTGAAGCATGTGGCGAAAGGGGAGAGTGAAGCATGTGGCGAAAGGGGAGAGTGAAGCATGTGGCGAAAGGGGAGAGTGAAGCATGTGGCGAAAGGGGAGAGTGAAGCATGTGGCGAAAGGGGAGAGTGAAGCATGTGGCGAAAGGGGAGAGTGAAGCATGTGGCGAAAGGGGAGAGTGAAGCATGTGGCGAAAGGGGAGAGTGAAGCATGTGGCGAAAGGGGAGAGTGAAGCATGTGGCGAAAGGGGAGAGTGAAGCATGTGGCGAAAGGGGAGAGTGAAGCATGTGGCGAAAGGGGAGAGTGAAGCATGTGGCGAAAGGGGAGAGTGAAGCATGTGGCGAAAGGGGAGAGTGAAGCATGTGGCGAAAGGGGAGAGTGAAGCATGTGGCGAAAGGGGAGAGTGAAGCATGTGGCGAAAGGGGAGAGTGAAGCATGTGGCGAAAGGGGAGAGTGAAGCATGTGGCGAAAGGGGAGAGTGAAGCATGTGGCGAAAGGGGAGAGTGAAGCATGTGGCGAAAGGGGAGAGTGAAGCATGTGGCGAAAGGGGAGAGTGAAGCATGTGGCGAAAGGGGAGAGTGAAGCATGTGGCGAAAGGGGAGAGTGAAGCATGTGGCGAAAGGGGAGAGTGAAGCATGTGGCGAAAGGGGAGAGTGAAGCATGTGGCGAAAGGGGAGAGTGAAGCATGTGGCGAAAGGGGAGAGTGAAGCATGTGGCGAAAGGGGAGAGTGAAGCATGTGGCGAAAGGGGAGAGTGAAGCATGTGGCGAAAGGGGAGAGTGAAGCATGTGGCGAAAGGGGAGAGTGAAGCATGTGGCGAAAGGGGAGAGTGAAGCATGTGGCGAAAGGGGAGAGTGAAGCATGTGGCGAAAGGGGAGAGTGAAGCATGTGGCGAAAGGGGAGAGTGAAGCATGTGGCGAAAGGGGAGAGTGAAGCATGTGGCGAAAGGGGAGAGTGAAGCATGTGGCGAAAGGGGAGAGTGAAGCATGTGGCGAAAGGGGAGAGTGAAGCATGTGGCGAAAGGGGAGAGTGAAGCATGTGGCGAAAGGGGAGAGTGAAGCATGTGGCGAAAGGGGAGAGTGAAGCATGTGGCGAAAGGGGAGAGTGAAGCATGTGGCGAAAGGGGAGAGTGAAGCATGTGGCGAAAGGGGAGAGTGAAGCATGTGGCGAAAGGGGAGAGTGAAGCATGTGGCGAAAGGGGAGAGTGAAGCATGTGGCGAAAGGGGAGAGTGAAGCATGTGGCGAAAGGGGAGAGTGAAGCATGTGGCGAAAGGGGAGAGTGAAGCATGTGGCGAAAGGGGAGAGTGAAGCATGTGGCGAAAGGGGAGAGTGAAGCATGTGGCGAAAGGGGAGAGTGAAGCATGTGGCGAAAGGGGAGAGTGAAGCATGTGGCGAAAGGGGAGAGTGAAGCATGTGGCGAAAGGGGAGAGTGAAGCATGTGGCGAAAGGGGAGAGTGAAGCATGTGGCGAAAGGGGAGAGTGAAGCATGTGGCGAAAGGGGAGAGTGAAGCATGTGGCGAAAGGGGAGAGTGAAGCATGTGGCGAAAGGGGAGAGTGAAGCATGTGGCGAAAGGGGAGAGTGAAGCATGTGGCGAAAGGGGAGAGTGAAGCATGGAGTGAAGCATGTGGCGAAAGGGGAGAGTGAAGCATGTGGCGAAAGGGGAGAGTGAAGCATGTGGCGAAAGGGGAGAGTGAAGCATGTGGCGAAAGGGGAGAGTGAAGGGGCGTGGAAAAGCAAATCGTTACTGTTGAAACTCAAGAGAAACTTTTGAGACACACTTGTCATTTTAGAATTGTCTTCTAAAAGAGCCTGTGGCAAGAAAACAGACAATGAAGACCTATCTAGGACGACTCGTTACCATATTGTATTGGGCTTAACATCTTAACCCTAAAACCTAGACCGCGAATTACACTGGTCTGTGCGGATGTGGCAGACAGTGACGAGCCGAGCCGCAGTGGTTTGTTGACGAGCTGCATTTCACTCGCCCTGGCTCCTCCAGTTCGCCCTCGCCTCGCCCTGTCCATCTGAGTCATTGCCAAGCCGAGGCCGACTCCTCCTCCTGGCTTCCCCATCTGATGAGCCATGAGCCATGTCAGCTGCCTGATCGGTTCGTCCACCGGGGTGCTCGTACTGGCTCGGCCCAGAGAATGGCTCATGCGTATAGCAGGTTCAGCTGTACCCTGCTCCAACAAGAAATGGCATCTGAACCACAAGATACGAGGATAACAAATAAGGCTATGCTATGACATGGGCTGTGTTTTCTTGGAGTGCTATGGTTGTTTTGGAGATTGGAAAAGAGGAGATTTGGCAGATAGTTCAGTTTATTGCCTCCTCAAGCTTGACTGTCAAGCGTAAGCCAAACACTGAATGAACTTTCATTCGGGTGATTCCTAAATCCTTTTGGTCAAATCTGGTTAACTCAACTGTAGACTTGAGCATAGTATTGAACTTTGGTTCGGTTTGACTCGAACCAGTTCGTTTTGTGTGTGTGTGTGTGTGTGTGTGTGTGTGTGTGTGTGTGTGTGTGTGTGTGTGTGTGTGTAAACATGATTCGATTCAAATCGAATGACTTTTAGGTCAAACCTCTCAAGTCGGTTTGACGACTTTTCGGTTTGCGTCGAAGTTCGAACCGACAGAGGTGTACAAATCTGGAGAATTAGGGCATTAGGCGGACACTTAGAAGTTTGAACCAAACTGGAAAAGGTAAACCAAATTGGGCGAACCTCTAACCCCCCACTGCGTTTCGGTTCGGCTTGAACCGGGCCGGTTCGGTTTGGCTAATTGACCGCTTTGATTCGATTCTGGTTCAATTCTTCCTCCTGTCTACCAAATTATTATTATGTGCCCTGGTTTCGAGGTGATCAAAACTTCTCCACAAGCGAGGCCAATGCATCTCTCCTATGTTTATACCCTCAATCAATGCATAACTAGTAAACCCTAAGTAGAACTAAGTTCTGATACTTCTAATCCACGGACAGGTCAATTTGGTAATTTTATGCTTAAAAACAAATGCTCCATGCAGAGATGTATCCAAAACCAATCTGACAGGACAGCTCCCCCCAGCATTGGGCAATCTTTCCAAGCTTGAAAACATGTAAGAAACGCATTTCTTTCTCTCCCTGAAGTGCTGCAAACCATGCATGCAAAGCTCATCTGCTAGTGCTTCAAAGGATTATCACACTCACACGGACTTATGCTGCTGTTTACTCCAAAATCCTATTACCAGCTTGTGTCAACAATATTTTGTTCTTGTAAAGAACTGATTCTTCTTCTTGTACATGCAGGAACCTTAATGAGACCAAAGTCACATGCCCGCCTGACAGCACACCATGTGTGGTTCAGCAGAATCCTCAAAGTGTTTTCTGCCTCACATGCCAAAAACAGATCCTGAGGCGTCCTTTGTTATCTCCTGAACATCGATTTCTGTAAAATGGATATTCGGCGTCTGTGACCATTAGGCATCAGCAGTAGTCAGCCTAGGGCTTGGCTTGACGGCGAGCCGAGTTGGAGTTCGTGTTTTGCTCATGCCTAGACTTATGCACCACATTACTAGTTACGCGGCACATCATTACATGCGCCACGTCATTACATGCACCACATTATTACATGCGCCATTTCATTACATGCACCACGTCATTACATGCACCACGTCATTACATGCACCACGTCATTACATGCACCACGTTATTACATGCACCACGTTATTACATGCGCCACGTCATTACATGCACCACGTTATTACATGCGCCCCGTCATTACATGCACCATGTTATTACATGCACCACGTTATTACATGCGCCACGTCATTACATGCACCACGTTATTACATGCACCACGTCATTACATGCATCACGTCATTACATGCATCACATCATTATTTTCACCACATAGTTAATCGCCAAACCAAATCATTACTTATGCACGACATCATCACTTATTCACCACATCATCACTTATGCACCACATCTTTACTTCTGCACCACATGTGTCACTGTAGTACCGAATTAACTTGTACTTATTGAGACATCAGTAGTACGGACGTTCTTCCATACAATGCATGCACATCTTTGCTAAAATCCCCATGCTCCCTGCATGAACATACTCTTTGTCCGTACCACGTCTCTCATATCTGGCGTACATCTCATTCTGAAGCTCATCGTTATGCCTGCCCTCTCGTTCATGCTTACCGTTCATTCCAACACACATTGCAACGTTACCATTTTGCCATGCACCACCCTCCCATTGCAATGCAACCCATGCTGTCTCTATGCCTCCATCCATCCCTTTCGTTCTCATCCCTGTCCACCCCTCACAATCCACACTACAGGACCCTTCTCCCCATATCCAGCGCCCCCCTCTCTACCTCCTCAGCCCTGGGCCATGCCTTCAGCACCCCCCTCCCTACCTACTGAGCCCTGGGCCATGCCTTCAGCACCCCCCTCCCTACCTACTGAGCCCTGGGCCATGCCTTCAGCGCCTTCCACAACGGCCCCATCCTCCTCCTCCGCACCCCCTCTCTCGCCTGAAGCTTTTACCGACTTCCAGAGCCCGCCACAACAGCCCCAGTCAGGAGGCGGTCTCTCTGTGGGAGTCATTGCCGGCATTGCTGTGGGTGCAGTGATGCTGCTGATCATTGGCGTGCTGCTGTGGTGGAGAATCCAGAAGAAACGAGCGGCACATGGAGCAGGTATTGTAAATATTATAAAGAGGACTCTTGCCTCTTCTTCCTCCATCCGATGCTTTTCTTCCGTCCATGCTTCTCTTAATCCCGTCCATGGTTAATCCTGACATCTCCGCCCATTCGTGCAAATACGGAGCACACAAGGGAGAGCTTGCGTATCTGCTCGTTCAGTGAAACTCTCGTCTCTGTTCTATTGTAGGTGTAGCAGTCCATTTAGATGAAACGCAGGAAAGTGCGGCTTTGAGATGTGAAAAAAAAAAAAAAAAAATCTGTAAATCATAAGACACGGTATTGGCCCACTAATCCTTAAGTTATGTGACTCCTGATGCGAAACGTGAAAATTTACTTACTCATAAAGTATGTGACACACTCTATTGCCCCACCAGTCACCTCATGTGAGCACACAGAAGGACATGGCATGAAGGAAGATCCAGAGGAAGAAGCGGCAGCAATGGCAGCAGTAGCTGCTGCAGCACCACTACCACCCGCACCAGCAGCAGCAATGGTGGTCCAGGATAAAGACGTGGTGGTGGAAATGGGTTTAGAAATGGAGAAGAATGCAGCACGACCGCATGTCTGCCAGGAGTACCCATTGGAAGAGCTTGAAAGGGCAACTGGGAAGTGGGCAGAGGAGAACAGGATTGGCAGCGGCAGCTTTGGCGATGTGTACAAGGGCGTGTCTCCGCAGAGCGGCAGTCAAATGTGGGCCGTCAAGCGGGCGAGAGTACTCAGCAACGACTTCCTTACCGAGGTGTGAGCTTCAATCAATGACCATGAGTGAGAGGACTCCCCAATAAGCTTAACAGCATGGCGATGTGTAAACGGGGGTGTCGCCGCAGAGCGGCTCTCAAGTGTGGACGGTCAGGCGAGCGAGAACGCTCACCAACGATTTCCAGACTGAAGTAAGAGCTTCAAACAACACCATGAGTTTTTTGCATGTACCTCCTCCCAGGATCTCTGGGTGCCTCCCACCCTCTCTCCCTGCGGCAACGGCTGGACGTTCTGATTGGAGTGGCTAAGGGGTTGCAGTATCTGCATGACTTTGGCATCGTACCTCCTCCCAGGATCTCTGCTCACTGTGTGTCTATTCAATCCTTGGTACTCAAATTTTCATCTTCTGCTCCCACTCCCTCTGTCATGCCCCACACCCCTCCCTTCATCTTCGCCAGGTGAGGGAGATGGCATCGAAGCACCACCCGCACCTGGTCCGGCTGCTGGGCTACTGCATCGACTTCAACCCATCCACGCGCCACATAGAGCAGATCTTGGTCTATGAGTACATGCACAACCATGACCTCGAGAGCTGGATCGGCCTGGGTGCCTCCCACCCTCTCTCCCTGCGGCAACGGCTGGACGTTCTGATTGGAGTGGCTAAGGGGTTGCAGTATCTGCATGACTTTGGCATCGTGCATCGCGACATCAAGCCTGCCAACATTCTCCTGGATGACAAGATGAATGTGAGCCGGTGTTGGTAGATGAAAGTGGGACGGTAGATAGAGGTGCATGAGAGGGGCTGCAGTATTGGCATGACTTTGGCATCGTGCATCGCGACATCAAGCCCGCCAACATCCTTCTTGATGCAAGAATGCAGGTATGTGTTTGCTCATCTACCTATGTTGCACAGAAATCAGTCAACTTGTTGCATCCGATGCAAAAAGTGATGCCCCTTTCGTGTATCGCACCGAGCCCATTTGCACCAGTTCAACATCCTCTGTGCGCATCTTTGTGAGGCGCTTAAAAAATCTGTGCACTACAATATTCTCCGTGCTCATACTTGATTGTGCACCAGGCCAAGATAGCGGACTTTGGGCTGGTGAAGCTGAGTGGAGGCACCTCCATGGGCACCTCTGTGGCCGCCACTCGAGTGATGGGCACACCGGGCTATGTTGACCCTGCTTACTACAAGACACACAAGGCCACACCAGCAGCAGACGTGCACAGGTGGGTGTTGAAAATGGTACTAGGGTAGGAAAAATCTCTCATGCTCTTTGCATTGCCTGTGGTGTTTTCTATTGCTCACAACCTTTTCCATTGCATGTCAAATTTTCTGTTGCTCACAACCTTTCCCATTGCATATCGCGTTTTCTGCTGCTCACGCTCCTTCCCATTGCATGTGGCATTTTCTATTGCTCGCGCTCTTCTGTGGGCAGCTTTGGGGTGGTGATGCTGGTGGTCATAACGGCACGCAAGGCAGTTCACATGGCAGACGATGTTCAATCCAACCTCAAGCAATGGGTGAGGCTCAGCACTATTAGACGCCAGGCTGAATCCTTATCCACATCAAGAATGGCTAAATCTTTAGGTGCCTAAAAGGTGACCGTTCACATGGCAGAAGACATTCAAATCAACCTCGGGCAATCAGTGAAGCTCAACTCTTAGACTATAAAGGAATATGCACCATGCCTCGCCCTTCTCCACTCTTTTAACCAACCCTGCTGGCAGGTGACCCCTCTGGTGGCAACCGGTGACGTGGCAATATCAAGGACCCTCACTGCTCCAGACTACTAGCTGCTGTGCATGGCTCGCCTCGCCCTCACCTGCCCGGCCATGCCCACGGCCTCCCACCCCAACCCCACAGGTGGCTCCTCTGGTGGAATCTGGCGGAGTGGCATCATTCGAGTACCCTCTCTTGGATGCTCCAGATGACTTGCTGCTGCGCCTGTCCGAATTCTCACCAGGCCTCTATCCTTCTAACCAAACCTGCATGCAGGTGGCTCCATTGGTGGCATCTGGAGACGTAGCAGCATTCAAGGACCCTCACTTGGACGCTCCAGATGACTTGCTGCTGCGCCTGGCTCGCCTCGCCCTCACCTGCACGGCCATGCCCACGGCCTCCCGCCCCACCATGGCCCGCGTGTTGGGCGATCTGCTGGGCATGAAGGAGGAGGTGCTTGGGGGTGCTGAGGCGTACAGAGCTGCATGCCGCATTGACAGGGAGATTGGCAGCTCAGCGGCTCACACGGTGGACTTTGATGCCCAGCTGGCCGGAATAGAACAGATGGGAGCGCATAGCAATTTGTCGGGTGATGCATGACTGGCACAGAGCTGTGTGCTGGCTGGGAAGCACAGAGCTGCATGCCGCATTGACAGGGAAATTGGCAGCTCAGCAGCTCACACGGTGGACTTTGATGCCCAGCTGGCCGGAATAGAACAGATGGGAGTGCAGAGCGCTTCATCTAGAAATGCATGATTTGTTGTGGGTGCGAACCTTTGGTGGTCAGCTGGCTCGTGTGCAGCAGACGGGCATGAAGGAAAGGGTTCTTGGGGGGCGCAGGCACACGGAACTGCATGTTAGATTGACGGGGAGATTGGCAGCTCAGCAGTCCACACGGTGGACTTTAATGCCCAGCTGGCTATTGTGGAGCAGATGGGCCAACGGAGTAGCTCGTCTAGTAATGCATGAATGATATGCACAGAGCTACATGCAGTATTGGCAGGGAGATTGGCAGCTCAGAGGCTCACATTGTTGACTTAGATGCTCAGCTGGCTCGTGTGGAACAGTTGGGAATTCAGCAGATGGACCCGGAGAACCATTCATTTGCTGATGCATGCGCTAATGAGTAAGATCACAGTTCCTTATTGTTGTCATACGTAACCATTGATGTCTGTATACATCAGGATCAATATAAGGCAGTCATAAGAAATTACGGTAAGATCCAGGTTAGTGAGGTTAATTTGCACCAAGAGGATGCAATGCACCAAGTTGTTTTTCACTGAGAATATTGACACTCATAAATCACCAACTACCTACACCAAATAAAGGAAAAATAGTGTTCACTTCGAAAAGTTCATAGATTGTGATTTGACTATAAGAAGAGTTTGTTGTGAAGGTAACAGGCTTTCTCTCTTAAAGTGCAACACTCGAATTACTCAACGGAAGTCAACGCAGGAAACCAGGTTTGGGAAAGCAGAGATCTGAGGTTCGAAAACCTCCCATAAACGTTTCTTTCCCGAAACCAGTAAGAGCGAGACACAAACCGGCGTCATTGTGAAAGCCTCTTTGCAATTCGGGGGCTGGGCTTTAAATTAAAGTGGATAAAATAGCTATGCCTTTCATTCTTTGCCTTTGATCCCAACCGTCCTAGCTCCCACTACGTCCCCCAACAATGGCAACCCTGTGTATGTGTGTGTGTGTGTGTGTGTGTGTGTGAGTGTGTGTGTGTGAGTGTGTGTGAGTGTGTGTGTGTGTGTGTGTGTGTGTGAAAATGGGTGGTGCAGCACTCACACCTACAACACATCATGCATCACTAGATGAACGGCCCTGAGTTCCCATCTGCTCCACACGAGCCAGCTGGGCATCAAAGTCCACCGTGTGAGCCGCTGAGCTGCCGATCTCTCTGTCAATGCGGCATGCAGCCCTGTGCGCCTCAGCCCCCCCAAGCACCTCCTCCTTCATGTTCAGCAGATCGCCCAACACGCGGCCCATGGTGGGGCGGGAGGCAGTGGGCATGGCCGTGCAGGTGAGGGCGAGGCGAGCCAGGCGCAGCAGCAAGTCATCTGGAGCATCCAAGTGAGGGTCCTTGAATGCTGCCACATCACCAGATGCCACCAGGGGAGCCACCTGCATGCAGGGTTGGTTGTAAAAAGGAAGCCTGGTGAGCATTCGGCCAGGCACAGCACCTAGTCATCTGGAGCGCCCAGGTTCTACCAGAGGAGCCACCTGCATGCAGGGTGGGAAGAGTGGAGGCCGTGGGCATGGCATTGCAGGTGAGGGCGAGGCGAGCCAAGCACAGGATTAAGTCATCCGGAGCATCCAAGTGAAGTTAAGGTCCTTGAATGACGCCATGTTGTCAAATGCCACGAATGGAGCCACCTGCAAGCAGGGCTGCAAGGGTGGAGATTCGGTAAGAATCTTGCTAGCTACAGTTATGGTGAGCATCCATGTGAGGGTCCTTGAAGCATGCATGCTACAGCACCGAATGCCACCAGGAGAGCCACCAGCAGGGAGGTTTGGAAGGATGGAGACCCGGTGAGAATCGATCGCACTATGGCAAGGGTGAATTTAAGACATGCCAGAGATGCAAGAATAAACCACGGCATGTGTTGGGCTGGCAAGTTACGTTTTCATATGGGTCAAAACGCGATAAGAGCCCCTGCAATTGTTGGGTTGGGTGGTCCCATGTTTATATCCGTAGGTCAAGCCTCACCCATTACTTGAGGTTGATCTGAATTATGTCTATCATGAGGTGAGAGTGGCGTGGGGCCACCTAAGAAATCTGCCTTTTTTTCGGCGCCTCGAAGATATGCCTTTTTGTGGGTGCCTAGAAACTCTACCTCATATTTAAGCGCCTCAGAAGTCAGCCTATTTTTGGGCGCCTCAACAAACAGCCTTCTTGTAGGCGCCTCAAAGCTTAGCCTCACCCACTGCTTGAGGTTGATCTGAATGTCGCCTGCCATGTGAACGGCCTTGCGTGCCGTGATCACCACCAGCATCACCACCCCAAAGCTGCCCACAGAAGAGCGTGAGCACCAGAAAATTGCAGTTGCTTGCATGAGCACCAGAAAACACTACGTGACATGGCAAAGAGAATGAGAGAAAGATCACACCACATGCAATGGCAAACAGCACAAGGCCTTCCATCTAGCCTCCTCACTTGTGCATTCTTCCACCCAACACCTTGTTCACCACAAACCTGTGCACGTCTGCTTTTGGTGTGACCTTGTGTGTAATGTATTAGGCGGGGTCCACATAGCCCAGTGTGCCCATCACTCCAACATGTATGGAAACAGCGGCTTACACAACTCAACACCGCACTTTACCTGTGCACGTCCGCTGCTGGTGTGGCCTTGTGTGTCTTGAAGTAAGCGGGGTCCACATAGCCCGGTGTGCCCATCACTCGAGTGGCGGCCACAGAGGTGCCCATAGAGGTGCCTCCACTCAGCTTCACCAGCCCAAAGTCCGCTATCTTGGCCTGTACAAGCAAAGATTGGTTAAAAACCAGAAATGCACGAGCAAATCCGATTCTCAAATCACAATTGCAAGAGAAAACGGATTTCCAAATCAGTAATGCATGAGCGAATCCCATTCTCAAATTAGAAATGCATGAGCGAATCCGATTCTCAAATCAGAAATGCATGAGCGAATCCCATTCTCAAATTAGAAATGCATGAGCGAATCCGATTCTCAAATCAGAAATGCATGAGCGAATCCGTTTCTCAAATCAGAAATGCATGAGCGAATCCCATTCTCAAGTCAGAAATGCATGAGCAAATCCCATTCTCAAATCAGAAATGCATGAGCGAATCCCATTCTCAAATCAGAAATGCACGAGCGATGCCATTCTCAAATCAGAAACGCATGAGCAAATCCCATTCTCAAATCAGAAATGCATGAGCGAATCCGATTCTAAAATGCATGAGCAAACCCGATTCTCAAATCAGAAATGCATGAGCGAATCCCATTCTCAAATTAGAAATGCATGAGCGAATCCGATTCTCAAATCAGAAATGCATGAGCGAATCCGTTTCTCAAATCAGAAATGCATGAGCGAATACCATTCTCAAATCAGAAATGCATGAGCGAATCCCATTCTCAAATCAGAAATGCACGAGCGATGCCATTCTCAAATCAGAAACGCATGAGCAAATCCCATTCTCAAATCAGAAATGCATGAGCGAATCCGATTCTAAAATGCATGAGCAAACCCGATTCTCAAATCAGAAATGCATGAGCAGAATCACAAAGAAAACTGAAGCATCAAACTTGGGCTGTGATGGCACGACTCCTTGAAGCATATGAAAGAGGCAAAACGTTGCACCACATGCAAAAAGTTGGTCAGAACAATTTGACTGATTTCTCTGCAACATGAACAAAAGAGGAAAAGCATGCCTGCATTCTTGCATCGAGGAGAATGTTGGCGGGCTTGATGTCGCGATGCACGATCCCAAAGTCATGCAGATACTGCAGCCCCTTGGCCACTCCAATCAGCACATCCAGCCGTTGCCTCTCAGGGACAGAGGCTGGGAGGCACCCGGGCCGATCCAGCTTTCAAGGTCGTGATTGTGCATGTACTCATAGACCAAGATCTGCTCGATGTGGCGTGTGGATGGGTTGAAGTCAATGCAATAGCCCAGCAGCCGCACGAGATGCGGGTGGTGCTTGCTTGCCATCTCCCTCACCTGGGAGGGAAGGGAGAGCGACGAGGGAAGGGGGAAGCGGGTTAGGTGGGGGAATGGAGCAGAGAGTGGGGGACATGGAAGGGCACCAGAGAGAGAGTGGGGGCTGTCAAGAGCCCAGTTGTCCATTTCGTTAATGGTGGTGCCGGTTGTCCATTTCGATAATTATGGTGCTTTTTACTCATCTCCTTTATGTGGGAAGGAAGGGGAGGGCGATGGGGGAAGGGGGGGAAGGGGAGGGGGTGGGGAGAGGGGTGGCAGGGCGAGGGCATAACAGAGGGAGTGGGAGCAGAAGAAGAATTATTGAGCATCAAGGCTGGAAAAGGTACTGAACGTAGATACATGAAAATTGGCTCATGATGTTGAGAACATCGCTCCTGGTGGAAGTGAGTCATCCACGCTCGCTAATAGTGTTGAAACTCATACCTCAGTCATGGTGTTGATCTAAGCTCATACCTCTGTCTGGAAGTCGTTGGTGAGAACTCGCGCTCGCTTCACCGCCCACACTTGGGAGCAGCTGTGTGGAGACACGCCCTTGTACACATCGCCAAAGCTGCCGCTGCCAATCCTGTTCTCCTCGGCCCAGTCTGCCGTTGCCCTTTCAAGCTCCTGAAGGGAATACTCCTGGCACAAGTGCGGCCGTGCTGCATCCTTCCCCGTTTCCCATCCCATTTCCACCACCACGTCTGCATTCTGGGGCCCCATTGCTGATGGTGCTGGTGCTGCTGCTATCGCTGCCGCCGCCGCTGCTGCTTCCTCTGGATCTTCCTTTGTGGCATGTAGTTCTGCGTGTTCACATGAGGTGACTGGTGGGGCGATAGTGTGTCACATAACTTACGAGTAAGTAAATCTCCACATTTTGCATCAGCGGTCAATAGTGGGGCGATACTGTGGTAAAATGATTAGAACTTAATTTTGTTTTCAAATCTCAGCAGTCTGCTAGACCTAGAATAGAACAAAGGTGAAAGGATCACTAGCCGGTTATTGAAATGCCTGAAGTACTGCATAACATTCCCAAGACTTTCTGCAAAGCACTTCGATTGCTTTTCCGTTTTCCGTTTTTCTCATTACCCAAAACAAGAAGCCTAGTGCGCCGCTTACTTAAGGAGGGGGAGCATCAGATGGAGGAAGAAGAAACAAGTTTCCTGAATTTTAGTCTTCTTTACAATCTTTAAGATACCTGCTCCATGTGCCGCTCGTTTCTTATGGCCTCTCCACCACCACAGCAGCACGCCAACGATCAGCAGCATCACAGCACCCACAGCAACGCCAGCAATCGCTCCCAGAGAGAAACCGCCTCCAGACTGGGGCTGTTGTGGGGGGCTCTGGAGGTCGGGTAAAGCTTCAGGCAAGAACGGGGTTGCTGAGGAGGAGGATGGGGACTTTGCGGGGGGCTCTGGAGGTAGGGAGGGGGGTGTTGAAGGTAGGGAGGGGGGTGCTGGAGGTAGGGAGGGGGGTGATGAAGGTAGGGAGGGGGGTGCTGAAGGTAGGGAAGGGGGTGATGAAGGTAGGGCAGGGGGGGCTGGAGGCAGTGAGGGGGGCGCTGGAATTTCAGAGGGCTCAGGAGGTAGGGAAGGGGGCGCTGGAGGTAGGGAGGCGGGCGCTGGAGGTAAGGAGGCGGGCGCTGGAGATGGGGAGGGCGGTCCTGTAGTGTGGATTGTGAGGGGTGGACAGGGATGAGATGGAAAAGGATGGGCTGCAGTGCAATGGGAGGTGGTGCATGGCAAAATTGTGAGGTTGAAACGTGTGTTGGAATGAATGGTAAGTACGAACAAGAGCACAGCCTCACTGCTGATGTGGGTACAGAGAGAAAAACAGGGAAAGGAGGGAGAGAGAGAGAGAGAGAGAGAGAGAGAGAGAGAGAGAGAGAGAGAGAGAGAGAGAGAGAGAGAGAGAGAGGAGAAAAAGGATATACATAGCTTGGAAAGTAGAAGTTGATTCACGTGGTATTGCATTGACACATGTGGTGAAAGAGTAATGATGTGGTGAATAAGTAATGACGTGGTACAAGAGTAATGATGTGGTGAATAAGTAATGACGTGGTACAAGAGTAATGATGTGGTGAATAAGTAATGATGTGGTACAAGAGTAATGATGTGGTGAATAAGTAATGCCGTGGTACAAGAGTAATGATGTGGTGAATAAGTAATGACGTGGTGCAAGAGTAATGATGTGCTCAATGAGTGATGATGTGGTGCATAAGTAGGGGCGGGGCGCATAGGTCAAGGCATGAGTAAAAGGCGAACTTGAACTTGGCTCGCTGCCAAGCGGAGCCCTAAGCTTGGATTTTTGCTCATGCCTGATGGTCACTTAATGCCGAAAATCCATTTCACAGAATTCTGATGTTTGGGAGACGACAAAGAAAGCCTCAGGATCTGTTTTTGGCTCACGTGGTGCTGACTGTCCACATGTGGTGCAGAAGGAGGGGCACGTGAGGCAGAAAACGCTTTGAGAATCCTGCTGAACCACACATGGAGTGTAGTTAGCTGGGCATGTGACTTTGTTCTCATCGAAATCCCTGCATTTGCAAGAGGAAGAGTCAGTTGTTTACAGGTCAATTTATTGATGTGAAAGCTTGGAGTAGCGTTTCGAAGCAAACAGTAACAGAAGACCATGTGTGTGATGGTGCTTGCAGACGAGCTTTGCACGCATGGACACGCTTTGCACCAGGCTTGGTAGTCCACGCATGTGTTGATGCTTGCAGACAAGCTTTGCACGCATGGTTTGCAGCATTTCAGGGAGAAAGCAGATGCGCTTCTTACATGGTTTCAAGCTTAGAAAGCTTGTTCAATGTTGGGGGAAGCTGTCCTGTAAGATTGGTTTTTGATACATCCCTGCACCAAGAGATTTCTCAGCACAGGAGGTTAACAGATTGACCTGTATGTATGCGGATAAGAAGCACCAGTGACTTAGTTCCTAATAGCAACTGAGTACAGCAATAAATCCCAGCAAGCGTCAGCTCTTCAGCAACCCTTGCCGGAAACAGCTTTTCACAATGGACAACGCTGTTGAGACGGATTTTGAAGCATTAGGCAGCCGAGATGGTTAATACGGAATAACCACTCAAACCACTCCATTCCAAGTAATCTATTGAAAGCGGAAACCCCCTCGGAGAAAAGCTATCGGCATGGAGGTCTGTGCCGCCCCCACCCTTGCTTATTTGCACTCCAGCTTCTTGAAGCCAACAAATGTCCACCCTATCTAGCCCCGTCTCATAATGTTAAGATGTTTGGGCACCGAAGCTCCATCATGTAAACATGTTTAGACGTTTGACTTTGTACCCTAAACTTTTGAAGTAATAGTTTCCACAGTTTTGACTGGAGTCTACTGGTCTTGCAAAACTCTCTAGGCCAGAAAGAAAAGCACTCACAAGTGACAAAGATTTGTAAGGTTGCCGATGGAGTCAGGGATGGTGCCTGTTAAGCTGTTGTCAGCAAGGTTCCTGATATGGGTAATGATGGGAGAACATTGCAGGGGGGCAAACGCCGTGTGGATACAGGGGGTGACCAGATTGACCAGATTCTATAGTGAAAAATTACGTTACAAACATAAAAAAATCAGACATTTGATTCTTGTCTTGTCTATTTGATTAATGAAAGCCTAAAAAATGTTGTAAGGGTAACATAGTAGTATTCTGATCAAATAACTCACAAGTCAGTCATAAGAAGAAGGCTGGTTAACGTTTCTGGTATGGAGCCCGTCAGCTTGTTTCCAAGAAGCCACCTGCATCTCGAAAGTAGGGGAGTCAAGGACAAAACAGAGTCTTGTGAGCATAAAGAAAACTCTCTATCAGCTGTATTGTAAACAACATAACTAGTGGTGTGGATGGGAGCAAGGAGGGACTCGGCAAGAACCACCTTGCAAGCTGTGGCTATGGCTCCCACACGAGTTTGCAATGCATGGCTCAATCAAAGTGCACAGCTGGAAGGTATGGCTGCGACCCATCATATGTACACCCAATCACTAGCAGGGAACACCACTAACAAGGCAGAAAGGCCTTTGAGATTGCTGATGGAGTCAGGGATTGTGCCGCTTAATTTGTTGTAGACAAGGTACCTGACGAGATGAGAGGGATGCGTAGGGAGGGCATGCAAATATCATGCTGAATGCAAGTATCACTGGGTAGGGTATAGATAAGTAGGAAGCGGTTCCAACATTCTTATTGCTTATCTCTTACGTATCTCCTGTTGTTTCAATTATCTGTATTAACCGGCAGAGCTGGCTAACCACGATATACAAAATAACTTTGAAACCAGCTTGATGAAAAATATTCACACTGACGGGAGCAGGGGGAGAAGTATTTACACTTCTTGCATTCCGCTGTACATGCTGGGCAGTCTAAGTAAGTGTTAGAATGAAGAGAATGTGAGCCTGATGTAGGACTCATCTAACCCAGATGGTCGAGAAACTCACAGTGAGGTCGAACTTTGAAGGTTGCCAATGGTTGTTGGTATTGGGCCAGTTAGGTTGGTGCTCCACACAAATCTGCATTCTCAAATGAAGATAACTACCAATCCAGGAGTTAGCAAGCAAGCATCAAGGGGAAACCTTTGATTGATTATAACTGTCAAGAGGCAGGACGGAACAGGTACCGAGTGGTTTTCAGTCAGAAGAACTCTCAGACATTGACATGAATGCTTCAGGCACAACAACAGCCCTAATTTTTAATCAGAAAATCAGAAAGTGCTATGATGTTACTGCACATCCATTTTCTTGGGCTTGCCACATGTGTTCGATGTGAGCATGATTTGCAAGAGGGGGTCAAGATTGCAACCCACCGATTGTTTGGAAGGAAAAATAAAGTGAAAATAGGTCTGGGCAAGGTATTAAGCTGAGCCATCTTGGGTCGAGCCTGGATGAGCCAAGTCGAGGCTGGATGGGCCTGAGTCGAGCCTGGATGGGCCTGAGTCGAGCCAAACCGGGCTTGTCTCGGACCGAGCCAGCCGAATCGAGCAGCCAAACCACTTGCCTCGGTTCAGCTCAAACCAACCATGGCTCTACTACTGTGTCCAGTGGAACCCAGTCAACCCAAATTATTCATCCTTCACTCTTGTGTGCCAACTACTCATTACACTGTTTAATGGCTCTTTTCCAAACTCCAATTCAAGTCCACTGTTCATGCAGAACTCTTCAGACCAAGAAGAAAAGCACTCACAAGCGACATAGGTTTGTAAGATCCCCAATGGAGTCAGGAATGGTGCCTGTTAGGCTGTTGAGGGCAAGGACCCTGTATGGTTGATGATAGGGGAACAATGGAGGGCCCACACGCCCATGAGATGGATAAAGGGGACCATTTTGCTTGCACGCATACGACATGAGGTTACATGGTGAAAATCATCCTTTTTACCTTGAATAGTGCTTAAGTTTGCTTCGTTCTTGCATCCAAGGTGGAAAAGAATGTCCTTTTGTTTAGTTTTTTTTCTTTTCGTTTCTTAGATTTTGACCGTAGAATATGGTAATGTAAAAAAGCATTAGGAAATCCTCCGCTGTTCTTTACAGTCAAAAATATTCTCAAATCCATCGATCCACTGTGGGAAAACGAAGGGCCTGGCTTGGCTCACTGAAAAGCCCCGGAGCTGTGGCTAATAAATGGGCATTTTGCCTTCACAGTTTGCCAGCGATGAGCGAGCCTGGTGGCAAGCAAAGTGCCCATCAGCGAAGATTAGGCAGGTGAAATGGTTGATATGGGTCACACACAGTTCTGCAAGCCAGGGAGGCTCGTAGGCTGGCAGGCTCGCCATATGGCACCGTGACTGGCTTGCCCCTCCTAGACGAGTCCTAAGCACCAAGCGATTTTAGGGTTGAACAATTACCAATGAAAGAGAGTCACCGGACCCATCTAGTTGAGAGGCTCACAAGGCCGTCAATTTCCAAAGGCTGCCAATTGATGTGGCTACTGAACCAGATAGTTTGTTTGCATGAAAATTTCTGCACTTTGTTTACAAAGGAGTAGTAAAAGGGAGAGAACTTATGGATCCGAAGATTGATACAGAACTTATGTGAAGAATGACAAAAATGAATAGACTGGATGTGTAGGAGCACGGAAGAGATGGGTGTGGCAGAGGGCACATTCCTACAAATGTTCGAGTATGACCAGCTTACTCATCAAAACCAATGTCAGCCTTCCTCACAACGAATTGAGGGAAATAAGGAATCATTAACTTTAGAACATTGGCCCACAAATTGCACGTCAATGTAAAGTGTGTGCTTGTCACGCGGCAACTGTGGGGTATGGCTATGTCTGACTTGCATGAAAAGCAATGAGAAGCTGCACTCACAAGTTGGCAAGATTTGTGAGACCGAAAATGGAGTCAGGGATTGTGCCATCCAAGTTGTTGGAGTCCAGGCGTCTGAGGAGAGGAGAATGGAGAACACGCACGTAGTGAGCGCAAAGTAGTAAAATAAACCTAAGGAACAACATAGGACTCGTTGAATCCAACCAGTCAACTTCAAAAGCTTACAAGTCTTGCAGATTTGGAAGGTTGCCGAATGTAGCTGGTATTGAGCCATTCAGGTTATTTCCATGCAAAGACCTGATTTTAACACAGCGAAGGGTAATAAAAAAGAGTGGAAAACTCAGCAGCAAATCATTGGGCCAAAGAGGTAGTAAGTTGCTCAAACAGCGACCCACCATCCAAGGTGACTTTTGAGTCGACTCAAAAATCACATCAGCAGCAAATTATTGGGCCAAAGCGGTAGTAAGTTGCTCAAACAGCAACCCACCATCCAAAAACAGGGGCAGGAATAGGCAAGTTGAAGTTCATGAATAATGCAAGCTTTGCTGAAAAGTTTGAAAGGTCTTCAGCCCCAATTTTAGGGTGCAGGCATGCAAAGGCATTTAATAGCCTGGACACAAAATATTCTATACCATACCATCATGTGTGGTCAACAAAAAAACATGTGAATCTGGATGCGTACATTCACGTCAAATATAAGGACTTGGTCTTGTTAGGAACCTTTACAGCATGTGGGGTCCATAGGGTCAGGATGTGAAGCAAATGAAATGTGGGGTTTGGATGTCAGCCAGCACTTGCCAGCCAGAAGGCAACATAAAGTCGGCTGGGTGGAGCTGCACAGCCGCAACCACAACCACTGCTCACAATGTAAACGCAACAACGAGGAGCAGCACTCACAAGTAAACAAGATTCGTGAGGTTGCCAATGGAGTCAGGAATGGTGCCTGTCAGGTTGTTGTAGCCCAGGTTGCTAATGGGAAAAGAGGGCAGTGTTGAGGGGGGGATGGGGTGTGTAAGGAGAGCTTACTGGTGTGACGGAGATCTAGACAGCATCGTATCACATCACATCACATGACATCTTAACACATTGCATCACATATCTCGTCACATCACATCTCACCTCATGTCATCTCATCACATCGCATCAGATCATCTCACATCGCACCCCATCACATCACATCTCATCTCACCACATTGCATCCCATCACATCACATCGTTGTTGGAGTAGGCTGGTTTCCGCTCTTTATTTCATCATTTTTTTTCGGCCAATTTTACCTTGGTTTCAATTCAGGTTCAGTTTAGTCTCATTTTATAGTTCTTATCACATCACATCACATCACATCACATCACAACAACTTAATCAAGTGTGATGGATCAATTTGATTGAGGGGTTGAATGCCATAAAATGGAATGAAGTGCACGGGTAATGCAAGCCAAAAAACGTATTGTTAAGTTGATTTAGCTTAAAAAAAAAAACACTCACAAATTGCTCAAAAGAGACAGGTTGGTTAAAGTTGCTGGTATGGAGCCCATCAGCTTGTTTCCAAGCAGCCATATGCATCTCGAAAGTAGGGTGTCAATGGGGAATAAGAAAGGCAGAACACCGTCTTGTGAGCATAAAGGGATATTTCCCTCAACCATTCTGTTGAAAACAGCAACAATTGGCGAGCAAGGGAGCAAGGAGGGACTCGGTGGGATGTGGATAGATTGGGAAGAACGGCTAATGCACTGATGCATATATGTAGGGCTAAGCTGGTAAGGGCTTGGTATAGTAAAGCTTCAACAATCTGAACGCTGGGAACTGACTTGCATCCACAAAGCGCGCAATCGAGCGCTGGGAACTACTTGCATCAACAATACTCCTGTTCTCGTGTCACTCGTGATTACTCCAAGCCAAGAACCGTCTCGTTGGTACTTGGTCCATCAACGAGACGAGCATCAACACTGGTAAGAACCACCTTGCAAGGTGTGGCTATGGCTCCCACGCCACCCCAACGAGCTTGCAATGCATGGCTCAATGAAAGTGCACAGCTGCAGAGCATGGCTGCGACCCATCGTATGGCAAGGAGCACCACTAACAAGGTAGCAAGGCTTTTGAGATTGCTGATGGAGTCAGGGATTGTGCCACTTAGTTTGTTGTAGACAAGGTGCCTGGTGATATGACAGGGATGCGTATGGGGGGCATGCAAGGGTAGGGACAAGCAGGAAGGGTTCCCAACAATCTTATCGCTTTCTCTGGTTCCAAGCCCTGTGTATCTCCTTGTTGCTTCACTTTCTTGTAGAAACCTGCTAAGCTACCAGCACTTCAGCACAAGCTGAGTCAGCACAAGCTGAGTCAGCACAAGCTAAACTTTGCTTGCTTTCCAAAGAAAACTTTAATAAAAAGGTATGATTCAACGTGACAAAAACGATTCACACTGATGGCGCAAGGGTGCATGACAGAGAAATTCTTTTGCATTTTGTATTCCTCTTTTCATGCTGAGCGCCTAGGATGGAAGAGAATGTGAGCCTTGTGTGCTCTAGAAACTCACAAGGACATCAAACTTTGAAGGTCGCCAACAGCTGTTGGTATTGGGCCAGTAAGGTTGGTGTTCCAAAAGTATCTGCATTTCAGTTCGAGAAGAAGGTAAGGACCAGCCCAGGAGTTTGTGAACAAGCACCAAAGGGAAACCTTTGATTGGTGATGACTGTTTCGAGGCATGACAGTCTAGTATACATGGGCAAATGGCGAGTCGAGTTTTACTTGACTCGTTTTGACGAGTTTTTTCCCTTTGACGAGTCGAGTCGAGTTTTACTCGTCGAGTTTTTTTGGTCAAAATGCTGACTCGAAACTCGGCCCCAAAGTCGAGTTTTTTGAAAACTCGGATGAGCCTTAAAAAAACTCGTCCGAGTCAAGTAAAACTCGACTCGAAGTTAAACACTACCCTAACCTAAAACCCCAGCCACACGAAAACAGTTGTAGGGTGCCCAGAAAACTGCCACACGCGTCAACACCCACAAACGACCCAGCCAGCCCCACCTCTCCTCCCCCCTTTCACTTTCCAAAAAAGCTACTCACCGCCACGCCAGCTGCACTAGTGTTCACAATTAAGTGGTGGAACACATCCAAAACAGCGAGCCACACCTCCAGCAGCATATTAACCCAGAAACAGACATTTGTACCCCCCTGTGGTGGACCATTTGATGCACGAGTTTTTTAAAACTCGTCTAGGTTAAACAAAACTCGTGAGTGAAAAAAAACTCGCGAGTTATGGGTAACTCGCCTGTCTAGCCGAGTTTTTCACGAGTTTTTTGAAACTCGCGAGTAAAAATCGACTCGTTTTCACGAGCTTTTTTTACCAAAATCAGAACTCGAAACTCGTTATTTTCGAGTACTTCAAACGAGTCTAGTAAAAACTCGACTCGTTTGCCCATGTATACAGTCTAGTGCCAAATGAAATTATGTTATAGAAGACCTCAGACATTCACACGACTGATTCAGACTAGCCAACAACAATGCATTGTTATAAATAGGACAGCCTTAAGTTTTACTGCACGACAATGTAATCTCTAATTTGCTTCTTTTTTTTTCTCAAAACCTTGGGTCTCCACATGTGTTTAATGTGAACATGATTTGCAGGGGAGAAAGACGGAGAAGGGATCGCAACTCGCCTCTTACTTGCGGGGAGAGATAAGCTATCATCTGACCTGGTTCTGGGCACGGTTGCGTCAAGCCTGGGTGAGCCCAAGTCAAGTCGGGCTTGTCGCGCTCGGGCCAATCGCGTGGCTTGACTGTGTGTCCAGAAGATAACGCACTCACAAGTTAGCAAGGTTCTTGAGATTGCTGATGGAGTCCGGAAGGGTGCCATTCAAGTTCATGTTAGCAAGATGTCTGATGAGAGGACATAGAACGGTGAGGACGCAAGTGGCTTGAGTAATGAAGAGAGAACATGCTGCACACATGCATGTGACACAAATACGGCATGGTTTATGCTTATGTCATCAAATCGAACAAGTGTACTGGGACAGAGGAGAACCATTCCCCTGTGTTGAGCTGATACATTTTCTTTTCTTTTCTTTTGGTTTTAATTTGTTCAGTTTCAGCTGAACATTTTGAGCCTGTCCTCATTAATTAGGAAGGACAGGCGGGAGATGATAGGGGGCACAGAGGCTTGAACCAATTCTGGTCCATCGGACATTCGGGACCATCCTGGTCTACTCAATTGGTTTTCCTCATCTCGCCCACAAGGACACACTGACATCGGAAGCATGAGGGCATATGGGGGTCCATGAGGGCCCATGGGGGTCCATGAGGGACTATGCGCGTCCATGAGGGTCCACTCACTCACATCTCTGTAACCATGCCCTGGGAGTCGCACGTGATATCGCTCGCATTGTCGCAGTCCCCACCAACCACCCAGCCGTCAAAAGTTGTGCTCCACGCCTTCTGACAGTCCAGCAGGACTTGCGCTGGCGGCAGGAGAAAAGGGGGGGTGTGGCAGATAGAAGAGAAGGGCGGAGAGTGGAAGAAAGGAGACTCAAACGGTGGTCAACCAGCTTGCTCATCACATGCCCTTTCACCTTCTGCCAGTCTACAAGGGAGTGCGTTGAAGGAACAAGGAGGATCAGGCATTACTAAATCGCTCCCATTCCCTCCCCTCCCCTCTCCGCCCCTCCCCTCTCTCCCCATCTCATCTCATCTCATCTCACCTCATCTCATCTCATCATCTCATCTCATCGCCTCACCTCTACTCCCTGCTCACCCATCTACACTTGTTTCCTGCATTCCCACCTCTCCTCCCTTTTCCCCCTTCTCCCGCCCCTTGCCCCCCTCTCCCTCATTCCCCCCCTCCCGAATGGACCTTGTATTGATTGATGGGTGATACACGGGAAGAAGCAATCACAAGCAAGCACAAATATAACAAACGAGTTTACTAACTGTTGGTGCAACCCTACGGTTTGCACTCGGCTTGTTGTCCGTGTGCGTGAATGTGTGTGTGTATGGAATGGTATGAGGGCATGGGATAATATATATTTCATGCTTATAATTGTGTGTGAATGTTGAGTCATGATGTCGAGTGTGTGTGTCGAGTCAATAGCGAGTTATCGCTAGACGCGTGTTACGCGGTCGTTTGTGTCTCGCGCGCGGTTTCTATTTTGTCGTGCGCGGTTTCTATTTTGTCCTGTGTCGAACGTTCGGCGTGTCGCAGGTGTGTGCAGCAGACCCATCAAGAACTCAAGGATGAGTTTGTGATGAAGAGCCCGAGCCTTGGTGACAAGCCTCAAGTGATTTTGAAGCTTGCCAAAAGGGTACACCTCAAGATATTGAAGATAGTTACATTACTTTGTGTAGTGTAACATTTCACTTGGTGTAGACGACTCGTAACTCTTCCTATCTTGTGTTCTAAGACTATAGTGGATGCCATAGTACCGTTCGTTCAAACCGACGCTGTGTCGTCAATTCTTTATCAAATCGTGCAATCTAAATTGCTAATTGTAGACGACGTAAAGACGATCCAGATCCAATTTGAATCAAGTCATTTGCAGCTGTGAGCAGAACGCTATCAACGTTTGAAGCCGCTGTGCAGAAATCCGTCTGTGCTCTCTATCTTTCGTTTTATGCACATTCAAGCCTATTGTGACTATAACAAGTGGTATCAGAGGCCTTGGAGCAGTTTCGACAATGTCTGGACCTGAGGAAAGGGGTGGCAGAGGTGCTGGTGGCAGTGGAGAAGCTCAAGCTCAAGGCCAACCCCGTGATTCAGCCATGGCGCCCATGCAACCAAGTCTTGGCCCACCTAGGGATGAGCCTAGGGTGTTTGGGCTTGACAAGTTCAACGGTGACAACTTTGCTGAATGGTCCTTCAAGATGGAGAACATCTTTGACCACTATGACCTGCTGGAGGTGATGGAAGGAACGGAGAAGCGCCCCGAGAACGACCCGGAGAAGAGCCCGTGGGTGCGGAAGAGCGCACAAGGCTATCTCTTACTTGGGCAAGCGTTGGGGAGCAGTCAGATCCGTCACATCAAGCCATTCCAGCGTGAACCAGAGAAAGGACCAAAGGCATGGGCTGCTCTCAAGGGTGTACATGCTCCTGCAACAGCGGCGGTAGCGGTGGTGTTGGAACGGCAAATGGCGGCACTACGAATTGAAGAAGACGAAGCGGTTGAAGAAGGGGTGCAGAAATTCTTCGACTTGTTGACGCGGCTTGAGGGAGCTGATTTGAACTACAGTGAGCTCCAAAAGAAGACCAAGTTGCTGGCCTTACTCCCATAGTCATGGTCCTCGCTCATCATCAACCTTAATCGCGACTTGCCCCGCCTCTCGCTTGAAGACGTGAAGCGAGCTATCCTTCAAGAGGATTTCCGCCGCCGTGAGTTGGCGAGTGCGGATGGCGCTGGGGCAGCGAGCATCGGCCGTGGATATGGTCGAGGAAGAGGCAGAGGACGAGGGGGAGGAAGGTTTGGTGGCAGCAACTTCGGCGGAGGCCGCAGGAGTGGCGGTTACGGCAGCGACGACAAGAGCTACGGACGCGGTCGCGGCCGATTCGACGGCGAGTGTCACTATTGCCACAAGAGCGGACACATGTGGCGCGACTGCTACAAACTCCCTGATGGTTGGACCCCTGCTCAAGGCCAAGAGGGTAGAGGAGCAGGAGGAGGGAGAGGACGAGGCCGTGGAGGCCGTGGCGGTCGCGGTGGCGGAGCTGCAAACATGAAGAGCGGAGACAACGACAAGGACCCGAGCGACGATCGATACCCGGGTCTATTCTACTTCGTGTCGACGCAAGTACCGGCTGGTCCAGAGAAGGATGAAGGCTTTGAGGAGCCAGCAGCTGTGGGGAAGGTGACCCTACACCCCCTGGACTATTGGGTGATTGATAGTGGCGCTACCTATAGCATGACACCTCGCCCGGACTTGCTCACCGAACTCGAGCCGTCACCGGTGAAGCATGTCACATCGGCTTTGGGGCAGCGAGCAGAGGTGAAAGGCATGGGCAAGGCCATGTTCAAGGGTGCTGATGGGAAGATGGTGGGCCTCAAGAACGTGCTTTGGGTGCCCAGCCTTGCTGCAAACCTGATTTCCGTGCGGCGGTTGGCAAAGGCCGGCATGGACACGAACTCGAAGGGAGCCAAGACCTACACCGCAAGGCTTGGCGATCGAATTCTTTGGGACCTTCATGAGGACAGGGATGTCTACAACGAGATGTGGCAGATCCCAGTGGTCCCTATGCCTAAGGAGAGGCAAGTGGCAGCAAGCATCAGCACCAAGGATGGAGCGGTCGGTAGCGACGATGGCGCGAACGGTCGCGCTAAGGAGAATGAGCTCAAGAAGAGCAAACCTGGAGGGACCAGCAAGTTCAGTGAACCTAAGGAGAGTGGTGCAGCAACCAAGGAGCAGCAAAAGGGTGAGGAGAACCCAGAGGCAGCAGCGGAGGAGGACTACGGAGAGAGTATGTGGGGCGCTATTGCGAGCGCGGCATTCTCCAATCCAACTTCGGCTACGGGGGAGTGTGATTGGCTCACCTTGCATCGGCGCATGGGGCATGTGGCCCTGCCCATCTTGCAGCAGCTAGTGAAGAATGAGATGGTTGCTGGCATACGTGTGAAGGGGGAGCCCGATGAGGTGCTTGGCTGCCCGACGTGCATTCAAGCCAAGTTCACCCGGTTTCCGTTCCCTAGTTCGGAGGCAACGGCAAAGGCACCGCTTGATGAGTGGTGATGGACGTGGTGGGCCCCCTGAAGCTTGGAGCTGCTGGAGCTGAGTATTTTCTCACCATTGTCGACGTCTACACCCGCATGACTTGGGTGTACGTGCTGGCCAAGAAGAGCGACGTGGCTGAAACGTTGAAGACGGATTGGTTCCCGATGGTGGAGCGGCAACAAGACCGTCTAGTCAAATCAATCCGCACCGATCGAGGGGGAGAGTTCCTGAGCAAGGAGTTTGGGTTGTGGCTGAAGAAGAATGGTATTCGGCACTCCCTCACCATGCCATACTCCCCTGCAATGAACGGCATCGCCGAGCGAGCGAACCGCACAATCACGGAGGCGGCACGCGGGTTGCTCATTGAAGCCGGGCTACCCGACTATTTCTGGCCTGATGCGGTGCGGAGCGCGTGTGTGGCCAAGAACAGAGCCTTGACTCATGTGGGAGCAGACAAATGGGTGCCCTATGTGGAGTGGCTAGGAAGGAAGCCAAAGGTGGATATGCTTCGGGTGTTCGGGTGCATGTGCATGGCGCTCGTGCCTAAGCATCTTCGGCACAACAAGCTTGGTGCCAAGGCGGTGTGGGCCGTGCACTTGGGCATGGCTCAAAACAGCAAGGGATGGCTTCTTTGGGACCCATTCACCAAGAAGTTCTTGGTGAGCAGGGACTGCAAGTTCATGGAGAACTTCATGTACAAGGATTGGAAGGCGGAGAATGAGGCGAAGATAGGCGTGCGGTTTGGGGAGGTGAAGAGTTCCGGTTTGGAGCATGTGGAGCTGCCTTTGGAGCTGAGCAGTGGCAGCACAACCACAAGGCAATCTTCCCTTGTGAATGGGGGAGAGGAGGCCAATGATGCAGAGGAAGAAGAGGAGGAGGTGCAGCAAGTGAGCGAGCGTGCACCGTCACTCCCTTCCCGTACTACGAGTGCTCCACGGATTCGAGCCACACCGCAGCAACGCCAAGGCCTTCAAGTCCCTGCAGCTGAGGAGGAAGGAAGGGGGAAGAGGAGAGTTCAACCCCCTAATAGGCTGACCTATGATGCGCCGGGAAAGCAGGGCAAGACAGCCCTGGCCGGAGCGGCAATGATGGTCGGAGACGACGAGGAGAGTGACTACGAGGAGTGTGCCTTCGCGTTCTTCTCTCCGGTGGAGATGCCGGGAGAACCAGCAACTCTCAAGGAGGCTTTGGAGAGTAGTGATGCTGAGGAGTGGAAGAAGGCCATGGAGAGTGAGCTGAAGAGCATCGAGGAGAATGACACGTTTGAATTGGTGGAGCTACCGGAGGGGCGTACGGCGATAACGTCCAAGTGGCTCTTCAAAATCAAGTCGGATGCCGACGGCAAGATCGAGCGCTACAAGTCTAGGCTTGTAGCCAAGGGGTACCAGCAGAAGGAGAAGGTGGACTTCAAGGAGCTGTTTGCCCCTATGGTGAAGCCGACGACGCTGCGAACCCTATTCGCGGGAGCCGCCATCAAAGGATGGGTAGTAAAGCAAATAGACATCGTAACGGCATTCCTTAACGGCATCCTTGAGGAGGAGATTTTTATGGCGCAGCCAGAGGGGTTTGATGATGGTAGTGGCAGAGTGTGGAAGCTGAAGAAGGCCCTCTATGGGCTGAAGCAGGCCCCTAGGCAATGGTACATGAAGCTGCGCGAAGTGTTGGAGGGGATCGGCTTCACTCCCTCAACGGCCGATCACTCCTTGTTCATGCTTGGCGAGGGGGAGCAGAGGAGTTTCATGGTGGTTTATGTGGATGACATCCTCATTTTCTCACCCTCTTCTGACCTTGTGAAGGAGGTGATGCTGAAGCTTCAAGACAAGTTCAAGTGCAAGGCCCTTGGTGACGTGAGCTTCTACCTTGGGCTCCACATCGAACGAGATGTGGAGAAGCGGTGCATGCGGGTGCATCAACGAAAGTACCTGGAGGCATTGGCTGCCAACTTTGGGCAGAGTGAAGGCCATGTGGCTACACCCTTTCCCTCTGGGTTCAAGTGTGTGAAGGGACCAGAGGAGGAGAGCGTTGGTGAAGAGGAGAGGCGCCGATTTCACTCGTTGGTGGGCAGCCTCATGTATGCGGCGGTAAACACCCGACCGGACGTCGCGTTTGCTACCGGGCAGCTGGCTAGGGTTGTGCAATGCCCTAATGAGGAGCAGGTAGCAGTTGGAATGAGGGTGGCCAAGTATCTTGGCCAAACACCGACCGTTGGGCTGCAATACTCGGCGGCGGCACAAAGGCGCCAAAAGGGCGCGGATGGTGTTGAACCCGGGCGTTTTTTCCTCACCGCCTACTCGGATGCTTCATATGCATCAGAACCAGAGGACATGACAAGGGTGGGATGCTTCATATGCTGTGTTGGTGGAGGCCCAACTGCTTGGGAGAGCAAGAAGCAGGTTGACCAAGCTTTGAGCTCGGTGGAGTCCGAGTACATGGCACTCTTCCGTGCCGTACGGGAGATTGTGTGGCAGCGGCGTTTGTTGGCTGAATTGGGGGAGGAGCAGCAAGGACCTACCCCACTGTACTGTGACAGCCAGGGTGCCATTGCTCTTGCTAAGAACCCTGTGTTGCATGGACTCACGAAGCACATGAGGGTGAAGTGGCATTGGACGAGGAGCATGGTAACCGCGGGTGAAGTTGAGTTGCGCTACGTGAAGACCACGGGGCAGCCGGCTGACATGATGACCAAGAGGCTGGTGGAGCAGCAGCATTGGAAGTGTTGCAAGCTGGCTGGGATGGCTCTGAACTGAGAGAGCAACATATCCTAAGGCCAACAATCCGAGGGGGAGTTTGTTGGTGCAACCCTACGGTTTGCACTCGGCTTGTTGTCCGTGTGCGTGAATGTGTGTGTGTATGGAATGGTATGAGGGCATGGGATAATATATATATTTCATGCTTATAATTGTGTGTGAATGTTGAGTCATGATGTCGAGTGTGTGTGTCGAGTCAATAGCGAGTTATCGCTAGACGCGTGTTACGCGGTCGTTTGTGTCTCGCGCGCGGTTTCTATTTTGTCGTGCGCGGTTTCTATTTTGTCCTGTGTCGAACGTTCGGCGTGTCGCAGGTGTGTGCAGCAGACCCATCAAGAACTCAAGGATGAGTTTGTGATGAAGATCCCGAGCCTTGGTGTCAAGCCTCAAGTGATTTCGAAGCTTGCCAAAAGGGTACACCTCAAGATATTGAAGATAGTTACATTACTTTGTGTAGTGTAACATTTCACTTGGTGTAGGCCCTAGTGAAGGGTAGTTTCGAGACCCTTCGTGGTTGGGGACAGTGTGGCACTGTTCCACATCACTGTGCCTCGGCTCTTGGGGTTTGTAGGAGCTGGGAGTCATTCCCAACCCGTAACTCTTCCTATCTTGTGTTCTAAGACTATAGTGGCTGCCATAGTACCGTTCGTTCAAACCGACTCTGTGTCGTCAATTCTTTATCAAATCGTGCAATCTAAATTGCTAATTGTAGACGACGTGAAGACGCTCCAGATCCAATTTGAATCAAGTCATTTGCAGCTGTGAGCAGAACGCTATCAACGTTTGAAGCCGCTGTGCAGAAATCCGTCTGTGCTCTCTATCTTTCGTTTTAGGCACATTCAAGCCTATTGTGACTATAACACTAACTAACCTATTTCCCCTACATCCTCCCGCCCCCTCCGTCCGACCCTAGTGGTCGAACGGGGGTTCAATCAGCTGTTAGAGCTGGCCCTCGCTAAGGGGGGCAAAGGGTCCCCGCATGCCCAGTTCGTCCGCTGCTATTGCCTCGTTTGTCTTGCAGAGGAGGGCGTTGGCCTGTGCTCTTTGGAGGCACACGCCCCAGCGCTGGCAGTATTCTGTCAGTAGCTTGGCGGCCTCGTAGGAGGTAGGGGCGGCGTTGAGTCTCAGCTTGGCCGCCAACTCCGCACATTGCCGCAGAAACGCCGTCACCCCGGGCGAGGGGTACCCGTATGTCTCTACCGCCAGGGCGTGGAATCCCACCCACGCATTCCGGCGCGCGTATTTCTGCTCCTTCTTATCTGCAGCCGCCCTAGCCGCCCACCCAGGGCCCCTGTTGCAGTGCTCGTCTTGTTTGGACTTAGGGTCCGTTACCGTCACGTCACACATCCACACTTCTCCCGTCAGGGGATGACGGATGGTGACATCCGCCTTTAGGTTTTCAACGAGAGAATAAACGTTAGTTTCCTGTGCACCGTGAAGCCCGCTTCTGCTGCTATCAGGGCTACCTCGTCCCGGAGGGCATGGTGAGTAGCGATCCTTCCCCCCCTTTTCTCGCAGCGCATGAGATGGTTTGGGAGGCAGTCGTCTGGGAACTTGGTGCGGTAGCGGCAGTCACAGCGCCTGGGGACAGGTAGAGGGAGGCCTAGGTGGAAAGCAGCGGCGGAAGAGAGCTGGGAGGGTCCCATTCTGAGCGAGGGTATGATGGGTAGCACCAGCAGCCAGTCTCCCGCGCCCGGGCCGAGCATCGACTGCATCCCCCCCTCCCTCTCTCTTCCCTCTCCCCTTATTTCCCCCCATCTCGCCCATGACCTCCCCTGCTTCCTTTCCTTTCTTCTCGTTTGCTCCAGTGGTCAAAAGCGGGCACTCAGTTCGTGAGACCACATGACATGTCAGCAGCAGCAACGACCCAATCAGAAGAGGGACATATGTGTGCTCCGTCACGCTGCAATGGCTCCAGCAAGCCACCATGGTCCTCCGCGAGAAACATTCGTGTGGAATGGAAATGGTTCGTTTAGTAACCACTCTAACCGACCTGATTTTGGACCACGGAAGGCTGCGATGTGAAACGTTCTAACAGAACTTCTCTTGAATTGGCCTTGGAAATCCCGAGGTGTCCCCTTGGGTTGTCCCTTGAGGAGTCCCCCTTGGGGTGTCCCCTTGAGGAGTCCCCTTGGGGTGTCCCCTTGAGGAGTCCCCTTGGGGACATCGCAAAAACAGCGAGGGTGGAGGGGTAGCATTTGCCCCAGGTGCCCCAGAGCTGCTCGGCTAAAGTGACTTAACGGCTACGCCATACCTACCTCGGAGCTGCTTTCATGGTGGGCGCTTCGGGAATCAGCGGAATGGCAAAAACGTGAGTTGGTTTTGAGCTTGCGTGGAAGAGTTTCATTCGTTTTCGATTCATAGCTACGGGAAAGCTGCTTCTCGCGAAATTTTTAAGCTTCGTGCATTCCCTGTGCTAAGGTTCGCCCATTTCGCCCAATCAATGGCTTTAGCAAGAGTTCTCTTGTCATCCGAAAATGCATGCCCTCCCAAAAGTAACTTGTTCTTTTGTTACTTCTTTTGTCGCGCGCGTCACGTTTGCTCAGCAACCAGTTACGTCACGAGGTGAAATGGCGCGAGAACTGTTCATCTCCTGGGGACGCGATAACTCCTTGTCATCGCGTTACATACGTTCTCAATATCTGCACAGAAAATGTATACCACGCTGTACCAAGGGGAAACAAATATATATTTTGTATTGCATTGTTCAAATAGGTATGCATTGTTCTATTAAGTAGTAACTACAAGTACAGCACAAAATCCATTTATAATTTATATTCAGTTTGAGTGAATGCTAGATCAGGTGTCACATTAAAATTTCCTCGTTCCATCTATTCCATAAGAATGGCTCGCTCAAAGAAGTCTAGCCCGTACACTACGGTGCATATTTGTGCGTTTGCTGGCCTGAATCTGTGCTAGGATAGGCCTGTGCGCAACATGTCACTGCGCCAACGTCTGTATGCTTTTTTAACCACTAATTCTTCACACAGCTCTCTACTAAATCCTATTACCTAGCCATATGAACTGATTTCATCTCGTTAGCGCAACTGCGCAGCTCGTGGTGCATGTTTGTGCGTTTGCTGGCCTGAATCTGTGCTAGGATGGGCCTGTGCGCAACATGTCACTGCGCCAACGTCTGGATGCTTTTTCTACCACTATTTCTTCATACAGTTCTCTACTACATTCTATTACCTAGCCATAGGAACTGATTTCATCTCGTTAGCACAACTATGCAGCTCGTGACGCATGTTTGTGCGTTTGCTGGCCTGAATCTGTGCAAGGATAGGCCGTTGCGCAACATGTCACTGCGCAAACGTCTGGATGCTTTTTTTACCACTATTTCTTCACACAGTCCTCTACTACATCCTATTGCCTATCCATAGGAACTGATTTCATCTCGTTAGCACAACTACGCAGCTCGTGGTGCATGTTTGTGCGTTCGCTGGCCTGAATCTGTGCTAGGATAGGCCTGTGCGCAACATGTCACTGCGCCAATGTCTGAATGCCTTTTTTACCACTATTTCTTCACACAATTCTCTACTAAATCCTACTACCTAGCCATAGGAACTGATTTCATCTCGTTAGCACAACTACGCGGCTCGTGGTGCATGTTTGTGCGTTTGCTGGCCTGAATCTGTGCAAGGATAGGCCGTTGCGCAACATGTCACTGCGCAAACGTATGGATCCTTTTTTTACCACTATTTATTGACACAGTCCTCTACTACATCCTATTCCCTAGCCATAGGAACTGATTTCATCTCGTTAGCAAAACTACGCAGCTCGTGGTGCATGTTTGTGCGTTTGCTGGCCTGAATCTCTGCAAGGATAGGCCTGTGCGCAACATGTCACTGCGCCAACGTCTGGATGCTTTTTTTACCACTATTTCTTCACACAAACCTCTACTACATCCTATTACCTAGCCATAGGAACTGATTTCATTCCGTTAGCACAACTACGCAGCTCGTGGTGCATGTTTGTGCGTTTGCTGGCCTGAATCTTTACAAGGATAGGCCTGTGCGCAACATGTAACTGTGCCAACGTCTGGATGCTTTTTTTACCACTATTTTTTCACACAGTCCTCTACTACATCCTATTACCTAGCCACGGGAACTGATTTCATCTCGTTAGCACAACTACGCAGCTCGTGACGCATGTTTGTGCGTTCGCTGGCCTGAATCTGTGCAAGGATAGGCCTGTGCGCAACATGTCACTGCGCCAACGTCTGAATGCATTTTTTACCACTATTTCTTCACACAGTTCTCTACTTTATCCTATTACCTAGCCATAGGAACTGATTTCATCTCGTTAGCACAACTACGCAGCTCGTGGTGCATGTTTGTGCGTTCGCTGGCTTCAATCTGTGCTAGGATAGGCCTGTGCGCAACATGTCACTGCGCCAACGTCTGAATGCCTTTTTTACCACTATTTCTTCACACAATCCTCTACTACATCCTATTCCCCAGCCATAGGAACTGATTTCATCTCGTTAGCACAACTACGCAGCTCGTGGTGCATGTTTGTGCGTTCGCTGGCCTGAATCTGTGCTAGGATAGGCCTGTGCGCAACATGTCACTGCGCCAACGTCTGAATGCCTTTTTTACCACTATTTATTCACATAGTTCTCTACTACATCTTATTACCTAGTCATAGGAACTAATTTCATCTCGTTAGCACAACTACGCAGCTCGTGGTGCATGTTTGTGCGTTCGCTGGCCTGAATCTGTGCTAGGATAGGCCTGTGCGCAACATGTCACTGCGCCAACGTCTGAATGTCTTTTTTACCACTATTTATTTACACAGTTCTCTACTACATCCTATTACCTAGTCATAGGAACTGATTTCATCTCGTTAGCACAACTATGCAGCTCGTGACGCATGTTTGTGCGTTTGCTGGCCTGAATCTGTGCAAGGATAGGCATGTGCGCAACATGTCGCTGCGCCAATGTCTGGATGATTTTTTTACCATTATTAAAGAATATATTTATCACTATAGATACAACAAATCATAGGAAAGTATTTCCTAGTTTTAGAGTGTGAAATATATGTATATTTAAGAATTCTGATACAAAATACAGATAGACCCCACACTAATCTGGGTGCTTGGTGCATGTGGTCCGATATTGTATCTATTAGTTACTATTTGTGCTGTTTCTGTTTGTTTACCAGATTGAGACACGGGAGTAAAAGATGCTGTAAACGCGTTGAGTTTTGTTTGAATGTTTGTGTAGAATGTGAACGTCGTGACACTGTTTCGCCTCAACAGCACCGCTGGAGACTATTGTCGTGCTGGCACTTATCATCGCTGACATTGCGTCTACCAGGTGCTTTTTTGCTTCACCGACATCGCCAACGTATATCTGAATTCCAGCACGATTCCATCCGGTTACTCCCAGCGAATGGAATTCGTCTGTATCATGTGCGCCAGCACATTTCTTGCAACCTCACCAAATTACCCACATCCAACAGGTCCGCGTGATGCAGTCGTTGTCAGTTTCACAAAAAACGCTCACATCCTACTGGTCCGCGTGATGTGCTGGTGACAGTGGTGGTTGTGTGCAATGTATCGATTGAAGTTTTCATTATTAGCTGCCCTTCCCCTGATGGGTTTGTCTTGCAAATTTGTGGACTTCAAACGCTACACCCGCAGCCTTAGGTTTCTCGAAAAAAAATATGTTTCCCGACTACTTTTTTGTTTTGCCTATCCGTAACCAACTCGACTTCCCCTCCCTCCCCTGTTCCCCGGAGTCAAAGCCCCTGAACACTTCCTTCCCTTGTTCATTCTTCACTGCGTGCCTGTTCTATTCAGCAGGCTGTCTGCCAGTCGATTCTTAGTGCTCTGTGGATGTGTCTGCTGCACTCCTTCCGCATTCCACCCTGCGTTCCCACATTATATTCTCTCGAACCGCCGACGCTAGTACTGCCACTTCCCCCTTTTCGCAGGTATTTTCTAGAGCCACGATGCTCCAGTACAGCCCTCTCATTTTTCTTCTGCGCACTTCCGCGCTATCCTTTTCTCTTTCTGCGCGCTTACGTACATTCACACGCATACCTACATTCGTTCGCACGTGTCAGATTTATATGACATAGCTACTGTAGGCTATAGTGGGGTAGCACATATGGGGTACAGTTTTCTAGGGTTTGTATTTGTACCCAACTTTCCCTTAGTCAATCCATTTCTCGTTCAGTTTCTCATGGTATCGAGCAGGTTCCCCTGTGGGAACTGTTCCTAGGGCCCACCACCTTTTTTTTCCTGCCCGGAGCGCGCTCTACACTGCCCGAGTCGCGCTCCCCTCTCTCGACCCTGTCGCGCCGCCTTAGCGGCCCCGTCGCGTCGCGCTTGCGACCCCGTCGCGTCGCCCTCGCGGCCCCTTCACGTCGCGCCGCCCTAGCGGCCGCGTCGCGCCGCCCTTGCGGCCCCGATCCGCCGCCCTCGCGGCTCCTTCGCGTCGCGCCGCCCTCGCGGCCCTTTCACGCCGCCCTCGCGGCCCTTTCTAGCCGCCCTCCTCTTCAAGCCGCCCTCGCGACCCCCCCCCTCCTAGCCGCCCTAGCGGCCCCGTCGCCTACCCCTGCGGCCCCGGCGCCGCCCTTCCCTGCCTCGGCGCCGCCTCTGCTGGCCCCGTCGCCTACCCCTGCGGCCCCGGAGCCGCCCTTCCCGGCCCCGGCGCCGCCTCCACTGGCCCCGACGCCGCTCCACCCGGACCCGACGCCGCTCCACCCGGCCCCGCCGCCGCTCCACCCGGCCCCGCCGCCGTCCCCACGCGGCCCCGCCGTCACCACCGAGCCGCCGGCGCCGCCGAGCTACTGCCGAGCCGCCCGATCCACCCGAGCCGCCCGAGCCACCGCGCCACCTGAGCCGCCCGAGCCGCCGAGCCGCAGTTGCTGCCGAGCCGCCGTACCGCCGAGCCGCCCGAGCCGCCCGAGCCGCCGAGTTGCCGAGCCGCCGAGCCGCCGAGCCGCCCGAGCCGCCCTGTCCGGTAAGAGCAGCGCCTCTGTCACTGCACTGCCCTTACCCTACTGTTCGCGCTGCTAGTCTACTGCTGTCATGGCTACCCCTGGTGTCCTCGCTTTTGACGCTGAGGGTCGGGCCATTGACTTTGACGTCTGGGTAGATGACCTGCAGCTTTTCCTACAGTGCGATAGGGCAGACGGTCTCTCCCTCTTTGACCTCACCTCTGGTGCCTATCCTGCCCCTGCTGCTGATGCCGACGCCACTGTTCGCTCACAGTGGGCCACACGCGATGCTGCTGCACGTCTTGCTGTGCGTCGCCACCTGCCTACCTCTGAGCGTGCGCACTTTAGCCAGTACAAGAGTGCTCAGACCTTGTACGACGCTGTAGTTGCGCGCTACTCCTCCCCTGCCACTGCTGCACTGAGCCGCCTCATGCTACCGTACCTCTTCCCTGACCTTGCTGCCTTTCCCACAGTCGCTGACCTCATTACGCACCTCCGCACTAGTGACACTCGCTACCGCGCTGCGCTTCCTGCTGAATTCTGCGCCAAGAACCCCCCCCCCATGTACATCACCCTTTACTACATTGTCACCCGGCTCCCTGACTCCCTTCGCGTAGTCAGGGACCACTTCCTCTCAGTTTGCCCCACCACTCTCACCGTTGACCTCCTCGAGAAGGCCCTCCTAGCAGCAGAGAAGAGCATAGTCGCTGTAGGAGCCTCTCGTGGTGACCCTCGCACCCCCGTCTTTGAGGGGTGTTCCCCCTCCCCCCTTTTGCCCTCTGTTGCCTCTGCGGCTGCGGCCGACCTCGTTGGTTTCGAGTCGGTCGGCACTGCGTCTGCCCCGAGCGGGAGACGCCGCACCGGCAAGGGCAAGGGGGGCAAGGGTGCTGGAGGGGCTGGCGGGGGTGGCGGAGGTGGCGGTGGAGGCAGTGGAGGGGGTGGGGGTGGTGGTGGGAGTGGTGGCGGGGGTGGAGGTGTCGGTGGCGGCAGTGGAGGCGGAGGCGGCGGCGGCGGTGGCGGTGGGAGCGGAGGTGGCGGAGGTGGCGGCGGTGGAGGAGGCGGCGGCGGAGGAGGTGGAGCTGGTCGGGGTGGCGCTGCGCAGAGGGTCGGCTCCGGTGGTGGTCAGCGCCAGCAGCAGCAGCAGCAGCGGCAGCAGCGCACTCGTGACATCCCCCCCCCTCAGCAGCTCCGTGAGTGGTACGCTGCACGCCAGCGGGGTGGGGGTAGTGGTCCGTGCACCTACGTCCTACGCACCGGCGACCGCGCGGGTGAGCAGTGCGGGGGTGCGCACTCCACCCAGCGCTGCTTTGGCCGCCTGACGGACGCTTGGTGTCACCAGTTCCCTGAGGCCCCTGAGATCCCCCGCTGGGGCGAGCTGTCTAGGGCGGGTGTAGCTGTCTTTGACCTTGACTTTGATGCTATTCTTGCTGCCATGTATGCTGTGACTATTAGTGATGAGGGAGACTGTTACCGGTGTTTTCCGCCCGACCCGGGCATTGAGACTGCTGCTCTAGGTACTGGTGAGGCTGCTGCTCTAGGTGCTAGCGAGGCTGCTGCTCTAGGTGCTCGTGCGTCTGCTCCCTCAGGTTCTGGTGAGTCCTCTCTCTCAGGTACTGCGTCGGCTTCGGCCTCCCACACCTTCACCCTTGACTCGGGGGCTTCTCGCTCCTTCTTTCGAGACCGCACCACACTCACGCCGCTTGGCCGGCCAGTTGCAGTCTCTCTGGCAGACCCCTCTGGGGGTCCTGTCCTTGCTCACTTCTCCACTGTCCTCCCGTGTCCGGCGGCCCCCTCTGGCACCCTGTCTGGTCTTTACCTCCCCTCGTTCTCTACGAACTTGGTGAGTGGTGCTGACCTACAGGATGCAAGGGTTCACCAGTTCACTCCTGCGAGTTAGCGGGTGACCCACTGCACGGACGCTCGGACAGGCCGACACCTGGCCACGTTTACACGTCGGCCGGGGTCGAGCCTGTACACACTTACCACTGCGTCTCCTCCAGTCACTGCGTCTGGTCAGGTAGCTGCGTCGGGTCAGGTGTTTGCTGCAGCGTCCAGGTCTGGTCATGAGTCTGCCCCCTGTTCGTGTCGCCTCCTGTCTCACGAGACTCTCCTCTGGCACCACCGCCTTGGTCACCCCTCCCTGCTTCGTCTCCGAGGCATGGCCTCCCGTGTCCTTGTCTCTGGTCTTCCCCGGTCCCTCCCTCCCCTTCCTCCGGGGCCTGGCCCTACCTGCGTCCCCTGTGTCGAGGGGCGGCAGCGTGCTGCCCCTCACTCCTCCCAGTTTCCTCCGACAGAGGCCCCGCTGCAGACGCTTCACATGGACGTGTGGGGCCCGGCCCGCGTCCGTGGACAGGGTCACGAGCGCTACTTCGTGCTGGTGGTTGACGACTACTCGCGTTACACCACAGTCTTCCCCTTGCGCAGCAAGGGTGATGTCACTGAGGTGTTGATCGACTGGATCTGCGCAGCTTGTCTCCAGCTCAGGCAGAGCTTCGGCTCGGACTAACCTGTTCTGCGTCTGCACTCTGACAGAGGTGGAGAGTTCTCCTCTGGCCTTCTGCGAGCCTACTGTCGTGCACGAGGCATCCGCCAGACCTTCACGCTTCCGGACTCTCCACAGCAAAATGGGATTGCTGAGCGCCGCATTGGCATGGTCATGGACGTCGCCCGTACGTCCATGATGCATGCGGCTGCCCCCCATTTTCTGTGGCCGTTTGCGGTTCGGTACGCGGCGCATCAGATCAACCTTCAGCCCAGGGTCTCCATGCCGGAGACCTCCCCAGCTTTGCTGTGGACGGGGAAGGTTGGCGATGCGTCTGCGTTCCGTGTCTGGGGATCTCGGGCGTTTGTCCGCGACTTGTCTGCGGACAAGCTGTCCCCTCGTGCTGCTCCTTGCGTCTTCCTTGGCTTCCCCCCTGACGCGCCAGGGTGGCAGTTCTACCACCCCACCTCTCGCCGTGTTCTGTCCTCCCAGGACGTCACGTTTGACGAGTCGGTCCCCTACTACCGCCTCTTCCCCTACCGCACTCCGTCCCTCCCCCCGCCACCGCTCCTCCCTGTGCCAGGTCCCCCCCCGGTAGACCCCCTCCCCCCTCAGGGTCCTGCCCCTTCAGGTGTGTCCCAGGTAGACGCAGTCGAGCCTGTCGAGGTTACTGGTGACTCTGGTGCTGCTGAGGGTGCTGAGCCTGGGGGTGCTGACTCTGGGGGTGCTGAGCGTGTGGGTGCTACGCCTGGGGGTGCTGAGCCTGAGGGTGCTACTACTGGGGGTGCTGAGCCTGGGGGTGCTGAGCCTGGGGGTGCTACTACTGGGGGTGCTGAGCCTGGGGGTGTTGAGCCTGGGGGTGCTGAGCCTGGGGGTGCTACGCCTGGAGGTGCTGAGCCTGGGGGTGCGGAGCATGAGGGAGCTGGGCCTGCTCGTGTGGCGTCTGGCGGTGCTGAGCCTGGAGGTTCTCCGGGTGCTTCGTCTCGGCGGGAGCCACTCTCTCCACAGGAGCTGCGCGAGTGGTTTCCCGGCGCTGGAGGCGTGCTGCTGGGGCTGGAGGTTCTTCGGCTGCTGAGGGTGCTGGTGCCGCGGGTCCCGGAGGTGCTCGTACTGGGAGTACTGGAGCTGCTGGGCCTGCGGGTACGACTGGAGCTAGAGCTGCTGAGGGTGTTGACGCTGAGGCTACTGCTGTTGGTCCTGGAGGCGGTCCTGCTGGGGGTGCTACTGGTGCTGCTAGAGGTACTGGAGCTGGAGGTGCTGCTGGCGCTGGTGCTGCCGCTGGGGGTACTGGTGCTGTCCCTGCTGTGTCTGGAGTCGCCGCGCGGCCTCGGCCGTACTTCGTTCCGCTCCTTCAGCAGGTTCTTGGTCTCCCGCCTTCTACTGGTCCTCCTCCTCCCTTAGAGTGTCCACAGCCTGTCCCGTCACAGTTACAGTTACAGCCGGCCTCCCCACTGCCCGCTCCTTCTCCCTACACTGGTCCTACTGGAGGTCTTGCTGAGCGTCGTGAGCCTGCGTCTCGCCCTGCGTCGCCTGTCCGTCCTGTTCGCACTAGTGGTCGTGGTTCGCGTCAGCGTCCTCCTCCTGTCCCTGGCACGCACCGGATGTCTCTGCGTCCGTCCACTGCTCCTCTGCGTGCCCCTTTGCCTTCTCCTCCTAAGTCCTCTCTTCCTGCTCTTCCCGACCCGGAGTCAGACTCTCTTCGTGCTGCCAGTCCTACTGTCACGCGTCTCCTTGCTACTGTCGTCAATGACCCTTCCTTTGAGTCCACTGCTGCGTCTGCCCTAGTTGCTGAGCTCGTCGACTTTGCTGCTCGCTGTCGTCTAGACTACGCTGCTAGTCTTGTCGATGAGTCTGAGTCTGTCTGTCCTCCGTCCGTCGGGGGTGAGTGTGCCCTTGGCACGGACGTCCTTGAGGACAGGCAGGAGGAGTTCCAGTGTTTGGCTGCTGCTTCACCTCATCTCGTGTCCGTACTGCTTACCCCTGAGGGAGACCCGGATGCACTTGACATCCCGACTCCGCGCTCTTACGCGGAGGCGATAGAGGGTCCCTACTCCTCTCAGTGGCAGGCAGCTATGGACACAGAGATGGCTTCCTGGAAGTCCACAGGCACCTACGTTGCCGAGGTTCCCCCGCCTGGGGCGAACATCGTTAGTGGCATGTGGATTTTCAGGGTGAAGCGACCGCCGGGTTCTCCGCCTGTCTTCAAGGCACGTTACGTGGCTCGTGGCTTCATTCAGCGGCAGGGAGTTGACTACTTTCAGACCTTCTCTCCCACCCCGAAGATGACCACTCTTCGGGTACTGCTGCACATAGCTGCTCACCGCGACTACGAGCTGCACTCTCTTGACTTCAGCACTGCTTTCTTGGAGGGCAGCCTGCACGAGGAGATCTGGCTGCGTCGCCCACCTGGCTTCACTGGGTCTTTTCCTCCTGGCACCCAGTGGAGCCTCCGGCGGCCAGTCTACGGTCTCCGCCAGGCACCGCGTGAGTGGCACGACACACTGAGGACTACACTTGCGGCTCTTGGGTTTGCTCCCTCTACTGCCGACCCGTCGCTGTTTCTGCGCACCGACACTTCTTTGCCGCCGTTCTACATCCTCGTGTACGTCGACGACTTGGTCTTTGCCACAGCTGACACTGCTGGACTCGCCCACGTGAAGTCCGAGCTGCAGAAGAGACACACGTGCACAGACCTGGGTGAACTGCGCAGCTACCTTGGCTTGCAGATCACCCGGGACAGAGCACGCCGCACCATTACCCTGACTCAGTCACACATGGTGCAGCAGGTCCTTCAGCGCTTCGGCTTCACGTACTCCTCGCCTCAGGCCACTCCTCTGCCTACTCGCCACTCGCTCTCAGCTCTGCCTTCGGATGAGTCCGTAGAGTTGAGTGGCCCGTACCCAGAGCTTGTTGGCTGCCTCATGTACCTGATGACCTGCACACGACCTGACCTTGCATACCCTCTTAGCATTCTCGCACGCTATGTTGCTCCTGGGAAACACAGACCGGAGCACATGGCTGCAGCGAAGAGGGTGTTGCGCTACTTGTGCAGTACGTCGGGCATGGGGCTTGTGCTTGGAGGGCAGAGTCCAGTGGTCCTCACTGGGCACGCAGACGCTTCTTGGGCTGACAACCAGGCTACGCAGCGGTCGTCACAGGGTTACACCTTCAGCCTTGGTTCCGGCTCTGTTTCGTGGCGGGCTACCCGCTCGTCTTCTGTTCTCGGCTCCAGTTGTGAGGCTGAGATCTACGCCGGGGCCATGGCTGCACAGGAGCTTCGCTGGCTCACCTACCTGCTGACTGACCTCGGAGAGCCGCCTCGTTCTCCTCCAGTGCTGTACGTAGACAACAAGGCCATGCTGGCCTTGTGTCGAGAGCAGAGACTGGAGCACAGAACGAAGCACATTGCTCTCCGCTACTTCCTTTCTCGTGAGCTACACCAGCGTGGTCAGCTGCGGCTTGCGTACGTGGCCTCTCAGGCCAACACTGCTAATATCTTCACCAAGGCACTTGCGCCTTGTGATCATCAGCGCTTCTGTACTCAGCTGGGTCTTGTGCCTACCTTGCCTCACTTGCTCACCCCTTGACCTTGTTTGTACTGTTGCATATATATATACACCTGCTCTTGCTTGTCTAGCCTTATATATATATGTAATCCTGCATGTGAACTGGCCTTGTGGCCTTGAACTTGTGCTCGGAATGTGTGGTGACTTTGTGATCCACCCTGAGCTTGATTTGCTTTGCTTGACTGGTCTTGTGACCCCTTGTTCTCCCCCACTTTGCCTATGGGGGTGTGTCAGATTTATATGATATAGCTACTGTAGGCTATAGTGGGGTAGCACATATGGGGTACAGTTTTCTAGGGTTTGTATTTGTACCCAACTTTCCCTTAGTCAATCCATTTCTCGTTCAGTTTCTCAGCACGTACGTACATTCACACGCACGCTCGCACCTGCATGAGTACGTAGTTTCATAAGTATTTTCCACTTTCCAGCTGAGTATTTTCCGCTTTTGTTCCCCTTTTCCGGCATTTACGCGTTGGTAGGTCTTTATTCTCGCCGACTTTCATACGATAGTCGGTCTTAAGTTTTGTCGTGTCCACGTGGTTTGTATTATTGTTTTCTTGCATTTGTACAGGTCGTCTGCAAGCGTCACGGAACGCTGTGCGTCGGAGATAGTGATTCTGCCAGGGTTCGTGGTGAGGTCATCCCCACTGCTTCCTCTGCATGTGGCTCACGCCAGTCAATTTCTTGATACTGGTTTTGCGTTTGCTTTTATCTCCTGGATGTTTTGCAGGTAGCTTATTTTTCACCCAGAGGCTGTGAAACAGTTTGGTTTAAGCTGTAAGTGAACTCTCCAATTTTGCTTCTGTTTTTGTTCTCTGACGTTGCTCTTATTGTGCAGCTCCTAGTTCCGTATGACCCCTTTGTGTCGTGGATGTAACAGGAAGCTTGTTCCTTAGATGCTTGTTTACAATTTCTGTGTTATGTAAATCAAATGTTGAGTGTACATATTTTCATTGTGAAGGTGATTCGAAACGTGCTAATAAAAAGCGTAATGAAAAACATCAATAGTATGGTTGATTTATAAGAATTGTGGTTTTTAATGATTATTTTATACGTCTGTTCTGAACCCTACGTATTTTCCGCAAGTGTTACAACTACGATGTAACTCGGTAACGTTATGAACGTTTATGGTTTATCATAATTATACAAGCTTTTTCAGAATCACTGTACCGAATCGTAACCAGTTTCGTAACTGAGAAACATAACAGTTGGCATAACTTTCGAGCAAGCTCGCTATCGTTTTCGTTTTAGACTGTTCGACAAATCCGATGGGCTTGCGACTGTTAGTACGATCAGAATGCCGGGAATAGGTGCAAGACACGTGTCCTGGATTGTTCTCGTCATGTTCATAGCTACGCGAGAGTAGCTTCGAGAATCTGACGATGTGCGGTCCAGATTAAATTTCAATGTTCTGTTCAAGCGAAACCACAATGAGAGTTACGCTGAAGTAGCTTCATCTCCTTCGAGATGTGCGGCACAGATTCGTCGCCAATTTTTTCCTTGTAATGTCGCGGGCCCAACAGCAGCTTCAACGTAACCTTGCACGTTGCTAATAGCGAAACTGTCATGAACATATGCGGACTTACACACATGTTAAAAAAGGCATAAATCATTCTCAGTGCGCCTCAGGCGGGCGCCGCTGCGCCTCACAGAGGCCCGGAGGCTATGTATTATGGCCCAGTGGGTAGCGGAGCGGGGCGGCATGGTAGAAAGGGTGAAGGGACAGACCTTGGGAGTCGGCGAACCGAGTGCAGTCGACTCTCGCGACCGTCGCGAGACACGTCAGCATGATCAGCGCCGCCGTGCAGCGCTGCGTTGTTGCGCGTCGCATCCCCGTTAACTTATCAATGCGTCGCTTTTTACGTTGGCCCGTAGTGTGACGAGTACTGGCTGAAAATGCTCACTAAGTTTTCTGGACTATGCCTATCGGCTTACAGAGAAATGTATGGAGCTAGATGTGGAACGAACGACAGGCAGGGAAGAGGTACTACGTACAATTTCTAATATGCCTAGGTGAGGTGAGAAATGGAGCAAAGAAATGACTGATATGGGAAAGCGGAAGTCAAGGATACCCTAACAATAGCTGCTGCTGGATTTAGACTCAAATGCTCCACCCATGCACCACCAACCTAGTTCAGTGACCGAAACCCCACTCGCGAAAACGTAACCGGCGATATTTACCAACTGTTTTTCGCTAAGGTGCGAAAAGCTTCGTGGATTGGGCTGGCAACCAGCGAGAAGATTTGTGTGACTGGACTGGAATACCACTGGATTCCGCCTCGCTTGCACGGTGGGAGCACGTCAGCGCCAGCAGGCGCAAAGGCCGTTGACCCTGTTGACATGAAGCAAAAACGGATTTCGCTATAACAAGAAGATAGCAACTTTGAATGAAAATAGCAAGAACCACATATGATATGTTTTTTTAGTGAAAGCTTTATACAAAAGGTTGTACAAGCAAAACACTCAGTCGTAACTGGATCATCGGGGCTCAAGCTAGGCTGGGACCCATCCCTCCCCGCGAAGGCTACGGAGGTCTGACAAACGCTTTGGGGTTCGACCAGATGGACTGAAAGTACGCCTGCCACCTCAGCCCTAAAGCCTCGTTGCCACAAATACGCCGCATGATACGTGCTTCATCGTCCGCTAAATTCCACCTCGCCTTATCCTTCCTAGCCTGCTTGCTAGGTCTGCCGCAGTACACCCGCACATGTTTGTTGAACTCCACATTGATCCTCCGTAGCACCTTCCGAACCTGAACTCTGTGCGTTCTGCCCAAGGACACATCACACCTCCCCAGCCAGATTTGATGTACCGCCACCGCCACCAACGTCGCCTCCGGAAAACCAGACCTCGCCAGGGGATCTCTGATACGCCCCCCCCTGTCCCAGTCTATCTTCCCCCCTGCCCGGGCCTCCCACTTTTCTCTCTTCTCCTCGACAGCCTCCAGCCCTTTGCTCGGCACCCTGAGCTTCTTCAACGACGCCACCTCCCCATCCTCAAACAACGTGGACCCCAACATTCGTACCCTTGGATCCCCCACCGCACCAGCTTCTTATCGCTTGAGACCTCTCGCCGGAGCCACACTCTCACACCGAAGCTCAAAATCTACTATCGCATATGATAATAACAATTAGCAAGATCTAGTCAGCTTTCTTCCTTTTTATGCTACTTGGTGTAAATTAGATATGTTTGAACAAGGTACTGCACCTCTCTCTCACATGCTTGGTGCAGTTCCTGCCTCAGTGCTTCACCAGCCGTGTGCACTTCTGTTCGTAGCAGTTCCGAGTACGAGAAACTCAATTGAAGAGCCGAAGACAGTTGAAACTGAAACACTCGGCAGAGACACCGTGTCTCCACCAATAGAGGCACGTGCCTAGATGCATGCGCATATATTTGGAGCGCTGCACCTCTATTCTGTCATTGACTAATAGCATAAGGCTTAACTTTTATGCATTTTAGTAACTTATGAGGTGCCCCAAGACCTGTACTTTCAACCAATCCAAGAGTCTGTTGTATTTTTTGCGATCCAGCCAGTGTACTCCATTAAGAAACAGAAATTTTCACGAAGCATTCAAGCTTACAAGAACAATCGATAGTAAGTCCTTCCTAGTGACATGCTAAAAATATCATTAACATTGTGTCGTGAAGTAAAGGTAGTTGCACTATATTTTTACGACTTCACTCGTGCGTGATTTCAGCGAAAACGCGCCCGCAATGCTCAAAGTTGTCAAACTCGTCGAAGCTGGCACATGCTGGGCTGAGAAGAATCGTGTCAACTGGAGGAGTGATGTGTGCGGAGAGCCACTCTACAACGGTAGTGAGCTAGACTACGGGGGTTGGCACGAACTACTAGGAGTGATCGTAGCTTTGCTTGGTTCCTTTAGTGCTTGCAAATTCACGGGAAAAATCGGCAAGAGTTTCCACTAGCAAAGTTGGAATTACTGAATGATAGAACAAGCAATGACAGAATGACTACATCAGGCACCTAGCAACCGTACAGCTAGCCTGGTCGACCGCCATCACAGCTTGGTCGACCGCCTGCCAGCGTTGCGTAGAGGAGCCGCGCCAGCACTGCGGAAAGGCGACCTGCCAACAAAGCAGGTCGACGGTGTGCCGACGCTGCGGCAGAGCGGCTGTCTAGCGTTGCCCCGTACAACACAGCAGTGCGCACGCTCGCAGGTGCGCGCAGACGATTTGCCCGACTTGCCTCATTGGGCATCCGTCGGCTGTTGTTTGCGCCTGACGAGCCACATCGACTTCGGGATACCAGCCCGCAGTCGCCTGCGCCATCGCGACCTCGACGACGTTCGCGTGCCTCCGCAGAACTCGTCGAGCAGGTTACCCGGTCGACCTGGTCGACCACCAGGTGCTTCCGGTCGACCACCACTGCCTCTGGTCGACCACCCCCGGTCCCTCCGGTCGACCACCAAGTCCCTCTGGTCGACCACAGCTCCCATCGACCTACCCCCTGGTCGACGGACCCTTCCGTCGACCAGAACAGTCAGCGGTTGTCGCCGAGCTCCCCTCGTCGACCACTACTCACTTGTCAGGTCGACGGACTGCTCCGTCGACCTCCCGGTCGAACTGTAGGTCGACGGGCTGCTCCATTGACCTCCCGGTCGAGCTGCAGGGCGACGAGCTGCTCCATTGACCTCCCGGTTGAGCTGCCCCTCCTGGTCGACGGCCCACCCGTCGCCCAGACCAGTCAGTTGCAGCTGTCAAGCTCCCTGGTCGACAGCAACACCACAGCGGTCCCCTGCAGCTCGACGATGCCTGTCGAGCAGCTCTCCCACTGTGAACGGTCGGCTGCTACTCCCGTACACCCGACCAAGTCGTCGGCGTTGCCCAAGTAAGGGCGGGGCCAACACTCCATTCTTGTTAACACTCCCCTGCCGCGCTCACGCTTGGGCCTCCAGCCCACATGGCAGTACTCCACGGAGAAAACTCGTCCTCAGCGTGCACCCCACACTCATCACGCTGTCACCGCACCAGCCGTGCAGAAGGGCACGGCACCTACTGCTGCACCTCGTCGTCGCCGTCGCCGACGTCGGCCAGATGAACTTGGTCGATAGCGTCAGAGCACCGGTTGAAAGCCGGAAAATGCAGCTCCTTGGTCAGGAAGTTTGCCGGCTGCTCGGTGGTCGGGATGTACTTCAGCACGAACTTCCCGCGCCTCACCATGTGTTGCAGCAAGGTGTAGCGTCACTCCATGTGCTTGAGGTTGCCCGTCAGTCCCAAGCCTTCAGCGACCGTAATTGCCGACTTGTTGTCGACGCGGAGGATGGTCGGCTTCCCAGCGTTGAGCAGCTTGTATCCCATCTTCGGGACTCGACCGCCCTGCTCCTCGTCGATGAAGCGCCTGCACAGCTTGTCGGCGTAGCCCTGCTGGTGCAGCCACATCTTCATGGCCGGCCTGTCGCGCACGATCTCCAGCCCAAGGTACTTCACCACCGGCGAGATCTCACGCAGCTCGAAGGCGGCCTCCAGCAGCTCCTTTAGTTCCTTTAGCATCGCAGTGCTTCTGCTGGCGGCGAGCAGGTCGTCGACGTAGACCAGCACCCAGCAGGTCACCCCGTCGTCGCCGGCCTTGAAGTAGAGCGCCTCGTCGACCTGGCTCTTCTTCCAGCCAGCGCCCAGCAGCACACCGTTGAGAGTCCTGTACCACAGAAGCGGCGACTGCTTCAGCCCGTAGAGGCTCTTCAGTAGCTTACACACCCGGCCGGTCCCATCGTCGAAGTAGTCCGGCTGGTACATGTAGAGCGCCCTGTCGAGCTTGCTCTGCAGGAAAGCGTTCTTCATGTCGAGCTGCATCAGGTTGAGGTCGAGAACGGCGACGATGCTGAGGAAGATCATCAGTGTGACGTAGCTGCTCACCGGCGAGTAAGTCTCGTCGTAGTCGGCACCGTACACCTGCGTGAAGCCCTTCACGACCAGCCTCGCCTTCTCGCGCTCGACGGTGTCGTCGATGCGATACTTGGTCATCAGCACCCACCGGTTCTTCATGATGTTCACCCCGCCTAGGCGTTCGACCAGCTCCCAAGTGCCCATGCCGATGAGGCTGCGGATCTCTTCTTCCATGGCTGCCTTCAACGCCTCGCCCTTCCAGCTCGACAGCGCCTCCTTCACCGCCACCGTGGCGATATCCCAGCGGTGTTTGGGGTCGGCATGCACGTCGGGGTCGAGCTCCGGCAGGTCTTCATCCTCCTCAGCGTCGTCATATAACAGGCCGTCATCGACCTCGTCGTACACCGTGGTGAAGGCAGCTGGCGGTAGGCAGGCGTGGAAGCTCAGCCGCTCCGGTGGCCGTCGAGCTCGACCTGTACGTCGCAGCTCAGGCTTCGTGATCGGCACTTCCACCATGTCACTGTTGGTGGACTCTTCACCCGCCGACTGCTCCCCTTCCTCGTCAACGTCCTTGTCGTCGACCAGCTGCTTCGACCCTTCGACCGGCTGCTCGCCTGCTGCTGACTTCGACAGCTCCCCTGTCGGCCGCCCCAGCTGCTGCTCCCCTGTCTACTGCACCCCTGCTGCTGCCTCCTGTTCGACCGGCTCCCCTGTCGACCGCCCCGGTTTCCCATCCCGATCGACGAGCTTGGCGCCTTGTCGACTGCCGGCGATGCCACTGGCCGGCGCCACAGGCGACGCCGCAAGGCTCCCCTCATCGACGATGGCCGATATAGGCGTCGACGCATGCCGATCTGCGACGGGGGAGGGAGGAACAAGTACGGGGGGAGGTGGAAGAACTTCCACAACGTCCTCATCAGCGCGCTCGGTGACTTCGGCGAGCAGCGGGGCCGACGCCGTCGAGGTGTCCGTCGGCGGGTGTGCCTGCGTCCGCCCCGATGTCGGCCCATACTTCGCCTTCCACACCTCCAACGACAGCGTCTCGTAGAAGATCACCTTGACCGACGTGACCACCTTATTGTCGGCCAGGTCGAGCACCTCCCAGCCCTTGCTCTCCGGCGACACCCCCAGGTGAAGCCCCCAGCGAGCCTTCGGCGCCAGCTTCCCAGCGCGGTGCTGCTTGTGAATCATGAACTGCACCATGCAACCCCACACCCGCGCCAGTGTGAGGTCGGGATTCTTCCTGGTCAGCAGCTGGTACGGAGTCGTCCCCGGCGGCGTCGTCAACCGGTTCAAGCCGTTGCGCACCCAGACAGCCTGTCGAAGAGCGAGGTGCCATCAGTGGTGCTACACGCCCAGGTGCAGCAGCATCGTCCGCATGGACTTGACGACCGTGCGCATCTCCCGCTCAGCCATGCCATTCTGCTGCGGAGTGTAGGGGCACGTCAGGTCGTGGACGATGCCCTTCCCGTCGACGAAGTCGGTGAACGCCTTCCCGAGGAACTCCCCTCCTCGATCGGAGCGAAGCGACAGCACTGACTTCTTTGTCTGTCGTTCCACCAGCACCAGCCACATCTGGAACTCCCGCAGCACGTCGCTCTTCTTAGCGACCGGCATTGCCCACAAGAACCGAGTATGGCGATCCTTCAACATCAGGAAGTACAAGCTGCCATCCTTGGCAGCCACGTGAAATGGCCCGCACAAGTCAATGTGCACGACAGCTAGTGCCTCCTCGGCGTCCGTGCCCTTGTCGGGGAAGGTGTGCCGCGCCAGCTTTCCTCCGACGCACGAGACACACGGCGGGTCTTCTCCGGTTGACGGCGTGATGTCGAGCCCAACAGCAACTTCATGCTTCGCCGAGAACTTGAAGTAGATGCCTGCAGCCGCCGTCGACCGCTGCACTCGCGCTTGGATTCCGTCGACAGCACCGTCGACCTTGATCACCCCTCTCTGCCTCGTGCCTTCACTGCCGCTGACTCGTGCACCACCGTCGACCTCGTCGTCGACGCCACCTTCGTTGCGCACCGGTCGAAGAGATGCAGGACGGGAAGGGTGTTCTGTCGCCCACTATGACCGGATGCCCAAATCGACGACCAGCAAGGGGATCGTCCCATACTCGCCATCCATGTGGCGTCTCCTTGCGTTAGCCAAACGTGCCTCCAAGGTGTCCGCTACACCCGCATCAGCTACGGGGTCGACCATGGTGACTATCGCTGCTGCCTGCCTACGAACGACTTAGTAGGTGCAAAATTCGGCTCCTATCTTAAGGTATTTGCGGGGCCGTCCACGCTCACCGCACCATGTGGAGAGTCACTCTACAACGGTAGTGAGCTAGACTACGGGGGTTGGCACGAACTACTAGGAGTGATCGTAGCTTTGCTTGGTTCCTTTAGTGCTTGCACATTCACGGGAGAAATCGGCAAGAGTTTCCACTAGCAAAGTTGGAATTACTGAATGATAGAACAAGCAATGACAGAATGACTACATCAGGCACCTAGCAACCGTGCAGCTAGCCTGGTCGACCGCCAGCACAGCTTGGTCGACCGCCTGCCAGCGTTGTGTAGAGGAGCCGCGCCAGCACTGCGGAAAGGCGACCTGCCAACAGAGCAGGTCGACGGTATGCCAACGCTGCAGCAGAGCGGCTGTCTAGCGTTGCCCCGTAGAACACAGCAGTGCGCACGCTCGCAGGTGCGCGCAGAGGATTGGCCCGACTTGCCTCGTTGGGCATCCGTCGGCTATTGTTTGCGCCTGACGAGCCACATTGACTTCGGGATACCAGCCCGCAGTCGCCTGCGCCATTGCGACCTCGACAACGTTCGCGTGCCTCCGCAGAACTCGTTGAGCAGGTTACCCGGTCGACCTGGTCGACCACCAGGTGCTTCCGGTCGACCACCACTGCCTCTGGTCGACCACCGGGTCCCTCCGATCGACCACCAAGTTCCTCTAGTCGACCACAGCTCCCGTCGACCTACCCCCTGGTCGACGGACCCTTCCGTCGACCAGAACAGTCAGCGGTTGTCGCCGAGCTCCCCTCGTCGACCGCTACTCACTTGTCAGGTCGACGGACTGCTCCGTCGACCTCCCGGTCGAACTGTAGGTCGACGGGCTGCTCCATTGACCTCCCGGTCGAGCTGCAGGGCGACCGGCTGCTCCATTGACCTCCCGGTTGAACTGCCCTTCCTGGTCGACGGCCCACCCGTCGCCCAGACCAGTCAGTTGCAACTGTCGAGCTCCCTGGTCGACAGCAACACCACAGCGGTCCCCTGCAGCTCGACGATGCCTGTCGAGCAGCTCTCCCACTGTGAATGGTCCGCTGCTACTCCCGTACACCCGACCAAGTCGTCGGCGTTGCCCAAGCGAGGGCAGGGCCAACACTAACAATGTGAGGGGTGGGGAAAAGTGGTGAAGCTTGGTTGGTGGCAAGGGACGAGAGAGAGGCATGAGAAGGAAGAGGAGAAGTTCACTATGAGGAGCAGAGACTTAGCCCACATGCATTGCGGAGAGTCACTCTACAACACTAGTGAGCTAGACTACTGGGGTTGGCACGAACTACTAGAGTGATCAAAGCTTTGCCTAGTTCCTTGGTGCTTGCACAATCACGGGAGATATCGGCAAGAGTTTCCACTAGCAAAGTCAAAATTACAGAAATATTGAGTTAAACAATCAATGTCAATAATGACTACATCAGGCACCTAGCAACCCTGCAGCTAGCTTGGTCGACCGACAGCACAGCATGGTCGACCGCATGCCAGCGTTGTGTAGAGGAGCCGCGCCAGCACTACTGCAGAAAGGCGACCTGCCAACGTTGCAGGTCGACAGCGTGCCAACGCTGCAGCAGAGCGGTTGTCCAGCGTTGCCCCGTAGAAGACAGCAGTGCGCGCGCCCACAGGTGCGCGCAGACAATTGGCGACTTGCATTACTGTGCATCCGTCGGCTGTTGTCTGCGCCTGATGAGCCACATCGACTTTGGGATACCAGCCCAAAGTCGCCTTCGCCATCGCGACCTTGACGACTTTCGCGTGTCTCCGCAGAACTCGTCGAGCAGGTTACCCGGCCGACCTGGTCGACCACCAAGTGCTTTGGTCGACCCCCAGGTGCCTCCGGTCGACCACCGGGTCCCTTTGGTCAACCGCGAGGTGCCTCTGGTCGACCACAACTCCCGTCGAGCTACACCCTAGTCGACGGACCCCTTCCGTCGACCATAACCGTCAGTGGTTGTCGCCGAGCTCCCCTCGTTGACCGCTGCTCACTTGGCAGGTCGACGGACTGCTCTGTCGACCTCCCGGTCAAACTGCCCCTCCTGGTCGACGGCCCACCCGTACCCCAGACTAGTAAGTTGCAGCTGTCGAGCTCCCTGGTTGACAGCAACACCACAGCGGTCTCCTGCACCTCAACGAGGCCTGTCGAGCAACTCTCCCACTGTGAACGGTCGGCCGCTACTCCCGTACATCTGACCAAGTCGTCGGCGTTGCCCAAGCGAGGGCAGGGCCAACACTCCATTCCTGGGAACACTCCCCTGCCGCGCTCACGCTTGGGCCTCCAGCCCACACGGCAGTACTCCACGGAGAAAACTCGTCCTCGGCGTGCACCCCACATATAGCACGCCGTCACCGCACCAGCCGTGCAGATGGGCACGACACCTACTGCTGCACCTCGTCGTCGCCGTCGCCGACGTCGGCCAGACGAACTTGGCCGATGGCGACAGAGCACCGTTTGAAAGCCGGAAAATGCAGCGCCTTCGTCAGGAAGTTTTCAACACAAACTTCCCGCGCCTCACCATGTGCTGCAGCCAGTCGTAGCGTCGCTGCATGTGCTTGAGGTTGCTCGTCAGCCCCAAGCCCTCAGCGACCGTGATTGCCGACTTGTTGTCGACGTGGAGGATGGTCGGCTTCCCAGCGTCGAGCAGCTTGAACTCTGCTAGGAAGAAGCGCAGTCGACACCCCTCCTTGCCGGCGTCCGTGGCCGCGACATACTCTCACTCTGTCGAGGAGAGTGTCGCGAACTTGATGCGCTGGCTAGACCAGGAGATTGCGGCCCCTCCGAAGACGAACATATAACCGCCCGTGCTCGTCCGGTTCTGCTTATCGCCCGCATCATAGGCATCCACGTAGCCAATCAGCTCAACGACTCTAGTTCACCGCCGAACTCCAGGGCGGTGTCGCGGGTGTCGGCGAGGTAGGCAAGGCAGCGGTCGACCTCGCGCCAATGTTGGTCGCTCCTCACCATGAGGCCGCTCCCCAACTTGCTGCAGGCGAACGCGATGTCCGGCCTCGTCGTCGCTGCTGCGAATTGCAGCGAGCCGACCTTCTGCCGGTACTCCTCCTTCTCACGCTCCTGAGCCTCCTCGTCGTCGAACGTCAGCTCAGCGTAGGCGTCGACCGAGACCAGCGTCTTCGGGACTCGACCGCCCTGATCCTTGTCGATGAAGCGCCTGCGCAACTTGTCAGCGTAGCCCTGCTGGTGTAGCCACAGCTTCCTGGCCGGCCTATCGCGCACGATTTCCAGCTCGAGGTACTTGACGACCGGCAAAATCTCACGCAGCTCGAAGGCAGCGTCCAGCAGCTCCTTCAGCATTGCGGTGCTCCTGCTGGCAGCGAGCAGATTTTCGACGTAGACCAGCACCCAGCCGGTCACTCCGTCATCACCGGTCTTGAAGTAGAGCGTCGTGTCGACCTAGCTCTTCTTCCAGCCTGCGCCCAGCAGCACACTGTCGAGAGCTCTGTACCACAGCAGCGGCGTCTGCTTCAGCCCGTAGAGGCTCTTCAGCAGCTTACACACCCGGCCTGTCCCATCGTCGAAGTAGTCCGGCTGGTACATGTAGAGCACGCTGTCAAGCTTGCTCTGCAGGAAAGCGTTCTTCATGTCGAGCTGCATCAGGCTGAGGTCGAGGACGGCAACGATGCTGAGGAAGATCCTCAGCGTGACGTAGCTGCTCACCAGCGAGTACGTCTCGTTATAGTCGGCACCGTACACCTGCGTGAAGCCCTTCACGTTCAACCCCGCTTTCTCGCGCTCGGCGTTGTCGTCGATGCGGTACTTGGTCATCAGCATGTCATTGTCGACCTCATCGTACACCGTGGTGAAGGCAGCTGGCGGTAGGCAGGCGTGGAAGCTCAGCTGTTCCGGCGGCTGTCGAGCTCGACCTGTGCGTCGCAGCTCAGGCTTCGTGATTAGCACCTCCACCACGTCGCTGTCGGTGGACTCCTCACCCGCCAGCCGCTCCCCTTCCTCGTCGACGTCCTCGTCGTCGACCAACCGCTTCGACCCTTCGACCGGCTGCTCTCCTCCTGATGACTTTGACAGCTCCCCTATCGACTGCCCCGTCTGCTGCTCCCCTGTTGACTGCACCCCTGCTGCTGCATCCTGTTCGACCGGCTCCTCTGTCTGCTACTCCCCTGTCGTCGACGGCTTCCTATCATGGTCGACGAGTATGGCGCCTTGTCGACCGCTGGCGATGCCACAGGCCGGAGCCACAGGCGACGCCTCAAGGCTCCCCTCATCGCCAACGGCCGACACATGCGTCGACGCAGGCCGATCTGCGACGGGGGACGGAGGAGCAAGAACAGGGGGAGGTGGAAGAACCTTCACAACGTCCTCATCAACAGGCTCGTCGACTTCGGCGAGCAGTGGAACCGTCGCCGTCGAGGTGTCCGTCGGCGGGTGTGCCTGCGTCCGCCCCGACGCCGGCCCATACTTCGCCTTCCACACCTCCAGCGATAGCGTCTCGTAGAAGATCACCTTGACCGACGTGACCACCTTGTTGTCGGTCAGGTCGAGCACCTCCCAGCCCTTGCTCTCCGACGATACACTCAGGTGAAGCCCCTAGGGAGCTTTCGGCGCCAGCTTCCCACCCCGCTGCTGCTCGGGAATCATGAACTGCACCATGCAGCCCCACACCCGCGCCAACGTGAGGTCGGGCCTCTTCCCGGTCAGCAGCTGGTACAGCGTTGTTCCCGGCGGCGTCGTCGACCGCTCCAAGCAATTGCGCACCCAGATAGCTTGTCGTAGATTGAGGTACTACCAATGGTGCTGCACGCCCATGTGCAGCAGCATCATCCGGACGGACTCAACGACCGTGCGCATCTCCCGGTCGGCCATGCCGTTCTACTGCGGAGTGTAGGGGCACGTCAAGTCATGGACGATGCCCTTCCCGTTGACGAAGTCGGTGAACGCCTTCCCGAGAAACTCCCCTCCTCGGTCGGAGCGGAGCATCAGCACCGTCTTTTTCCTTTGTCGCTCGACCAGCACCAGCCACTGCTGGAACTCCCGCAGCACGTCGCTCTTCTTGGCGACCTGCATCACCCACACGAACCGAGTGTAGCGATCCTTCAGCAGCAGGAAGTACAGGCTGCCATCCTTAGCAGCCACCCGAAATGGCCCGCACAAGTCAATGTGCACGACAGCCAGTGCCTCCTCTGCATCCGAGCCCTTGGCGATGAAGGTGTGTCGCGCCAGCTTTCCTCCGACGCACGAGACACACGGCGGGTCTGCTCCGGTCGACGGCGTGATGTCGAGCCCAGTAGCAACTTCATGCTTCGTCGAGCTCTTGATCGTGTCGACACCGACGTGCGCGAGCCTCGCATGCAACCAGTCAGTGGTCGACTTCGTCGCCGAGACGATCGTCCGCAGAGCCACCATCTCGGTCGATGGAAACCGCGTCGAGCAGGGGCGAAGGTCGGTGCAGAGGACTCGTCCGGTGTAGCGTGCTCGACCGAGCACCTCCCCGGTTGCGACAACGAGCAGCATCTCGTCGTCGTCGCCCTGCACCTGCACTCCGCTCTCCTTCAGTTGGCCAACTGATAGCAGGTTCGCCTGTACGCCCGGAACGTGGAGCACGTCGGGGATGAGGACCTGCTTCCTGGCCTCCCCTTGTAGAGCGACGGTTCCGCGACCCTCGATAGGCTGCAGCGCCCCGTTGAATCCACGCACGTGCTTCACTCCGTCGCTCGGCGCCATGTCGACGAAGACCGCCTTCGTCCCCATTAGGTGGTGGGAGCACCCGCTGTCGAGCAGCACCGCCATCGGGTTGGCCTGCACAGATGCCGCCACCGCCTGGAAGTCCTCACCAGCCTCCGGTGCCAGCGAGACTATAGGCTCCACCACGTCGATCATCGAGCATGACGCCTCCCCGTCGCCTCGGCCCTTGCCGCTGGAGCTGTCGACGTTCTTCGTCGACGACGTCTTCTTCGACGTCTACTTCTCCTTGCGCGGCTTTGCATCTCGACGGGGGCGACGACTGGTCGACCGGCCATGGCCTGACTTGTTGTCGTCCTCATCGTTGTCGTCGCGGTCGGGGGAGTTGTAGGAAAGGTGGCCGGAGTCGTGGCAGATCCAGCACTCTCGCCGTCGACCACCACCTCCTCGACCCTTGTCCCGCGTCGACCTCTTCTCGTCGACGTCCATCGTCGACCACCCACCTCCGCTACCACCTCCGCCCGACTTCCCGCGCTGCCCTTGCTGCTGATTCAGCTTCGTCGGTGCAGCATAGTTTGCATGCGGAAGGAGCTCCGTGGGCTGTTCGGCCTCCTGCATCGCTTCGTCTTGAAGGATGTAGCTGGTGATGGAGTCCACGTCGAGGGACTCACGCGTGCCGGGCACCATCATCATCCTCTTCATGAGGTTGTAGCCACGCGGCAGGCCCTTGACGATGTGGGTGATGTAGGAGGCCGTCGAGTATTCGGCGCCCACCATCCGCATCTCAGCCAGAATTTGTCGAGCACGGTTGCAGTAGTCCGTCGCCGACTCCTGCTCGCCCATCCGAATGTGTGTCATCTTCTCCTCCAGCTGTCCGATGTACAGGTCGTCCCTGACCTGGTACGTCAACAGGATGAAGTGCCATGCCCGGTGACCAGCATCCAGTCGCTCTCGACAGCTTCTGAGCGCCAGCTGCACCACCGGCGAGCAGCACCTCGAGATGACCATGAAGGTGAGCAAGTGAGCCGCACGAAACTCCCCGCACAGCTCGACATCGTCCACGTGCAGAATTGGCACTGTGCCGTCGGGGAAGCCCTTCAGCCCGGCGACCTCCAGCTGATGTTCTTTTGACTCCCTCCAGGTGATGAGGTCCCGTCGACCTTGCAGCGGTGCGACGGTGATCTGGTCCGGCGAGAACTTGAAGTAGCCATACGCCGGTGCAATCCTACCCGCCGTCACATGTGTCGTCGCCAAGAACCCTCTACCGCTTCGTAGAGGAGAGCGACGTCGACCATCGACGTCGGCACGCGAGCTGCCTGCAGCCGCCGTCGTCCGCTGTACTCGCGCCTGAATCTCGTCGACGCCACCGTCGACCTTGATCACCCCTCTCTGCTTCGTGCCTTCGCTGCCGCTGACTCGTGCACCGCCGTCGAACTCGTCGTCGACGCCACCTTCGTTGCGCACCGGTCGAGGAGAAGCAGGACGGGAAGGGTGTTCCGTCGCCCACTGCGACCGAATGCCCAACTCGACGATCGCCCAAGGGATCGTCCCGTGCTCGCCATCCTTATGGCGTTTCCTTGCATCAGCCAAACGTGCCTCCAACATGTCCGCTACGTCCGCAATAGCTACGGGGTCGACCATGGTGACTAACGCTGCTGCCGTCCTATGAACGACTTAGTAGGTGCTAAAGTCGGCTCCTATTTGAAGGTAATCTGCGGGGCCGTCCACGCTCACCGCACCATGCGGAGAGTCACTCTACAACGGTAGTGAGTTAGACTACGGGGGTTGGCACAAACTACTAGGAGTGATAGTAGCTTTGCCTAGTTCCTTGGTGCTTGCACAATCACGGGAAAAATCAGCAAGAGTTTCCACTAGCAAAGTCGAAATTACAGAAAAATTGAGTTAAACAAGCAATGACAACAATGACCACATCAGGCACCTAGCAACCATGCAGCTAGCTTGGTCGAGCAACAGCACAGCATGGTCGACCGCCTGCCAGCGTTGTATAGAGGAGCCGCGCCAGCACTGCAGAAAGGTGACCTGCCAACATGGCAGGTCGACGGCGTGCCAACGCTGTAGCAGAGCGACTGTCCAGCGTTGCCCCGTGGAAGATAGCAATGCGCGCGCCCACAGGTGCGCGCAGACAATTGGCCCGAATTGCATTACTGTGCATCCGTCGGCTGTTGTCTGCGCCTGATGAACCACATCGACTTCGGGATACCAGCCCGAAGTCGCCTTCGCCATCGCGACCTTGACGACGTTCGAGTGTCTCCGCAGAACTCGTCGAGCAGGTTACCCGGCCGACCTGGTCGACCACCAAGTGCTTTGGTCAACCCCCAGGTGCCTCCGGTCGACCACCGGGTCCCTTTGGTCGACCACGAGGTGCCTCTGGTCGACCACAACTTCTGTCGAGCTACACCTTGGTCGACGGACCCTTTCTGCCGACCATAATCGTTAGCGGCTGTCCCCGAGCTCCCTCAGTGACCGCTGCTCACTTGTCAGGTCGACGGACTGCTCCGTCGACCTCCCGGTCGAACTGCCCCTCCTGGTCGACGGCCCACCCGTTGCCCAAACCAGTCAGTTGCAGCTGTCGAGCTTCCTGGTCGACAGCAACACCACAACATTCCCCTGCAGCTTGACGAGGCCTGTCGAGCAGCTCTCCCACTGTGTACGGTCGACTGCTACTCCCGGACATCCGACCAAGTCGTCGGGGTTGCCCAAGCGAGGGCGGGGCCAACACTCCATTCCTGTTAACATGCATAGCCTACTACATTGATACGGATTGACTACCAATGGGGATGGAGATATCAACTGGGCCTCGGAACTTGGCTCTGAGCAGCAGGGGTAGCAGTGTGTGCAGTAGGATGCTTGGCTTATTGTGGTGCAATAAATGGAATACCCATGTGTACATTGTGGTGTTGAAAGCTTGAGTTGTGAGCAGAGATAACCCAGACTGAGCCCTGTGAGCTTTTGAGTCGACTCAAAAGTCACAATGAGTTCTTGTAAGCTCCTGTAAGTTCTTCTAAGCCTACTTAGCCCAGAGCGATCTCTGCAGCAGCACGCATGGCTTGCTGCATCGTGGTGTGGTGAGTGAGAGCGAGTGGAAAGATCCGAGGCAGTGGGTAGTTTGGGTCATCTCACGAATGGCAGATGACGCAAAGCCATAAACACAGACTCACCAGGGAGGCCTGTCTCGGCAGCAGCATGCATGGCTTGCTCCATTGTGGTACAGTGAATGAGAGGGACTGAGAGTCCTGCGGCTGTGAGCTCACTGGCAGTAGACGGGCCTGATTGGCCAAACTGATGGGAGGGAGAGCAAAAGGGATGGGGGGAGAGAGGTAGAAGCGGATGGGGAAGAGGGAAATGGAAGACTGAATCGTGGGGCAGGCAGTGGATGGGTGGATGGAGGAGCTGAGGTTGTGGACTCACTGGCGATGGACGGGCCTGATTTGCCGAAGCGATGGGAGGTAGGGAGATTGGATGAGGGGAGAATAAATGGGATGGGATGGGATGGGATGGGATGGGATGTGATGGGATGGGATGGGATGGGATGAGATGGTGGGGCAGTGGATAGGTTGATGGATGGAGAGACTGAGGCTTTGACCTAGCTGGGAACAGATCGGGGGAGAAATAAACCCCACTGTAACCAACCCCCACCACACAGCAATTGCCACTGCCCCCTCATTAGCATAGTCTCAGTAGCTCTCATGCACGTCCTCCCTTGAGCATCGTCTCAATAATATTATTGCATGTTAATCCAAACAGTGTTGTCATCGGCGATTGAGCGCAGAGAAATGAGCTTGGAGAAACCAGGAAGGAGAGGCTGGGGAGGAGCGGCTTCGAAACATTACACTTGGTATGATCACAAAGATCACACACTCACGGGGATCAATCACGGTTGAGCACTGAAACAATTTTGGAGAAGCCCAGGGAGAAGGGAGCTCACATGAGAGGGAGCTCACCTGAGAGGAATCACTCCTGAGAATTCTCGGAGCTGCACTCGCTACAGTCACAAACATCACACACTCACAGTGATGCATGCGCTAATGAGTAAGATCACAGTTCCTTATTATTATGTCATACGTAACCATTAATGTCTGTATACATCAAGATCAATATAAGGCAGTCATAAGAAATTATGGTACGATCCAGGTTAGTGAGGTTAATTTGCACCAAGAGGATGCAATGCACCAAGTTGTTTTTCACTGAAAATATTAACACTCATAAATCACCAACTACCTACACCAAATAACAAATAGTGTTCACTTCAAAGTTTTTGAAGATTGTGATTTGATTATAAGAGGAGTTTGTTGTGAAGGTAACAGGCTTTCTCTCTTAAAGGACAACACCCGAATTACTCAACGGAAGTCAACGCGGGAAAACAGGTTTGGGAAAGCAGAGATCTGAGGTTCAAAAACCTCCCCTAAACCTTTCTTTCCCGAAACCAGTAAGAGCGAGACACAAACTGGTGTCATGGTGAAAGCCTCTTCGTAATTCAGGGGCTGGGCTTTGATTGAAGTTGATAAAACAGCTATGCCTTTCATTCTTTGCCTTTGATCCCAACCGTCCTAGCTCCCACTACGTTCCCCAACAATGGCAACCCTGTGTGATTGTGTGTGTGTGTGTGTGTGTGTGTATGTGTGTGTGTGTGTGTGTGCGCGTGTGTGTGTGAAAATGGGTGTTTATGTCTATTTCCGTTTTCGCTACCCCACGTATCCTGGTAGTTTAGGTTACATCAGAGCGTGCTGGCTTTATAGGACAAGGAAGCTCTTTTTTTTTTTTTTTGCAGAGTCTCTGAAACAAAACACCTCACACTTCTAACATCTCTGAAAGGAAACAAACACTCACCAAGGTAACAAAACATAGAATGGAGGGAGGCAACGACCATAGAAAAATTGACTCGCATCTCAAATTAAACAAACTTCATCAAAAGGTGCAGCGCTCACACCTACAACACATCATGCATCACTAGCTGAACGGCCCTGAGTTCCCATCTGCTCCACACGAGCCAGCTGGGCATCAAAGTCCACCGTGTGAGCCGCTGAGCTGCCAATCTCCCTGTCAATGCGGCATGCTGCTCTGTGCGCCTCAGCCTCCCCAAGCACCTCCTCCTTCATGCCCAGAAGATCCCCCAACACGCGACCCATGGTGGGGCGGGAGGCCGTGGGCATGGCCATGCAGGTGAGGGCTGTTATAGTCACAATAGGCTTGAATGTGCCTAAAACGAAAGATAGAGAGCACAGACGGATTTCTGCACAGCGGCTTCAAACGTTGATAGCGTTCTGCTCACAGCTGCAAATGACTTGATTCAAATTGGATCTGGAGCGTCTTCACGTCGTCTACAATTAGCAATTTAGATTGCACGATTTGATAAAGAATTGACGACACAGAGTCGGTTTGAACGAACGGTACTATGGCAGCCACTATAGTCTTAGAACACAAGATAGGAAGAGTTACGAGTTGGGAATGACTCCCAGCTCCTACAAACCCCAAGAGCCGAGGCACAGTGATGTGGAACAGTGCCACACTGTCCCCAACCACGAAGGGTCTCGAAACTACCCTTCACTAGGGCCTACACCAAGTGAAATGTTACACTACACAAAGTAATGTAACTATCTTCAATATCTTGAGGTGTACCCTTTTGGCAAGCTTCGAAATCACTTGAGGCTTGACACCAAGGCTCGGGATCTTCATCACAAACTCATCCTTGAGTTCTTGATGGGTCTGCTGCACACACCTGCGACACGCCGAACGTTCGACACAGGACAAAATAGAAACCGCGCACGACAAAATAGAAACCGCGCGCGAGACACAAACGACCGCGTAACACGCGTCTAGCGATAACTCGCTATTGACTCGACACACACACTCGACATCATGACTCAACATTCACACACAATTATAAGCATGAAATATATATATTATCCCATGCCCTCATACCATTCCATACACACACACATTCACGCACACGGACAACAAGCCGAGTGCAAACCGTAGGGTTGCACCAACAAACTCCCCCTCGGATTGTTGGCCTTAGGATATGTTGCTCTCTCAGTTCAGAGCCATCCCAGCCAGCTTGCAACACTTGCAATGCTGCTGCTCCACCAGCCTCTTGGTCATCATGTCAGCCGGCTGCCCCGTGGTCTTCACGTAGCGCAACTCAACTTCACCCGCGGTTACCATGCTCCTCGTCCAATGCCACTTCACCCTCATGTGCTTCGTGAGTCCATGCAACATAGGGTTCTTAGCAAGAGCAATGGCACCCTGGCTGTCACAGTACAGTGGGGTAGGTCCTTGCTGCTCCTCCCCCAATTCAGCCAACAAACGCCGCTGCCACACAATCTCCCGTACGGCACGGAAGAGTGCCATGTACTCGGACTCCACCGAGCTCAAAGCTTGGTCAACCTGCTTCTTGCTCTCCCAAGCAGTTGGGCCTCCACCAACACAGCATATGAAGCCTCCCACCCTTGTCATGTCCTCTGGTTCTGATGCATATGAAGCATCCGAGTAGGCGGTGAGGAACAAACGCCCGGGTTCAACACCATCCGCGCCCTTTTGGCGCCTTTGTGCCGCCGCCGAGTATTGCAGCCCAACGGTCGGTGTTTGGCCAAGATACTTGGCCACCCTCATTCCAGCTGCTACCTGCTCCTCATTAGGGCATTGCACAACCCTAGCCAGCTGCCCGGTAGCAAACGCGACGTCCGGTCGGGTGTTTACCGCCGCATACATGAGGCTGCCCACCAACGAGTGAAATCGGCGCCTCTCCTCTTCACCAACGCTCTCCTCCTCTGGTCCCTTCACACACTTGAACCCAGAGGGAAAGGGTGTAGCCACATGGCCTTCACTCTGCCCAAAGTTGGCAGCCAATGCCTCCAGGTACTTTCGTTGATGCACCCGCATGCACCGCTTCTCCACATCTCGTTCGATGTGGAGCCCAAGGTAGAAGCTCACGTCACCAAGGGCCTTGCACTTGAACTTGTCTTGAAGCTTCAGCATCACCTCCTTCACAAGGTCAGAAGAGGGTGAGAAAATGAGGATGTCATCCACATAAACCACCATGAAACTCCTCTGCTCCCCCTCGCCAAGCATGAACAAGGAGTGATCGGCCGTTGAGGGAGTGAAGCCGATCCCCTCCAACACTTCGCGCAGCTTCATGTACCATTGCCTAGGGGCCTGCTTCAGCCCATAGAGGGCCTTCTTCAGCTTCCACACTCTGCCACTACCATCATCAAACCCCTCTGGCTGCGCCATAAAAATCTCCTCCTCAAGGATGCCGTTAAGGAATGCCGTTACGATGTCCATTTGCTTTACTACCCATCCTTTGATGGCAGCTCCCGCGAATAGGGTTCGCAGCGTCGTCGGCTTCACCACAGGGGCAAACAGCTCCTTCAAGTCCACCTTCTCCTTCTGCTGGTACCCCTTGGCTACAAGCCTAGACTTGTAGCGCTCGATCTTGCCGTCGGCATCCGACTTGATTTTGAAGAGCCACTTGGACGTTATCGCCGTACGCCCCTCCGGTAGCTCCACCAATTCAAACGTGTCATTCTCCTCGATGCTCTTCAGCTCACTCTCCATGGCCTTCTTCCACTCCTCAGCATCACTAATCTCCAAAGCCTCCTTGAGAGTTGCTGGTTCTCCCGGCATCTCCACCGGAGAGAAGAACGCGAAGGCACACTCCTCGTAGTCACTCTCCTCGTCGTCTCCGACCATCATTGCCGCTCCGGCCAGGGCTGTCTTGCCCTGCTTTCCCGGCGCATCATAGGTCAGCCTATTAGGGGGTTGAACTCTCCTCTTCCCCCTTCCTTCCTCCTCAGCTGCAGGGACTTGAAGGCCTTGGCGTTGCTGCGGTGTGGCTCGAATCCGTGGAGCACTCGTAGTACGGGAAGGGAGTGACGGTGCACGCTCGCTCACTTGCTGCACCTCCTCCTCTTCTTCCTCTGCATCATTGGCCTCCTCTCCCCCATTCACAAGGGAGGATTGCCTTGTGGTTGTGCTGCCGCTGCTCAGCTCCAAAGGCAGCTCCACATGCTCCAAACCGGAACTCTTCACCTCCCCAAACCGCACGCCTATCTTCGCCTCATTCTCCGCCTTCCAATCCTTGTACATGAAGTTCTCCATGAACTTGCAGTCCCTGCTCACCAAGAACTTCTTGGTGAATGGGTCCCAAAGAAGCCATCCCTTGCTGTTTTGAGCCATGCCCAAGTGCACGGCCCACACCGCCTTGGCACCAAGCTTGTTGTGCCGAAGATGCTTAGGCACGAGCACCATACACATGCACCCGAACACCCGAAGCATATCCACCTTTGGCTTCCTTCCTAGCCACTCCACATAGGGCACCCATTTGTCTGCTACCACATGAGTCAAGGCTCTGTTCTTGGCCACACACGCGCTCCGCACCGCATCAGGCCAGAAATAGTCGGGTAGCCCGGCTTCAATGAGCAACCCGCGTGCCGCCTCCGTGATTGTGCGGTTCGCTCGCTCGGCGATGCCGTTCATTGCAGGGGAGTATGGCATGGTGAGGGAGTGCCGAATACCATTCTTCTTCAGCCACAACCCAAACTCCTTGCTCAGGAACTCTCCCCCTCGATCGGTGCGGATTGACTTGACTAGACGGTCTTGTTGCCGCTCCACCATCGGGAACCAATCCGTCTTCAACGTTTCAGCCACGTCGCTCTTCTTGGCCAGCACGTACACCCAAGTCATGCGGGTGTAGACGTCGACAATGGTGAGAAAATACTCAGCTCCAGCAGCTCCAAGCTTCAGGGGGCCCACCATGTCCATCACCACCTCATCAAGCGGTGCCTTTGCCGTTGCCTCCGAACTAGGGAACGGAAACCGGGTGAACTTGGCTTGAATGCACGTCGGGCAGCCAAGCACCTCATCGGGCTCCCCCTTCACACGTATGCCAGCAACCATCTCATTCTTCACTAGCTGCTGCAAGATGGGCAGGGCCACATGCCCCATGCGCCGATGCAAGGTGAGCCAATCACACTCCCCCGTAGCCGAAGTTGGATTGGAGAATGCCGCGCTCGCAATAGCGCCCCACATACTCTCTCCGTAGTCCTCCTCCGCTGCTGCCTCTGGGTTCTCCTCACCCTTTTGCTGCTCCTTGGTTGCTGCACCACTCTCCTTAGGTTCACTGAACTTGCTGGTCCCTCCAGGTTTGCTCTTCTTGAGCTCATTCTCCTTAGCGCGACCGTTCGCGCCATCGTCGCTACCGGCCGCTCCATCCTTGGTGCTGATGCTTGCTGCCACTTGCCTCTCCTTAGGCATAGGGACCACTGGGATCTGCCACATCTCGTTGTAGACATCCCTGTCCTCATGAAGGTCCCAAAGAATTCGATCGCCAAGCCTTGCGGTGTAGGTCTTGGCTCCCTTCGAGTTCGTGTCCATGCCGGCCTTTGCCAACCGCCGCACGGAAATCAGGTTTGCAGCAAGGCTGGGCACCCAAAGCACGTTCTTGAGGCCCACCATCTTCCCATCAGCACCCTTGAACATGGCCTTGCCCATGCCTTTCACCTCTGCTCGCTGCCCCAAAGCCGATGTGACATGCTTCACCGGTGACGGCTCGAGTTCGGTGAGCAAGTCCGGGCGAGGTGTCATGCTATAGGTAGCGCCACTATCAATCACCCAATAGTCCAGGGGGTGTAGGGTCATCTTCCCCACAGCTGCTGGCTCCTCAAAGCCTTCATCCTTCTCTGGACCAGCCGGTACTTGCGTCGACACGAAGTAGAATAGACCCGGGTATCGATCGTCGCTCGGGTCCTTGTCGTTGTCTCCGCTCTTCATGTTTGCAGCTCCGCCACCGCGACCGCCACGGCCTCCACGGCCTCGTCCTCTCCCTCCTCCTGCTCCTCTACCCTCTTGGCCTTGAGCAGGGGTCCAACCATCAGGGAGTTTGTAGCAGTCGCGCCACATGTGTCCGCTCTTGTGGCAATAGTGACACTCGCCGTCGAATCGGCCGCGACCGCGTCCGTAGCTCTTGTCGTCGCTGCCGTAACCGCCACTCCTGCGGCCTCCGCCGAAGTTGCTGCCACCAAACCTTCCTCCCCCTCGTCCTCTGCCTCTTCCTCGACCATATCCACGGCCGATGCTCGCTGCCCCAGCGCCATCCGCACTCGCCAACTCACGGCGGCGGAAATCCTCTTGAAGGATAGCTCGCTTCACGTCTTCAAGCGAGAGGCGGGGCAAGTCGCGATTAAGGTTGATGATGAGCGAGGACCATGACTATGGGAGTAAGGCCAGCAACTTGGTCTTCTTTTGGAGCTCACTGTAGTTCAAATCAGCTCCCTCAAGCCGCGTCAACAAGTCGAAGAATTTCTGCACCCCTTCTTCAACCGCTTCGTCTTCTTCAATTCGTAGTGCCGCCATTTGCCGTTCCAACACCACCGCTACCGCCGCTGTTGCAGGAGCATGTACACCCTTGAGAGCAGCCCATGCCTTTGGTCCTTTCTCTGGTTCACGCTGGAATGGCTTGATGTGACGGATCTGACTGCTCCCCAACGCTTGCCCAAGTAAGAGATAGCCTTGTGCGCTCTTCCGCACCCACGGGCTCTTCTCCGGGTCGTTCTCGGGGCGCTTCTCCGTTCCTTCCATCACCTCCAGCAGGTCATAGTGGTCAAAGATGTTCTCCATCTTGAAGGACCATTCAGCAAAGTTGTCACCGTTGAACTTGTCAAGCCCAAACACCCTAGGCTCATCCCTAGGTGGGCCAAGACTTGGTTGCATGGGCGCCATGGCTGAATCACGGGGTTGGCCTTGAGCTTGAGCTTCTCCACTGCCACCAGCACCTCTGCCACCCCTTTCCTCAGGTCCAGACATTGTCGAAACTGCTCCAAGGCCTCTGATACCACTTGTTATAGTCACAATAGGCTTGAATGTGCCTAAAACGAAAGATAGAGAGCACAGACGGATTTCTGCACAGCGGCTTCAAACGTTGATAGCGTTCTGCTCACAGCTGCAAATGACTTGATTCAAATTGGATCTGGAGCGTCTTCACGTCGTCTACAATTAGCAATTTAGATTGCACGATTTGATAAAGAATTGACGACACAGCGTCGGTTTAAACGAACGGTACTATGGCAGCCACTATAGTCTTAGAACACAAGATAGGAAGAGTTACGAGTTGGGAATGACTCCCAGCTCCTACAAACCCCAAGAGCCGAGGCACAGTGATGTGGAACAGTGCCACACTGTCCCCAACCACGAAGGGTCTCGAAACTACCCTTCACTAGGGCCTACACCAAGTGAAATGTTACACTACACAAAGTAATGTAACTATCTTCAATATCTTGAGGTGTACCCTTTTGGCAAGCTTCGAAATCACTTGAGGCTTGACACCAAGGCTCGGGCTCTTCATCACAAACTCATCCTTGAGTTCTTGATGGGTCTGCTGCACACACCTGCGACACGCCGAACGTTCGACACAGGACAAAATAGAAACCGCGCACGACAAAATAGAAACCGCGCGCGAGACACAAACGACCGCGTAACACGCGTCTAGCGATAACTCGCTATTGACTCGACACACACACTCGACATCATGACTCAACATTCACACACAATTATAAGCATGAAATATATATATTATCCCATGCCCTCATACCATTCCATACACACACACATTCACGCACACGGACAACAAGCCGAGTGCAAACCGTAGGGTTGCACCAACAAGGGCGAGGCGAGCCAGGCGCAGCAGCAAGTCATATGGAGCGTCCAAGTGAGGGTCCTTGAAGGATGCTACATCTCCAGATGCCAGCAATGGAGCCACCTGCATGCAGGGTTCGAAGAATGGAGGTCATGTAAGGATCCAGCTAGTAAGGGTGAGCATCCCAATGAAGGTCCTTGAAAGATGCCACGGCACTCGATACCACCATTGGAGCCATCTGCTTGGGGACATAGAGCACAGTTGACCTTTGAGTTGACTCAAAAGTCAACCTGGAGGATCCACCTGCTTTGGGATATAGAGCACAGTTGAGCTTCGAGTTGACTCAAAAGTCAACCCAGAGGATCCACCTGTTGGGGGACATAGAGCACGGCAATGTGATTATGTGGCTCCGTATAGATTGCTTGGCCATCTGGTGGCACCAGATGCCACCAGTGGAACCACCTGCATGACTGGAAGAATGGAGGCCTGGTAAGAACGAGGCATGCTATAGTAAGGTAAGCTCATGCTATGCTTGAAGGAGGCTGGAGAAATCGGCAAGAATGAGGCGTGGTACAGTAAGGTAAGCTCATGATCTGCATTTGATGGGTTAGCATGCCTGTATGCTCTGGTTTAAGCCTCACCCATTGCTTAAGGTCGCCTGCCATGTGAACGGCCTTACGTGCCGTTATGACCACCAACATCACCACCCCAAAGCTGCCCACAGAAGAGCATGAGCAACAGAAAAATACCACGTGGATTGGTAGAAAGCATGAGTAGCACTGACATAAAAGAGCCAAAGAAAACGAGCCGCATGAAATGCCACATGCAATGGCTGGCAAGCAGCATTAGTCCTTTCACCCTTACACCATGTTCAAATCCTACCTGTGCACGTCTGCTGCTGGTGTGGCCTTGTGTGTCGTGTAGTAAGCGGGGTCCACATAGCCCGGTGTGCCCATCACTCGAGTCGCAGCCACTGAGGTGCCCATGGAGGTGCCTCCACTCAGCTTCACCAGCCCAAAGTCCGCTATTTTGGCCTGCATGAGCAAATCGGAATCCGCAAATCAGAAACGCACAAGCACAAAGACTGCACAATCAGAAAATACTGATTAGACAAACTTTGGGCTGTGTAGGTACAAAGACTCTTTGACATACATAAACGGGTTTAAGAGAATGTTGGCCCGTTTGATGCCGCAATGCACAATGCCGAATTCATGCGGATATTGCAGAGGATGTTGGCCCGTTTCATGCACCTCTCATCACAAACTCTGGCTCTCATTGACCTTAGCGTCAAGAAGAATGTTGGCGGGCTAGGGTGACTTTTGAGTCGACTCAAATGTCGCGATGCACGAAGCTAAAGTCATGCAGATACTGCAGCCCCTCTCATGCACCTCTCATGCACCTCTCATCACAAAATCTGGCTCACATTGATTTGAGCGTCAAGAAGAATGTTGGCGGGCTATGGTGATATACTGGCTCTGTGAAATGCATGAATGGGGCGAATCTTCAACTTCATGCAACACGTTGCCCAGTTTCCTATGCTACATGATAAGATGAGCAGGAACCTGCCTGCATTCTTGCATCCAGGAGAATGTTGGCTGGCTTGATGTCGCGATGCACGATGCCAAAGTCATGCAGATACTGCAGCCCCTTTGCCACTCCAATCAGCACATCCAGGCGTTGCCGCAGAGAAAGAGGCTGGGAGGCGCCCGGGCCGATCCAGGTGTCAAGGTCGTGGTTATGCATGTACTCGTAGACGAGGATCTGCTCTATGTGGCGCGTGGATGGGTTGAAGTCGATGCAATAGCCCAGCAGCCACACCAGGTTGGGGTGGTGCTTGCTTGCCATCTCCCTCACCTAAACAGGGAGGGAAGAGGGGAGGGAAAACAGGCCGAGGACAGGGCAGGACAATGAGAGTGGGAGCAAAAGAGGAAGCATTGAACAACAAGGCTTGAATAGAGAATGACTGGAGATACACTCATGGCGCCGATGAGCAAAACGTCATGAGTCTCGTTGAGAATGTTTGGTGAGGTGTCTTGCTCTTACCTCAGTCTGGAAGTCGTTGGCACTCCCTTGTTGGTGAGTACTCGCGTTGGATTGACGGCCCAAACTTGCTGACTTTTGAGTCAAGTCAAAAGTCATACCTCAGTCTGGAAGTCGTTGGCACTCCCTTGTTGGTGAGTACTCGCGCTCGATTGACGGCCCAAACTTGCTGACTTTTGAGTCAAGTCAAAAGTCATACCTCAGTCTGGAAGTCGTTGGCACTCCCTTGTTGGTGAGTACTCGCGCTCGATTGACGGCCCAAACTTGCTGACTTTTGAGTCAAGTCAAAAGTCATACCTCAGTCTGGAAGTCGTTGGCACTCCCTTGCTGGTGAGTACTCGCGCTCGATTGACGGCCCAAACTTGCTGACTTTTGAGTCAAGTCAAAAGTCATACCTCAGTCTGGAAGTCGTTGGCACTCCCTTGCTGGTGAGTACTCGCGCTCGATTGATGGCCCACACTTGAGAGAAACACTGAGTAGACACTCCCTTGTACACATCGGCATAGTGTTAATCTCATAACTCGCTCATGGTGGTGGTGAATCCGTCATGCTGTTGATTGAAGCTCTCACCTCGGTCTGGAAGTCGTTGGTGAGTACTCTCGCTCGCTTCACCGCCCACACTTGAGAACAGCTATGCGGCAAAACACCCTTGTACACATCGCCAAAGCTGTCGCTGCCGATCCGGTTCTCCTCTGCCCACTCCGCCGTTGCCTTTTCAAGTTCTTCTAGGGACTACTCATGGCACACATGCGGCTGTGCTGCATCCTTGTCGATTTGCAATCCCATCTCCACTGCCACGTATTTATCCTGGACCCCCAATGTTGCTTGTGGTGGTGCTGCTGCTGGTGCTGCCGCTACCGCTGCCGCCGCTGCTGCGGCCTCCTCTTCAAGGGAGTACTCCTGGCATACATGCGGCCATGCTGCATCCTGCTGAATTTCTAATCCCATCTCCACCGCCACGTCTTGATCCTGGCAACCCATTGCTGCTGCTGCTGCTGCAGCAACTGCCGCAGCGGCTGCCGCTAATGCTGCTGCTGCTTTCTCTGGATCTTCTTTCCTGCCGTTTCCTTCTGTGGGCTCACATGGGATGAATGTTGTGACGACAGAGGGCGTGCTCATATGAGCATCTGGGTTGATTCGAGTCGAACCCAAGTGAAATGGAACTTGAGGAACAATGAAAAAGTGGGTGAATTTAAGTGAGGTGGGACACTATCTTTTGAGTGGCTGAAGGAGAGCAAGAACGGACAAGAGGAAGATAGAGAAAGAGCCAGCAACGACTTGCCATGGAATCCCGTAGTTAGCACAACATCATCGCCATCCTTGTTTATGCATGCCTCACTTTTGAAATTTCTAAGGAGTGATACAAGCATGGACAGCAATGGCTTGCCTTGGAAATGCTTAATTGGCACAGATTTGCTGCTCTCCTTGTTTGTTGCCAATGCTCCTCGAAGGGCTGCTCCCTTATTGCCATCTCTGCTAAGTAGCAGTATACCAGCCAGAAGCAGCACGACCACAACCACGGTAGCCGCAGCAATGCCAGTAATAGCTCCTGCTGACAGCCCACCAGAAGGCGATTTTGGGGGAGATGGTGATTCCGGGGAAGATGGTGATTCTGGGAATGATGGTGATTCTGGGAAGGGGGGGGGGGGGGTGAAGGGGTGAATCGAGATTGAAGGAGACAGGATAAGTTCCAAGACGAGAGCAACCAAAGCAGCCACAGCAACGGCAGCAATGGCTCCTGGTGACAGTTCACCAGTAGGAAGCAATAATGGGAACGATGGTGGTGACCCTTGGAGGGGTGGTGAAGGCATGAAAGGAGATTAAAGCGTACAGGATAAGTTCCCAAATTGAAGGAAATTGAGAGATTTAGAAGTGCATAAACACTACGATTCTTGATTGCACGTGAGTGTGGGTGAATGCAATGAACGGTACAATCGGTTGACACAACTACAGGCTAGCAGACGGACAGGTGCGAAGGAAGGGGATATGACTCAGCTTGAAAAAACATCAATCACATGGCACCTAATGGCGTGAACGCGGTGCATCCAATTTAGTCAATCTAAAGGCGTATTTGATGTATTATTGGCATATATGCTATGCTCACCAAGTGCTTGCTTGTCACAATTGTTGCAGAAGGAGGAGCATGTCCGACAGAAAGTGCTTGAGGTGTTTTGTTGGACCACACAGGCGTCGTAGTTAGGTGGACACGTCAACGCATTTTCAAATATATTGCTGCACATTCAGTTCAAAACGTGCAGGTTTCACATGAGTGGAAAAAAATTCACACGAGCACAAAATCACACGAAAGCGGTTGGGACCTAACATTTTCATAGAATGGAGCTATCACCACATGTCTCGATACAGGTGTTCACAGGACTATAGAGAGTGCCCAATCATGAACAGAAACTGGTGCGGTTGGGGATACTCACAGATATTCCAGTCTGCTCAAGTTGCCAATACTTGGGGGAACATATCCACTAAAGGCATTCGCTCCTACATTCCTAGTGTGACACATGGTGGATTACATGGATAGAGAGAGACAAAGAGGGAGACAAAACAGCAAATGTGGAAGATGGAGGCAGATATAGGGAGATGGAGGTGTGTAGTAAGGGAAGCAGGGGAGGCAGAGACAGACATACAAGGCTGAATGCTATTACGGGCAGTCTGGAAGAAATGAGTTTAGAGCTGTGTTGCAGAAAGGGGCAGAATATAGCACATAAACAACTGGAATTAGAACTATAAATTCAGGTTGGAGATAAAGAAATCTGAATAAGGAAAACTGTCTACAAAGGAACTTGAGCATGCCAAAAACGGATAATCACAGACTACAGTGACCAGCAGACTTGGCCATCGAAGGAAACCATCTGCATGAATGATTGCTCTGCTGAAATGAGGGAGGCATCTGATACGTGTATGAAGCAGTGTTTTGAGTGTCTCAAAAAACAAGGGAGGCATCTGATACTGACAAATTAGCCAAGAGTTGTAGGTTGCCAATGGTTGAAGGAATGGATCCAGTGAGTTTGTTGGATAGAAGAAACCTGACGTGGTATGAGGAATTCATAGATGGGGAAGAGGAATGGATATCATAGGTGAACCGAAAACATAGAGATGGCACGGGAGTGACAGATATGATTGTTAAAAACATCCATGCGGCTGACATTTTCAAAAGTGACGAGTGGGAATCTGTAAACTGGAGACGGAGTCACTGGAGTGAATACTTTACCAATAAAGTCTACTTACAGATATTTTGAGCCAATCAAGTTTCCAATGGTGGATGGAATGGATCCACTCAAGCTGTTATGTGAAAGCTCCCTAATGAGTTATGACACGGTATTTATGGGTAAAAAGGAAACACACGTATGACAAGAGTCATATATGTTCCAAAAACTTTTATGCTACCTCATTATTCAAAACTGACAAGCTGTTTTTATTTTGTTGAGTCTAAGTACTATGCGGAAGCGTTTAAAACTGAACCACGAACTCAAACTTGGCAACACTTAACTTCACATTGAACCCTCTGAGTGTGACAGCTTATCACCTCATAGCCAAGGGTATAACAGATACAAAGTGAGTAGTTATGCCTTGCTTGATTTGTGGAGTGAGGAATCTGGTCGAGCAGCGTTTCGGCAGCACCACGTTACGTTTCTACTCTCGTCAATACGTAGTAGTAGAATTCCGAGCTTGAAAAAGCATAATAGCATTGATTAACTTGAAGCAAATACAAGCACACATTTATATAGATTCCTAAACACACAAAGGAAAACATAAAACAGTTGCTTAACTGGAATCCAGACCTTCGCTTTGCTGTAATAGAAAACGGTTGTGAAACTGCTGAAGAATTTGGCTCAATCTGCCTCATTAGAATTAACTGTAATCCACTTGAATTGAAACCAAAGTCCCCTGCTGAATCACGTCACGAATTTCCGCGAGTTCTCATGAAGAATCATAGATACTCGTATGAGAAACCGTTTTCCAGTTATAAAACGGATTTTACCGTTGATAAAACGGTATTTACCGTTTTGTACCTGCGTCGAAATGATCACGCTAAGCAGCGTGACTTTCGCGCGAAATCGGCTGTGTTCCAGGTCAGCACGGGATACGGTTAGTCAACCGAAATCCCGAAGCACCCTCGGTCATGCAGAAAAAGCCGATCGCTGACGCGATCGTGCTTTGTCCTGCGCGTGACAGGGCCATAATGAGCCCTGTCTTGTTGCGATCGTGCAACTGTGCACGGTCGCAACAGTTGCGACACACGCGCGGGCCCTGTGGGGCCACACGCGCATGTCAGGACCCCACGCGCGGGTCCTGACTTTCGCGCACTTTTTGACCAGCGCGAAATTGGTCAAAGGGTCCGAGTCAAAGACTCGAGCCCAGCACCCCCCGACACACTCGACACTCGCCACGAGTGCTCATGAAAACTCGTGAGCTTTCATGACGCTCGTAGTTATCATGAACGCTCTTAGTAGTTCATGAAAATCAGCGAACGAACATGAGTTGTCATGAGAATTCATGACTCGTCATGATCAGTCATGACTTGTCATGTGCCCACAACAAAAACACATGAAACAGAATGCAAAAACGAATGCGCACAGAACACACACAAAATGCGGGACTTCATGCAGGCGGCTGGTTGACGTGCAAAATTAAGTTTTGCACCCAACATATTTGCAGTGATGATAAGGATTGAAAAGACTGGATTCATGCGCATACTGTATGGGGAGTCACTTCAGTGAATATCCCATACATGAAACCAGGTTACAGGTCTTCCAAGCCAACCGAGTTTCCAATGGCTGATGGAATGGATCCATCCAAGTTGTTATTTGCAAGATCCCTAATGTGGTACGAGGCAGAATCCATGGGTACAGATGAAACACCGAGATGACAACAACCATAGCAAAGATTGGATTCATGCACATATAAGGGGGATTGTTTCAGTGAATATTCGATCAATGCAATCTACTTACAGATGTTTTAAGCCAATCAAGTTTCCAATAGTTGATAGAATGGGTCCATTTAAGCTGTTATGTGAAAGATCCCTAATGACGTATGAGGAGGGAGTATGGATAAGAATGAAGCACAGAGATGACAAGGAAAAGTCAGCTGTTTCTATTGGAAACCGTTGCGTGGCTTCATCATCCAAAAGTGACAAGCTGGGTTTTTTGCATTGAACATTGTTACTAAGACTGGAGTCATGCGGTTATAATGGGAGTTTCTTCACATATTATTTTGCTCATGTAATGTTCTGATAAATAGATATAGGCAAATCAGGTTTCCAATTGTAAAATAATTTTATCCAGTTATATATTTTGATGCAAAGAAGTCTTTTGCGGCACCTTAAAATAACCAGTGTTAACAAAATGTTTCTGTCTTTCTTTCTTTCCTTTTGCGCATAAGCCTTCAAAACAAATTAGCAGCAGTCCTGTCGAAGAAGGTTCGCAAGGCTGACATATGTGGCCTTGGGTTAGTACCCCTCTCATCTGGAAAATGCCCACTGATAATCACATGGTTAGTTTGAACATTGATAAATTTCATGCTATAGGCTAGGATGTGTTGCAAAACGCCTTGGCTCGGCATGGGTTTGATTAGAACGGCGCTCAACTCGGCATGGGTTTGATTGGAACGGCGCTCAACCCCTCACAACTGCTCACAAACAACTTGCATCATGACTAACAACGGCTCTGGTGCGTGCCAGCGCGATGCAGTGCATCGTTTCAGCACGCAACAGAGTCGTGGTTGTTCATATCGAAGCTGTCTTTTCCGTCTTCACAAAAAAAAAGAAGCAAACAAACGTGTACAGGGATAACTTTTCATACAAAGTAAGAACTACAGCGCACTGAGGATTGAAGTCCCTTCTTCCTCCTCCCAGATTCCCATAACTACCATGTGGAATCCACATGCGACCAATTTACTCGCGCATAACTCACCTGCAGTTGCAAGTTTGACAAGAAGGATCAAACTACCCGACTGGCACTCTCAAACAGCAAACACCAACTCGACTCGAACTGCTTTGGAGTTCTAGGTTTTTGTAGAAACATGATTATTGAGGTACCTAAAAAGTTGTTGCAGCGTCATGTGTACAGCCATGCAAACTAGTGTGACAGACAGTGGAATACTGACAATTCTGACAGGTTGCTCAACTCGCCAATGGTTGATGGGATGGATCCGGTTATGCCGGCCTTTTCAAGTACCCTGGTATGACACACGAGTTGGATCATAGGTAGAGTGATAACCACAAAGACAAAATACCAGGGGAATGATGGAGGAAGATGGGAAGGTGGCATTTGCACACAGCAAGCAGGTTCGTCCAAGGTCACACGCATTAGGAAGGTACTTATAGCGCTTGGGAGGAATCAAGCCTACTCAGCCTGCCGATGGAGGATAGGAGTGATTCGTGCACAGAGGTATCAATAAACCGAGGCGCATGCAATGGGGATATTAATGGGGAAGAGGGGAGAAGAGGGGAGGTAGAGGAAGGTGTTGGGCGAAATGAGGGAAATGGAACAAAGGGGAGTAGGTTGCTCCATGTGGGCCATTGCGGTGCAACTGTGGAGCCAATCTTAGAGGTGACGAAAATTGACGTGACTCGTGATGTGCCATAAGACCATACAATTGAGGTGACAATTGAGTTAACTCATGATGTGCCATGCGATTCGTTGTGTGTTCCATCGTTGTTACAACCCGAGCGGGATCTAGTTCCGCTCCTTTTGACGTGGTTCGAATCGATCATACCCAGGCCGGCGCACATTGACCGGCCTTATTTTTTATGCTTGCGCAGTGCACATCCCATGCATAACTTAGATAGGCATGAGCAATCGAGGTGAGTGAAAACGAGTCGATTCTCATGAGTCATGAGTCATCTCACATGGGGTGTCACTCGCATGGGATGTCACTCACATGGATGTGACCATGCCTTGAGTGCCGCATGTGACTCTGTAGGCCCCGTTGCACTCCCTGTCAACTCTCAGTCACACGGATCTCAGTCACACAGATCTCAGTCACGTGGATCTCAGTCATACAGTTGCAACTTACATGGATTTGATCCTGCCTTGGGCATTGCATGTGACTCCATACTACGCCCCCTCCAATCCTCCATGACGGATTTCTTAATCTGGTCAACTTTCGAGTCGACTCGCAAATTAACACCACGCGCGTCAAACTCACACAGATGTATCAACTCACATGGATGCATGTCAACTCACATGGATGCATGTCAACTCACATGGATGCATGTCGCTCACACGGATGTGACCATCCCTTGAGTGTCGCATGTGAATCCGTATGCCCCATTGCACTCCCCGCCAACTCTCCACGATGGAAAAGTCACGTTCCACTCTTCTTTACATTCCATGAGAACGCGAGCTGGTACGAGAAGGTGGAAGGGGCAAGAAAGAGGAGGAGGAGGAGGAGGAGGAGGAGGAGGAGGAGGAGGGGTAGGAGGAGGAGGAGGAGGAGGAGGAGGAGGAGGAGGAGGAGGAGGAGGAATAGAGGAAGGTAATTTGGGAGGTTGGTTACTCGCATGCCTCGACCGCCCAGTTGGGCATCGAATTTGTCATGTGTTCCAGGGTACAAAGCGTTGGATTGCAAGATTGCATGCATGAATGAATGCACGCATGCATGCATGCATCGCACATTTGATGCCCTCACTACACTGCCTGACATACGTTTGCCACATACATTCTGGTACTAGGGAAGCCAAAGGCGTTGACGAGATAGATTCAATTACTCGTCGTGCCACTGCGTTCCTAGCAGATTTGGATTTCTGAGAAGTCCTTGGGAATCGGCGAACCGAGCGCAGTCGACTCTCGCGACCGCGAGACACGTCATCAGGATCAGTGCCAACGTGCGGCGGTTTGCGCATCCCATCACGACCCTTGAATTAGTGTGTCGCGTTTTTACCATGTTGGGTAGTAGTGAGACGAATGGCAAGTACTACTAGGTGGCTGGCTGAAAATTTTTATTAGCACGACAGTATGCCTAGTAGAGCCAGGTACATGCCGAACTACAAACAGGGAAGAGTGATGTACGATTTCTAAAGGATGCTGAGAGGCAACTGAGAAAGAAGCTACAAGAAAGAGGCACGATTTTCATTTTGTGCAACCCTCATTCGGATTTGACCCACGACAGAAGCTCACCATGTGTCACCTTTGTATGGTCTGTGACCGAAATTCTATTCACGACAACATAACCAGCCACCACTACATCAGGATGCACGAGCGGCGAATTCTCTATTGACTTCGCCGATGAGCAGAAAGCCTTGTGAGCAGAACAGCGCCCCCAAATTCATTAGCCCTGCTGGCATGGTGGTAACACGTCAGCACCAGCAGGCGTGAAGATTGTTGACCTTGTTGACAGGAAGGTAAGAACGGATTTCACTATTATGTCGAGTGAACATAATTTGTAAATTACAAAGCGATATTTACATAAACCATCTATGTAGCTCGAGCTTGATTGAGTCTCCGCCATGGCTACCACTTCAGCTTCGACAAGCCCCATGTGTCACGATTTCTTGCCTGATTTGAGTTTTTTTTTTACTGAATGGATTGGTCTTTCAACTAGCCTTAAGGATTCATCGGTTATAATTTCACAATGAGAGCATTGATTCTCCTAATGCAAGGAATACCACTCACCAAGGGAATGTCAGGTCTCGACCATTGTTTGGATCAGCAGTTATCAAGGCGTGTGGTCAGGTTAATCAAAGCATTGGGAACATACAGGACCAACAATCTTATCCAGGGAGAACATATACGGTACAACCCAGTTGACATGTCTATGAAGTATAATCACTCAAGCAACAAATGGAAAACCAAGAAAATCTCAGTTCTCAGATCAGTTTTTTTTTCTCTGGCATTCTATATCAGCTCAACGCGTCTCATCACTGCACCATGCTGCGTGGGAGGCCTGCGAAAGGGTGGCAAGGCATTTGTTCGTGGCTCGCTGTCCGACTGTGTGATCCTCATAGCAGCAGCGCTGAGCTCTCTCCGTCCGGGAAAATTCCTAAGCCATCGGAGCAGCATAACATCTCCTCTGGTTCTAACGACGGAGTTGACATGGAGTCCTTGGTTAAACGTCTGTCTGCATTGAAAAGCAATAGGCTCAATGATGGTTTTGAAGGAAGGAGTAATGATTAGCGTACGCAAGCCTCTTCTGACTCGCGACGGTGGTTAGCCCGACCCTGCTTGGAGAAGACGAGGAAGTAAGCAATGACGACAAGGTCGAACCTGCGACGGCTATTATCGTATAGAGTTCTTAATCACTTTGCTCGTACTGTTCACCTTATCGCATAGGTCCCTAGGACTAGAGCTACCATGCTTGCTCACCTTCAATTCTGGAAAGCTTCTTTGACGTCCGATGTAGCGAGTCCGCTATCAAATTGAGGTCTCCTATGAGAAGTGTGTGTCTCCCACCGGTGTTAGCCTTTGACGAAATCTGACAGTCAGTCTCTGACAAATCCGCCTCTGTGAGCCTCCTGAGCCTGACAGGATCCACCATTTTCATATCCCCGCATTCCATCGGTACAGCCAACAGTCCTCTTGCGGCGTGCGCTTGTATGTCTACAAAATACATTCCTGTCATTAAGCTTAGAATCACCACCCTTCCTGTCTTTCCGCTTGCATTATTGCTGCGAAGGCCGTTGGTTTGAGTTGAGTCCAGAAGCTATGATCAGCCTCTACTCTGGTTTCTGTGAATACTAATACATGTGCTGCTTTCTTATGACAGTGTTGATGATTCTCCCATTTTTCCGCGCTCCCTAAGCTATTGATGTTCAGCGTTGTGATGACGTACTTGTTCCCTTTATCCATTAAACCACTATTGCAGACCCCACATCATCCGTGGGTCGAGGAAAATCACTGATTACCAAAGACCAGAGATTGCTACCGCTGAGAACGCTAAACCGAGTGAGAAACACATGACAGCTACTTTGAATGTTTCTAACTCCTCTACTCTACATGATGCAACTCTCCCCTGACCATTGATCGTGCATGTTATGTGACAAATTCCCTCCTCCAAAGCACCAGTTTGTTCATGCACGTCTGCTGCACAACAAATCATGCATTAGTAGTTGAAGTGCTCTGTGCTCCCATCCGTTCTATTCCTGCCAGCTGGGCATCAAAGTCCACCGTGTGAGCCGCTGAGCTGCCAATCTCCCTGTCAATGCGGCATGCAGCTCTGTGCACCTCAGCCTCCCCAAGCACCTCCTCCTTCATGCCCAGCAGATTGCCCAACACAGGACCCATGTTGGGGCGGGAGACAGTGGGCATGGCCGTGCAGGTGAGGGCGAGGCGAGCCATGCGCAGCAGAAAGTCATTTGGAGCGTCCATGTGAGGGTCCTTGAAGGATGCCACCTGCATGCAGGGTTGGAATAGTGGAGGTCTGGTAAGGATCCAGCTAGTAAGAGTGAGCGTCTTAATGAGAGTCCTTGGGAAGATGCCATGGTGCTCGATGCCACCATTGGAGCCACCTGCTCGGGAACATAGAGCATAGTTGACTTTTGAGTTGAATCAAAAGTCAACCCTGAAAATTACCCCTGTTTGGGGACATGGAGCATGGCAATGTGTTTATGTGTCGCAGTAGAAATTGCTTGGCCATCCAGTGGCACCAGATGCCTTTTGGGGCACTTCAAAAATGTTTGAGGACGTGGAGCATGGTGGTGTGATTATGTGTCGCCGTAGAAATTGCTTGGCCATCTGGGGCCACCAAAGGCCACCAGTGGAAACACCTGCATGATTGGAAGAATGAAGCCCTGGTAAGAACGAGGCACGCTACAGTAAGGTAAGCTCATGCTATGTCAAAAGGAGGCGGGAGAAATAGGCCAGAATGAAGGCACTGCATTTCTTTGGTTGGCATGCTAGGCTTCATGCCTGTATGCTCTGGTTTTGGCCTCACTCATTGCTTGAGGTTGATCTGAACGTCGTCTGGCATGTGAATGGCCTTGCGTGCCGTTATAACCACCAGCATCACCACCCCAAAGTTGCCCACAGAAGAGCATGAGCAGCAGAAAAATACTTCATGAAATGGTAGAAAGCATGAGAAACACTGACATAAAAGGCCAAAGGGCACGAGTCGCGTAAAACACCACATGCAATGGCTGGCAAGCAACATCACTCTTTTCACCCTTACACCATCCTCAAAGCCCACCTATGCACGTTTGCTGCTGATGTGGCCTTATGTGTCTTGTAGAAAGCAGGGTCCACTTAGCCCGGTGTGTCTATCACTCGAGTAGCAGCCTATGAAGTACCCGTAGAGGTGCCTCCACTCAGCCTCACCAGCCCAAAGTCCACAATCTTGGCCTGTTCGTGAGTCCGGGAGCATGTAGGACTGGGTGATGCCCTGCTTGCGACAGAACTCCGCAAGTTGGCCGGATCGGAACCGACCCCTACGGTCCAGGTGTAGACTAAGCACAGACAGGCCGTGCTGGACGTCAGTGGCCACTATCCACAGGATCATAACATCAGCCACGTTGGCCTTGCGCTGCAGAGGAAACACTGTGGTGTAGCGAGAGAAGTCGTCCACAACCACAAGAAAGTATCTCTCCTTTTGCGGCCCTAAGACCGAGGCAGGGCCCCAGACATCCACGTGCAAAGTCTAAAGAGGCACAGTGGCGGGCGCAAGTGAGGAGGAATGCGGGGCAGCGCACTGCTGACCCTCGACACAAGAAGTGCACAGCGGAGCAGGCGAAGGAAAGAGCGGATGAAGCGGCAACGGGAGACCTGAGAAATGACCGTGCCTAGCCATGTGAAGGAGGCGTAAGAGTGCATGGTGACCTAGACGTTGGTGCCATAAGAGGGAGGGGTGTGTGAGTGACCGCAAAGAGCACGATGCAGCAACCTGGCCATATGCAGACACCTGGTTGGACACAATTTGCAGTGTGAAGAGACCTGGCGAAGGCTCCCCAGCAAACGTGGCTAGACATACTCCAATGGAAGCGTTTGTATATGTCGCAAACCTCGCGTGTTCACGAGAAGTGATTGTAAACCCACAGTCCTGAAGATGTCCAACACCCACCAAGTTCCTGCAGAACGAGGGGATGTGGAGACATGTGAGGGAACCTGAGGGGACTGTTGGACACGGGAGCGTGATAGTTCTGCGAGCGATTGTTGGTCCAGACATGGAGTTTGCCAAAGTGACTGCGACTGCAACGAGAAGCGGCGTGACAATGGTGTGGTCACGGAAGAAATACTGGGACACGCCGGATTCGAGTGTAAAGGCGAGTGACGCGTCCGCATAAGGCAGACTTGAGCCAGCAAAAACACAAGCACCTATATTAGAAACAGGCAAAGAACTTAATCTGGGTACATACGAGCAAACAAAAGATCTAGCAACTCCGGAATCAACAACTTACATGGCGGAATAGACATCATTTATGGTCATAGCAAACACCTGGTTACCACGACTCAGAAAAGCAAGCTAATGCGGAGGGACCCCCTCAGGCGCGTCATTGTCGTGAAAGAGGTCACCGGGGCATCAGAAGCAGCGCAGTGCGGAGTGATCGAGGAACCCTCAGGTAGTGCCAGTACCCGGGCCAGTCAGGATCTGGTACTAGCAGGGCCTGATGTCATGGCCACATCTAGCGGGCACTGGCAGGGTGGTGGCGTGCTCTGCTGGCCCACTGGCGGCGTGCGCTGCTGGTTGCTGGTGCGCCGCTAGCAGTGCGCTCTACTGGCAGTGCGTGCTAGTGGCAGTGCGCATGCTGGCGTGTGCTCATTGCCGGCGGTGTGTGTTAGAACTGGAGCTTAGAATCCATAAGTTAGTAATGAGCTCAAGGCTCTTTAAGTACATTGGAAATGGGCAAGGTAAGGGTGGGGAGAGAATCAGGGACAATCCTAGAAAATTGGAGGTAATCCCAAGGCAATCTCCAATTGGTGGGTTGGAGATTGCTTGGAGTTCACATTTGAGTTTGGTTGGGATGTGGGTGTACACCCAACCAAATACAAAGTGCAAACTACACTAAACTAGGATATATAAAGTACAAGTACAAAAGTGAGATTGAGGGCTAACATTAACACCCCCCCATAGGCGTCAATCGAACTCATGGCAGAGAAGGCCGAGCGCAGAGCCCCATGGCGCGGAGGAGGCGATGGTGGGGAACCTTCCCAAGGGGCTTGGTGAAGAGATCGGCCAAGTTGCTGTCAGAAGCCACATACTCCACATTGAGCTGCTCCCGATGGACAGAGTCACGGATGAAGAAGTGCCGAAGTTCGATGTGCTTGGTGCGAGTGTGGTACACGGGATTCTGGGACAGGCGGATGGTACTCTTGTTGTCACACCAGAGCGTGGGAGTGGGCTGAGGGTAGCCAAGCTCCTGGAGTAGGAAGGTGAGCCAACGGGCCTCTTGGGCAGCCATGGTGCCAGCGTAGAGCTCTACCTCACAGGAGGAGAGGGAGACTGCTGACGACCTGGTGGAGCGCCAACTGACAATTCCGCTCCCAAGGGTGAAGCAGTACCCCTGAGAGGAGCGTCGGTCGGTCTGGTCATCGGCCCAAGAGGAGTCAGTGTAACCTTCCAGCCGAGGAGGGGAGAGCCCACCAAGTGTGAGAACGTGAGACTTGGTGCCCTGGAGATAACGCAGTACCCACTTCGCTGCCTTCCAGTGAAGATCAGTGAAGCGCCCAGGGGCCACGTAGCGAGAGAGGACACTGACAGGATATGCCAAGTCCGGCCGGGTGCACATCATGGCGTACATGAGGGACCCAACAAGCTCTGGGTATGGCTCAGAGCAGGCCTCTGGTGTGGGTACACCTAACCACCGCTATTTTCAACTCCGAACCATTGCACTGTTCCCGCGTTTCGAAGATACCCTGCACGCATTCGACTATTTCAGTTGGGCACTTGGGGAACTTGGGCTACGAAGCACCCCGATTTTTAATGTTAAGAAACACATGAAAGCAAATCTGAGAAGGGGCACTTTTGCTGTCGCGAATTCCCTTGTGCCACTTCTACTCTTTTTGGGGGTCTGGAACCAACTCACTGTGAAATCAGTGTGAAATTTCTGACGCCTAAATATTCAAGAAAGGGTGCATACCCACTTGCGCAAGTGGGGTTGAAAATAGACGGAAAGAAAATAGCGGTGGTTAGGTGTACAGGTGTGGCTGTGAGGAGGTGTTGCAGCGGCAGCGGGGTGGCAACAGGTGTACACAGCTCCATCTCAAACCGCTTGAGCACATTGTTGATGTAGAACTCCTGGGAGAGGGAAATGGTGCGAGCCTTGCGATCACGTGTGATCTCCATCCCCAGGTAGTGCTTGAGGTCACCGAGGTCTTTCATCAGGAGGGCCTTGCTCAGGGCCACCTGGACAGGGGTCATCTGGGCCGAGTCCTTGGCAACGAGGATGAAGTCATCGACGTAGACAAGGATGTAGAATGGCTCAGAATGACGGCGAATGAAGAGAGTCGGGTCAACAGATGATGGGTGGAAGCCCAGGGAGAGAAGGACTTCTTTCACCTTGTTGTGCCATTCGCGAGGGACTTGCTTGAGGCCATAGACGGGGCGATTCAGGTTCCAGACAGTGTTGGGAGGGAATTTTCCTGGGAAGCCTTCAGGTCTGTCCATGAACACTGTCTCCTTGAGGCGTCCTTGTAGGAAAGCTGATGAGGCGTCCATGGATTTGATCTCAAAGTCTTCTCGTGCTGCGACATCCATGAGCGTGCGGATAGTGGGAGGTTTGGATGTGGGGGAGAAGGTCTTGAAGAAGTCGTGGTACTGCTGTTGGGTGAAACCCTTGGCTACGTAACGCGCTTCGAACACCGGGGCCTCGTCTGGGAGCTGTTTCACACGAAACAACCACTTGCCCCCGACGATATTGACTCCTGGAGGTGGAGTCTTGTCGTCGAAGGAGTGGTTGCGGGTGAATGCTTCAATCTTAGCTTCCATGGCGGCACGCCATTCGGCTGCATGGGGACCCGAGAGAGCCTCTTGGACGGTGATAGCGATAGGGATGGTCGGGTTCTCTGTGAAGTTGAGTGAGGGTGATTCAGTGATGTCGGGGAAGATGTGCGAGAGCTGAGGAATGACTGCGTGAAGATCACACAGCTCCTCATGCCTGTCTTCGAAAAGGATAAAAACATCCCCCCCAGCAGGAGGAGGTGGAGTGATCACGGTGCATCGAAGAACCAGTGCCAATGGAAGAGCAGCGCCATGCGAGCGAGTGCCATGAGCCACCGGAGAAGAGGGTGGGGCAGGCGGTGTCGGCGGGGTTGATTTAGGAGGCTTGGGCGGGGGAATGGGCCGCCGCTAGTACGTGATCAGCTCGGGCGACTGTGGGAGAGCGGGTTCCTGAGTGGAAGGGGGGACAGGGGGAGGAGGTGGGGCCGGAGGGTTCGACCGCCGATGGTATTGTATTGGTGCGCTTGGTACTGGTGGCGCAGTTGGGAGAGTGGGAGAAGGGGGGGATGGGGGAGCAGCTGTCGATGACACCGGTGAGGTCGGGTCAGAGACCTCCGAGGGAGAGGGTGCGATGGCAGGGGAGGTAGGAGGTGAAGGAGCTGGTGCAGGCGGGAGCGCGGGAGGTGCATCAAAGTCAGCCCACACGAGAGACGGTGGTCCGGAAGGGGCATTGTCCCCCGAGGTGGAGTAGAAGGGGCGGGTGGGAGTGGTGTCGGGGAGATGCGGGTGGGGATAGAGGTTGTAGAGGAGGGCGGCATGATAGAGGGCGTACCCCCAGAGTGAGAGTGGTGCGTTGGAGTGGCTGAGGAGGCAGCGAGTGATCTACGTCAGTGTGTGATTGCGGCTTTCTGCTATGCCGTTCTGCTGCGGGCTGTCAGGAAGTGTGAAGTTTTGCAGGATGCCAAGGGAGGAGCAGAAGGCTTTGAGCTTGTCATTGCAAAATTCACCACCACCATCCGAATGGAGGCGCTTGACCTTGGTGCCAAAGGAGGTATGTGCTTGGTTAACCCATGCCATGATTGCCTCCAGGGCCTCAGCCTTAGTGTGGAGGAGGTGCACAGAGACGTAGCGAGTGTGATCATCAACAATCAGAAGGAAATAGCGATGGCCACCCCGTGCGGCAACCGGGGCAGGGCCCCAGACGTCCATGTGCACTAGGTCCAGTGGGGCTGCTGCTACTGAGGGTGAGGCCGGGTGGGGCTGTTGGCGCAGTTTGCTCTTGGTGCAGTCAAGGCACGTGGGGGCGGGTGAGTCAGGTGGTGGACGAAGTAAGGCTGGCAAGCCGAGAAGAAGTTTCGTGAAGGCCATGTCAGCAAGCGTGCGGAAGTTTGGGTGCCCGAGCCGATGGTGGTAGAGGATGGTCGGGTTGGAGAAGCTGCGACATGAGCATGGTGTGTTAGTAGCCTGTGCTTGGGTGGTTGACACCTGTGGGATGGGTACGCATCGCGTGTAAAGGCCGCTGCTATTGAGGGTGAAGCGAGCCAAGACCTTGTTGGTGAGTGGATCAATGATGTCGCAATAGTTTTCGTTCTCCGAGAAGATGGTGCGTAACCCCGCCTCCTGAATTTCCGTTTGAGCCACTAGATTGTGGCGTAGTGAAGGCACGCACATGCCAGTGACAGTGCCGGATGGGAAGGTAGGGCACGGGACTGTGGATGAACCCTTGGCAAGAGTGGTGAAGCTTGAATCAGCTCCCAGGAGAGGAATGGGTGTTGTGTAGGGTTTGAAGGAGAGTGTCTCCTTGAGCACAGTGTGAGTGGCCCCGCTGTCAAGTGTGAATTCTATGTATTGTGGTGCCTGTGATGAGCCGATGTACTGCGAAGTTGCTTCATTAATCATGGCAGTGCCAGGGAACAACAAGTTGATGCGCACATCAGCAGGGGCACTATCACTAGCACTAGCCTGAGCAAGGTCCTGTGCCTCAACTACGTTGGCCTTGCGAGGACGCATCCAATTCGGCGGCTTTTTGTTGACTCCATGGATGGCAGACCATTCGTCGTCTTTCTTCTTGAAGCACGTGGCGAGGGGGTGGTTAGTGCCACCACACACTTGTCCCTTGCGGTTGCCATACTTGACGATGTAGGTGCATGGAGGGAAGCGGTTGCGCTGAAAGGACGCAGAGGAGTCTTGCTTGAGGCACGGGAGCACGGAGGGCGTAGGCCTTGGCTTGGGCCGAGGAGTCTTTCTCGGCGGAGAGGAGGGCGGAGGATACCTTAGCAAAAGTGAGGTCTTCCGCCGAGGACGTGAGGAGCATTTTCCTAGTGACTTCGTGTGCCGAGGTGAGGCCAACAAGAAGGGCGGCTGCAGGAGCTTGTTCGGGGAAGATGATACCTAGCTCCTTGAGCTCGCCATGGATGGTTTGCACCTTGGCGATGTAGTCGGCCATACCCGGGTAATCCTCAAGGCGGAATTGAAATATGCTAGGAATGAGGATGGCCACCCCGACTGCCGTCTTATTCATGAACCTGTCCTGGAGATGCTTCCAAATGGCGTTGGAATTGGGGTAGTTGTGGAACGTGTTGACAAGTTCGGGAGGAGTGGAGCCGATGAAGACGCTAATGATAGCCGCATCGGCCTTCTCCCACTTGCGATACTTGGCAACAGAGTCCTCGTACTCCTGGGTTGCCACGGCATCGGTTGGATCGGACGGCTCCTTGGGGATGGGGGGTTGTTTTCCCTTGCCATGATTGAGAAGAACGTCCTTGAGGTCAAGTCTACCCACTTCACGATTCAGGAGGAGCTTGTCAACCCCGTAGCTCCATGCCTTGAAGTTGGAGCTGGTGCCATCGACTTCAAGGCGGAGCGGGGTGATGGGGTTGGCGAGAGTGGCCGAGGCGAAAGCCATGGCAAAGAACCCTTTAGGTCTCGCGTGAAGCGCTGCTTTTGAGTCAACGATAGGAACTTGAGGTTTAGGGTTTCCAAAGGAGAATTTGAAGTACTAGGGGTTTAGGGTTTACGAAAGAGAATTGTGAGGTTTGTGGTTTCCGAAGGAGAAAATCCGAGGGACGCGAAGAGCGAAAAGCTTTAATGTCGGCTGCTTCGGAATGTCTCGTAGAAGGAAGTTTAAGGCCGATGAAGGTAGGACAAATCGGCCAATTTCAGTAGCTAGCCCTATTCCCACACACCCCCACACACACCACCCTCAGCTTCACGGCTACGCTGCTGCTCAGCTTCGCTGCTACACGGCAGCTCAGCTGCGCGGCTGCACCTGTTCAACTTCGGAGTGCCGTTGCGGGGCGACGGGCAGCAGCCCGACAAGAAGATGCAGGGCGACGAGCGGCAGCCCGATGAGAAGATGCAGGGCGACGGGTGGCGGCCCGACGAGAAGCTGCAGGGCGACGGGCGGCGGCCCGACGAGAAGCTGCAGGGTGACGGGCGGCGACCCGACGAGAAGAAGTGGAGCGAAGACGATTGTCGGAAAAATGCAATTGGTTAAAGCTCCGACGGTGCGCTTACCAGAGAAGTTGCGAAAGTCATCGAGAAGGAAGGGAGAGTGGTGCAGGAAAATTCCCCGCCAAGGAAGTCGCGAATCACCGGCGACGGGATTGATGGCGGCTACGCCAAAGAAAGCGGGACAAGAGCCCGTTGAGATAGGAGGATCATGATACGCGTGTGCGGTTGAATCGCTCTGATACCATGTTAGAGCTTGAGCTTAGAATCCATAAATTAGTAATGAGCTCAATGTCAGAACATATATATAGCTTATGCTGTTGTGTAGGCTATAGTGGGGTATCCCATAGGGGGTACAACCCAATTAGGGTTTCCCATATGTACTCACTTCATTCATAGTTCATTCATTCTCGTTCTACTTTTCTCATGGTATCGAGCAGGTTCCCTCGTGGGAACTGTTCCTAGGGCCCACCGTTTTTTTTTTTTCCTGCCCGGAGCGCACTCTGCCCCTACCCGAGTCGCGCTCCCCTCTCTCTTGGCCCCTAGTGGCCCCTTTAGCCGCCCGTCACGGCCCTTAGACGCCCGCGCGCCGCCCGTCCCGGCCCCTTAGACGCCCGCGCGCCGCCCGTCCCGGCCCCTAGACGCCAGTGCGCCACCCGGCCCGGCCCCTAGACGCCCGCGCGCCGCCCGTCCCGGCCCCTAGACGCCCGCGCGCCGCTCGTCCCGGCCCCTAGACGCCCGCGCGCCGCCCGTCCCGGCCCCTCGACGCCCGCGCGCCGCCCGTCCCGGCCCCTCGACGCCCGCGCGCCGCCCGTCCCGGCCCCTCGCCGCCCGTGAGCCGCCCGTCCCGGCCCCTAGACGCCCGCGCGCCGCCCGTCCCGGCCCCTAGACGCCCGCGCGCCGCCCGTCCCGGCCCCTCGACGCCCACGCGCCGCCCGTCCCGGCCCCTAGACGCCCGCGCGCCACCCGGCCCGACCCCTAGACGCCCGCGCGCCGCCCGTCCCGGCCCCTCGACGCCCGCGCGCCGCCCGTCCCGGCCCCTCGACGCCCGCGCGCCGCCCGTCCCGGCCCCACGCCGCCCTACCTGCGGCCTACTCGCCGCCCTACCTGCGGCTCGCCCGCCGCCCTAACTGCGGCCCGCCCGCCGCCCTACTTGCGGCCCTACCGCCGCCCTGCCTGCGGCCCGCCCGCCACCCTACCTGCGGCCAGCCCGCTGCCCTACCTACGGCCCGACCGCCGCCCTACCTGCGGCCCCACCGCCGCCCTACCTGCGGGAGCCGCCTAGCAGCAGAACCGCCGGGAGCCGAGCCGCCCTGCCGCCGAGCCGCCCGGGAGCCGAGCCGCCCTGCCGCCGAGCCGCCCGGGAGCCGAGCCGCCCTGCCGCCGAGCCGCCCGGGAGCCGAGCCGCCCTGCCGCCGAGCCGCCCGGGCGCCGAGCCGCACTGCCGCCGAGCCGCTGAGCAGCCGAGCCGCCCTACTGCCGGGCCGCCCGACCTGCCCTGTCCGGTGAGCACAGCCCCACTGTCACTGCGTGCCCTTCCCCTACTGCTTGCACTGCTCGTCTGTCGTCGTCATGGCTACCCCTAGTGTCCTCGCTTTTGACGCTGAGGGTCGAGCCATTGACTTTGAGGTCTGGGTCGACGACCTGCAGCTGTTCTTACAGTGCGATAGGGCGGACGGTCTTTCCCTCTTTGACCTCACCTCTGGCGCCTCTCCTGCCCCTGCTACTGATGCTGACCCCACTGTTCGCTCTCAGTGGGCCACCCGCGATGCTGCTGCACGTCTTGCTGTACGTCGCCACCTGCCTACCACTGAGCGCGCGCACTTTAGTCAGTACAAGAGTGCTCAGACCTTGTACGACGCTGTAGTTGCGCGCTACTCTTCCCCTGCCACTGCTGCCCTGAGCCGCCTCATGCTACCGTACCTCTTTCCTGACCTTGCTGCCTTTCCCACTGTTGCTGACCTCATTACGCACCTCCGCACTAGTGACACTCGCTACCGCGCCGCCCTTCCTGCTGAGTTCTGCGCCAAGAACCCCCCCCCCATGTACATCACTCTCTATTACATCGTCACACGCCTCCCTGACTCCCTTCGCGTAGTCAGGGACCACTACCTCTCGGTCTGTCCCACCACTCTCACTGTCGACCTCCTCGAGAAGTCCCTCCTGGCGGCGGAGAAGAGCATCGTCGCTGTAGGAGCCTCTCGTGGTGACCCTCGCACCCCCATCTTTGAGGGGTGTTCTCCTTCCCCCCTGCTGCCCTCTGTTGCCTCTGCTGCTGCTGCCGACCTGCTTGGTCTTGAGTCGGTCTGCGCGGCGTCTGCCCCTAGCGGGAGACGCCGCCCTAGCAGGGGCAAGGGGGGCAAGGGCGCGGGTGGAGCTGGCGGGGGCGGTGGAGGAGGCGGTGGAGGCGGAGGAGGGAGTGGGGGTGGCGGTGGGAGTGGTGGCGGGGGCGGTGGTGGAGGTGGCAGCAGCGGAGGAGGAGGCGGCGGTGGCGGCAGCGGTGGGAGCGGAGGCAGCGGTGGTGGTGGAGGTGGAGGCAGCGGTGGCGGAGGGGGTGGAGCTGGTCGGGGTGGTGCCCCGCAGCGTAGCGGCCCTGGTGGTGGCCAGCGTCAGCAGCAGCAGCAGCAGCAGCAGCGTTCGCGGGACATCCCCCCGCCCCAGCAGCTCCGTGAGTGGTACACGCAGCGTCAGCGGGGTGGGGGTTTTGGTCCGTGCACCTACGTCCTTCGTTCCGGCGACCGCGCGGGTGAGCAGTGTGGGGGTGCCCACACCACCCAGCGCTGCTTTGCCCGCCTGACGGACGCTTGGCGTCAGCAGTTCCCCGAGGCCAGTGAGATTCCCCGTTGGGGAGAGCTGTCTAGGGCTGGCGTAGCTGTCTTTGATCTTGACTTTGATGCTATCCTTGCTGCCATGTATGCTGTGACTATTAGTGAGGAGGGTGACTGTTACCAGTGTCTCCCGCCCGACCCGGGCATTGGTACTGCTGCGCCAGGTACTTCTGCGGCTGCTGCTCTAGGTGCCAGTGCGTCTGCACTCTCAGGTACTGGTGAGGCTGCGCTCTCAGGTACTGCGTCGGCTTCGGCCTCCCTCACCTTCACACTTGACTCAGGGGCTTCTCGCTCCTTCTTTCGAGACCGCACCACACTCACGCCGCTTGGCCGGCCGGTTGCAGTCTCCCTGGCTGACCCCTCTGGGGGTCCTGTCCTCTCTCACTTCTCCACTGTCCTCCCGTGTCCGGCTGCCCCCTCGGGCACCTTGTCTGGTCTGTACCTCCCCTCGTTCTCGACGAACTTGGTGAGTGGTGCTGACCTGCAGGATGCGGGGGTTCACCAGTTTACTCCTGCGAGTCAGCGGGTGACCCACTGCTCGGATGCCCGCACAGGCCGACACCTGGCCACGTTCTCGCGTCGGCCAGGGTCGAGTCTCTACACACTGACCACTGCGTCTCCTCCTGTCCCTGCGTCTGGCCAGGTAGCTGCGTCGGGTCAGGTGTTTGCTGCTGCGTCCAGGTCTGGTCCTGAGTCTGCCCCCTGCTCGTGTCGCCGCCTGTCTCACGAGACTCTCCTGTGGCACCACCGTCTTGGCCACCCCTCCTTGCTTCGTCTTCGGGGCATGGCTTCCCGTGTCCTTGTCTCTGGTCTTCCCCGGTCTCTCCCTCCCCTTCCTTCGGGACCCGGACCTTCTTGTGTCCCCTGTGTCGAGGGGCGGCTCCGGGCTGCCCCTCACTCCTCCCAGTTTCCCCCGACAGAGGCTCCTCTGCAGACGCTTCACATGGACGTGTGGGGCCCCGCCCGCGTCCGTGGGCAGGGTCACGAGCGCTACTTCCTGCTGGTGGTTGACGACTACTCGCGTTACACCACAGTCTTCCCCTTGCGCAGCAAGGGTGATGTCACTGAGGTGTTGATCGACTGGATCCGCGCAGCTCGTCTCCAGCTCAGGAGGAGCTTCGGCTCGGACTTTCCTGTTCTGCGTCTGCACTCTGACCGAGGTGGAGAGTTCTCCTCTGGCCTTCTGCGAGCCTACTGTCGTGCACGAGGCATCCGCCAGACCTTTACGCTTCCGGACTCTCCACAGCAAAATGGGATTGCTGAGCGCCGCATTGGCATGGTCATGGACGTCGCTCGTACGTCCATGATGCATGCGGCTGCCCCCCATTTTCTGTGGCCGTTTGCGGTTCGGTACGCGGCGCATCAGATCAACCTTCACCCCAGGGTCTCCCGGCCGGAGACCTCCCCAGCTCTGCTGTGGACGGGGAAGGTCGGCGATGCGTCTGCGTTCCGTGTCTGGGGATCTCGGGCGTTTGTCCGCGACTTGTCTGCGGACAAGCTGTCCCCTCGTGCTGCTCCCTGTGTCTTCCTCGGCTTCCCCCCTGACGCTCCAGGGTGGCAGTTCTACCACCCCTCCTCTCGTCGTGTTCTGTCCTCCCAGGACGTCACGTTCGACGAGTCAGTCCCCTTCTACCGCCTCTTCCCCTACCGCACTCCTTCCCTCCCCCCGCCACCGCACTTCCTTGTGCCAGGTCCCCCCCCGGTAGACCCCCTTCCCCCTCAGGGTCCTGCCCCTTCAGGTGTGTCCCAGGTAGACGCAGTCGAGCCGGTCGAGGTTGCTGGTGACTCTGGTCCTGCTGCGGGTGCTGAGCCTGGGGGTGCTGAGTCTGGGGGTGCTGAGCCTGGGGGTACTGCGACTGGGGGTGCTGAGCCTGGGGGTGCGGAGTCTGGGAGTGCTGAGCCTGGGGGTGCTGCGACTGGGGGTGCTGAGCCTGGGGGTGCGGAGTCTGGGGGTGCTGAGCCGTGGGGTGCTGCTACTGGGGGTGCTGAGCCAGGGGGTGCTGCGTCTGGAGGTGCTGAGCCTGGAGCTGCGGAGCCTGCGGCCACTGGACCTCCCCTTGTGGCGTCTGGCGGTGCGGGACCTGGCGGTTCTCCGGGTGCTTTGCCTCGGCGGGAGCCCCTCTCTCCACAGGAGCTGCGCGAGTGGTTTGCCCGGCGCTGGAGGCGTGCTGCTGGAGCTGGAGGTTCTTCGGCTGCTGAGGGTGTTGGTGCCGCGGGTCCCGGAGGTGCTGGAGCTGGAGCTGCTGAGGGCGTTGGCGCTGAGGCTACTGCTGTCGGTCCTGGAGGCGGTCCTGCTGGGGGTGCTACTGGTGCTGCTGGAGGTCCTGGAGCTGGAGGTGCTGCTGGCGCTGGTGCTGCCGCTGGGGGTACTGGTGCTGTCCCTGCTGTGTCTGGAGTCGCCGCGCGGCCTAGACCGTACTTCGTTCCGCTCCTTCAGCAGGTTCTTGGTCTCCCGCCTTCTACTGGTCCTCCTCCTCCCTTAGAGTGTCCACAGCCTGTCCTGTCACAGTTACAGTTCCAGCCGGCCTCCCCACTGCCCGCTCCTTCTCCCTACACTGGTCCTACTGGAGGTCTTGCTGAGCGTCGTGAGCCTGCGTCTCGCCCTGCGTCGCCTGTCCGTGCTGCTCGCACTAGTGGTCGTGGTTCGCGTCAGCGTCCTCCTCCTGTCCCTGGCACGCACCGGATGTCTCTGCGTCCGTCCACTGCTCCTCTGCGTGCCCCTTTGCCTTCTCCTCCTGAGTCCTCTCTTCCTGCTCTTCCTGACCCGGAGTCGGACTCTCTTCGTGCTGCCAGTCCTGCTGTCACACGTCTCCTTGCTACTGTCGTCACTGACCCCTCTTTTGAGTCCACTGCTGCGTCTGCGCTTGTTGCTGAGCTCGTCGACTTTGCTGCTCGCTGTCGTCTAGACTACGCGGCCGGTCTTGTTGCTGAGTCTGCGTCTGTCTGTCCTCCGTCCGTCGGGGGTGAGTGTGCTCTTGGCACGGACGTCCTTGAGGACAGGCAGGAGGAGTTCCGGTGTCTGGCTGCTGCTTCACCTCATCTCGCGTCCGTACTACTTGCCCCTGAGGGAGACCCGGATGCACTAGACATCCCGACTCCGCGCTCTTACGCGGAGGCCGTAGAGGGTCCCTACTCCTCTCAGTGGCAGGCAGCTATGGATGCAGAGATGGCGTCCTGGAAGTCCACAGGCACCTACGTTGACGCGGTTCCCCCTCCTGGGGCGAACATCGTCAGTGGCATGTGGATCTTCAGGGTGAAGCGGCCGCCGGGCTCTCCACCTGTCTTCAAGGCGCGGTACGTCGCTCGTGGCTTCAGTCAGCGGCAGGGAGTTGACTACTTTCAGACCTTCTCTCCCACCCCGAAGATGACCACTCTTCGGGTGCTGCTGCACATAGCCGCTCAGCGCGACTACGAGCTCCACTCTCTTGACTTCAGTACTGCTTTCTTGCAGGGTAGCCTGCACGAGGAGATCTGGCTGCGCCGTCCACCTGGCTTCACTGGGACTTTTCCTCCTGGCACCCAGTGGAGCCTCCGACGGCCAGTCTACGGTCTCCGCCAGGCACCGCGTGAGTGGCACGACACACTGAGGACTACGCTTGCGGCTCTTGGGTTTGCTCCCTCTACTGCTGACCCGTCGTTGTTTCTGCGCACCGACACTTCTTTGCCGCCGTTCTACGTCCTCGTGTACGTCGACGACTTGGTCTTTGCCACAGCTGACACTGCTGGACTAGCCTACGTGAAGTCCGAGCTGCAGAAGAGACACACGTGCACAGACCTGGGTGAACTGCGCAGCTACCTTGGCTTGCAGATCACTCGGGACAGAGCACGCCGCACCATTACCTTGACTCAGTCACACATGGTGCAGCAGGTCCTTCAGCGCTTCGGCTTCACGTACTCCTCGCCTCAGGCCACTCCTCTGTCTACTCGCCACTCGCTCTCAGCTCTGCCTTCGGATGAGTCCGTAGAGTCGAGTGGCCCGTACCCAGAGCTTGTTGGCTGCCTCATGTACCTGATGACCTGCACACGACCTGACCTTGCATACCCTCTTAGCATTCTTTCACGCTATGTTGCTCCTGGGAGACACCGACCAGAGCACATGGCTGCAGCGAAGAGGGTGTTGCGCTACTTGTGCAGTACGTCGGGCATGGGGCTAGTGCTTGGAGGGCGGAGTCCAGTGGTCCTCACTGGGCACGCGGACGCTTCTTGGGCAGACGACCAGGCTACACAGCGGTCGTCGCAGGGTTACACCTTCAGTCTTGGTTCCGGCTCTGTCTCGTGGCGGGCTACTCGCTCGTCCTCTGTTCTCAGCTCCAGTTGTGAGGCTGAGATCTACGCCGGGGCCATGGCTGCACAGGAGCTTCGCTGGCTCACCTACCTGCTGACTGACCTTGGAGAGCCGCCTCGTTCTCCTCCAGTGTTGTACGTAGACAACAAGGCCATGCTGGCCTTGTGTCGAGAGCAGCGCTTGGAGCACAGAACGAAGCACATTGCTCTCCGTTACTTTCTTGCTCGTGAGCTGCAGCAGCGTGGTCAGTTGCGACTTGCGTACGTGGCCTCTGAGGCCAACACTGCTGATGTGTTCACCAAGGCACTTGCGCCTTGTGACCATCAGCGCTTCTGCACCCAGCTGGGTCTTGTACCTGTCTTGCCTCACTTGCTCTCTTCTTGACCTTGCTTGTACTGTCACATATATATACCTGCTCTTGCTTGTCTAGCTCTATATATATATGTGTACTCCTGCATGTGAACTGGCCCTGTTGCCCTGTCGTTGTGCTCGGACTGTGTGGTGACTTTGTGATCCACCCTGAGCTTGCTCTGCTTTGCTTGACTGGTCTTGTGACCCCTTGTTCTCCCCCACTTTGCCTATGGGGGTGTGTCAGAACATATATATAGCTTATGCTGTTGTGTAGGCTATAGTGGGGTATCCCATAGGGGGTACAACCCAATTAGGGTTTCCCATATGTACTCACTTCATTCATAGTTCATTCATTCTCGTTCTACTTTTCTCACTCAAGGCTCTTTAAGTACATTGGAAATGGGCAAGGTAAGGGTGGAGAGAGAATCGGGGACAATCCTAGGGAATTGGAGGTAATCCCAAGGCAACCTCCAATTGGTGGGTTGGAGATTGCTTGGAGATCACATTTGGGTCTGGTTGGGATGTGGGTGTACACCCAACCAAACACAAAGTGCAAACTACACTAAACTAGGATATAAAAAGTACAAGTACAAAAGTGAGATTGAGGGCTAACATTAACAGTGTGCACTGGCGACACGTGTGCTTTGCTGGCGGGGTGCGCACTAGTGGCACACGGTCCTGATGCGCGCACGCTGCTAACAAGGCACGCCGTTAGCGCGAGCGTGCTGCAGGCGGTGCACGCCGCAGTTGCGCCCGTTCTACTCGTGGGGCGTGCGCTGGCTGTACGATGGCTGCATGTGCGTTGTGCTGGCTGGTGCGCGCTAATAGGTTGGCTGGCGCGCGTTGGCTGGCTGGTGTCAAATGTGTTTCTATGTCTGTAGGCTGTATTGGGGTAGCCTCTACTGAGTTCAATATTTTAGGGTTAGACCTAGTACTTGTACTCATCTCATGCTTCTAGTCCACCATTCTTGCCCGTTATTTTTTACAGCTGGCAGGCGGTCTAGGAGCTGAGGCGACTACTTAGGCTACAATATACCTAACCGATACCAACTTAGAAGTAGAACGAGCGAAATGGTGTGAATTGAACAGGGATGTGGTACAAATAGCTAACCCCAACCTGGGCTAACGAATGCAACACGACAAATGTAACTCATACAACTTAAACGAGGGTCCACGTTTGTCCTTCGTGAGTTCAGAAAAATAATACTATGAACCGAATGCTGACGCCAGCACCGTTTCTTGCAAGAGCCCTTCCCTATCATGTTTTACTCACCCCACACAAATTGTCAAGATTGAAAGTGTTGGTTTGACTAAGGTTGGTTGGGGTACGTAAACATAACCCTAACAGTTGTACCCCCTATAGCACACACCACTAAGACCACAACATTTGACACTCCCCCATAGTCTAAGTGAGGGGTGTCAAGCAAAACCAAAAGTGTACGGTCACAAGACCAGTCACAAAGAAACAAAGCTCAGGGTGGATCACAACATCACCACGCACTCCGAGCACAAGCAAAAGAGCCACAAGGCCTGTTCAAGAGTTCACAAAGGTATATATAAATCGTACAAACAAGCAAGCTGAGAACTCAAGACTATGCAAGGTGAGAACCTGTGTCAACGAGATCTAACTGCACACAACACCTCTGGTGATCACAAGGCGGAAGCGCCTTGGTGAAGATATCTGCAGTGTTGGCCTCGAACTCCACAAAGTCGAAGCGAGCCTGTCCACGCCTCTGCAACTCTCGCAGAAGAAAGTACCTGACGTTGATGTGCTTCACTCTGTTTTCCAGTCGCGGCTCTTGACAGAGGAAAAGCGACGCCTTGTTGTCAGTGAAGAAGGTCGGTGCAGAGCTCGGCCGCTCACCAAGGTCGGTGCGCAAGAAGGTCAACCAGCGCAGCTCCTGTACAGCCATGGCTCCAGCGTAGATCTTGGCCTCAGCAGTAGAGGTCGAGATTGAGGAGGAACGCGTGGACCTCCACGAAACGGCTCCAGAGCCCAGGCTGAAGCAGTACCCCTGAGTAGACCTATGAGTCTCGGCGTCGTCAGCGTAAGAAGAGTCACAGTGTCCAGTAAGTACAGCAAACTGCTGCCCTCCAAGAACCAGCCCCACGCCTAATGTCGTCGCTAGGTACTTTGCCACCCTCACGGCAGCTGTCCAGTGAACTGGACGGTGTCTCCCTGGCGGAACAAAGCGAGCAAGGATGCTGAGAGGGAAGGCGAGGTCCGGGCGAGTACAAGTCATCAGGTACATGAGGCAGCCCACAAGCTCTGCGTAAGGACCACTAGGCTCAAACGGCTCATCAGAGAAGGGTCCAATGAGTCTGTGGTCAACAGCAAGAGGTGTGTGCTGTACTGTGGAGTGCTGAATTTCGAACCGCTGAAGAACCTGCTGCACCATGTGTGACTGTGAGAGTGTAATGGTGCGAGCGGCTCTAACCCTGGTGATCTGCAGGCCAAGGTAGTGGCGTAGATCACCGTCAGTGCACGTGTGCCTCTTCTGCATTTCGCGCTTCACGTCAGCCAAAGCTACCCTGTCGGCAGTGGCGAAAACCAGGTCGTCAACGTAGACCAGTACAAAGAACGGTGTGGAGCCACGCTGAACAAACAGCGACGGGTCGGCAGAAGACGGCTGGAAATCGAGGTCAGACAGGGTAGAATGAAGGGTGTCGTGCCACTCACGAGGAGCCTGACGGAGACCGTAGACCGGTCGCCTTAGCCTCCAATGGGTCCCAGGAGGGAAAGTGCCAGTGAAGGCAGAGGGACGACGCAACCAGACCTCCTCGTGTAGGCTACCCTGAAGGAAAGCAGTAGAGAAGTCGAGAGAGTGTAACTCGTATTCTCTCTGTGCTGCTACGTGCAGTAATACCCGAAGAGTGGTCATCTTCGGGGTAGGCGCGAAGGTCTGAAAGAAGCCAACTCCCTCGCGCTGACTGAAACCTCTGGCCACATAGCGCGCCTTGAAGACCGGAGGAGTCCTGGTGGCCGCTTCACCCTGAAGATTCACATGCCATCGACTACGTTCGCCCTAGGGGGGGGAACCTCGTCGACGTAAGTGCCTGTGGATCTGTAGGAGGCCATCTCTGAGTCCATGGCAGCTCTCCACTAAGAGGCCCAAGGCCCTGATACTGCCTCAACGTAAGTGCGAGGAATCGGTATGTCAAGGGCGTCGGGGTCTCCCTCAGGGGAGAGTAGCATGGCACAGAGATGAGGGGAAGCGGCTGCCAGGAACTCCAGCTCAAACTACCTGTCCTCTAGGGCGTCACAGCCAAGGGCAGACTCACCCCCGACGGCCAGAGGACTGGTAGGAGGAGGAGCCACAAGATTGGTGGCGTAGTCAAGGCGGCGAGTAGAGGCAAACTTAGTGACTGCGGCAGTAAGAGCAGAGACAGAGGACGGAGAAGGACATGGGTCGGTAACAAGAGAGGCGAGAACACGAGACAGAACAGAACGGAACGTGCGGTAGTAGTTCGTGATAGGAGTAGAGAGGGAAGCAGTGAGAGCCGACTCAGGAGGAAAAGGAAGTACAGAAGGAGACGAACGAGGCGAACTAGAAAAAACAGGGCAGTACAAAGGTTAGAGAAGGGAACAGGGGACGAGGGACGAGCACGAGGAGAGCGACGCGAAGGCCAAGTGTGAGGAAGAGGAGGGGACAACGGAGGCAGAGAAGGAGGGAAACCAGCTGGGGAGGGGTCAGGAGGAGGAAGCGGAGGACCAGAGACGGGAGGAGAAGGGGGGGAGGGAGGAGAGGGAGAGGGGAGACCGAGGGTCCGAAGACCAGAGACAGGAGGAGGAGGGGCGGCTGCTGCTGCTGCTGCGGCTGCGACTGCTGCTCCTCCAGCTGCGGCGGCTACTGCTGCTCCTGCTACTACGGCTGCTGCTGCGGCTGCTCCTACTCCGGCTACTGCTGCTGCTGCTGCTGCTGCTGCTGCTGCTGTTGTTGCTGCTGCTGCTCCTCCTCCTCCAGCTGCTGCAGCTCCAGCTGTTGCCGCTCCAACTCTCTCTCCTCTCGCTCCAACTCCAGCTGCTCCTCACGGGAACGGCGAACACGGGCCTGGTGCCGGGTCGGGTAGGGGTAGGGGGGAGGAGTAGGAGTTCCTAAGAGATCAACCAACTGAGAAGCCGACATGCCCCACGGAGCGGGGCCGTATGTCTGAACAAGGGGATGCCAGTCAGGGGCAGGGCCGTCAACGCCGTAGGCCAACCGAACCGTGTCAGTAAGTTGAGCAAAGCACTGACCCAGTGGGTGGCTGCGGCCACAAGGCTGGCCGCGGCGGGCACCTGTCAGAACGTGATAGGTGCAGGGAGGGTGGACGACACCGCGCTGAAGATGACGCTGTCCTGACCCCTGCCTCATAACCTGCTGCTGCTGTTGCTACTGCGAGGGGAGGGGTTGCTGCTGCTGCTGCTGTCGCTGAGTACCACGTCGCTGCTCCACCCCCTCCGGCTGGCAGACCAGTAGGTGGCTGACGAACCCGGGCGTAACCTCCACCAGCTGCAGCAGGGGAGTCACCTGCCACTGCACGAGGCGCTCCTCCAGCCCCTGCACTCCCGCCGCCGCCGCTCGCCACGTCACCCCCACCGCCTCCGCCACCTCCGCCCGCACCCTGACTGCCCCTCCTACCACTCCTACCCCGAGACCGCGAGGAAGTCGTAACAGCAACTGCGGTTGAGAAGAAACAAGGAATGAAATAAACTATGAATGAATTGAGTACAAGTAATAACCCTAATTGGATTGTACCCCTTATGGGCTACCCCACTATAGCCTACACAATATGCATGAGCTATATGTTCTGACACACCCCCATAGGCAAAGTGGGGGAGAACAAGGGGTCACAAGACCAGTCAAGTAAAGCAAAGCAAAGCAAGCTCAGGGTGGATCACAAAGTCACCACACATTCCGAGCACAAGTTCAAGGCCACAAGGCCAGTTCACATGCAGGAGTACATATATATAAAAAGGCTAGACAAGCAAGAGCAGGTATATGTATATGTAACAGTACAAGCACGGTCAAGAGGTGAGCTAGTGAGGCAAGGTAGGCACAAGGCCCAGCTGATTACAGAAGCGCTGATGGTCACAAGGCGCAAGCGCCTTGGTGAAGATATCAGCAGTGTTGGCCTCAGAGGCCACGTACGCAAGACGCAGTTGACCACGCTGCTGCAGCTCACGAGCAAGAAAGTAGCGGAGAGCAATGTGCTTCGTTCTGTGCTCCAGTCGCTGCTCCCGACACAAGGCCAGCATGGCCTTGTTGTCTACGTACAGCACTGGAGGAGAACGAGGCGGCTCTCCGAGGTCAGTCAGCAGGTAGGTGAGCCAGCGAAGCTCCTGTGCAGCCATGGCTCCTGCGTAGATCTCAGCCTCACAACTGGAGCCGAGAACAGAAGACGAGCGAGTAGCCCGCCACGAAACAGAGCCGGAACCAAGGCTGAAGGTATAACCCTGTGACGACCGCTGCGTAGCCTGGTCGTCAGCCCAAGAAGCGTCTGCGTGCCCAGTAAGGACCACTGGACTCTGTCCTCCAAGCACAAGCCCCATGCCCGACGTACTGCACAAGTAGCGCAACACCCTCTTCGCTGCAGCCATGTGCTCCGGTCTGTGTCTCCCAGGAGCAACATAGCGTGCGAGAATGCTAAGAGGGTATGCAAGGTCAGGTCGTGTGCAGGTCATCAGGTACATGAGGCAGCCAACAAGCTCTGGGTACGGGCCACTCGACTCTACGGACTCATCCGAAGGCAGAGCTGAGAGCGAGTGGCGAGTAGGCAGAGGAGTGACCTGAGGCGAGGAGTACGTGAAGCCGAAGCGCTGAAGGACCTGCTGCACCATGTGTGACTGAGTCAGGGTAATGGTGCGGCGTGCTCTGTCCCGAGTGATCTGCAAGCCAAGGTAGCTGCGCAGTTCACCCAGGCCAGTGCACGTGTGTCTCTTCTGCAGCTCGGACTTCACGTGGGCGAGTCCAGCAGTGTCAGCTGTGGCAAAGACCAAGTCGTCGACGTACACGAGGATGTAGAACGGCGGCAAAGAAGTGTCGCAGAAACAGCGACGGGTCGGCAGTAGAGGGAGCAAACCCAAGAGCCGCAAGTGTAGTCCTCAGTGTGTCGTGCCACTCACGCGGTGCCTGGCGGAGACCGTAGACTGGCCGCCGTAGGCTCCACTGGGTGCCAGGAGGAAAAGACCCAGTGAAACCAGGTGGGCGACGCAGCCAGATCTCCTCGTGCAGGCTGCCCTGCAAGAAAGCAGTGCTGAAGTCAAGAGAGTGTAGCTCGTAGTCACGGTGAGCAGCTACGTGCAGCAGTACCCGAAGAGTGGTCATCTTCGGGGTGGGAGAGAAGGTCTGAAAGTAGTCAACTCCCTGCCGCTGACTGAAGCCTCGGGCCACGTAACGCGCCTTGAAGACAGGCGGAGAACCCGGCGGCCGCTTCACCCTGAAAATCCACATGCCACTGACGATGTTCGCCCCAGGAGGGGGAACAGCGTCAACGTAGGTGCCTGTGGACTTCCAGGAAGCCATCTCTGCGTCCATAGCTGCCTGCCACTGAGAGGAGTAGGGACCCTCTATCGCCTCCGCGTAAGAGCGCGGAGTCGGGATGTCAAGTGCATCCGGGTCTCCCTCAGGGGTAAGCAGTACGGACACGAGATGAGGTGAAGCAGCGGCCAAGCACTGGAACTCCTCCTGCCTGTCCTCAAGGACGTCCGTGCCAAGGGCACACTCACCCCCGACGGACGGAGGACAGACAGACTCAGACTCAGCAACAAGACTGGCGACGTAGTCTAGGCGACAGCGAGCAGCAAAGTCGACGAGCTCAGCAACTAGGGCAGACGCAGCAGTGGACTCAAAGGAAGGGTCAGTGACAACAGTAGCAAGGAGACGCGTGACAGTAGGACTGGCAGCACGAAGAGAGTCCGACTCCGGGTCGGCAAGAGCAGGAAGAGAAGACTCAGGAGGAGAAGGCAAAGGGGCACGCAGAGGAGCAGTGGACGGACGCAGAGACATCCGGTGCGTGCCAGGGACAGGAGGAGGACGCTGACGCGAACCGCGACCACTAGTGCGAGCAGCACGGACAGGCGACGCAGGGCGAGACGCAGGCTCACGACGCTCAGCAAGACCTCCAGTAGGACCAGTGTAGGGAGACGGAGCAGGCAGTGGGGAGGCCGGCTGTAACTGTAACTGCGACGGGACAGGCTGTGGACACTCTAAGGGAGGAGGAGGACCAGTAGAAGACGGGAGACCAAGAACCTGCTGAAGGAGCGGAACGAAGTACGGCCGAGGCCGCGCGGCGACTCCAGACACAGCAGGGACAGCACCAGCACCCCCTGTGGCAGCACCAGCACCAGTAGCAGCTCCAGCTCCAGTACCCCCAGCAGCACCAGCAGTACCCCCAGCAGGACCGCCTCCAGGACCGACAGCAGTAGCCTCCGCGCCAACACCCGCAGCAGCTCCAGCTCCAGAAGTACCCGCAGGTCCAGCAGCTCCAGTACGCCCAGTACGAGCACCTCCGGGACCCGTGGCACCAGCTCCCTCAGCAGCAACAGAAACTCCAGTACCCGCAGCTCCTCCAGCTCCAGCAGCTCGCCTCCAGCGCCGGGCAAACCACTCACGCAGCTCCTGTGGAGAGAGTGGCTCCCGGCGAGAAGAAGCACCCGGAGAACCGCCAGGCACAGCACCAGTAGGCCCAGCTCCCTCAGGCTCCGCACCCCCAGGCTCAGCACCTCCAGGCGTAGCACCCCCAGGCTCAGCACCCCCAGACGCAGCACCCCCAGGCGTAGCACCCCTAGACTCAGCACCCCCAGGCTCAGCACCCCCAGTCGTAGTACCCTCAGGCTCAGCACTTCCAGGCGTAGCACCCACACGCTCAGCACCCCCAGAGTCAGCACTCCCAGGATCAGCACCCTCAGCAGCACCAGAGTCACCAGCGACCTCGACAGGCTCAACAGCGTCTACCTGGGACACACCTGAAGGGGCAGGACCCTGAGGGGGGAGGGGGTCTACCGGGGGGGGACCTGGTACCAGGAAGAGCGGTGGCGGGGGGAGGGACGGAGTGCGGTAGGGGAAGAGGCGGTAGTAGGGGACCAACTCGTCGAACGTGACGTCCTGGGAGGACAGAACACGGCGAGAGGTGGGGTGGTAGAACTGCCACCCTGGGGCGTCAGGGGGGAAACCCAGGAAGACGCAAGGAGCAGCACGAGGGGACAGCTTGTCCGCAGACAAGTCGCGGACAAACGCCCGAGATCCCCAGACACGGAACGCAGACGCATCGCCAACCTTCCCCGTCCACAGCAAGGCTGGGGAGGTCTCCGGCATGGAGACCCTGGGCTGAAGGTTGATCTGATGCGCCGCGTACCGAACCGCAAACGGCCACAGAAAATGGGGGGCAGCCGCATGCATCATGGACGTACGGGCGACGTCCATGACCATGCCAATGCGGCGCTCAGCAATCCCATTTTGCTGTGGAGAGTCCGGAAGCGTGAAGGTCTGACGGATGCCTCGTGCACGACAGTAGGCTCGCAGAAGGCCAGAGGAGAACTCTCCTCCTCTGTCAGAGTGCAGACGCAGAACAGGAAAGTCCGAGCCGAAGCTCCGCCTGAGCTGGAGACGAGCTGCGCGGATCCAGTCGATCAACACCTCAGTGACATCACCCTTGCTGCGCAAGGGGAAGACTGTGGTGTAACGCGAGTAGTCGTCAACCACCAGCAGGAAGTAGCGCTCGTGACCCTGTCCACGGACGCGGGCCGGGCCCCACACGTCCATGTGAAGCGTCTGCAGCGGGGCCTCTGTCGGAGGAAACTGGGAGGAGTGAGGGGTAGCCCGCTGTCGTCCCTCGACACAGGGGACGCAGGTAGGGCCAGGCCCCGGAGGAAGTGGAGGGAGGGACCGGGGAAGACCAGAGACAAGGACACGGGAGGCCATGCTCCGGAGACGAAGCAGGGAGGGGTGACCAAGGCGGTGGTGCCAGAGGAGAGTCTCGTGAGACAGGAGGCGACACGAGCAGGGGGCAGACTCAGGACCAGACCTGGACGCTGCAGCAAACACCTGACCCGACGCAGCTACCTGACCAGACGCAGGGACCGGAGGAGACGCAGTGGTCAGTGTGTACAGGCTCGTGTTACGATAAGAATGAATTGATAGAAAATGTGAAGTACAACCCTAGATATAGCAAACCCTAATCATGCAAGTAAGTAGAAACGTAACACCTAGACTAACCTAAACAACACATATAAAATATATGTTGACACACCCCCATAGTCTAGGTGACGGAAGTCCTGTAGAAACAACAAGAGCAAGCAACGGTCACAAGACCAGTCTACAAGAACAAGACAAATCTCAGGGTGGAGCTCAAAGTCACCACACACTCCGAGAGCAAGCAAGGGGCCACAAGGCCAGTCCACATGCAGGTATATAGCAAATATAAAGAGATGCAAGAGTACAAGACATGCAGAACAAGGCATCTCTAAGCAAGCAAGTGAGGACGGGCAGGCACAAGGCCAAGCTGGGTGCAGAAACGCTGGTGGTCACAAGGCGGCAACGCCTTGGTGAAGTTATCTGCCGTGTTTGCCTCAGAGACCACACGTCGAACGAGTGCCTGTCCACGCTGCTGCAACTCACGCAGAAGGAAGTAACGAAGCTGGATGTGCTTCGCCTTCCCAACCAGTCGGGGCTCCTCACACAATAGGACAGCAGACCTGTTGTCGGCGAACAAGACCGGGGGAGAGCGAGGCCGCTCACCAAGGTCGGTGAGAAGGAAAGACAGCCAGCGAAGCTCCTGAGCGGCCATGGCCGCAGCGTACACCTCTGCCTCACAGCTAGAACCGGCGACAGACGACGCCCGAGTCGACCGCCACGAAACAGCACCTGCCCCGAGGCTAAAGGAGTACCCCTGTGTAGACCGACGCGTCTCCGCGTCGTCGGCCCACGACGAGTCCGAGTAACCTGTGAGTGTAACTGGCTGCTTCCCTCCAAGGACAAGTCCCATGCCTGATGTACTCGCCACATACTTTGCCACCCTCTTAGCAGCGTACCAGTGGGAAGGTCGGTGTCTCCCAGGCGCAACAAAGCGCGCAAGGACGCTAAGAGGGTAAGCTAGGTCTGGGCGAGTACAGGTCATCAGGTACATGAGACAACCCACCAGCTCAGGATATGGACCACTGGACTCAAATGACTCGTCCGAAGGTGGAGCCGTGAGCCCATGATCCACACCAAGAGGGGTGAGCTGTACCTTGGAGAACGGGAAGCGAAACCGCATGAGGATCTGCTCGACCATATGCGACTGAGTCAGCGTAATGGTGCGAGCTGCCCTGTCCCTGGTGATCTGCAGGCCAAGGTAGTGCTGCAGCTCACCAAGGTCAGTGCAAGTGTGTCTCCTCTGCAGTTCCTCCTTCACGGAGGCCAGCGCGCGTCGGTCGGGAGTGGCGAACACTAGGTCGTCGACGTAGACCAGGACAAAGAACGGGGTCGAGCCACGGCGAACGAACAGTGACGGGTCAGCAGACGACGGAAAGAAGTCAAGAGCTGCAAGGGTCGAGCGAAGTGTGTCGTGCCACTCACGTGGGGCCTGACGCAGGCCGTAGACTGGTCGACGCAGCTGCCACTGGGTCCCAGGTGGGAAAGAGCCAGTGAAGCCAGGCGGGCGACGCAGCCAGATCTGCTCGTGCAGGCTCCCCTGAAGGAACACGGTGGAAAAGTCCAAGGAGTGCAACTCGTAGTCGCGCTGGGCTGCAATATGCAGCAACACCCGAAGAGTACTCATCTTCGGGGTGGGAGCGAAGGTCTGGAAGAAGTCCACCCCCTCTCGCTGACTGAAGCCTCTCGCAACATAGCGTGCCTTGAACACAGGTGGTGATCCAGGCGGCCGCTTCACCTTGTAGAGCCATCGGCCACTGACGACATTCGTCCCAAGTGGTGGGACTGCGTCGACGTAAGTGCCTGTGGACCTATAAGATGCCATCTCTGCCTCCTCAGCTGCTATCCAGTACGAAGCCCAGGGTCCCGAGACCGCCTCGGCGTGAGTGCGAGGGATCGGGATGTCAAGGGCGTCTGGATCCCCCTCAGGGGCAAGCAGCATGGCGCAGAGATGAGGAACAGCGGCCGCAAGAAAACCAAGCTCGAACTGCCTGTCCTCTACGACCTCCAGGGGAAAGACAGGAGCACCCCCAGAGGACGGAGAACGTGCAGGGCCACTCACCAAGTGAGCGGCGTAGTCAAGGCGGTGGGAAGAGGCAAAGCCAGAGACAGTGGTAACAAGTGCTGAGACAGACGACAGAGGTGCAGTCGGGTGAGTGACCAACGCGGACAAAACACGGGAGACGACAGGACGGGAGGCACGGAGGTAGTCGGACAACGGGTCATGAAGCACAGTGAGGGACGACTCAGGGGGCTGTGGAAGGACAGGAGGAGGTGGAACACGAGAGCGGAGAACAAGGTGAAACGGACCGTCTGCACGGTAACGGGACCGACGGGGCTGTGGAGACACAGCACGACTGAGGGGAGGACGACGAGTCCACTGGGAGGAGGAAAGGGACTCAACTGGTGGAACAGGACGACAGGGGACCACGAACAAAGCGTGCAGGTGCTGGGTCGGGGAGGTCGCGTAGTCGCAGTCGCTGCTGCTCCGCCTCCTCTGGCGTCTGCTGCGACGGTACCGGCCCCTGCTGCTGCTCCTGTGGCTCCGCCTCTGCCCTCTCCTGCTGCGGCTGCAGCTGTACCCGCTGCTGCGACCGGGACTCCTGCGCTACCCTCTCCTGCTGCTGCCGTGACTCCTCCTCTACTCTCTCCTGCTGCGTCTGGAACTGCACCTGCTGCTGCGGGTGGGACTCCTGCTCTACCCTCTCCTGGTGCGGCCGTGACTGCTCCTCTAATCTCTCCTGCTGTGTCTGTAACTGCACCTGCTGCTGCGGGCGGGACTCCTGCTCTACCCTCTCCTGGTGCGGCCGTGACTCCTCCTCTACCCTCTCCTGCTGCGGCTGCAGCTGCACCCGCTGCTGCGACCGGGACTCCTGCGCTACCCTCTCGTGCTGCTGCTGTGACTCCTCCTCTACTCTCTCCTGCTGCTGCTGCTGCTGCTGCTGCTGCTGCTGCTGTGCCCTCTCAAATCGCTCACGCTCCTCCCTCTCCAACCGGAGGAGACGCTGCTCACGGGTCAGGAAACGTACAGTGCGCGGTGTAGGCGCCACAGTGCCAGTGCCTCCAGCTCCAGCACCCCCAGAACCAGCACCTCCACCACCAACACCCCCGGGGCCTCCAGTACCTCCCGCAGGAACACCCCCAGGCTCCGCAGCAACCGACCGCAGAGAAGAAGGAGGAGGAAACTGCGGGACGGACGGGAAGCCAGGGGGTGAGGCAGGGCGAGGCCGCCGAGTCGAGGCTGCCGTGTCCTCCACAGGAGTGACCTCCACGCCCACAACCCCTGCACCCCCAGAGCCGGCACCACCAGCTCCTGCAGCCCCAGTACCCTCACCCTCCGCAACTGCACCTCCCGCACCCCCAGACACGACAGGGACTGGACGCTGCGGGGGGGAAGACTGCGGAGTGACGTGCGACACACCTGACGGGGCAGGACGCGAAGGGGGGGGGGCTACCGGGGCGACTGGTGGGGGCTCAAGGGTGAGGAACAGCGGGGGGGAAAAGGCCTGAGTCCCTCGGTGGGGGCGACTCCTGTAGTAACAGACAGACTCGTCGAACGTGACGTCCTGCGAAGCGAAGAACTGGTAGGTGACCGGGTCGTAGAACACCCAGCCGGAGGCGTCCAAAGGGAAGCCAAGAAAGACGCAGGCACGAGTGCGCGGAGACAACTTGTTCGCGCCAGGGGCGCGAACGTGAGCCAGACAACCCCAGACGCGGAAGTCAGCTGCTACGCCCGGAGAACCTGTCCAAAGGGAGACCGGCGTCACCCTTGGCCGTGCGTCACTGGGCCACAGGTTCAGCTGGTGCGCGGCGTAGCGGACTGCCTGGGGCCACAAGAACTGGGGGGCACCGGCATGGCACATGGAGGTCCGGGCAACCTCCATGACCAGGCCGATGCGTCGCTCGGCTACCCCGTTCTGCTGCGGTGATGCTGGTAGCGTGTAAGACTGGATGATCCCCCGACCCTGACAGAACGTCTCCAGGCGAGTGGAAGAAAACTCACCACCACGGTCCGAGTGTAGGCGAAGCCCACACAGGCCCTGGGCGCCACCCCACGCTAGTAGCCACGGCTCGAGGACGGTAGGCACGTCGGCCTTCCGTCGCAAGGGGAAAACCGTGGTGTAGCGGGAGTAGTCGTCCACCACAATCAGGAAGTAGCGCTCCTGACGTGGGCCAAGGACCGGAGAGGGGCCCCAGACGTCCAAGTGCAGGGTCTCGAAGGGAGCCGTGGTGGGGGGGAACGAGGAGGAGTGAGGGGCAGCGCGCTGCCGACCCTCGACGCAAGGAGTGCACAGCGGCGCAGGAGAGCGGGGAAGCGGTGCAAGCGACCCTGGGAGACCTGAGACCAGACGGTAACGTGCCATCCTACTGAGACGCGGGAACGACGGGTGACCTAGACGGTGGTGCCAGAGGACCGACGGGTGGGTGAGGGACCGACAGTCACACGACACAGCAGCTACCTGACCTGACCTGACCTGACCCGACTCAGTGTGGTGGGACCCAGTGTGTAGTGAGTACAGACCAGATCCCGGCTCTCTGTGGAATGTGGCCAGGGGCGCCCCAGTGGCACCGACAGTGCAGGAGGCAACAGGCTCGTCCAGTGGGAAAGTAGTGACTACGCCTAGGTCGTGAAGGTGACTGACACCCACCAAGTTCCTAGAGAACGAGGGGGTGTAGTAACCTGTAAGAAAACCTGAGGGAGCCGCCGGACACGGAAGAGTGGTGGTGCTGCTAGCAACTACACGTCCCACAGAGGGGTCAGCCAAGGCGACAGTGACTGGAGTGCGCAGTGGTGTGAGGTCGGTACAGTCGCGAAAGAAACAGCTGGACGCTCCAGAATCTAGGGTGAAGGAAAGCTGTGCAGTCTGTGGGGTCGCACCCGAACCAGCTACAAAGGCTAGTGCTAGACTAGTGGTAGCTGCAGCTTCTACACAAAGACCCTCAGAGGCGCCGGGACTGGAAACAACACACGCACCAAGACTGGAAACACAGGTCTCTACTCGTGCAGCCGGAAAGGGTCCTAGACCAGGCAGGTGAGACTCAACTGGTGCAGTAGTGCGCTGGCGAAGGCGCGAAGGCCAGTGCGGTGTAATAGCGTGAGGACCAAAACGCTCACGGTGGAGGTCGTCGAGTCGACGGTAGCAGCTGGACGCAGTGTGGTCAGGACTCCAGCAGGTAGTGCCAGCACCAGGGCCTGTCAGGGCCCGGTACCCGCAGGGGCCGACGTCTCGCCCACTGCTAGCTGAGCCACTGCTGGGGGCGCCACACTTTGGACCCGCAGGCCCCAACTGACGGGAGTGCTGCGGCTGGCCCTGCTGCTGTAGAACCCTAGTACATGCCATGTGAGCCTATGCTGCTACTGGTTCTGCTGAGGGCAGCCTAAGCTGCTGCTGGTGCGCTGGGGGCAGCCTGTGCTGCTTCTGGTTCTGCTGAGAGGCAGCCTAGGCTGCTACTGGTTCTCCAGGGGGCAGCCAATGCTGCTGCTAGTGCGCAGGCAGTTGCCTAAGCTGCTGCTGGTGCGCTGGGGGCAGCCTATGCTGCTGCTGGTTCGCTGGGGGCAGCCTATGCTGCTGCTGGTTCTGCTGGTTCTGCTGGTTCTGCTGGTTCTGCTGGTTCTGCTGGTTCTGCTGGTTCTGCTGGTTCTGCTGGTTCTGCTGGTTTTGCTGGTTCTGCTGGTTCTGCTGGTTCTGCTGGTTCTGCTGGTTCTGCTGGTTCTGCTGGTTCTGCTGGGGGCAGCCTACGTTGCTGCTGGTGCGCTGGGGGCAGCCTATGCTGCTGCTGGTGTAGCTGGCGGCAGTGTAATCGGCTGGGGCTACTGACGGCGGGTGTGGTAGGTCGTGGGGAGGCAGGTTTCAGGTGGGGAAGCTGTTAAGGCAGCGGGCTACGGGTGAGGCGGCGGTTCTGTGCAGTTCTGTGCGGTTATGTGCAGTACTGTGCGGTTCTGTGAGGTTCAATGCGGTGGAGAGGACTGGGTGGGGCAGCTGATTCCGGGTGAGGTGCCTGGAACGGGTGGGGCAGCAGGTTTCCAGGTGGGGCGGCGGTTGTCAGGTCTGGGGCGGCGGTTTTCAGGTCTGGGGCGGCGGGTTTCCAAGTTCGGCGGCGGTTTTCAGGTCTGTAATGGCGGGTTTTCAGGTCTGGGGGGCGGTTAAGACGGTGGGCTGCACGTGCGCGCGGCCGCGACGTACTAGCGCGAAGCTGCGGGTGCGACTAAGGCTGCGCGCGCAGCTACGCGCGTTCGTCTGCTGCGCGCTAGAGGGCTGGGGGGAAACGCGCGGGGTAAAACGAGTGGGGTGCGGGGCAGAAAACGAGTGACGCACGGCAAAAACGGGTGGGGCGCAGGGCAGAAACGGGTGACGCGCGATGTCGACGGGGGGGCGCGACCTACTCGGGCTCTACGGGGCAGGGTGCTTCGGGCTATGGGTCGCTACGAGGCGCGCGGGTGGTGGGCCCATAGACTATCGAGAGAAATTTCGCCTAAGGGAAAAAATCGCCTAGGGGAAAAATCGCCTAAGGGAAACCTAGCTCTATACCATGTTACGATAAGAATGAATTGATAGAAAATGTGAAGTACAACCCTAGATATAGCAAACCCTAATCATGCAAGTAAGTAGAAACGTAACACCTAGACTAACCTAAACAACACATATAAAATATATGTTGACAGCTCGACCCCGGCCGACGTGTAAACGTGGCCAGGTGTCGGCCTGTCCGAGCGTCCGTGCAGTGGGTCACCCGCTGACTCGCAGGAGTGAACTGGTGAACCCCCGCATCCTGTAGGTCAGCACCACTCACCAAGTTCGTAGAGAACGAGGGGAGGTAAAGACCAGACAGGGTGCCAGAGGGGGCCGCCGGACACGGGAGGACAGTGGAGAAGTGAGCAAGGACAGGACCCCCAGAGGGGTCTGCCAGAGAGACCGCAACTGGCCGGCCAAGTGGCGTGAGTGTGGTGCGGTCTCGAAAGAAGGAGCGAGAAGCCCCCGAGTCAAGGGTAAAGGTGTGGGAGGCCGAAGCCGACGCAGAACCTGAGAGAGCAGACTCACCAGTACCTGAGGGAGCAGACGCACCTAGAGCAGCAGCCTCGCTAGCACCTAGAGCAGCAGCCTCACCAGGACCTAGAGCAGCAGTCTCAATGCCCGGGTCGGGCGGAAAACACCGGTAACAGTCACCCTCATCACTAATAGTCACAGTATACATGGCAGCAAGAATAGCATCAAAGTCAAGGTCAAAGACAGCTACACCCGCCCTAGACAGCTCACCCCAGCGGGGGATCTCAGTGGCCTCAGGGAACTGGTGACGCCAAGCGTCCGTCAGGCGGCCAAAGCAGCGCTGGGTGGAGTGCGCACCCCCGCACTGCTCACCCGCGCGGTCGCCGGTGCGCAGGACGTAGGTGCACGGACCAGTACCCCCACCCCTCTGGCGTGCAGTGTACCACTCACGGAGCTGCTGAGGGGAGGGGACGTCACGAGTGCGCTGCTGCTGCTGCTGCTGCTGCTGGCGCTGACCACCACCGGAGCTGACCCTCTGCGCAGCGCCACCCCGACCAGCTCCACCTCCTCCGCCGCCTCCTCCTCCACCGCCGCCACCTCCGCTCCCTCCGCCACCGCCGCTGCCGCCTGCGCCTCCACTGCCGCCACCTACACCTCCACCCCCGCCACCACCCCCACCGCCACCCCCACCTCCTCCACCGCCTCCACCGCCGCCTCCACCGCCCCCGCTAGCTCCTCCAGCGCCCCTGCCCCCCTTACCCCTGCCAGGGCGGCGTCTCCCGCTAGGGGTAGACGCTGCCCCAACCGACTCCAAACCAGCGAGGTCGGCCGCAGCAGCAGAGGCAACAGAGGGCAAAAGAGGGGAGGGGGAACACCCCTCAAAGATGGGGGTGCGAGGGTCACCACGAGAGGCTCCTACAGCGACTATGCTCTTTTCTGCTGCTAGGAGGGCCTTCTCGAGGAGGTCAACGGTGAGAGTGGTGGGACAAACCGAGAGGAAGTGGTCCCTGACTACGCGAAGGGAGTCAGGGAGACGGGTGACTATGTAGTAGAGGGTGATGTACATGGGGGGGGGGTTCTTGGCGCAGAACTCAGCAGGAAGCGCAGCGCGGTAGCGAGTGTCACTAGTGCGGAGGTGCGTAATGAGGTCAGCGACTGTGGGAAAGGCAGCAAGGTCAGGGAAGAGGTACGGTAGCATGAGGCGGCTCAGTGCAGCAGTGGCAGGGGAGGAGTAGCGTGCAACTACAGCGTCGTACAAGGTCTGAGCACTCTTGTACTGGCTAAAGTGCGCACGCTCAGAGGTAGGTAGGTGGCGACGCACAGCAAGACGTGCAGCAGCATCGCGCGTGGCCCACTGTGAGCGAACAGTGGCGTCAGCATCAGCAGCGGGGGCAGGAGAGGCACCAGAAGTGAGGTCAAAGAGGGAGAGGGCGTCTGCTCTGTCGCACTGTAAGAAAAGCTGCAGGTCATCTATCCAGACGTCAAAGTCAATGGCCCGACCCTCAGCGTCAAAAGCGAGGACACTAGGGGTAGCCATGACAGCAGTAGACTAGCAGTGCAAACAGTAGGGTGAGGGCAGTGCTGTGAGAGAGGCGCTGCTCTTACCGGACAGGGCGGTTCGGGCGGCTCGGCTGCAGGGCGGCTCGGCGACTCGACGGCTGGGCGGCGCGGCTGCTGGGCGGCTCGGCGGCTCGGCGGCTGGGCGGCTCGGCGGCGGGGCGGCTCGGCTGCTGGGCGGCTCGGCTGCTGGGCGTATCGGCGGCAGGGTGGCTCGGCTGCTGGGCGGCTCGGCTGCTGGGCGGCTCGGCGGCTGGGCGGCTCGGCTGCTGGGCGGCTCGGCGGCTGGGCGGCTCGGTTGCTGGGCGGCTCGGCGGCTCAGCGGCTGGGCTGCTCGGTTGCTGGGCGGCTCGGCGGGTGGGCTGCTCGTAGGAGTAGGCGCGGGGGCCGTAGGAGCAGGCGCCGGGGCCGTAGGAGCAGGGGCCGGAGGCCGCTAGGGCGGCGGATCGGGGCCGCGAAGGCGGCGGATCGGGGCCGCGAGGGCGGCGGAGTAGGGGCCGCGAGCGCGGCGGAGAAGGGGCCGCGAGGGCGGCGGATCGGGGCCGCGAGGGCGGCGAATCGGGGCCGCGAGGGCGGCGGAGTAGGGGCCGCGAGGGCGGCGGATCGGGGCCGCGAAGGGCGGCGGATCGGGGCCGCGAGGGCGGCGGAGCGGGGCCGCGAGGGCGGCGGATCGGGGCCGCGAAGGGCGGCGGATCGGGGCCGCGAGGGCGGCGGAGCGGGGCCGCGAGGGCGGCGGATAGGGGCCGCGAGCGCGGCGGAGAAGGGGCCGCGAGGGCGGCGGATCGGGGCCGCGAAGGGCGGCGGATCGGGGCCGCGAGGGCGGCGGATCGGGGCCGCGAGGGCGGCGGAGTAGGGGCCGCGAAGGGCGGCGGATAGAGCCGCGAGGGCGGCTTGAAGGGGCCGCGAGGGCGGCGCTAAGGGGCCGCTAGGGCGGCGCGAGAGAGGGGAGCGCGACTCGGGCAGGGGCTGAGTGCGCTCCGGGCGGGAAAAAAAAACGGTGGGCCCTAGGAACAGTTCCCACAGGGGAACCTGCTCGATACCATGAGAAGAAACAAGGAATGAAATAAACTATGAATGAATTGAGTACAAGTAATAACCCTAATTGGGTTGTACCCCTTATGGGCTACCCCACTATAGCCTACACAATATGCATGAGCTATATGTTCTGACAGCGGTCACGTCAGAAATGGCGATGGCGAGGGAGGCAGTAAAGGTGGGCAGCTGAGGGACAGTGCACCCGTGAAATAGTGGAGGGGGCACAGCACCAGAGGCAGAGGCTACCAAGCGGAGGTTGCTCTCAACGTCCTTGAGGGCCGACTCAAGGACCTCGATAGTGAGCTCGCTAGGGTGCTTCGGAAGAAGCGCGTCACGAACCGAGGTCAGGCGGTCAGGGAGGCTAGTGGCGATGAAATAGATAGTAATCGCCATGGGGGGAAGGAGCAGTGTAAGCTGTGCGTTAGTGCAAGCAGCGCGGTAGCTAGAATCTAGTGAACGCAGGTGAGCGATCAAGTCAGCAGAGCGCTCAAACGAGGCGAGGTCAGGAAACAGGAACTGGAGGAACAGGCGACCTAGAGAGACAGTGGTAGGAGTGGCCTAGCGGGCCTTGATCGCAGTCAGGAACTCACTAGCCATGCGAACCTGAGTGAAGTGAGTCTCCTCAGACTCAGGGAGGAGGCTGCTAAGGGTGATGCAGGCCGCTGTGTCACGCGACGACCATGCTGTGAGGTCAGCACGCTGGCGAGCGTAACGGTCTCTGTTGGTAGAGCTAGGGTCTGCGCCTAAGGGTGCAGGATCGACGGGCTTAGGAATGTCGCCGGAAGCGTGCGCCCACAGAGACATATCCGCCTAAACTTGACTCTCTAAAAGGCGGCGCGCACGCTGGAGCCAGACGGGAAACTCAAGCGGCCTACCCTTGGCGTCAAAGCGCGGGACCCTGGGGGTTGCCATAGAGGAAGCGAATAGATGGGAAGGATATCGCCAAAACCCTAAACGCGACAGGCAGTGCGACGCGACGGTATAGGACGCGACTGACAGGGACGGACGGGACAGGTGCGGACGGACAGGGCGCACGGGGCGCAACGGACAGGCAGGGCGAAGCGGGGGCGCGACGGACGGGCAAGGCGTAGCGGGGGCGCGACGGACGGGCAGGGTGCACGGGGCGCAAGCGATGGGCAGGGCGCACGGGGCGCGTGTGACGGGCAGCGCGACGCGTAGGGGACACGAAGCGACAGGTTGGGGACGGGACGGGCACCGCGACGCACAGGGGACGCGACGCGACGGGCAGGGGACGGGACTGGCAGTGCGACGCGAAGGGGACGCGACGCGATGGACAGGGGACGGGATGGGCAGCGCGACGCGCTGGGGACACGACGCGACTGGCAGGGGACGGGACGGGCAACGGGACATGCAGGAGACGCGACGTGGCGGGCAGGGGACGGGACGGGCATCGCGACGCGCAGGGGACGCGACGCGACGGGCAGGGAGGCGCGTCGAGCAGATGACGGGACGGGCGGATGACGGGCGCGACGGGCACTACGCGCGCTACGCGTGCTTCGTGACGGAACGGGCAAGCGCTAACGGTGCTACAGGAAGGAACGAACGGCCTCAACGGGTGCTACAAGTCGAAACAGGCGCAGCGAGAACGGTACCGTCATCGCTCGGATACAAGACATATATGTCTTATCTCGTACACGGGCAAAAATGCTTGGGTTATCTTGTATTTGGGACAGTTTAGGGTGTCTTATAAGTCTTATAAATGGACAAAGAACCGTTTAGAAGACACCCCCTCATTATACAATTGCCCCTAACCCCTACAGACCCTTAGCTCGTACACACAAATAGGTGTTTTATAATGAGGCTAGCCTGTTTATAAGAGACACCCGAATAATAGACAACCGCTGTCTACTATTCAACACTTTCTACTATCCGGGCGATGACAATAGACGACGGGCAATGGGCCCGAGAGGCTCTAGCGTGATCCCACAGGATCCTAACCTTGGTGATACCATGTCAATAATGAAAGTGTTGGTTTGACTAAGGTTGGTTGGGGTACATAAACCTAACCCTAACAGTTGTACCCCCTATAACGCACATCACTAAGACTACAACATTTGACACAAACTCCCTTCCCCAAGTGCTGACGTCAGCACTGTTGCAATGACAAATGTAAATATTCATTGTGAACAATACTACCGTATGGCCCCGGATATATGCGCCGTCCGATTAAAGGCGCTGGCGCTTCTATCTGGAGCATGGCGCTTATGGCCGGAACTCGATTATAAGCGTCCCCCTGTAAAATCCTGATTTATTATAAGCGCATGCATAATTTTATTTTTCAATCCTGATCAAAACAGTAACGAATTTCGAGTTTCAAGCGAGTTAGCACCATTTTTCACTTTGTTTGACTTTCGAGGTCCTGACTGGTTTCGCGTCCAGTCAGGATGATGTGGCACGCGGGAAAATTGACGTGCGAAAAACTTTGTGCAGCGTCAGAGAATCGCCCTCACGCGATTCAAATTCAGGACGCCTTAACATGTCGACTCGATTGAACTTACGAGACTGAGATGTACAATTTGATGCGTTTATGTTGTATTTCCGTATTTGTCATTATATAAGCGCCGGCGCTTATGGCCGATACTCAATTAAAAGCGCCCCCCCAAAAAAACTTACTCTATTATAAGCGCATATGCGCTACTATCCGGGGTAATACGTGTCAAACCATATATGTGCTAGTTGTGTGTAGGCTATAGTGGGGTAGCCCATGTGGGGTACAGTCCAATATTAGGGTTAGTATTTGTATTCACAATTCATTCAATGCACTCATCCCTGCTTGCTATCTTGACATGGTTTCAGAGCAGTAGGTCCGTAGGACCGTTTTTTTTTTTTTCGGGCCCACCATACTTAGCTTCCGACTGCGGTTACCTAGTTACCCCACTACCCTGCGTCGCGCTGCCCCACGCACGCCCTGCCTTGCCCCGCATCGCGCTGCCTAGCGCACGCCCTGCCCTGCCCTGCCTACCTTGCGCCAGCGCCCTGCCCTCCGCCGGCGCCCTGCTCTGCGCCAGCGCCCTGCCCTGCGCCGTCGCCCTGCCCTGCGCCAGCGCCCTGCCCTGCGCCAGCGCCCTGCCCTGCGCCAGCGCCCTGCCCTGCGCCAGCGCCCTGCCCTGCGCCAGCGCCCTGCCCTGCGCCAGCGCCCTGCCCTGCGCCAGCGCCCTGCCCTGCGCCAGCGCCCTGCCCTGCGCCAGTGCCCTGCCCTGCGCCAGTGCCCTGCCCTGCGCCTGCGCCCTGCCCTGCGCCAGCGCCCTGCCCTGCGCCAGCGCCCTGCCCTGCGCCAGCGCCCTGCCCTGCGCCAGCGCCCTGCCCTGCGCCAGTGCCCTGCCCTGCGCCTGCGCCCTGCCCTGCGCCAGCGCCCTGCCCTGCGCCAGCGCCCTGCCCTGCGCCAGCGCCCTGCCCTGCGCCAGTGCCCTGCCCTGCGCCTGCGCCCTGCCCTGCGCCTGCGCCCTGCCCTGCGCCTGCGCCCTGCCCTACGCCCGTGCTGCGGCCCTACGCATCGCGCCCTACGGCAGCCCGCGCGTCGCGCGCTGCTGCCTTGCGCGTCGCGCTCTGCTGCAGCCCGCGCGTCGCGCCCTAAGGCAGCCCACGAGTCGCGCGCTGCTGCCTCGCACGTCGCGCTCTGCTGCAGCCCGCACGTCGCGCCCTAAGGCAGCCCGTCGCGTCGCGCTCTGCTGCCCCTCGCGTCACGCACTGCTGCAGCCTGCGCCAGCGCCCTGCCCTGAGCGCACTGGCACCCTGCCCTGCGCCAGCGCCCTGCCCTGCGCCCGCGCCCTGCTAAACCCTAAATAAAAATAAAATAATAAAAAAAAAGGCCCTAGGTGCTTCTGCCCTAGGAGCTATTACCTGCTACTGCCCTGCTGTGGCCGCGCACCGCCCTACTCTGGCTGCACGCCGCCCTGCTCTGGCCGCGCGCCGCCCAGCTGCTCTTACTGCTGCTGCTGCTACTCGTGCTACTGCCTTCACTCCGTACTGCCCTAGAGGTCGCGCTCCTCCTAGCTTGCCCGCCATGACTTCCCTTTGTCGTACCGGTGGGAGTGGTGACAGCGGTGGTGGTAGCGGTGGGAGTGGTGGCAGCCGTAGTAGCAGTCACTGTGGCGCTCTTTGGTGCGGAGTGTCTGGCGGTGGCCAGATGCAGCTACGGCGGCGTCCGACCCTTACGCCCCGGCAGCTTCGTGGGTGGCTTTACCAGCGTGGGCCGTCTCCGAGTCCGGGTCGCTGCCCGTACGTCATTCGCACAGGTCGTCGAGCTGGTGAGACCTGTGGGACACCTGGTCACGCACAGTCCCGCTGCTTCGACTATTTGACTGACGCCTGGCGCACAGAGTTTGGCGACGAGGCTGAGATCCCCCCCTGGATTGAGCTGCTTAGGTCGGGCGTTGCTGTCTTTGCTTTAGACTATGACGCCATCCTTACTGCCATGTCTGCTTTGCCTGGTGGTGCTGAGAGTGACTGTCACCTGTGCGTGCAGTACGACCCCGGTATAGAGGTTGCTGCTCTAGGTGCTAGTGAGGCTGCTGCCTTAGGTGCTAGCGAGTCTGCTTCCTTAGGTACTGCGCCTGCTGAGGCCTTGCACACCTTCACATTTGACTCAGGTGCTTCCCGCTGTTTCTTTCGTGACAGTACTGCACTCACACCACTCCCTGCACCTGTTGCAGTCTCTCTGGCTGACCCCTCAGGGGGCCCAGTTCTTGCACGGTCCACCTTTGTGCTTCCGTGCCCGGCGGTTCCGTCTGGCTCACTGACAGGCTTCCACCTCCCCTCGTTCTCTACAAACTTGGTGAGCAACACAGTTCTCCAGGACCAGTGGGTTGACACCTTTACCCCTAGAGGACAGTGTGTGGCGATCTGTACGTTCTCCCGGACCGGCCGCCACCTGGCCACGTTTACCCGTCGGCCAGGGTCGAGTCTTTACACACTGACGACTGTGCCTCCTCAGGTAGCTACTACCGGTCAGGTGTCTGCGTCAGGTCAGGTAGCCTCCCCTTGTGAGTGTCGCTCCCTGTCGCACCAGACTCTTCCATGGCACCACCGTCTGGGTCACCCCAACAGCAGTGCGCTCTACTGGCAGTGCGCGCTAGTGGCAGTGCGCATGCTGGCGTGTGCTCATTGCCGGCGGTGTGTGTTAGAACTTGAGCTTAGAATCCATAAATTAGTAATGAGCTCAAGGCTCTTTAAGTACATTGGAAATGGGCAAGGTAAGGGTGGGGAGAGAATCGGGGACAATCCTAGAAAATTGGAGGTAATCCCAAGGCAATCTCCAATTGGTGGGTTGGAGATTGCTTGGAGATCACATTTGAGTTTGGTTGGGATGTGGGTGTACACCCAACCAAACACAAAGTGCAAACTACACTAAACTAGGATATATAAAGTACAAGTACAAAAGTGATTGAGGGCTAACATTAACACCCCCCCATAGGCGTCAATCGAACTCATGGCAGAGAAGGCCGAGCGCAGAGCCCCATGGTGCAGAGGAGGCAATGGTGGGGAACTTTCCCAAGGGGCTTGGTGAAGAGATCGGCCAAGTTGCAGTCAGAAGCCACATACTCCACATTGAGCTGCTCCCGATGGACAGGGTCACGGATGAAGAAGTGCCGAAGTTCGATGTGCTTGGTGCGAGTGTGGTACACGGGATTCTGGGACAGGTGGATGGTACTCTTGTTGTCACACCAGAGTGTGGGAGTGGTCTGAGGGTAGCCAAGCTCCTGGAGTAGGAAGGTGAGCCAACGGGCCTCTTGGGAAGCCATGGTGCCAGCGTAGAGCTCTGCCTCGCAGGAGGAGAGGGAGACTGCTGACGACCTGGTGGAGTGCCAACTGACAATTCCGCTCCCAAGGGTGAAGCAGTACCCCTGAGAGGAGCGTCGGTCGGTCTGGTCATCGGCCCAAGAGGAGTCAGTGTAACCTTCTAGCCGAGGAGGGGAGAGCCCACCAAGTGTGAGAACGTGAGACTTGGTGCCCTGGAGATAACGCAGTACCCACTTCGCTGCCTTCCAGTGAAGATCAGTGAAGCGCCCAAGGGCCACGTAGCGAGAGAGGACACTGACAGGATATGCCAAGTCCGGCCGGGTGCACATCATGGCGTACATGAGGGACCCAACAAGCTCCGGGTATGGCTCAGAGCAGGCCTCTGGTGTGGGTACAGCTGGGGCTGTGAGGAGGTGTTGCAGCGGCAGCGGGGTGGCAACAGGTGTACACAGCTCCATCTCAAACCGCTTGAGCACATTGTTGATGTAGAACTCCTGGGAGAGGGAAATGGTGCGAGCCTTGCGATCACGTGTGATCTCCATCCCCAGGTAGTGCTTGAGGTCACCGAGGTCTTTCATTAGGAGGGCCTTGCTCAGGGCCACCTGGACAGAGGTCATCTGGGCCGAGTCCTTGGCAACGAGGATGAAGTCATCGACGTAGACGAGGATGTAGAATGGCTCAGAATGACGGCGAATGAAGAGAGTCGGGTCAGCAGATGATGGGTGGAAGTCCAGGGAGAGAAGGACTTCTTTCACCTTGTTGTGCCATTCGCAAGGGGCTTGCTTGAGGCCGTAGACGGGGCGATTCAGGTTCCAGACAGTGTTGGGATGGAATTCTCCTGGGAAGCCTTCAGGTCTGTCCATGAACACTGTCTCCTTGAGGCGTCCTTGTAGGAAAGCTGATGAGGCGTCCATGGATTTGATCTCAAAGTCTTCTCGTGCTGCGACATCCATGAGCGTGCGGATAGTGGGAGGTTTGGATGTGGGGGAGAAGGTCTTGAAGAAGTCGTGGTACTGCTGCTGGGTGAAACCCTTGGCTACGTAACGCGCTTCGAACACCGGGGCCTCGTCTGGGAGCTGTTTCACACGAAAAAACCACTTGACCCCGACGATATTGACTCCTGGAGGTGGAATCTCGTCGTTGAAGGAGTGGTTGCGGGTGAATGCTTCAATCTCAGCTTCCATGGCGGCACGCCATTCGGCTGCATGGGGACCCGAGAGAGCCTCTTGGATGGTGATAGCGATAGGGATGGTCGGGTTCTCCGTGAAGTTGAGTGAGGGTGATTCAGTGATGTCGGGGAAGATGTGCGAGAGCTGAGGAATGACTGCGTGAAGATCACACAGCTCCTCTTGCCTGTCTTTGAGAAGGGTAGAGGGCACATCCCCCCCAGCAGGAGGAGGTGGAGTGATCGCGGTGCATCGAAGAACCAGTGCCAGTGGAAGAGCAGCGCCATGCGAGCGAGTGCCATGAGCCACCGGAGAAGAGGGTGGGGCAGGCGGTGTCGGAGGGGTTGATTTAGGAGGCTTGGGCGGGGGAATGGGCCGCCGCTGGTACGTGATCAGCTCGGGCGACTGTGGGAGAGCGGGTTCCTGAGTGGAAGGGGGGACAGGGGGAGGAGGTGGGGCCGGAGGGTTCGACCGCCGATGGTATGGTATTGGTGCGCTTGGTACTGGTGGCGCAGTTGGGAGAGTGGGAGAAGGGGGGGATGGGGGAGCAGCTGTCGATGACACCGGTGAGGTCGGGTCAGAGACCTCCGAGGGAGAGGGTGCGATGGCAAGGGAGGTAGGAGGTGAAGGAGCTGGTGCAGGCGGGAGCGCGGGAGGTGCATCAAAGTCAGCCCACACGAGAGAGGGTGGTCCGGAAGGGGCATTGTCCCCCGAGGTGGAGTAGAAGGGGCGGGTCTCATCAAAGACAACGTCACGGCTCCGGACTAACTGTTGAGTGGAGGGGTTGAGGAAGATGTAGTCAGGCGAGTCAGCGTTATGCCCAAGGTATATGCACGTTTGAGTTTTGGGACCAAGCTTGCCACCTTGCCGCCGTCGAGCCTGGGGGTTGAGGAGTACATAGGCGGTGCACCCCCAGACGCGGAGGGGGCGAGCAGTGGGTGTTTTCCCGAGCCAGTGTGTCGTGGGAGTGGTGTCGGGGAGATGCGGGTGGGGATAGAGTTTGTAGAGGAGGGCGGCATGATAGAGGGCGTACCCCCAGAGTGAGAGTGGTGCGTTGGAGTGGCTGAGGAGGCAGCGAGTGATCTACGTCAGTGTGTGATTGCGGCTTTCTGCTATGCCATTCTGCTGTGGGCTGTCAGGAAGTGTGAAGTTTTGCAGGATGCCAAGGGAGGAGCAGAAGGCTTTGAGCTTGTCATTGCAAAATTCACCACCACCATCCGAATGGAGGCGCTTGACCTTGGTGCCAAAGAAGGTATGTGCTTGGTTAACCCATGCCATGATTGCCTCCGGGGCCTCAGCCTTAGTGTGGAGGAGGTGCACAGAGACGTAGCGAGTGTGATCATCAACAATCAGAAGGATATAGCGATGGCCACCCCGTGCGGCAACCGGGGCAGGGCCCCAGACGTCCATGTGCACTAGGTCCAGTGGGGCTGCTGCTACTGAGGGTGAGGCCGGGTGGGGCTGTTGGCGCAGTTTGCTCTTGGTGCAGTCAAGGCACGTGGGGGCGGGTGAGTCAGGTGGTGGACGAAGTAAGGCTGGCAAGCCGAGAAGAAGTTTCGTGGAGGCCATGTCAGCAAGCGTGCGGAAGTTTGGGTGCCCGAGCCGATGGTGGTAGAGGATGGTCGGGTTGGAGAAGCTGCGACATGAGCATGGTGTGTTAGTAGCCTGTGCTTGGGTGGTTGACACCTGTGGGATGGGTACGCATCGCGTGTAAAGGCCGCTGCTATTGAGGGTGAAGCGAGCCAAGACCTTGTTGGTGAGTAGATCAATGATGTCGCAATAGTTTTCGTTCTCCGAGAAGATGGTGCGTAACCCCGCCTCCTGAATTTCCGTTTGAGCCACTAGATTGTGGCGTAGTGAAGGCACGCACATGCCAGTGACAGTGCCGGATGGGAAGGTAGGGCACGGGACTGTGGATGAACCCTTGGCAAGCGTGGTGAAGCTTGAATCAGCTCCCAGGAGAGGAATGGGTGTTGTGTAGGGTTTGAAGGAGAGTGTCTCCTTGAGCACAGTGTGAGTGGCCCCGCTGTCAAGTGTGAATTCTATGTATTGTGGTGCCTGTGATGAGCCGATGTACTGCGAAGTTGCTTCATTAATCATGGCAGTGCCAGGGAACAACAAGTTGATGCGCACATCAGCAGGGGCACTATCACTAGCACTAGCCTGAGCAAGGTCCTGTGCCTCAACTACGTTGGCCTTGCGAGGACGCATCCAATTCGGCGGCTTTTTGTTGACTCCATGGATGGCATACCATTCGTCGTCTTCTTCTTGAAGCACGTGGCGAGGGGATGGTTAGTGCCACCACACACTTGTCCCTTGCGGTTGCCATACTTGACGATGTAGGTGCATGGAGGGAAGCGGTTGCGCTGAAAGGACGCAGAGGAGTCTTGCTTGAGGCACGGGAGCACGGAGGGCGTAGGCCTTGGCTTGGGCCGAGGAGTCTTTCTCGGCGGAGAGGAGGGCGGAGGATACCTTAGCAAAAGTGAGGTCTTCCGCCGAGGACGTGAGGAGCATTTTCCTAGTGACTTCGTGTGCCGAGGTGAGGCCAACAAGAAGGGCGGCTGCAGGAGCTTGTTCGGGGAAGATGATACCTAGCTCCTTGAGCTCGCCATGGATGGTTTGCACCTTGGCGATGTAGTCGGCCATACCCGGGTAATCCTCAAGGCGGACTTGAAACATGCTAGGAATGAGGATGGCCACCCCGACCGCCGTCTTATTCATGAACCTGTCATGGAGATGCTTCCAAATGGCGTTGAAATTGGGGTAGTTGTGGAACGTGTTGACAAGTTTGGGAGGAGTGGAGCCGATGAAGACGCTAATGATAGCCGCATCGGCCTTCTCCCACTTGCGATACTTGGCAACAGAGTCCTCGTACTCCTGGGTTGCCACGGCATCGGTTGGATCGGACGGCTCCTTGGGGATGGGGGGTTGTTTTCCCTTGCCATGATTGAGAAGAACGTCCTTGAGGTCAAGTCCACCCACTTCACGACTCAGGAGGAGCTTGTCAACCCCGTAGCTCCATGCCTTGAAGTTGGAGCTGGTGCCATCGGCTTCAAGGCGGAGCGGGGTGATGGGGTTGGCGAGAGTGGCCGAGGCGAAAGCCATGGCAAAGAACCCTTTAGGTCTCGCGTGAAGCGCTGCTTTTGAGTCACCGATAGGAACTTGAGGTTTAGGGTTTCCGAAGGAGAATTTGAAGTACTAGGGGTTTAGGGTTTACGAAAGAGAATTGTGAGGTTTGTGGTTTCCGAAGGAGAAAATCTGAGGGACGCGAAGAGCGAAAAGCTTTAATGTCGGCTGCTTCGGAATGTCTGGTAGAAGGAAGTTTAAGGCCGATGAAGGTAGGACAAATCGGCCAATTTCAGTAGCTAGCCCTATTCCCACACACCCCCCCACATACCACCCTCAGCTTCACGGCTACGCTGCTGCTCAGCTTCGCTGCTACACGGCTGCTCAGCTGCGCGGCTGCACCTGTTCAGCTGCGGAGTGCCGTTGCGGGGCGACGGGCAGCAGCCCGACGAGAAGATGCAGGGCGACGGGCGGCAGCCCGATGAGAAGATGCAGGGCGACGGGCGGCGGCCCGACGAGAAGCTGCAGGGCGACAAGCGGCGGCCCGACGAGAAGCTGCAGGGTGACGGGCGGCGACCCGACGAGAAGAAGTGGAGCGAAGACGATTGTCGGAAAAATGCAATTGGTTAAAGCTCCGACGGTGCGCTTACCAGAGAAGTTGCGAAAGTCGTCGAGAAGGAAGGGAGAGTGGTGCAGGAAAATTCCCCGCCAAGGAAGTCGCGAATCACCGGCGACGGGATTGATGGCGGCTACGCCAAAGAAAGCGGGACAAGAGCCCGTTGAGATAGGAGGATCATGATACGCGTGTGCGGTTGAATCGCTCTGATACCATGTTAGAGCTTGAGCTTAGAATCCATAAATTAGTAATGAGCTCAAGGCTCTTTAAGTACATTGGAAATGGGCAAGGTAAGGGTGGAGAGAGAATCGGGGACAATCCTAGGGAATTGGAGGTAATCCCAAGGCAACCTCCAATTGGTGGGTTGGAGATTGCTTGGAGATCACATTTGGGTCTGGTTGGGATGTGGGTGTACACCCAACCAAACACAAAGTGCAAACTACACTAAACTAGGATATAAAAAGTACAAGTACAAAAGTGAGATTGAGGGCTAACATTAACAGTGTGCACTGGCGGCACGTGTGCTTTGCTGGCAGGGTGCGCACTAGTGGCACACGGTCCTGATGCGCGCACGCTGCTAACAAGGCACGCCGTTAGCGCGAGCGTGCTGCAGGCGGTGCACGCCGCAGTTGCGCCCGTTCTACTTGTGGGGCGTGCGCTGGCTGTACGATGGCTGCATGTGCGTTGTGCTGGCTGGCGCGCGCTAATAGGTTGGCTGGCGCGCGTTGGCTGGCTGGTGTCAAATGTGTTTCTATGTCTGTAGGCTGTATTGGGGTAGCCTCTACTGAGTTCAATATTTTAGGGTTAGACCTAGTACTTGTACTCATCTCATGCTTCTAGTCCACCATTCTTTCCCGTTATTTTTTACAGCTGGCAGGCGGTCTAGGAGCTGAGGCGACTACTTAGGCTACAATATACCTAACCGATACCAACTTAGAAGTAGAACGAGTGAAATGGTGTGAATTGAACAGGGATGTGGTACAAATAGCTAACCCCAACCTGGGCTAACGAATGCAACACGACAAATGTAACTCATACAACTTAAACGAGGGTCCACGTTTGTCCTTCGTGAGTTCAGAAAAATAATACTATGAACCGAATGCTGACGCCAGCACCGTTTCTTGCAAGAGCCCTTCCCTGTCATGTTTTACTCACCCCACACAAATTGTCAAGATTGAAAGTGTTGGTTTGACTAAGGTTGGTTGGGGTACGTAAACCTAACCCTAACAGTTGTACCCCCTATAGCACACACCACTAAGACCACAACATTTGACACTCCCCCATAGTCTAAGTGAGGGGTGTCAAGCAAAACCAAAAGTGTACGGTCACAAGACCAGTCACAAAGAAACAAAGCTCAGGGTGGATCACAACATCACCACGCACTCCGAGCACAAGCAAAAGAGCCACAAGGCCTGTTCAAGAGTTCACAAAGGTATATATAAATCGTACAAACAAAGCAAGCTGAGAACTGAAGACTATGCAAGGTGAGAACCTGTGTCAACGAGATCTAACTGCACACAACACCTCTGGTGATCACAAGGCGGAAGCGCCTTGGTGAAGATATCTGCAGTGTTGGCCTCGAACTCCACAAAGTCGAAGCGAGCCTGTCCACGCCTCTGCAACTCTCGCAGAAGAAAGTACCTGACGTTGATGTGCTTCACTCTGTTTTCCAGTCGCGGCTCTTGACAGAGGAAAAGCGACGCCTTGTTGTCAGTGAAGAAGGTCAGTGCAGAGCTCGGCCGCTCACCAAGGTCGGTGCGCAAGAAGGTCAACCAGCGCAGCTCCTGTACAGCCATGGCTCCAGCGTAGATCTTGGCCTCAGCAGTAGAGGTCGAGATGGAGGAGGAACGCGTGGACCTCCACGAAACGGCTCCAGAGCCCAGGCTGAAGCAGTACCCCTGAGTAGACCTGTGAGTCTCGGCGTCGTCAGCGTAAGAAGAGTCACAGTGTCCAGTAAGTACAACAGACTGCTGCCCTCCAAGAACCAGCCCCACGCCTAATGTCGTCGCTAGGTACTTTGCCACCCTCACGGCAGCTGTCCAGTGAACTGGACGGTGTCTCCCTGGCGGAACAAAGCGAGCAAGGATGCTGAGAGGGAAGGCGAGGTCCGGGCGAGTACAAGTCATCAAGTACATGAGGCAGCCCACAAGCTCTGCGTAAGGACCACTAGGCTCAAACGGCTCATCAGAGAAGGGTCCAGTGAGTCTGTGGTCAACAGCAAGAGGTGTGCGCTAGGAGGAGCAGCCACAAGATTGGTGGCGTAGTCAAGGCGGCGAGTAGAGGCAAACTTAGTGACTGCGGCAGTAAGAGCAGAGACAGAGGACGGAGAAGGACATGGGTCGGTAACAAGAGAGGCGAGAACACGAGACAGAACAGAACGGAACGTGCGGTAGTAGTTCGTGACAGGAGTAGAGAGGGAAGCAGTGAGAGCCGACTCAGGAGGAAAAGGAAGTACAGAAGGAGACGAACGAGGCGAACTAGAACAAAACAGGGCAGTACAAAGGTTAGAGAAGGGAACAGGGGACGAGGGACGAGCACGAGGAGAGCGACGCGAAGGCCAAGTGTGAGGAAGAGGAGGGGACAACGGAGGCAGAGAAGGAGGGAAACCAGCTGGGGAGGGGTCAGGAGGAGGAAGCGGAGGACCAGAGACGGGAGGAGAAGGGGGGGAGGGAGGAGAGGGAGAGGGGAGACCTGTTAGAGATTAAGGACGGAGTCTATGAAGATTAGGGGCTGAAATATCTCAAAATCGTCAACTACAATTCTGGACAGAAAAGTCGTCGTCACAAGAAACGTCGTCGACGAAAGGTCCACTGTTAGAATTCTTTCAAACTCGAGTATGTTGTAGCCCTTGACCGTGGCTATCGTTCCCAATTTGAATAGTATCAGAATATGGAGTATAACTCGAGTTATGAACTTCGGCGCACTAGGGGGTATGCTGCCATAGAAAACGTAACTCAATCACAATGATCTCACAAGTTCACACAAGAAAGTTAGAGTAGCAATAGAACCAGGTAGGAGGGGATGAGGAGGACGAGAGGGAAGGTCCCAAGAGAGTCCCCAACCAAGGAAACCCCATGCCATACAATTCCCTTCCCCATAGGCAACCCAACTTTGACCTTTGTCACTATCCCAACCTCCACAATCCACCTCAACCCAACTTGGCCACACTTGCCAACCTGGTTTGGTTTCTCCCAACCATTTGGCAGCAACTACAGTAGAAAAGACGAATTTCCCAACCCCCAAAATTCTGTACCCCATATTGAGTCAACCCCACAACTTCCCATAGTCACCACAACCAAATATCAAAAGCATACGAACTCCAACGTTCGTAACTTTCTTGTTCGTGCTCCGATTGAAGCGATACTTGGTTCCTCGGAAAGCTCTTGAGCAGAGGAGTCACTTCAGATATCTGCTCAAGCCAAATAACATTCACACACACACTCAGAATAACCAAACCGCACAAAACACAAATTCTTGCACACACTCACAACACGCATGCAACGCACGAACATATGATGGGAGGCAGACAGACGTGAATGCGAATGGTAGCATCACTCAACAAGACCGAGGGTCCGAAGACCAGAGAAAGGAGGAGGAGGGGCGGCTGCTGCTGCTGCTGCGGCTGCGACTGCTGCTCCTCCAGCTGCGGCGGCTACTGCTGCTCCTGCTACTACGGCTGCTGCTGCGGCTGCTCCTACTCCGGCTACTGCTGCTGCTGCTGCTGCTGCTGCTGCTGCTGCTGCTGCTGCTGCTGCTGCTGCTGCTGCTGCTGCTGCTGCTGCTGCTGCTGTTGCTGCTGCTGCTGCTCCTCCTCCTCCAGCTGCTGCAGCTCCAGCTGTTGCCGCTCCAACTCTCTCTCCTCTCGCTCCAACTCCAGCTGCTCCTCACGGGAACGGCGAACACGGGCCTGGTGCTGGGTCGGGTAGGGGTGGGGGGGAGGAGTAGGAGTTTCTAAGAGATCAACCAACTGAGAAGCCGACATGCCCCACGGAGCGGGGCCGTATGTCTGAACAAGGGGATGCCAGTCAGGGGCAGGGCCGTCAACGCTGTAGGCCAACCGAACCGTGTCAGTAAGCTGAGCAAAGCACTGACCCGGTGGGTGGCTGCGGCCACAAGGCTGGCCGCGGCGGGCACCTGTCAGAACGTGATAGGTGCAGGGAGGGTGGACGACACCGCGCTGCAGATGACGCTGTCCTGACCCCTGCCTCATAACCTGCTGCTGCTGTTGCTACTGCGAGGGGAGGGGCTGCTGCTGCTGCTGCTGTCGCTGAGTACCACGTCGCTGCTCCACCCCCTCCGGCTGGCAGACCAGTAAGTGGCTGACGAACCCGGGCGTCACCTCCACCAGCTGCAGCAGAGGAGTCACCGGCCGCTGCACGAGGCGCTCCTCCAGCCCCTGCACTCCCGCCGCCGCCGCTCGCCACGTCACCCCCACCGCCTCCGCCACCTCCGCCCGCACCCTGACCGCCCCTCCTACCACTCCTACCCCGAGACCGCGAGGAAGTCGTAACAGCAACTGCGGTCACGTCAGAAATGGCAATGGCGAGGGAGGCAGTAAAGGTGGGCAGCTGAGGGACAGTGCACCCGTGAAATAGTGGAGGGGGCACAGCACCAGAGGCAGAGGCTACCAAGCGGAGGTTGCTCTCAACGTTCTTGAGGGCCGACTCAAGGACCTCGATAGTGAGCTCGCTAGGGTGCTTCGGAAGAAGCGCGTCACGAACCGAGGCCAGGCGGTCAGGGAGGCTAGTGGCGATGAAATATATAGTAATCGCCATGGGGGGAAGGAGCAGTGCAAGCTGTGCGTTAGTGCAAGCAGCGCGGTAGCTAGAATCTAGCGAACGCTGGTGAGCGATCAAGTCAGCAGAGCGCTCAAACGAGGCGAGGTCAGGAAACAGGAACTGGAGGAACAGGCGACCTAGAGAGACAGTGGTAGGAGTGGCCTAGCGGGCCTTGATCGCAGTCAGGAACTCACTAGCCGTGCGAACCTGAGTGAAGTGAGTCTCCTCAGACTCAGGGAGGAGGCTGCTAAGGGTGATGTAGGCCGCTGTGTCACGCGACGACCATGCCGTGAGGTCGGCACGCTGGCGAGCGTAACGGTCTCTGTTGGTAGAGCTAGGGTCTGCGCCTAAGGGTGCAGGATTGACGGGCTTAGGAATGTCGCCGGAAGCGTGCGCCCACAGAGACATATCCGCCTAAACTTGACTCTCTAAAAGGCGGCGCGCACGCTAGAGCCAGACGGGAAACTCAAGCGGACTACCCTTGGCGTCAAAGCGCAGGACCCTGGGGGTCGCCATAGAGGAAGCGAAGAGATGGGAACGATATCGCCAAAACCCTAAACGCGACAGGCAGTGCGACGCGACGGTATAGGACGCGACTGACAGGGACGGACGGGACAGGTGCGGACGGACAGGGCGCACGGGGCGCAACGGACAGGCAGGGCGAAGCGGGGGCGCGACGGACGGGCAGGGCGCAGCGGGGGCGCGACGGACGGGCAGGGTGCACGGGGCGCGAGCGACGGGCAGGGCGCACGGGGCGCGTGTGACGGGCAGCGCGACGCGTAGGGGACACGAAGCGACAGGTTGGGGACGGGACGGGCACCGCGACGCACAGGGGACGCGACGCGACGGGCAGGGGACGGGACTGGCAGTGCGACGCGCAGGGGACGCGACGCGATGGGCAGGGGACGGGATGGGCAGCGCGACGCGCTGGGGACACGACGCGACTGGCAGGGGACGGGACGGGCAACGGGACACGTAGGAGACGCGACGCGGCGGGCAGGGGACGGGACGGGCATCGCGACGCGCAGGGGACGCGACGCGACGGGCAGGGAGGCGCGTCGAGCAGATGACGGGACGGGCGGATGACGGGCGCGACGGGCACTACGCGCGCTACGCGCGCTTCGTGACAGAATGGGCAAGCGCTAACGGTGCTACAGGAAGGAACGAACGGCCTCAACGGGCGCTACAGGTCGAAACAGGCGCAGCGAGAACGGTACCGTCATCGCCCGGATATAGGACATATATGTCTTATCTCGTACACGGGCAAAAATGCTTGGGTTATCTTGTATTTGGGACGGTTTAGGGTGTCTTATAAGTCTTATAAATGGACAAAGAACCGTTTAGAAGACACCCCCTCATTATACAATTGCCCCTAACCCCTACAGACCCTTAGCTCGTACACACAAATAGGTGTTTTATAATGAGGCTAGCCTGTTTATAAGAGACACCCGGATAATAGACAACCGATGTCTACTATTCAACACTTTCTCCTATCCGGGCGATGACAATAGACGACGGGCAATGGGCGCGAGAGGCTCTAGCGGGATCCCACAGGATCCTAACATAGGTGATACCATGTCAAGAATGAAAGTGTTGGTTTGACTAAGGTTGGTTGGGGTACATAAACCTAACCCTAACAGTTGTACCCCCTATAACGCACATAACTAAGACTACAACATTTGACACAAACTCCCTTCCCCAAGTGCTGACGTCAGCACTGTTGCAATGACAAATGTAAATATTCATTGTGAACAATACTACCGTATGGCCCCGGATATATGCGCCGTCCGATTAAAGGCGCTGGCGCTTCTATCTGGAGCATGGCGCTTATGGCCGGAACTCGATTATAAGCGCCCCCCTGTAAAACCCAGATTTATTATAAGCGCATGCATAATTTTAATTTTCAATCCTGATTAAAACAGTAACGAATTTCGAGTTTCAAGCGAGTCAGCACCCTTTTTCACTTTGTTTGACTTTCGAGGTCCAGACTGGTTTCGCGTCTAGTCAGGATGATGTGGCACGCGGGCAAATTGACGTGCGAAAAGCTATGTGCAGCGTCAGAGAATCGCCCTCACGCGATTCAAATTCAGGACGCTTTATGTCAGAATGAACAAGAGTGATTGCACTAGGAAAGTGTTGGGTACAAGTAGGAAACCCTAACTTACTGTACCCCATAGTAACTACCCCACTACAGCCTAACCAACTGTAGCAGATATAACATTTGACACACCCCCATAGACAAAGTGGGGGAGAGCAAGGGGTCACAAGACCAGTCAAGAAAGGCAAAGCAAGCTCAGGGTGGATCACAACGTCACCACACACTCTGAGCACAAGCAAAGGGCCACAAGGCCAGTTCACATGCAGAGGCATATATGCAACACAAACAGTACAGTGATCTCTACCTAACAAAGCAAACATGCAGGTATATATATAGATCACTCTACAAGCGAAGCCTACAGCAAGTGAGGAAAAGTGGGCACAAGCCCTAGCATAGTGCAGAAACGCTGATGATCACCAGACTGAAGTGCCTTGGTGAATATATCAGCAGTGTTGGCCCGAGTGGCCACGTAACGCAGACGAAGCTGACCACGCTGCTGCAACTCTCGAGCCAGGAAGTAACGCAGAGCGATGTGCTTCGTTCTGTGCTCCAGTCTATGCTCCTCACACAAGGCAATGGCAGCCTTGTTGTCGACGTACAGCACTGGAGGAGAACGAGGCCGCTCTCCCAAGTCGGTCAGCAGGTAGGTGAGCCAGCATAACTCTTGTGCAGCCATGGCTGTGGCGTAGATCTCAGCCTCACAACTGGAGCTAAGAACTGAAGACGAGCGAGTAGAACGCCAAGAAACTGAACCAGAGCCAAGGCTCAAGGTGTAACCCTGTGACGACCGCTGAGTAGCCTGGTCGTCAACCCAAGAAGCGTCTGAGTGCCCAGTGAGAACAACTGAGCTCCTCCCTCCAAGCACAAGCCCCATGCCTGATGTACTGCACAAGTAGCGCAGTACCCTCTTAGCAGCATCCATGTGCACCTTTTGGTGCCGACCAGGAGCCACGTAGCGAGCCAGAAGGCCAAGAGGGTACGAGAGGTCAGGACGAGTGCAAGTCATCAGGTACATAAGGCAGCCAACAAGCTCTGGGTAAGGACCACTCGGCTCTACGGACTCGTCCGAAGGTGGAGCTGAGAGCGAGTGACCTGTAGCCAGAGGAGTGGCCTGTGCCGAGGACCAGGTGAAGCCGAAGCGCTGAAGGACCTGCTGCACCATGTGTGACTGGGTCAGTGTGATGGTGCGGCGTGCTCTGTCCCGGGTGATCTGCAAGCCAAGGTAGCTGCGCAGTTCGCCCAGGTCTGTGAACGTGTGTCTCTTCTGCAGCTCCGACTTCACGTGGGCGAGAGCCTCAGTGTCAGCAGTGGCAAAGACCAAGTCGTCGACGTACACGAGGATGTAGAACGGCGGCAGCGAAGTGTCGGTGCGCAGAAACAGCGACGGGTCAGCAGTAGAAGGCGCGAACCCAAGAGCCGCAAGTGTAGCCCTCAGTGTGTCGTGCCACTCACGTGGCGCCTGGCGGAGACCGTAGACCGGCCGCCGGAGGCTCCACTGGGTACCAGGAGGAAACGACCCAGTGAAGCCTGGAGGGCGGCGCAGCCAGATCTCCTCGTGCAGGTTGCCCTGCAAGAAAGCTGTGCTGAAGTCAAGAGAGTGAAGCTCGTAGTCACGCTGAGCGGCAACGTGCAGTAGCACCCGAAGAGTGGTCATCTTCGGGGTGGGGGAGAAGGTCTGGAAGAAGTCTACTCCCTCTCGCTGACTGAAGCCTCGAGCAACGTAACGAGCCTTGAAGACAGGTGAAGAACCTGGCGGCCGCTTCACCCTGAAAATCCACATGCCACTGACGATGTTCGCCCCAGGAGGGGGAACCTCGTCGACGTAAGTGCCAGTGGACTTCCAGGATGCCATCTCCGCATCCATGGCTGTCTGCCACTGAGAGGAGTACTCACCCGCGATCGCCTCAGCGTAAGAGCGCGGGGTCGGGATGTCTGGAGCATCCGGGTCTCCCTCAGGTTCAATCAGCATGGACACGAGATAGGTACAGCGGCGGCAAAGCACTCAAACTCCTCCTGCCTGTCCTCAAGGACGTCCGTGCCAAGAGCACACTCACCCCCGACAGACGGAGGACAGACAGACTCAGACTCAGCAACAAGACTGGCAGCGTAGTCTAGACGACAGTGAGCAGCAAAGTCGACAAGCTCAGTAACCAAGGCAGACGCAGCAGCTGACTCAAAGGAAGGGTCAGTGACAACAGTGGCCAGGAGACACGTGACAGTAGGACTAGCAGCACGAAGAGAGTCAGACTCCGGGTCAGCAAGGGCAGGAAGAGAGGACGCAGGAGGAGAAGGCAGAGGGACACGCTGTGGAGCAGTGGAAAGACGAAGCGTCATCTGGTGAGTGCCTGGGACAGCAGGAGGACGCTGACGAGGGACACGACGACCAGTGCGAGCAGCACGAACGGGTGACGCAGAACGAGACTCAGGCGACACAGGACGAGAATCAGGCTCACGACGCTCCGTAAGACCTCCTGTCGGACCTGTGTAGGGAGAAGGACCAGGAAGCGGCGAGGCAGGCGGTAACTGTGACTGCGACTGGACAGGCGGAGGACACCCTAAGGAGGGAGCAGGACAAGGAGGAGGCGGCTGACCAAGAACCTGCTGAAGGAGCGGAACGAAGTACGGCCGCGGCCGTGAAGTGCCCCCAGAACCAGCAGAGACAGCTCCAGAACCCCCAGCAGCAGCTCCAATTCCTGCAGCACCACCAGCAGCTCCAGTAGTGTCAACTCCAGTACCTCCAGCAGCACCAGCTCCAGCTGCACGGTCGGCTCCAGCACCTGCAGGAGGACGAGCGTCAGCACCTCCAGCTCCAGTCCCTACAGCACCACCAGCCCCAGTACCAGTAGCACCACCAGGAGCTCCAGCAGCTCCAGTACCTCCAGCAGCACCAGCAGCACCTCCAGCAGGACCAGCACCAGCAGCACCTCCAGCAGCTCCAGTACCTCCAGCAGTACCAGCAGCACCTCCAGCAGGACCAGCACCAGCAGCACCTCCAGCAGCTCCAGTACCTCCAGCAGTACCAGCAGCACCTCCAGCAGCTCCAGTACCTCCAGCAGCACCCGCAGCACCTCCAGCAGCAGCAGGGCCTCTATCAGGCGGCACCTCAAAACTAGGAGCTCCACTCCGGAGGCTGCAGCTCCGAGCGTACCACTCACGTAGCCGCTGAGGAAAGGGAGGCTCCGGCCGCGACTAAGTACCCGCAGCACCACCAGCCCCAACTCCGGCAGAACCCCCAGCTCCAGTAGCCCCACGCCGGAGGCTGCAGCGCTGAGAGTACCACTCACGCAGCTGCTGTGAAGAGGGAGCGCCACCAGGCTCAGCACCCCCAGTCTCAGCACCCCCAGTCTCAGCACCCTCAGTCTCAGCACCCTCAGTCTCAGCACCCCCAGTCTCAGCACCCCCAGGCTCAGCACCCCCAGTCTCAGCACCCCCAGGCTCAGCACCCCCAGTCTCGGCACCCCCAGGCTCAGTACCCCCAGGCTCAGTACCCCTCGCAGGACCAGAGTCGTCAGCTACCTCGACAGGCTCGACTGCGTCTACCTAGGAAACACCTGAGGGAGCAGGACCCTGGGGAGGGAGGGGGTCTACCGAAGGGGCACCTGGGGTGAGGAAGAGAGGCGGGGGAGGGAGCGGAGCAGTGCGGTAGGGGAACAGACGGTAAAAGGGTACCGACTCGTCAAAAGTGACGTCCTGAGAGGGGAAGACACGGCGCGAGGTGGGGTGGTAAAACTGCCAACCAGGCGCGTCGGGGACAAAGCCAAGGAAGACACAGGGCACAGCACGGGCGGAGAGCTTGTCCGCAGTGGTATCGTGGACAAAGGCACGAGCACCCCAGACCCAGAAACGCGACGCATCGCCAACCTGCCCCGTCCACAGCAGTGTGGGCGAGGTCTCTGGAGCAGAGACACGGTGCCAGAGGTTGAGCTGATGCGCAGCGTACCGGACCGCAAACGGCCACAGGAAATGGGGGGCAGCCGCATGGATCAAGGAGGTACGAGCGAACTCCATGACTAAGCCAATGCGGCGCTCAGCAACCCCATTCTGCTGTGGAGAGGCCGGAAGCGTGAACGTCTGGTGGATGCCGTGCTTCGCACAGTAGGCTGCCAAGAGGTCGGAGGAAAACTCACCACCCCGGTCAGAGTGCAGACGCAGGATGGGAAAGTCCGACTGGAACCGCTCGCGGAACTGGAGACGAGCAGCGCGGATCCAAGGGATCAAAACATCAGGGACCTCACCCTTGGTGCGCAAGGGGAAGACCGTGGTGTAGCGCGTGTAGTCGTCGACAACCAGCAGGAAGTACCGCTCGTGGCCCTGTCCACGGACGCGGGCTGGGCCCCACACGTCCAGGTGGAGAGTCTGCAGGGGAGCCTCTGTGGGAGGGAACGAGGAGGAGTGAGGAGCGGCGCGCTGCCGCCCCTCGACACAGGGAAGACAGGGAGGGGCAGGCGAGGGTGGGAGGGGAGGGAGAACCCTGGGAAGACCAGAGACAAGGTACCGGGAGTGCATGCCACGAAGGCGCTGCACTGACGGGTGACCAAGACGGTGGTGCCAAAGAGCTGTCTGGTGCGACAGGGCGCGACACGAGTAGGGGGGCGACAGCTGACCTGACGCAGACGCAGATGCCGCTACCTGAGGGGACTCAGTGGTCAGTGTGTACAAGTCCGACCCCGGCTGCCGAGTGAAGGTAGCCAGGTGACGACCCGTCTGGGCACACGTGCTGTGTGTCACACGCTCGTAGGCAGGGGTGAACTGGTGAACACCCGCGTCCTGGAGCGCAGACCCCGCCACCAAGTTCGTAGAGAACGAGGGGAGGTAAAGGCCCGACAGTGTGCCGGACGGGATCGCAGGACAGGGGAGGGCAGTGGTGGAGGTCGCAAGGACCGGAACCCCGGAGGGGTCAGCCAGGGAGACAGCAACCGGTCTAGGGAGCTGCTCTAGGGCAGTGCGGTCGCGAAAGAAACAGCGGGAAGCACCTGAGTCCAGTGTGAAGGTGTGCACTGCAGTAGACGTAGTACCTGCAGGCACAGACTTACAAGCACCTGAAGTAGCAGACTCACAAGCGCCTAGAGCAGCAGCCTCACCAGCACCTGGAGCAGGAGACGCACGAGCACCTAGAGCAGCAGCCTCACCGGCACCTGGAGCAGCAGACTGGATACCGGGGTCAGGCGGCACACACAGGTGACAGGCTCCCTCGGCACTAGTAGACAATGCATACATGGCAGTAAGAATAGCATCATGGTCAAGAGCAAAGATATCTACCCTCTGCCTAAGCAGCTCCACCCAGTCGGGGAGCTCAGCGTCGTCGCCAAACTCTGTACGCCAAGCGTCGCTCAGACGGGCGAAGCAGCGAGACTCTGTGTGACCAGGCGTCCCGCAAGGCTGACCAGTCCGGACACCCGTGCTAATAACGTACATTCAGCGAGCAGTACCCAGCGACCCTCTACTCTGAGCGTACCACTCACGAAGCTGCTGGGGCGAACGAGTCTCGCGCAGACGACGCTGCTGCTGCACTGGGCCACGACAAGAAACTCCCGAGCTACCCACTCCAGGACGACTCCCACTACTGCCACCCCGACAACCCCAACTGGCGTACCACGCACGAAGCTGCTGGGGCGTGAGGGACACACGCTGACGGCCCTGGAGCTGCATCTGGCCACGCCAGGAGCAGCAGTAGAAGCAGTAGCAGCACGGGCGGGGCAGTGCTCACCAGTGGTGGAAGGGCAGGTGCACGACAGAGGAGACTGCGAGGCCGCTACAGCGGCAGGGCGGGGCCGCGACCGCGGCAAGGAGCTCCGCGGCAGTTGCTGCAGGGCGAGACCGGGCCGCGACGGCAGCTGGTGCAGGGCAGGGACAGGGCCGCGACGGTCGCTGCTGCAGGGGCGGCTGCTCCAGGGGCCAGGGGCGGCTGCTGCAGTGGCGGCTGCTCCAGGGGCGGCTGCTCCAGGGGCGGCTGCTCCAGGGGCCAGTGGCGGCTGCTCCAATGGCCAGGGGCGGCTGCTGCAGGGGCGGCCGCTCCAGGGGCCAGGGGCGGCTGCAGGTGCGGCTGCTCCAGGGGCCAGGGGCGGCTGCTGCAGGGGCGGCTGCTCCAGGGGCGGCTGCTCCAGGGGCCAGGCGCGGGGTAGGGCAGGGCGACGCGGCTGGCAGGGGCGACGCCGCGGGCAGGGGCAACGCGGCGGGCAGGGCGACGCGGCGGGCAGGGGCGACGCCGCGGGCAGGGCGACGCGGCGGGCAGCTGGGCGCGGCCGCGTCAGGAGCAGGGCGCGGCCGCGTCAGTAGAAGGGCGCGGCCGCGTCACTGCAGGGCGGGGCCGCGTCACTGCAGGGCGGGGCCGCGTCACTGCAGGGCGAGGCCGCGTCCGCGTCGGCGGCAGGGCGGGGCCGCGACTGCGGCATGACGGGGCCGCGACAGCGACCTGACGGGGTCGCGCGTTGGTCTGACGGGCCTGCGGAGGCTACGTGCGGGCGGCGAGGGCTTGCAGGGGCTGCGCGCGGTCGGGCAGAGGCTGCGCGCGGGCGGCGTGGTCCTGCAGGGGCAGCGCGCCGACCTGACGGGCCTGCAGGGGCGGCTCTCGGGCCTGACGGGCCTGCAGAGGCGGCTCGGGGGCCTGACGGGTCTGCAGAGGCAGCTCGGGGGCCTGACGGACCTGCACGGGCGGCTCGAGGGCCTTACTAGCTTGCAGGGGCGGCGCACTGGCCTAGGGCAGTAGGAGGCAGCGCGAGGGCTGCAGGACGGCGCGCGGTCAGAACGAAGGGCGGGGCGCGCGAGGGCGCACTGGCAGAAAAAGGCGCACGAGGGCGCACGAGCGGAGAAAGGCGCACGAGGGCGCACGTAAGGTAGGGCGCACGAGGGCGCTTCTAGCGGAATAGTGGGCCCGTAGTAGCAAGCGGTCCTAGGTGGCAACCTAGGCTCGTGATACCATGTCAGAATGAACAAGAGTGATTGCACTAGGAAAGTGTTGGGTACAAGTAGGAAACCCTAACTTACTGTACCCCATAGTAACTACCACACTACAGCCTAACCAACTGTAGCAGATATAACATTTGACACCTTAAAATGTCGACTCGATTGAACTTACGAGACTGAGATGTACAATTTGATGCGTTTATGTTGTATTTCCGTATTTGTCATTATATAAGCGCCGGCGCTTATGGCCGATACTCAATTAAAAGCGCCCCCCCAAAAAAACTCACTCTATTATAAGCGCATATGCGCTACTATCCGGGGTAATACGTCTCAAACCATATATGTGCTAGTTGTGTGTAGGCTATAGTGGGGTAGCCCATGTGGGGTACAGTCCAATATTAGGGTTAGTATTTGTATTCACAATTCATTCAATGCACTCATCCCTGCTTGCTATCTTGACATGGTTTCAGAGCAGTAGGTCCGTAGGACCATTTTTTTTTTTTCGGGCCCACCATACTTAGCTTCCGACTGCGGTTACCGCGTTACCCCACTACCCTGCGTCGCGCTGCCCCGCGCACGCCCTGCCTTGCCCCGCGTCGCGCTGCCTAGCGCACGCCCTGCCCTGCCCTGCCTACCCTGCGCCAGCGCCCTGCCCTCCGCCGGCGCCCTGCTCTGCGCCAGCGCCCTGCCCTGCGCCGTCGCCCTGCCCTGCGCCAGCGCCCTGCCCTGGCCAGCGCCCTGCCCTGCGCCAGCGCCCTGCCCTGCGCCAGCGCCCTGCCCTGCGCCTGCGCCCTGCCCTGCGCCTGCGCCCTGCCCTGCGCCTGCGCCCTGCCCTGCGCCTGCGCCTTGCCCTACGCCCGTGCTGCGGCCCTGCGCGTCGCGCCCTACGGCAGCCCGCGCGTCACGCGCTGCTGCCCCGCGCGTCGCGCTCTGCTACAGCCCGCGCGTCGCGCCCTAAGGCAGCCCACGAGTCGCGCGCTGCTGCCTCGCACGTCGCGCTCTGCTGCAGCCCGCGCGTCGCGCCCTAAGGTAGCCCGTCGCGTCGCGCTCTGCTGCCTCTCGCGTCACGCACTGCTGCAGCCTGCGCCAGCGCCCTGCCCTGAGTGCACTGGCGCCCTGCCCTGCGCCAGCGCCCTGCCCTGTGTTCGCGCCCTGCCCTGCGCCAGCGCCCTGCTAAACCCTAAATATAATTAAAATAATAATAATAAAAAAGGCCCTAGGTGCTTCTGCCCTAGGAGCTATTACCTGCTACTGCCCTGCTGTGGCCGCGCGCCACCCTACTCTGGCTGCACGCCGCCCTGCTCTGGCCGCGCGCCGCCCTGCTGCTCTTACTGCTGCTGCTGCTACTCGTGCTACTGCCTTCACTCCGTACTGCCCTAGAGGTCGCGCTCCTCCTAGCTTGCCCGCCATGACTTCCCTTTGTCGTACCGGTGGGAGTGGTGACGGCGGTGGTGGCAGCGATGGGAGTGGTGGCGGCCGTAGTAGCAGTCACTGTGGCGCTCTTTGGTGCGGAGTGTCTGGCGGTGGCCAGATGCAGCTACGACGGCGTCCGACCCTTACGCCCCGGCAGCTTCGTGAGTGGCTTTACCAGCGTGGGCCGTCTCCGAGTCCGGGTCGCTGCCCGTACGTCATTCGCACAGGTCGTCGAGCTGGTGAGACCTGTGGGACACCTGGTCACGCACATTCCCGCTGCTTCGCCTATTTGACTAACGCCTGGCGCACAGAGTTTGGCGACGAGGCTGAGATCCCCCCCTGGATTGAGCTGCTTAGGTCGGGCGTTGGTGTCTCTGCTTTAGACTATGACGCCATCCTTACTGCCATGTCTGCTTTGCCTGGTGGTGCTGAGAGTGACTGTCACCTGTGCGTGCAGTACGACCCCGGTATAGAGGTTGCTGCTCTAGGTGCTAGTGAGGCTGCTGCCTTAGGTGCTAGCGAGTCTGCTTCCTTAGGTACTGCGCCTGCTGAGGCCTTGCACACCTTCACACTTGACTCAGGTGCTTCCCGCTGTTTCTTTCGTGACAGTACTACACTCACACCACTCCTTGCACCTGTTGCAGTCTCTCTGGCTGACCCCTCAGGGGGCCCAGTTCTTGCACGGTCCACCACTGTGCTTCCGTGGCAAGCTTCCACCTCCCCTCGTTCTCTACGAACTTGGTGAGCAACGCAGTTCTCCAAGACCAGTGGGTTGACACCTTTACCCCTGGAGGACAGTGTGTGGCGATCTGTGCGTTCTCTCGGACCGGCCGCCACCTGGCCACGTTTACCCGCCGGCCAGGGTCGATACACACTGACGACTGCGCCTCCTCAGTTAGCTGCTACTGGTCAGGTGTTTGCGTCAGGTCAGGTAGCCTCCCCTTGTGAGTGTCGCTCCCTGTCGCACCAGACTCTTCTATGGCACCACCGTCTGGGTCACCCCTCCTTGCCACGTCTACGTGGCATGCACCGTCACCTCCTTGTGTCTGGTCTTCCCAGGTCTCTCCCTCCCCTCCCTGCCTCGCCTGCGCCGCCCTGCCTTCCTTGCGTCGAGGGGCGGCAGTGCGCCGCTCCTCACTCCTCCTCGTTTTCCCCCCACAGAGGCTCCTCTGCAGACCCTCCACCTGGATGTGTGGGGCCCAGCCCGCGTTCATGGACAGAGCGGTGAGCAGTACTTTCTGCTGGTTGTCGACGACTATTCGCGGTACACCACTGTTGGTGCAACCCTACGGTTTGCACTCGGCTTGTTGTCCGTGTGCGTGAATGTGTGTGTGTATGGAATGGTATGAGGGCATAGGATAATATATATATTTCATGCTTATAATTGTGTGTGAATGTTGAGTCATGATGTCGAGTGTGTGTGTCGAGTCAATAGCGAGTTATCGCTAGACGCGTGTTACGCGGTCGTTTGTGTCTCGCGCGCGGTTTCTATTTTGTCGTGCGCGGTTTCTATTTTGTCCTGTGTCGAACGTTCGGCGTGTCGCAGGTGTGTGCAGCAGACCCATCAAGAACTCAAGGATGAGTTTGTGATGAAGATCCCGAGCCTTGGTGTCAAGCCTCAAGTGATTTCGAAGCTTGCCAAAAGGGTACACCTCAAGATATTGAAGATAGTTACATTACTTTGTGTAGTGTAACATTTCACTTGGTGTAGGCCCTAGTGAAGGGTAGTTTCGAGACCCTTCGTGGTTGGGGACAGTGTGGCACTGTTCCACATCACTGTACCTCGGCTCTTGGGGTTTGTAGGAGCTGGGAGTCATTCCCAACTCGTAACTCTTCCTATCTTGTGTTCTAAGACTATAGTGGCTGCCATAGTACCGTTCGTTCAAACCGACGTTGTGTCGTCAATTCTTTATCAAATCGTGCAATCTAAATTGCTAATTGTAGACGACGTGAAGACGCTCCAGATCCAATTTGAATCAAGTCATTTGCAGCTGTGAGCAGAACGCTATCAACGTTTGAAGCCGCTGTGCAGAAATCCGTCTGTGCTCTCTATCTTTCGTTTTAGGCACATTCAAGCCTATTGTGACTATAACAACCACGGTCTTCCCCTTGCGCACCAAGGGTGAGGTCCCTGCTGTCCTGATCCCTTGGATCCGAGCAGTTCGTCTCCGGCTCCGCCGCAGGTTCCGTCAGGACCTTCCTGTCCTGCGTCTGCACTTTGACAGAGGCGGTGAGTTCACCTCCGACCTCTTGCGGGCCTTCTGCCAAGGGGAGGGCATCGAGCAGTCGTACACGCTTCCGGCTCACCACAGCAAAATGGGGTTGCTGAGCGCCACTTTGGCTTAGTCATTGAGGTCGCTCATACCTCCTTGATTCATGCGGCGGCTCCCCATTTTCTGTGGCCGTTTGCGGTCCGGTTCGCCGTGCAGCAGCTCAACCTCTGGCCCCGTGTCTCCTTGCCGGAGACCTCGCCCACTCTGCGTTGGACGGGGGAGGTTGGCGATTCATCGCGTTTTCGGGTCTGGGCTGCTCGTGCCTTTGTCCGCGATACGTCCGCGGACAAGCTCTCCTCCTGCACCATTCCCTGTGTCTTCCTTGGCTTTGTCCCTGACGCGCCTGGCTGGCAGTTTTACCACCCCACCTCGCGCCGTGTCTTTCCCTCTCAGGACGTCACCTTTGACGAGTCGATTTCTTTCTACCGTCTCTTCCCCTACCGCACTGCCCCTCTCCCTCCCCCGCCGCTTTTCCTCGCTCCAGGTCCCCCTCTGGTAGACCCCCTCCCCCCTCAGGGTCCTGCTCCTTCAGGTGTGTCTCAGGTAGACCCGCCCCCCTTGGCTGAGCCTGTAGAGGTCACTAGCGACTCAGGTGCTGCTGCAGGAGGTGCTGCTGGGGGTGCTGCTTTTGAGGGTGCTGAGCCTGCGCGTGAGGTGTTGGGGAGTGCGGAGCCTTGGGGTGCTGAGCCTGGGGCTGCGGAGTCTGGGGGTGCTAAGCCCGTCCGTGAGGTGCCGGGGGGTGCGGAGCCTGGGGGTGCTGAGTCTGCTGACGTTCCTCTGGGTCTCGTTTCACGACGCGGGCCTGTCTCACCACAGCAGGCACGAGAGTGGCTTGCGTCGCGTACCCGCCTGAGGAGTCGTGCTGCTGGAGCTGCTTGTCGTGGAGGCGCTGGGAGTGCTGGTGTCTCTGGTCCATGAGGTGCTCGTACTGGAGGTACTGGAGCTGCCGGGACTGGTACTGCTCCTGGAGCTGGAGGTGTCGGCTATGGGGGTGCTGCTGCTGGAGGTACTGGGGCTGGAGGCCCTGGAGCTGGTGCTGTCGACTCTGGCGTTGGAGACCCTGGAGCTGGAGGTGGTTCTGGGGGTGCTGCTGCTGGAGGCCCTAGCGCTGGTCCTTTCGACCCTGGAGTTGGGGACCTTGAGGCTGGAGGTGCCGGTTCTGGGGGTGCTGCTACTGGTGGCGCTGGAGCTGGAGGTTCTGGAGCTGCTGGAGTCGCTGGGGCTGGAGGTACTGCTGCTGGAGTCCCTGGAGCTGGAGGTGCTGCTGCTGGAGGCGCTGGAGCTGGAGGTGCTGCTGCTGGAGTCGCTGGAGCTGGAGGTTCTATTGCTGCTGGAGGCACTGGAGCTGCTGGAGGCGCTAAAGCTGGAGGTGCTACTGCTGGAGTCACTGGAGCTGGAGGTGCTGCTGCTGGAGGCGCTGGAGCTGGAGGTTCTGGAGCTGCTGGAGGCGCTGGAGCTACTGGTACTGGTGGCACTGCTCCGTCGCGACTGTTTTTCGCTCCGCCGTCACCGTCGTCTCTGCCACCGCCTGACTCCGTGCTTTGCCAGGTTCTTAGCCTCCCGTCTTCTACTGGCCTCCCGTAACAGCCCGGCGCACCACTGCCTGCTCCTTCTCCTTACACTAAGCAGACAGACTCGCTTACAGAGCATCGTGAGCCTGCGTCTCGTCCTGCCTTGCCTGTTCGCGCCCGTCGCACTGGTCGTCGTGTTCCTCGTGAGTGCCCGCCTCCTGTCCCTGGCACGCACGCTATGGCACTTCGTCCTTCCTCTGTTCCACAGCGTGTTCCCCTACCGTCTCCTCCTGCCTCTTCTCTGCCTGAGGTTCAGGACCCTGAGTCTGACCTGGTTCGTGATGCTCACCCTACTGTCATGCGTCTGCTAGCCACTGTTGTTACTGACCAATCGTTTGAGTCTGCTGCTGCATCTGCCTTAGTCTCTGAGCTTGTTGACTTTGCTGCTGCCTGTCGTCTCGACTTCGCTGCTAGTCTTGTTGCTGAGTCTGAGTCTGTTTGTCCTCCGTCCGTCGGGGGTGAGTGTGCTCTTGGCACGGACGTCCTTGAGGACAGGCAGGAGGACTTTGAGTGTCTTGCAGCCGCTGCGCCCCATCTCGTGGCGCTGCTTGCCCCTAAGGGAGACCCGGATGCTCCAGACATCCCGACCCCGCGCTCTTACGCTGAGGCGATCGCGGGTGAGTACTCTTCTCAGTGGCAGACAGCCATGGACATAGAGATGGCATCCTAGAAGTCCATAGGCACGTACGACGATGTAGTTCCCCCTCCAAGGGCGAACGTAGTCGATGGCATGTGGATTTTCAGGGTGAAGCGGCCGCCGGGTTCTCCGCCTGTCTTCAAGGCTCGTTACGTTGCATGAGGCTTCAGTCAGCGACAGGGAGTTGACTTCTTCCAGACCTTCTCCCCCACCCCGAAGATGACCACTCTTCGGGTTCTGCTGCACGTTGCCGCTCAGCATGACTACGAGCTTCACTCCCTGGTCTTCAGCACAGCGTTCTTACAAGGCAGTGTGCACGAGGAGATCTGGCTGCGCCGCCCACCTGGCTTCACTGGGTCGTTCCCTCCTGGTACCCAGTGGCGCCTCCGCCGGCCAGTCTACGGTCTCCGTCAGGCGCCTCGCGAGTGGCACGACACACTGAGGACGACACTTGCGGCTCTTGGGTTTGCTCCTTCGACTGCTGACCCGTCGCTGTTTCTGCGCACCGACACTTCGTTGCCATCGTTCTACATCCTCGTGTACGTCGACGACTTGGTCTTTGCCACTTCTGACACTGAGGCTCTCGCCCTTGTGAAGTTGGAGCTGCAGAAGAGACGCACGTGCACAGGCCTGGGTGAGCTGCGCAGCTACCTTGGACTGCAGATCACCCGGGACAGAGCACGGCGCACCATCACACTGACTCAGTCACACATGGTGCAGCAGGTCCTTCAGCGCTTCGGCTTCACTTGGTCCTCGCCACAGTCCACTCCTCTGGCTACCGGTCACTCGCTCTCAGCTCCACCTTCGGACGAGTCCGTAGAGCCGAGTGGCCCGTATCCAGAGCTAGTGGGCTGCCTCATATACCTGATGACCTGCACTCGTCCTGACCTCGCGTACCCTCTTGGCCTTCTGGCACGTTACGTGGCTCCTGGTAGGCACCGAAAGGTGCACATGGATGCAGCGAAGAGGGTACAGCGCTACTTGTGCAGTACATCGGGCATGGGGCTCGTGCTTGGAGGGCGGAGCTCAGTTGTCCTCACTGGGCACTCATACGCTTCTTGGGTTGACGACCTGGCTACGCAGCAGTCGTCACAGGGTTACACCTTCAGCCTTGGCTCTGGCTCTGTTTCTTGGCGGTATACACGCTCGTCTTCTGTTCTCAGCTCCAGTTGTGAGGCTGAGATCTACGCTACAGCCATGGCTGCACAGGAGCTACGCTGGCTCACCTACCTGCTGACCGACTTGGGAGAGAGGCCTCGTTCTCCTCCAGTTCTGTGCGTCGACAACAAGGCTGCCATTGCCTTGTGTCAGGACCACAGACCGGAGCACAGAACGAAGCACATCGCTCTGCGTTACTTCCTTGCTCGAGAGTTGCAGCAGCGTGGTCAGCTTCGTGTCGCTCACGTTCCCACCCGGGCCAACACGGCTGATGTGTTGACCAAGGCCCTTCCAGCTGGTGATCATCAGCACTTCTGCACTGCTCTAGGCCTGGTGCTTACGTTTCCTCACTTGCTGTAGACTCTGGTTGTACTGTGATCTATATATATATACCTGCATGTTTACTCTTGCTAGGTAGTGATCACTGTACTGTTGTTGTTACATATATACCTTTGTATGTGAAATGGCCTTGTGGCCCTTTGCCTGTGCTTGGAGTGTGTGGTGACGTTGTGATCCACCCTGAGCTTGCTTTGCTTTTCTTGACTGGTCTTGTGACCCCTTGTTCTCCCCCACTTTGCCTATGGGGGTGTGTCAAACCATATATGTGCTAGTTGTGTGTAGGCTATAGTGGGGTAGCCCATATGGGGTACAACCCAATATTAGGGTTAGTACTTAACCCACAATTCATTCAATGCACTCATCCCTGCTTGCTATCTTGACAATACGGTACATTACATACTCCATGTTCACAAAAAATAAACAGATTGATATGAACATGGATGCTAAATCACAAATTCACAATCTATGCATCACTGCTCCTCAATCAAAATGTAATGACAATACCGGTACCGTAAGCCCCCGGATAGAAGCGCAGGCCTCGGATAAGTGCCGGCGCTTATAAAAGGATGAGGGCGCTTATATCCGGTCCTCGATTATAAGCGCACCCCTGAAGGTATGGATTATAAGCGCCACCAGGCCCTCAGATATCAGCGTAAAACACGCTGATTAGGCTGATTTTGTAGCTGTGATTTTGGTTTTCCCTGAAAATTCAGCATATGCTTCAATTTTGCACTGAAATTTCGGTATAACCGACCTTGCCACACTGACCATTTTGCGTGTTGCTGTACAAGTAACACTGGCGAATCAGTATAGTGAGGTGAGTCACACTGAAACGGACTTGACCGCGTGGGGGGAGGGGGGGGGGGAGAGGGGGTGGATAGGGTACGCCTGTACAGTCCGTGTACCTTCGCGTGATTCACGAAACCCCTCCCACACACTTGGATTTTTTTCCCATGCGCTGTACGGACAGCTGGTGCGTGCCGAACCGTTTTGTCTCGCTAGAAACTATCACAACACAACAGCTTTGTTGTTTTTTTTACACTGATGGTTCAGTATACTAAGGATTTTTACACTGACGAAATCAGTATAAACAAAACCATGAACGCTGATTTGGACACCAGGTTGGCCGGGGCACGCTGTGTCAGACATACATGATATAGCCTGTGTAGGCTGTAGTGGGGTAGCCAATAGGGGGTACAGCTTTTCTAGGGTTTCATACTTGTACCTTTCTCATTCTTAGTCAATCCATTTCCTCGTTCTTATTCTCACATGGTATTAGAGCAGAATCGTTCCTAGGGCCCACCGAACGTTCCGCCCTGCCCTAACTGAAAAAAAAAATTAGCTGCCCCTGCAGCCGTGCCTGCCCCTGCAGCCGTGCCTGCCCCTGCAGCCGTGCCTGCCCCTGCAACCGTGCTTGCCCCTGCAGCCGTTCCTAACTCTGCAGCCCGTGGGAGCTGCCTCTGTAGCCCGCACGCCGCCCTCCCGAGCAGCTGTGCCTGCCCCTGCAGCCGTGCCTGCCCCTGCAGCCGTGCCTGCCCCTGCAGCCCGTGGGCGCTGCCTCTGCAGCCGTGCCTGCCCCTGCAGCCCGTGGACGCTGCCCCTGCAACCGTGCCTGCCTCTGCAGCCCGTGGGAGCTGCCTCTGCAGCTCGCGCGCCGCCCTAGACCCTGCTCGTCGCGACGCCCCTGCCGGACCCGCGCGGCGTCCCCCCCTGCTCGTCGCGGCGCCCCCTAGACGCCGCCCCTACTCGTCGCGTCGCCCCCGGGGCGTCGCCCTTACTCGACCTACCCACCCATCGCGGCCCTGCCCTACACCCGCCCCTGGTAAGCGCCCCTGCTGCCCGTCGCGTCGCGCGCCCCTGCTGCCCGCCACGCCGTGCGCCCCTGCAGCCCGTCCCGTCACACGCCCCTGCAGCAAGTCGCGTCGCGCGCCCCTGCAGCCTGTCGCGTCGCCCGTCGGCCCTGCCCGTGCCCGTCGCGTCGCCAGAGTGGGCTGCCCCAGCCCGCTGCGACGCCCGTCCGCCCTGCCTGCCTGCGCGCCGCCCCTGCCCGCCCCGCGACGCGCCGCTCCGTGCAAGCCGCCCGCGCGCAGACCCTTGCAGCCCGCGCGCCGCCCGTCTGCAGTCCGCGAGCCTCCCCTGCAGCCCGCGAACCGCCCCTGCAGCCAGCGCGCCTGCCTCTTGCAGCCAGCGCACTGCCCCTGCAGCCCGCGAGCCACCCCTGCAGCTCGCGAGCCGCCTCTGCAGCGCCGAGTGCGCCCTGCCAAACCCTAAAATAAATAAATAATTACTATTTAAAAAAAAAAAAAAAAAAAAGAGGAGCCCTAGGTGCTGCTGCCCTAGGTGCTACTGCTGCTACTGCTGCTACTGGCGGTGGCCAGATGCAGCTCCAGCGACGTCCGCGTGAGTCCTTCACGCCCCAGCAGCTTCGTGAGTGGTACGCTAGTTGGGGTTGTAGGGGTGGCCGCGCTGCTACTGCTGTTCCTGCTGCTACTGCGGATACTACTGCTACTGCTGCTCCTAGCGGTGGCCAGATGCAGCTCCAGCAACGTCCGCGTGAGTCCCTCACGCCCCAGCAGCTTCGTGAGTGGTACGCTAGTTGGGGTTGTAGGGGTGGACGTGGTGGGAGTCGCCCTGGAGCGGGTCGTTCGGGAGTTTCTTGTAGTGACCAGGTGCAGCTGCAGCAGCGTCCGCGCGCGGTCCTTGCACCCAAGCAGCTTCGTGAGTGGTACGCTCAGAGTGGAGGGTCACGGAGTACTGCTCGCTGCCCGTACGTCATTTGCACTGGTGCTCGGGCTGGTCAGCCTTGCGGGACGATTGGTCACACAGAGTCCCGCTGCTTCTCCCGTCTGAGCGACACCTGGCGTACAGAGTTTGGCGACGCGGCTGAGCTCCCCGACTGGGTGGAGCTGCTTAGGCAAAAGGTAGATATCTCTGCTCTTGACTATGGTGCTATCCTCACTGCCATGTATGCATTGCCTACTAGTGCTGAGGGTGCCTGTTACCTGTGTGTGCCGCCTGACCCAGGTATCGAGTCTGCTGCTCTAGGTGCCGGTGAGGCTGCTGCTCTAGGTGCTGGTGCGTCTCCTGCTCCAGGTGCCGGTGAGGCTGCTGCTCTAGGCGCTAAGGAGTTCACTCCTCCAAGTGCTGGTGAGTCTGCTCTCTCTGGTACTGCGCCTGCTGCGGCCTTGCACACTTTCACCCTTGACTCAGGTGCTTCCCGCTCCTTCTTTCGCGACTGCACCACACTCTCGCCACTCAGTCGGCCGGTGGCAGTCTCTCTGGCTGACCCCTCTGGGGGTCCGGTCCTTGCCCACTCCTCCACGGTTCTGCCGTGTCCGGCGGTCCCGTCTGGCTCACTGTCTGGCCTCCACCTCCCCTCGTTCTCCACGAACTTGGTGAGTGGAGCTAACCTTCAGGACGCGTGGGTTGACCAGTTCACTCCTGGAGGTCAGCGGGTGACCCACTGTTCGTGTGCTCGGACGGGCCGGCACCTGGCCACATTCACCCGTCAGCCTGGGTCGATTCTGTACACCCTGACTACCATGTCTCCTCCAGTTGCTGAGTCTGGTCAGGTAGCTGCGCCGGGTCAGGTGTTTGCTGCAGCGTCCCGGTCTGGTCCTGAGTCTGCCCCCTGCTCGTGTCGCCTCCTGTCTCACCAGACTCTCCTTTGGCACCACCGCCTTGGTCACCCCTCCCTGCCTCATCTCCGAGGCATGGCCTCCCGTGTCCTTGTCTCTGCTCTCCCCCGGTCTCTCCCTCCCCTTCCTCCGGGGCCTGCCCCTACCTGTGTTCCCTGCGTCGAGGGCCGGCAGCGCGCCGCTCCTCACTCCTCCGAGTTTCCTCCGACAGAGGCTCTGCTGCAGACTCCCCACATGGACGTGTGGGGCCCAGCCCGCGTCCGTGGACAGGGTCACGAGCGTTTCTTCTCGCTGGTTGTTGCGCCGCAAGGGTGAGGTCACTGAGGTGTTGATCGACTGGATCCATGCTGCCCGTCTCCAGCTCAGAGAGAGTTTCAGCTCGAACTTTCCTGTTCTGTGTCTGCACTCCGACAGAGGTGGAGAGTATTCCTCCGACCTTCTACGAGCCTTATGTCGTGCAGAGGGCATCCGCCAGACGTTCACGCTTCCGGCCTCTCTACAGCAAAATGGGATTGCTGAGCGCCGCATTGGCATGGTCATGGACGTCGCTCGTGCGCCCTCGTGCGCCCTCGTGCGCCCTCGTGCGCCCTCGAGCGCCCTCGTGCGCCCTCGAGCCGCCCCTGCAGGTCCGTCAGGCCCCCGAGCCGCCTCTGCAGACCCGTCAGGCCCCCCCCGAGCCGCCTCTGCAGGCCCGTCAGGCCCGAGAGCCGCCCCTGCAGACTCGTCAGGCCCGCGCGCAGCCTCTGCCCGACCGCGCGCCGCCCCTGCAGGCTCTCGCCGCCCGCCGCGTCGCCCTGCCCGCGGCGTCGCCGCCTGCCCGCGGCGTCGTCACCTGCCCGCGACGTAGCCCCTGCCCGCGGCGTCGTCGCCTGCCCGCGGCGTCGTCGCCTGCCCGCGGCGTCGTCGCCTGCCTGCGGCGTCGTCGCCTACCCGCGACGTAGCCCCTGCCCGTGACGTCGTCGCCTGCCCGCGGCGTCGTCACCTGCTCGCCGCGTCGCCCTGCCCGCGGCGTCACCACCTGCTCGCGGCGTCGCCCTGCTCGCGGCGTCGTCACCTGCTCGCCGCGTCGCCCTGCCCGCCGCGTCGCCCTGCTCGCGGCGTCGTCACCTGCTCGCCGCGTCGCCCTGCCCGCGGCGTCGTCACCTGCCCGCCACGTCGCCCTGCCCGCGGCGTCGCCACCTGCCCGCCGCGTCGCCCTGCTCGCCGCGTCGCCCTGACCTAATCCGCGCCTGGCCTCTGGAGCAGCCGCCCCTGCAGCAGCCGCCCCTGGCCACTGGAGCAGCCGCCACTGCAGGAGCCGCCCCTCGCCCCTGGAGCAGCCGCCCCTGCAGCAGCCGCCCCTGGCCCCTGGAGCAACCACCGCTGCAGCAGCCGCCCCTGGCCCCTGGAGCAGCCGCCACTGCAGCAGCCGCCCCTGGCACCTGGAGCAGCTGCCGTCGCGGCCCGGCCTCGCCCTGCAGCAGCTGCCGTGGAGCTCCCTGCTGCGGCCCGGCCCCGCCCTACAGTTGTAGCGGCCCCGCTGTCGCCACCGTCTTGCGCTTGCCGCGCCGACCACTGGTGAGCATTGCCCTGCCAGCACTGCTACCGCTGCTACTGCTGCTACTGCCTTTTCTACTCCCACTGCTACTGCTCCTACTGTTACTGCTGTAACTGCCGCTACTGCTGCTACTGCTGCTTCTGGCGTGGCCAGATGCAGCTCCAGGGCCGTGCGCGTGAGTCCCTCACGCCCCAGCAGCTTCGTGAGTGGTACGCTAGTTGGGGCTGTCGGGGTGGCCGTAGTGGTAGTCGCTCTGGAGTGGGTCGGTCGGGAGCTTCTGGTAGTGGACAGGTGCAGCTGTCGTGTCCTCTTTCGCCCCAGCAGCTTCGTGAGTGGTACGTCAGTTGGGGCTGTCGGGGTGGCCGTAGTGGTAGTCGCTCTGGAGTGCGTCGTTCGGGAGCTTCTGGTAGTGGACAGGTGCAGCTGCCGTGTCCTGTGAGTGAGGCTGCCGCTCTAGGTGCTAGTGCGTCTGTTGCCCTAGGTGCTGGTGAGGCTACCACTCCCGGTACTTGCGTGTCTGCTACCCCAGGTGCTGGTGAGGCTGCTGCTCTAGGTGCTAGTGAGTCTGCGCCCCCTGGTACTGAGTCGACTGAGGCACTGCACACCTTCACTCTGGACTCAGGTGCTTCTCGCTGTTTCTTTCGTGACCGCACTGCCCTTGAGCCGCTTGCTCGGCCAGTTGCTGTCTCCCTCGCTGACCCCTCTGGGGGTCCGGTCATTGCGACCTCCTCCACTGTCCTTCCTTGTCCTGCGGTTCCGTCGGGCACACTGTCAGGTCTCCACCTCCCCTCGTTCTCTACGAACTTGGTGGCGGGTTGTGCGCTCCAGGACGGGGGTGTTCACCAGTTCACCCCTGCCTACGAGCGCGTGACACACTGCACGTGTGCTCGGACGGGCCGTCACCTGGCTACCTTCACTCGGCAGCCGGGGTCGGACCTGTACACACTGACCACTGAGTCCCCTCAGGTAGCTGCGTCTGCGTCAGGTCAGCTGTCGGCCCCCTGCTCGTGTCGCTCTCTGGTGCACGAGACCGTCCTCTGGCACCACCGACTTGGTCACCCGTCCGTGCAGCGCCTTCGTGCCATGCACAAACGGTACCTTGTCTCTGGTCTTCCCAGGGTTCTCCCTCCCCTCCCACCCTCGCCTGCTCCTCCCTGTCTTCCCTGTGTCGAGGGGCGGCAGCGCGCCGCTCCTCACTCCTCCTCGTTTCCCCCGACGACTGCTCCCTTGCAGACGCTCCACATGGACGTGTGGGGCCCAGCCCGCGTCCGTGGTCAGGGTCAGGAGAGGTACTTCCTGATAGTTGTTGACGACTACTCGCGCTACACCACGGTCTTCCCCTTGCGCACCAAGGGTGAGGTCCCTGATGTTTTGATCCCTTGGATCAGCGCTTCTCGTCTCCAGCTCAGCGAGCGTTTCCACTCGGACTTTCCTGTCCTGCGCTTGCACTCTGACAGAGGTGGTGAGTTCTCCTCCGACCTCTTGGCAGCCTACTGTGCGGAGCACGGCATCCGCCAGTCGTTCACGCTTCCGGCCTCTCCACAGCAGAATGGGGTTGCTGAGTGCCGCATTGGCTTGGTCATGGAGGTCGCTCGTACCTCCTTGATCCATGCGGCTGCCCCCCACTTTCTGTGGCCGTTTGCAGTCCGATACGCTGCGCATCAGCTCAACCTCTGGCCCCGTGTCTCCGTTCCGGAGACTTCGCCGACACTGCGTTGGACAGGAGAGGTTGGCGATGCGTCACGCTTTCGGGTCTGGGGATCTCGAGACTTTGTTCGCGATACGTCCGCGGACAAGCTCTCCTCCCGCGCTGTTCCTTGTGTCTTCCTTGGCTTTGTCCCGGACGCGTCTGGTTGGCAGTTTTACCACCCCACCTCGCGCCGTGTCCTGCCTTCTCAGGACGTCACTTTCGACGAGTCCGTCCCCTACTACCGCCTCTTCCCCTACCGCACTGCCCCGCTTCCCCCCCCGCCTCTCTTCCTCGCGCCAGGTGCTGCTGTGGTAGACCCCCTCCCCCCTCAGGGTGCCGCTCCCTCAGGTGTGTCCCAGGTAGACCCGGTTGAGCCTGTCGAGGTAGCTGTCGACTCTCGTCCTGCTAGGGGTGCTGAGCCTGAGGGTGCTGAGCCTGAGCGTGCGGAGCCTGGGGGTGCGGAGCCTGGGGGTGCGGAGCCTAGGGTTGCGGAGTCTGGGGGTGCTGAGCCTGGGGGTGCTGAGCCTGGGGGTGCGGAGCCTGCGGGTGCTGAGTCTGGGGGTGCTGAGTCTGGAGGTACTGAGCCTGGGAGTGCTACACCTGGAGGAGCTCTCTCCTCACAGCAGCTGCGTGAGTGGTACTTACAGTACTGCAGCCTCAGGAGAGGTGCTTCTGGAGCCAGGAGTACTGCTGGAGCTGGTGCTAGTGCTCCTAGTGTCGCGGACCCAGCTGCTGGAGGTTCTGCTGCTGGCGGTGCTTCTGGCGCTGCTGGAGGTACTGCTGGTGCTGGAGCTGCTGGTGCTGCTGACGCTGCTGGAGGTGCTGCTGGTGCTGGTGGTACTGCTGGTGCTACTGGAGCTGCTGGAGGTGCTGCTGGTGCTTGGGCTGCTGGAGCTGCTGGAGGTGCTGCTTCTTCTGGAGGTGCTGCTGGTGCTGCGGACCCTGGAGTTGGAGCTGCTGCTGGTGCTGAGGACCCGGGCGTTGGAGCTGCTGCTGGTGCTGCGGACCCGGGCGTTGGAGTTGCTGCTGGTGCTGCGGACCCTGGAGTTGGAGCTGCTGCTGGTGCTGAGGACCCTGGAGGTGGAGCTGCTGCTGGTGCTGAGGACCCTGGCGCTGGTGTCTCTGCTGGTTCTGGAGACGCTGCGCGGCCGCGGCCGTACTTCGTTCTGCTCCTTCAGCAGGTTCTTGGTCAGCCTCCTCCTCCTTGTCCTCCTCCCTCCTTAGAGTGTCCTCCGTCTGTCCAGTCGCAGTCACAGTTACCGTCTGCCTCCCCTCTCCCTGGTCCTTCTCCTTACACTGGTCCGACTGGAGGTCTTACAGAGCGTCGTGAGCCTGAGTCTCGTCCTGCGTCGCCTGAGTCTCGTCGAGCGTCGCCTGTTCGTGCTGCTCACACTGGTCGTCGTGTCCCGCGTCAGCGTCCTCCTGCTGTCCCAGGCACTCACCAGATGGCGCTTCGTCCTTCCACTGCTCCCCAGCGTGTCCCTCTCCCGTCTCCTCCTGCGTCCTCTCTTCCTGCTCTTGCTGACCCTGAGTCTGACTCCCTTCGTGCTGCCAGTCCTACTGTCATGCGTCTCCTGGCTACTGTTGTCACTGACCCTTCCTTTGAGTCCACTGCTGCGTCTGCCTTAGTTGCCGAGCTTGTCGACTTTGCTGCCACTTGTCGTCTAGACTACGCCGCTAGCCTAGTTGCTGAGTCTGAGTCTGTCTGTCCTCCGTCCGTCGGGGGTGAGTGTGCTCTGGGCACGGACGTCCTTGAGGACAGGCAGGAGGAGTTTGAGTGCTTTGCCGCTGCTTTACCTCATCTCGTGTCCATGCTAGTTGCCCCTGAGGGAGACCCGGATGCACCAGACATCCCGACTCCGCGCTCTTACGCAGAGGCGATAGAGGGTCCCTACTCCTCTCAGTGGCAGACAGCCATGGACGCAGAGATGGCTTCCTGGAAGTCCACAGGCACCTACGTCGACGAGGTTCCCCCACCTGGGGCGAACATCGTCAGTGGCATGTGGATTTTCAGGGTGAAGCGGCCGCCGGGTCCTCCGCCTGTCTTCAAGGCGCGTTACGTTGCACGAGGCTTCAGTCAGCGAGAGGGAGTTGACTTCTTCCAGACCTTCTCCCCGACCCCGAAGATGACCACTCTTCGGGTCCTGCTGCACGTCGCCGCTCAGCGTGACTACGAGCTCCACTCTCTTGACTTCAGCACTGCTTTCCTACAGGGCAGCCTGCACGAGGAGATCTGGCTGCGCCGCCCACCTGGCTTCACTGGGTCGTTCCCTCCTCGTACCCAGTGGAGCCTCCGGCGGCCAGTCTACGGTCTCCGACAGGCGCCACGTGAGTGGCACGACACACTGAGGACTACACTTGCGGCTCTTGGGTTCGCTCCTTCTACTGCTGACCCGTCGCTGTTTCTACGCACCGACACCTCGCTGCCGCCGTTCTAAATCCTCGTGTACGTCAACGACTTGGTCTTTGCCACTGCAGACACTGCGGCACTCGCCCACGTGAAGTCGGAGCTGCAGAAGAGACACACGTGCACAGACCTGGGTGAACTGACAAGCTATCTTGGCTTGCGGATCACCCGGGACAGAGCACGGCGCACCATCACCTTGACTCAGTCACACATGGTGCAGCAGGTCCTTCCGCTTCACGTACTCCTCGCCTCAGCCCACTCCTCTGCCTACCGGTCACTCGCTCTCAGCTCTGCCTTCGGATGAGTCCGTAGAGCCGAGTGGCCCGTATCAAGAGCTTGTGGGCTGCCTCATGTACCTGATGACCTGCACTCGACCTGACCTTGCATACCCTCTTAGCATCCTTGCACACTATGTCGCTCCTGGCCGTCACCGGAAGGAGCACATGGATGCCGCTAAGAGGGTGTTGCGCTACTTGTGCAGTACGTCGGGCATGGGGCTAGTGCTTGGAGGACGAGACCGAGTTGTACTCACTGGGCACTCAGACGCGTCTTGGGCTGACGACCAGGCTACTCAGCGGTCGTCTCAGGGTTACACCTTCAGCCTTGGCTCTGGTTCAGTTTCTTGGCGTTCTATACGCTCGTCTTCTGTTCTCAGCTCCAGTTGTGAGGCTGAGATCTACGCCACAGCCATGGCTGCACAGGAGTTACGCTGGCTCACCTACCTGCTGACCGACTTGGGAGAGCGGCCTCGTTCTCCTCCAGTGCTGTACGTCGACAACAAGGCTGCCATTGCCTTGTGTGAGGAGCACAGACTGGAGCACAGAACGAAGCATATCGCTCTGCGCTACTTCCTTGCTCGAGAGCTGCAGCAGCGCGGTCAGCTTCGTCTGCGTTACGTGGCCACTCGGGCCAACACTGCTGATGTGTTCACCAAGGCGCTTCAGCCTTGTGACCATCAGCGCTTCTGTACTGTTCTAGGCCTCGTGCCTACTGGGCCTCACTTGCTTACTTCTTGACTCTGCTTGTACTGTGATCTCTATATATATACCTGCTTGTTTACTCTTGCTAGGTTGTGATCACTGTATCTCTTGTTATACTATCAACCTGCATGTGAACTGGTCTTGTGACCACTTGCTTGTGCTCAGAATTTGTGTGGTTTCCTTGAGATCCACCCTGAGCTTGCTTTGCTTTGCTTTGACTGGTCTTGTGACCATCTGGTTGTCTCCCACTTAGCCTATGGGGGTGTGTCAAACATTATATGTTTATATTGTGTAGGCTATAGTGGGTTTAGCCTTAGGGGGTACAGCTTTGTTAGGGTTTCCTACTTGTATCCCCCTCCTACCTAGTTTCATCCATTCTCGTTCTATTCTAGATTCTAACATACTATGCTAGGTCTTGTGCCTACCGGGCCTCACTTGCTTACCTCTTGACTTTGCTTGTACTGTGATCTATATATACCTGCTCCTGCATGCTTACCTTTGCTAGGTTGTGATCACTGTCTTGCTTGTTCGTTTTGATTCATAATCCTGCATGTGAACTGGCCTTGTGGCCTTTGAACTTGTGCTCGGAATGTGTGGTGACGTTGTGATCCACCCTGAGCTTACTTTGCTTTGCTTGACTGGTCTTGTGACCCCTTGTTCTCCCCCACTTTGCCTATGGGGGTGTGTCAAACATACATGATATAGCCTGTGTAGGCTGTAGTGGGGTAGCCGATAGGGGGTACAACTTTTCTAGGGTTTCATACTTGTACCTTTCTCATTCCTAGTCAATCCATTTCCTCGTTCTTATTCTCACACGCTGATCCATCAGGATTCAGCATACCCTCAAACCAATCTGAGGGCCTGAGCGCCACCCTCTGCAATTTGTTTTTCTAGTTCTACTGGAAACGCTGTAACGAAACACAATTTTGCATCCCCACATTCATAATTTCAAAACCCTTCCCCCTCGCGCGACTCAATACCTTCGCGTCCAGTCAGAATGAGCTGTCATGGGCCAGGGCCTCAGATTGGTTTTGAGCTAGGCTGAACCAATCAGAGTTGGTACAAAAAATTATGCTAAAAATCAGAAAACTCTGCCATTATATGCCAGTTTACACTACAAATCACAAATTTTCCTGTTTTTTCACCGAAAAATGCTGAATAATCAGCCACAGTTCTAAAAAAGGTCTGAAATCTCAGCCTTTTTTACCCAAATCAGCCTTTTTTCGCTGACTTCTGAGGCCCTGTCATGGGCTCAATCTGACTCATTCTGACTGTGTGTGTTGGCAGGGAATCAGCCACCTCCAATTTACGCGAAATTCACATTCATTGCCCTCCACAATATCGATTCGATTCAAATCGCAAGAACGAGATGAACACTTTAGTGTAAAAAAACTAGATTTCATATGTCATAATATAAGCCCCGGCGCGGCGCTTATAAAGATCCTCAAATATAATAAGCCCAGCCCACCCTAAAAAACAGTGTTTTTTATACCCCCAGGGGCGCTTCTATCCGGGGGCTGACGGTATGCTGCAGGTAGTCACTACCAATATGAAATGAGCACAATCTCCATAAAAAGCGCGTTGATGCTACCAAATTCACAAGGTCAAACTCACATCGTACAACCGTGGCGCATAATAACACAATGAGCGACACCCTGGCCCATGGGTCCCATGTTGGAGCGACACTTTTGCGGATGCCCTTACAATGCTCAAACATGAACTTGAAATGGGCATGCTTATAAGGGTCGCTTCTTCACCTTCCCGCAAAGTGCATGACCATTTTTCGGATGAGACACAACCATATGGGTGCCTGATGATTGATGAGTATAGGAAAGAATGAATGCCCGAATATCCGCCTGTGGTAATGGACCCACAATTATTGAGGAAGCGAAGCTGTAACGCTTCGGCCAATCACCCCTCGTTCTCGTGATGTTCTTCCAACCAACACCTACATATTCTTCCTTAAACTTGCCGGCAAGGCAATTCGAAAGGGGGGTTATGCAGGGCGCAGCCCCTCCAGACCGGAGGTTGTTCAGTCGTGTCATAAGCACGAGGTAGCTGTCACTTGCAGAGGCCCTGTCACCGAGGCAAGGGAGAATAGGAGGGGAAGGAGCACCACGTGTTGATTCATGTGCCCCCCCACATGATATTTGTGCAAGAACAGGAAAAAAAGGCACGTTCACACTCTTAATAAATTACCATAGGCAGCAACCTGATTTCTGCGTTAATCTGAATCGTCCAAGATATTATCAATAACGTTGATGGCAAGAACTGCCAGCATTTCCATGGCTGCACCAAGCCAACTACTACGGTTAAGAAATGGCGAACTTACTTGACTCCCTTTAAAACATTTCTTCCAGTTGCTCCTCGGTCGCCAACCACTTTTCCGTTGCTACGAGGGGGAGTGAGCCTGGCCACATAGCGCACTGGAAAGGGAAGGCCGGGAATGCACAAAGGTAACTGAAAGAACACGCAAGTAGTTTCTGCTTCTCTTCTTTGGGTGATTGGTCCAAGAGGATTAGTATATGCATTGACTCGTACGTGAGCCAGACTATCCGTTCTAAAAAGGCAGCACGATCCTATGCTCCAGACAGACGGAGCACAACCCGTTTTTTGAAGCTGACAGATCTTTCATGAAATCATTGATAAGTTTCCAAGAATTCCGGGAAAAAAAAAAAACAAACAAAATCCAAGCTGAAGGAAGCACTTACTAAACACCTTTCCCTTCACCGACAGAGTGGCGTGAGCGGAGGAAGTGACAGGGAGCCGTCCGGCGGTGGGGAGGAAGGCTGCGAGGGACGCTCGAGGTGACGCTGGGGGAGTCGTTGGGAGCGATGATGACGTTGCAGACTCTGCACCCACCGTGACGACCGTTACAACTGCACAAGGCACACAAACACCACCCAAAACGAGCTTTAATCAGAAGGCGGCAGAGCCGTCGGATGCACTTGCGAAAGGTCAATGGGCGGCGCTCACGTATTAGCACCCAGCAAAGCACAGTCCGCTCCATGATAAGAGATGAGAGAGAGACGAGCCGTCAACGGTTGATATAGTACCGTACTAGTGATCATAAGATAAGCAGGTTTCAGAGCGAGCAAAGTTGCTGCAGGACTAGATAGCGCGATGTTCAAGAGCAACCATCTTCATATCAGTTCGGTGCTAATCTTGGACGGACCATCGTCGTGCCGAGTCGCGACGTGAAATCTTTCAGCAGCACGACATGCTTGTTGCATAAGCTCATAAATGATTCGCGCTGCACATGCCCAAGTGGGCGGCGGGAGGGAGGAATGGTCAGATTGGAAAGGTGTCTGACTTTCCCCGTTCTGACACGTGTACTGAGTCGTCGGATTCCTCAGTCCAGAAGCTCGCCATTGTGTGAAAGCTAGGTTTACGTAGAGGGATATTCCAATGCATCACCCCGCAGAAACAATATATTTTGAGTTGAAGGGGGAGACGAAGTTCCTGACCTGACCCAACCAGAGCTGACGAAGCGAAAAGGCTTGGCGTGGACTTGTCAGTGACGACTTCGCGAACGTGAGCTGGCAAACGTGGTAATAACAGTGATGGTTTCGCGAGATTTCACTAACCACCTCCGCACAGAACAACTCGTCATAAGTTGACTCCCAGCTTTACTCTCTTTAATAAAAAACTATTAGCTTGTCTGACTGAAATGCTCAACAATACGCTAATCTATTATTATTATCACCGCACTGATATTTTTTTCCCGTACACCATGCTTCGCAATGTGCTGAAATCAGGGCAAGGATGGGATACATCGGTTTTTTTTTTTTTTTTTTTTTTAGTAATTTTTCCCCTCTTCTGCTTCAGCTCATATCACAAGTTCAAACGTACTGTGTAAAGTTATGGCACTCCCAGGTCAACTACAGGACATGCCACTTGGCTTCCATATAGCATGTGGTGCTAGACCCAAGTGTGCGTGGGCACAGCGTGGTGTGGTACGACATGGTGCAGTGCGATGTGACAACTGCATTGTTGGTGCTATTGAATCACCAGTTCCTTCTAGCTGTTAAAAAAAAAAACGACTGCCTTGGAATCAAGAGAAGGTGAGGTTGGGAAGAGGAAAGGGCATGGTGTTGCCAACAGTGGTGGAGTTGATGTCAGCATTGGCGATGACCTCTTATGCATAGCTACTAGCACAATAAAATATCAACATGGGCCCTGTGCTGCCATTGTTGCATGAAGAGAAATTCAGGTTGGTAGGAGGTAGGGGAATGGAGCTGCCGAATGTGGTGGATTGATATCAGCATTGACAATGGCCTCATGCACTTCCAGCCACATATGCCCTTTCCTCCCATGGGGGGGACACAGGTGTTGCGTGGAAGCAAAGGGGAAGGCTTGATGTTAGATACATGTTTGAGATGTCCCAGAACCGAGTTGACACCTGCACTAGAGATGGCCTCATGCACCGTTTCCAGCCAGCCATAGATGCGGCTGCAGAGGGGTTGGGTAAGGGCGAGAGAAGGCATTGAAGGGGGGGAAGGGGAAGGTGTGGCGCTACTGCTGAACCGCAATGCAGATGACCGGGAGGAACTAAGGCATAGTTGCATGCCATGTAACTTTCCAAACTCACCACTCCCCCTTGCTTTCTTCCTCCCCTCTTGGGATGACTGTTCAAGCACCCTACAGAAGGTGCTAGAGTGTCTGGGAAGGGACAGAGTGGGCCGCACGCAGTTGACGGAGAAGACAGAGAAGGAGCTCGGATCTGTCAGGCACTGCCACAACCGCTTGCTGCCTGTTCTTCCCAACAAGTCCATGTTAAGGTTGGGTCCGCTATTGTATGCTATTGTGTGGCATTGGGTGGGGTGGGGAAAGGGGTGGGGATGCAGAGAATGCTGACCATTGCATGGAGCTCATGGTTGCCAGACATTGGCAGGACGACTCGACCCCTCTTCTACTAATCGATTCCATGGTATGCTAGGGTGGGGTGGGGTGGGTTGGGGTGGTACGGTAGGGTGGCATTGGGGGGTGGGGGTAGTGTGGTGGGGTGGAGAGAAATCTGCATCCCTGTATCTGCTCCTGCCCTTCCTTTATAAACCTGCCTCCCATTCCTTTACTTCGCACCCCTTACCACCAACAGGCCTGCCCCGAGGCATCGACGGAAGTGCTAGAAACAGGGCTGAGGGTGGCGTTAAGGGGGGAGAGTCTGCTATAGTCTGTGCTGCGTGTTCTTGTACCTGCTCCCTCACAACCTCCACTCATACTCGCCTCTTTTTTGTACCCTTCACCATTAGCTGGTTCGCCCCAAGGCTTTGAAGGAGGCGATAGAAGCAGTGTTGAGGGGGACGGGGAGAGTCTTGGAGTCTGTGCTGCGTGTCCCTGTACCCGCTCCCCCACAACCCCCATCTATACCACCCTTCCCCCTCTTTCACCATTCTTCCCACCCAGGTTCGCCTTAAGGCTTTTATGGAAGTGCTAGAAGTGTCTCAAGGAGGAATGACAGAGGGGGGAAGTGAGCCCACTGCAGTTTGTGCTGTGTGTCTCCATACCTGCTCTATAACCTCCATCCAAACCACCCATCCCCTCTCTCTCCCCTCTCTTTCACCTAGGCTCAATGTAAGGCTATGATGGAAGGATTACAATTGGAAATGAGGGGAAAACCAGGAGGGACTAGAGCTTGCTGAAGTCTGTGTTGCGGTCCCCATACTTGCTCCCCCACAACCCCCATCCGCACCACCCACCCCTCTCTCTCCCCTCCCTTTCACCTAGTTTCGCCCCAAGTCTCTGATGGAAGCACTGGAATCAGCACTGAGGGGAACGCCAGCCTTCTGCAGTCAGTGCTGCATGTCCTCATATGTCGCGCGGACTACAGGGCAGGGCGGCGCGCGGGCAGCAGGGCAGGGCTTCTAGGGCAGTACGTACAGTTGCTGGGCCCTAACGGAGCGGTCCTACGGAGGGAATTGCTCTGATACCATGTCACAAACAAAACGTAGGAATGATTCACTAGTAGGCAAGCATGAGTACAAGTACTAGGAATGACCGACTGTGTTTTACTCCTTATATTATGCCCCACTACATCCTAGAGAGAACAAATGCAATTTGACATCATACCCACTCGTCACAACCCCATCCGCACCACCCATCCCCCTTCTCTCCCGTTCCTTTCACTCAGGTTCACCCCAAGGCTTTAATGGAGGAGCTAGAAGTGGCACCGAGAGCGACCCCATGGGGAGAGAGTCTGCTGAAGTCTGTGTTGCGTGTCCTCATACCCACTCTCCGACAACCCCCATCCACACCACCCATCCCCCCAATCTCCCCTCTTGTTTACCCAAGTTCGGCCCTAGGCTCTAATGGAGGCGCTAGAAGCAGCGCTGAGGACGACCCTAGGGGAGGAGAGTCTCGTGCAGTCCCTGCTCCCGCTCCTTCCTCGTAGAAGTTTAGTGGGAAGATGCTTTGCCTGAGGACAAAGCTGTGAGTTTTGAACTATCTTCAAAATAAGTGGGCGCCGCTGGCAGATGGGGGCAAGCCTAGTGGAGCAAAGCTTAGCAGGAGGGTACTATTCGTGGAGGACAATGCATTTGAACTGCCCTCCAAACGGGAGGGTGTTGGTAGGTGGGGGCAAGCCCAGCAGATCAAAGCTTAGTGTGAGGATACAGTTGGCAGAGGACAATGTGGTGAGTTCTTCCAAACGGGAGGGCGTTGGTAGGTGGGGGCAAGCCAGCAGACCGAAGCTTAGTGGGAGGATACTTTTGGCAGAGAGGAATGCGACGAATTTTGAAATGTTTCCCAAATGGGAGGGTGTTGATAAGTGGGGGCAAGCCCAAAAGATCGAAGCGTTGTAAGAGGATGCTGTTGGCGGAGGACAGTGTGGTGAGTTTTGAATTGTCTTCCCAATGGAAGGGCGTTGGCAGGTAGGGGCAAGCCTAATGGACCGAAGCTTATTGAGATAAAGATGTTGGCAGAGGACAATGCGTGAGTTTTAAACTCTTTTCCAAATGGGCGGGCGCTGGCAGGTGGGGCCAAGCCCAGCGGTCCAAAGCTTAGTGGGAGGAAACTGTTGGCAAAGGACAATGAGATGAGTTTTAAAGATTATCTTTCTTCTTATGAGAGGGTGCTAGCAGGTGGGGGCAAGCGCAACGTACCGAAGCTTAGCTGCTGGATTCTGCTGGCGGAAGACAATGCGGTGAGTCAACATTCTTGGGTTGATTCAAAAGTATGCTGGCGTCGATGAGCAAAGAGTCATGAGTGTCGCTGAGAACATTGGTGAGCCGTCTTGCTCATACTTCAGTCTGGAAGTTGTTGGTAGAGCCCCACCATGGGCCACGTGCTGGGAGATCTGCTCGGGATGAAGGAGGAGGTGTTTGGGGAAGCAGAGACGTATAGATATGCATACCGCATTGACGAGGAGATTGGCAGCTTGGCACCTTACACGGCGAACTTTGATCCTTAGCTAGCTCGTATGGAACCGATAAGAATGTAGAGTCTTTCATCTAGTGATGCATGATTGGCTCAACGCTGTGTGGCTGGCTGAGGCGCACAGAGGTGAACGGAGAGATTGGCAGCTCAGCGGCTTGCATGGTGGGATTTGATGCTCAGCTGGCGTGCGTCGAGCAAAGGGGATCTCAGAGTATTTCATTTGGTAATGCATGCTCGGAAATCTCGCACCTAGTAGGCACGAGCGCTGCGTCCTTTGGTGCTCAGTTGGCTCGTGTAGAGAAGATGGGCATGAGGGAGGAGGTGCTACACAGGGTGTGACGCATAGAGCTGCATGCCGCTTTGACGTGGAGGTTGGGAGTTCAGCGGCTCACACGGTAGACTTTGATGCCCAGCTGGCTCGTGTGGAGCAGATGGGCACGGAGAGCCGACCATCTACCGATGCAGGACTTGTTGTAGGAGCGAGCGTTGCACCCTTTGGTGTTAGTTAGGCTCGTATGGAGCAGATAGGCATGCAGATGGTTCACCTGCTGGTGCATGATTTGTTGTAGGTGCACGCGTTGCTGCTGTGCATTTGATGATTTCTGAGACGTGGGCTGCATTTCCGTTGGACGTTCCCTCCACTCCATGTTGTGTTCCCTCTGCGAGTTGTTTTTCACATGTGTAGAAAGTGTAAGTAATTTCGTTTCATTTTAAAATAGGTGTAGCATCAAGCCACTGGATAGGATTCAAGCTTATCATGGGTTATCAGCGTGTGCTGGACTCAAGAGAGTATTTGAGCCCGCAAACAATAGTATGTACCATATGTAGGAATTCGATCGCAGAGACATGGTAATTTGTACACATTCACACACATTCTTTTGACAGATGTCTTTGTGGAAAGGTAACAGAAAACTATTTGTCAATCATATTTCTATTCTTCTGCTTGACTTGAGATCTTTTGTGCAATCTCAGCAAAAACGCGTCCCCGATGCTCGAAGTTGTCAAACTCGTCAAAGCTGGCACATGCTGGGCTGAGAAGGATCGTGTCACCTGGAGGAGTGATGTGAGCACATGATGGGGTGTGGAAATGTGGGAGGAGGTGAAACTTGGTGGCAAGGGACGAGAGAGAGGCAAGGAAGAGGAGACAAAGTATGAAGTTCACTATAAGGAGCAGAGACTTAGCCCCCATGCCTCGCCTGCTACATTGATACGAATTGACTACTAATGGGGATGGAGATATCAGCTGGGCCTTGGAACTTGGCACTCAGCAGCAGGGGTAGTGGTGTGTGCAGCAGGATGCTTGGCTTGCTTGCTGCATACTGTGGTGCGGTGCGGTGACTGGAATACCCGAGTGCATATTGTGGTGTTCAAGTGATTGAAGAAGGGTTTTGAGACGTCTCAAAACCCTTCTTCAATCACCTTGCTGCATACTGTGGTACGGTGACTGGAATACCCGAGTGCATATTGTGGTGTTCAAAGAGTGGATTGGGCAGAGATACCCCAGACTGTGGGCTCTATGAGCTGCTGTGAGCTGCTGTGAGCTGCTGTGAGCTGCTGTGAGCAGAGACAAGGCTCACCAGGAAGAGCTGTGTCCGCACCGCAGCAGCACACATGGCTTGCTGCAATGTGGTGCACTGAATGAGAGCGAGTGTGAGACACAGACACCTCTGTCTGTACGCAAGTCGACTCCAACATCACCACAACACTCACCAGGGAGAGCAGTCTCCGCAGCAGTAGACGCATTACTTGCTGCATCACGGTGCAGCGGCTGAGCTGAGAGAGGAAGCGAGATCCGACATCGACTCAGCAACAGTGACAAATACTCACCCCCAGTTTGAAGACGTCTCAAACCGTATTTTGAGAGAGAGAGAAAAAAAAAAAAAAAAAAAACAGAAGCGAGACCCAACACCGACTCAGCAACAATGACAAGCACTGAACCCCAGTTTCAAGACGTCTCAAAACCCAAGAGACCCAAGGCAGCTACCGCAAGACTCACCCGGGAGGCCTGTCTCGGCAGCAGCATGCATGGCTTGCTCCATTGTGGTGCACGGAATGAGAGCGACTGAGAGACCCGAGGCTGTGAGCTCACTTGCAATAGACGGGCCTGATTGGCCAAACTGATGGGAGGGAGGGCGAAGAGGATGGGGTGGGGAGAGGCAGAAGCGAGGATGGGGGGGGAAGAGGCAGAAGCGAGGATGCGGGGAGGGAGAACAGGGTGGGGCAGTGAATGGGTGGATGGTGAGGTTTGAGGTTGTGAGCTCACTCGCAATGGGCGGACCTCATTGGTTGAGCTGATGGGAGGGAGGGTGAAGGGGATGAATTGATGGGTGGAGAGACCGAGGCTGTGACCTAGCTGCGAATGAATGCTGCGACTGAGGGAACTAGCACCCCACTGTAATCACCCCCCACGAGTATCTAAACTCGTTTATGAGTCGACTAAAAAACAATCCTAGCTGGGAATGAATGGAGGGGGAATAGCCCCCCACTGTAATCAACCCCCACGAGTATCTTGACTCGACTAAAACATACCTAGCTGGGAGTAGCAGGGGAGGGGGAACAAACACCTCTGCAATCAACCACCACCAAACTGCTATTGCCACTGCCCTCTAATTAGCGTTGTCTCACTAGCTCTCACTTATGCCGTCCCTTTAGCGTCAATTCAATAATGTCCTCCCATTACTGTCATGTCATCTACATAATAACATTCCAATCACAATCCCCCGCATCCCGGCGATTGTGACGGCAGTGCATGAGCGATTGAGCACAGCGGGATGAGCTTGGGGAAATCAAGCAGGAGAGGGGCTGGAGAGGAGCGGCGATACACTTGTTATAATCACAAATATCACACGCTCAGAGTGATCATGGCTCAATCCTGGATGCACACTGGAACTAACTTGCACAAGGCCAGTGGGGGGAGGGGGCTTAGCTGAGAAGGATCAGCCCTGAAAAAATCTCAGAGCTATACTCGCTACAGTCACCAACACCACACACTCACAGTGATGACAGCTCGATGGCGGTTGAGCAGTGGAACGAGCTTGGAGAAGCCCAGAGCAGAGGAAGGAACAACCTTGGTATGTCTCACATTACACTCGCTCACGATAATCCCAACACCACACACTCACAGTGATCACGGCTCGATGGCGGTTGAGCACGGGGACGAGCTTGGAGAAGCCCAGAGGGGAGGCGTCAGAAGCTCCTCCTGTGTCTGCTTCTGCGAGGGACTTCAAGACCTGAGAGCAGATGATGACAGCAACAAAAACAAGTCCCGAGACCAAAACAACGCATAAGACGTACACACCACCACCCCCACCATCACGCACCACCAACGAGTGCCTACAATGAAAGAGGAGCACAAGTGCCTACCATCACCATGTTTTGAGTCGACTCAAAACTAGACCCACCACCAACGAGTGCCTACAATGAAAGAGGCGCAAAAGTGCCTACCATCACCATGTTTTGAGTCGACTCAAAACTAGACCCACCACCAACGAGTGCCTACAATGGAAGAGGCGCAAAAGTGCCTACCATCACCATGTTTTGAGTCGACTCAAAACTAGACCCACCACCAACGAGTGCCTACAATGAAAGAGGAGCACAAGTGCCTACCATCACCATGTTTTGAGTCGACTCAAAACTAGACCCACCACCAACGAGTGCCTACAATGGAAGAGGAGCACAAGTGCCTACCATCACCATGTTTTGAGTCGACTCAAAACTAGACCCACCACCAACGAGTGCCTACAATGAAAGAGGCGCAAAAGTGCCTACCATCACCATGTTTTGAGTCGACTCAAAACTAGACCCACCACCAACGAGTGCCTACAATGAAAGAGGCGCAAAAGTGCCTACCATCACCATGTTTTGAGTCGACTCAAAACTAGACCCACCACCAACGAGTGCCTACAATGAAAGAGGAGCACAAGTGCCTACCATCACCATGTTTTGAGTCGACTCAAAACTAGACCCACCACCAACGAGTGCCTACAATGGAAGAGGCGCAAAAGTGCCTACCATCACCATGTTTTGAGTCGACTCAAAACTAGACCCACCACCAACGAGTGCCTACAATGGAAGAGGCGCAAAAGTGCCTACCATCACCATGTTTTGAGTCGACTCAAAACTAGACCCACCACCAACGAGTGCCTACAATGAAAGAGGCGCAAAAGTGCCTACCATCACCATGTTTTGAGTCGACTCAAAACTAGACCCACCACCAACGAGTGCCTACAATGAAAGAGGAGCACAAGTGCCTACCATCACCATGTTTTGAGTCGACTCAAAACTAGACCCACCACCAACGAGTGCCTACAATGAAAGAGGCGCAAAAGTGCCTACCATCACCATGTTTTGAGTCGACTCAAAACTAGACCCACCACCAACGAGTGCCTACAATGGAAGAGGCGCAAAAGTGCCTACCATCACCATGTTTTGAGTCGACTCAAAACTAGACCCACCACCAACGAGTGCCTACAATGAAAGAGGAGCACAAGTGCCTACCATCACCATGTTTTGAGTCGACTCAAAACTAGACCCACCACCAACGAGTGCCTACAATGGAAGAGGAGCACAAGTGCCTACCATCACCATGTTTTGAGTCGACTCAAAACTAGACCCACCACCAACGAGTGCCTACAATGAAAGAGGCGCAAAAGTGCCTACCATCACCATGTTTTGAGTCGACTCAAAACTAGACCCACCACCAACGAGTGCCTACAATGAAAGAGGCGCAAAAGTGCCTACCATCACCATGTTTTGAGTCGACTCAAAACTAGACCCACCACCAACGAGTGCCTACAATGAAAGAGGAGCACAAGTGCCTACCATCACCATGTTTTGAGTCGACTCAAAACTAGACCCACCACCAACGAGTGCCTACAATGGAAGAGGCGCAAAAGTGCCTACCATCACCATGTTTTGAGTCGACTCAAAACTAGACCCACCACCAACGAGTGCCTACAATGGAAGAGGCGCAAAAGTGCCTACCATCACCATGTTTTGAGTCGACTCAAAACTAGACCCACCACCAACGAGTGCCTACAATGGAAGAGGCGCAAAAGTGCCTACCATCACCATGTTTTGAGTCGACTCAAAACTAGACCCACCACCAACGAGTGCCTACAATGAAAGAGGCGCAAAAGTGCCTACCATCACCATGTTTTGAGTCGACTCAAAACTAGACCCACCACCAACGAGTGCCTACAATGGAAGAGGCGCAAAAGTGCCTACCATCACCATGTTTTGAGTCGACTCAAAACTAGACCCACCACCAACGAGTGCCTACAATGAAAGAGGCGCACAAGTGCCTACCATCACCATGTTTTGAGTCGACTCAAAACTAGACCCACCACCAACGAGTGCCTACAATGGAAGAGGAGCACAAGTGCCTACCATCACCATGTTTTGAGTCGACTCAAAACTAGACCCACCACCAACGAGTGCCTACAATGAAAGAGGCGCAAAAGTGCCTACCATCACCATGGTTTGAGTCGACTCAAAACTAGACCCACCACCAACGAGTGCCTACAATGAAAGAGGAGCACAAGTGCCTACCATCACCATGTTTTGAGTCGACTCAAAACTAGACCCACCACCAACGAGTGCCTACAATGGAAGAGGCGCAAAAGTGCCTACCATCACCATGTTTTGAGTCGACTCAAAACTAGACCCACCACCAACGAGTGCCTACAATGGAAGAGGCGCAAAAGTGCCTACCATCACCATGTTTTGAGTCGACTCAAAACTAGACCCACCACCAACGAGTGCCTACAATGAAAGAGGAGCACAAGTGCCTACCATCACCATGTTTTGAGTCGACTCAAAACTAGACCCACCACCAACGAGTGCCTACAATGAAAGAGGCGCAAAAGTGCCTACCATCACCATGTTTTGAGTCGACTCAAAACTAGACCCACCACCAACGAGTGCCTACAATGAAAGAGGCGCAAAAGTGCCTACCATCACCATGTTTTGAGTCGACTCAAAACTAGACCCACCACCAACGAGTGCCTACAATGAAAGAGGAGCACAAGTGCCTACCATCACCATGTTTTGAGTCGACTCAAAACTAGACCCACCACCAACGAGTGCCTACAATGAAAGAGGAGCACAAGTGCCTACCATCACCATGTTTTGAGTCGACTCAAAACTAGACCCACCACCAACGAGTGCCTACGATGGAAGAGGCGCAAAAGTGCCTACCATCACCGTGTTTTGAGTCGACTCAAAACTAGACCCACCACCAACGAGTGCCTACAATGAAAGAGGAGCACAAGTGCCTACCATCACCATGTTTTGAGTCGACTCAAAACTAGACCCACCACCAACGAGTGCCTACGATGGAAGAGGCGCAAAAGTGCCTACCATCACCGTGTTTTGAGTCGACTCAAAACTAGACCCACCACCAACGAGTGCCTACAATGGAAGAGGCGCAAAAGTGCCTACCATCACCATGTTTTGAGTCGACTCAAAACTAGACCCACCACCAACGAGTGCCTACAATGAAAGAGGAGCACAAGTGCCTACCATCACCATGTTTTGAGTCGACTCAAAACTAGACCCACCACCAACGAGTGCCTACAATGAAAGAGGAGCACAAGTGCCTACCATCACCATGTTTTGAGTCGACTCAAAACTAGACCCACCACCAACGAGTGCCTACGATGGAAGAGGCGCAAAAGTGCCTACCATCACCGTGTTTTGAGTCGACTCAAAACTAGACCCACCACCAACGAGTGCCTACAATGGAAGAGGCGCAAAAGTGCCTACCATCACCATGTTTTGAGTCGACTCAAAACTAGACCCACCACCAACGAGTGCCTACAATGAAAGAGGAGCACAAGTGCCTACCATCACCATGTTTTGAGTCGACTCAAAACTAGACCCACCACCAACGAGTGCCTACGATGGAAGAGGCGCAAAAGTGCCTACCATCACCGTGTTTTGAGTCGACTCAAAACTAGACCCACCACCAACGAGTGCCTACAATGGAAGAGGCGCAAAAGTGCCTACCATCACCATGTTTTGAGTCGACTCAAAACTAGACCCACCACCAACGAGTGCCTACAATGAAAGAGGAGCACAAGTGCCTACCATCACCATGTTTTGAGTCGACTCAAAACTAGACCCACCACCAACGAGTGCCTACAATGAAAGAGGAGCACAAGTGCCTACCATCACCATGTTTTGAGTCGACTCAAAACTAGACCCACCACCAACGAGTGCCTACAATGAAAGAGGAGCACAAGTGCCTACCATCACCATGTTTTGAGTCGACTCAAAACTAGACCCACCACCAACGAGTGCCTACGATGGAAGAGGCGCAAAAGTGCCTACCATCACCGTGTTTTGAGTCGACTCAAAACTAGACCCACCACCAACGAGTGCCTACAATGAAAGAGGAGCACAAGTGCCTACCATCACCATGTTTTGAGTCGACTCAAAACTAGACCCACCACCAACGAGTGCCTACAATGGAAGAGGCGCACAAGTGCCTACCATCACCATGTTTTGAGTCGACTCAAAACTAGACCCACCACCAACGAGTGCCTACAATGAAAGAGGAGCACAAGTGCCTACCATCACCATGTTTTGAGTCGACTCAAAACTAGACACACCACCAACGAGTGCCTACAATGGAAGAGGCGCACAAGTGCCTACCATCACCATGAACGAATGCAGATATGCTAATCGTTCGCCGGTGGGCAGGATTGCGGGCAGAGGAGCAGGCAGACAGGCAAGCACCACCAATCCCAGCCAGCAAACCACCCAAACGTTCCACAGCAAGGGGCAGTCTTTATGAATCAACGGATGAATCAACGGATGAATGAACGGCCTACCATGCCAAGCTTTAGCCATCCCTCCTTTCCCCTCCCTCCCACCGTTGATCACACCTTAGCTATTCCTCCCAGCAGAATAACAGCCGTGGATTCATCTCCCAGCCCTTCGATCCCAGCCGTCGATGCCTCCACGTTGGTGGCCTTGCTGTCGTTGATCCACGCACGATCCTGACCGTCCACAACCACTGCAGGATGGAGGGTGGGCGGAGGAAGAAAGGCGAGAAGGAGGGAGATAAGCGAGAAAGAGATATGCTCACCCACCAGCCCTCAGCCTGACTCCCAAATCCCAACAGTCTCACTCACTCACTCACTCACTCACTCACTCTTGCACTTACTCACTGACTCTTGCTCGCTCACTCACTCACTCACTCACCCAGCTCCATGCGGTGTGGTGGTGGCTGCAACACCTTCACTGCAATCTGCACCCCGTCCAACCGCACTCCACTGCTCTCCATCCCCAGCGCCAGGCACAGCAGCGCCGCTACAGCCGCATTCTCCGCGTTGTGCCTGCCCACAGCCTGTAACGCGGACAGATCCAGAGCCAGCACAGGGGCTTGGACTCCCGTGCTGCTGCCGTGCCCCCTGCTGCTCTCCTTGCACTCCCTGCTGCTGTCAGCACCACCGTCACTTGTTGTGGAGAGTGGCAGCTGCAGCAGAGCGGTTCTCTCAGCATGGTTCACAGTGCACCCGGGGAGCTGGCCCAGCCACGCCATGCTGGGGTGTCCCCCTGCCTCCCCTGCTAGTTGCATGAGAAGAGAATCACCTGTTTGAAGGTGGGTGAGTGGGACAGAAGGAGCAGAGGCAGAGGGGAAGTGCACTGGTTGGTTTTCTCACCATGCAAATTGAATATTTGAGCTACTTCTTGGGGAAAAAACTTGCACCGAGCTATGCAAGTACATTCGTGAGTCTTTTATTTCCGAACCCACAGTTCTACACAATTTGTTTAGTTCGCAAGTTTTTCACATCTTATGCCGCTAGTTTATTGTGCTATAGGTGCTTTGCGCTGCTGTTGCCCCTTGGCTTGTGCCACGTCGTTCGTGAAATCTTTATAAACACTGATTCTGTTGTTTCTGTTTTGTGCCGTCCTTATTATGTCCTTTCATTGCCTGAATGATGTGAATGCAAAAATAAGCAGCGCGCAGCTGATGAAGGTTCTCTCGTTGGAGGAAGAGGTTGTAGCCAACGGCTCCTATGTGGATTCTTGTTTCGCACAAGCGAGCAGAGACTATCTGAGTAACTCGTATGCTGTGGATCATCTGAATTTGGCCGATTTGTCACATTTGGCTGCTCTGCAGATTATTATTGACTCCACTGCTCCATCTGGTTGCCCAGTGGAGTCAAGAATGATCTGCAGAGCAGCGAAATGTAACAAATTGGCCAAATTCAGATGATCCACAACATACGAGTCACTCAGATAAACTCTGCTCGCTTGTGCGAAACAAGAATCCACATAAGAGCCTTCGACCCGAGACTCTTCCTCCAACGAGAGAACCTCCATCAGCTGAGTGCTTCTTATTTCTGTATTTTCATCATTCAGGTAATGAAAGGACATAATAAGAAAAACACAAAACAAAAACAAGTTGAGAATCAGTATTTTAAAAAAAGTTCCACGAACGACGTGGCACAAGCCAAGGGGCAACAGTAGCGCAAGGCACCTATAGCACAATGATTAGCAGCATAAGTACTGAAAAACTCGCGAACTAAACAAATTGCGCAGAAGGAGCTCTGAGGTCAGAAATAAAAGACTCACAAATAAACTTGGACAGCTCGGTGCTCTCACCATACGAGCTGCTTGGGGAAAAAATGGATCAGAAACAAAAGAAAAGAAGAAGTATCCAAAGCAGAGTAACAATCGAGGAATCGAAATCAGAATCAGAAGCAGGATCATGCACACCTGATGGAATGATTGCGACGCCAGACTCCCCAGGTGACTTTTGAGTCGACTCAATGTCACCAAAGTTACAAGCTTAATATAAATCAGAACCAGGATCAAGAATATCATACCTGACGGAATGATTGCCACGTCAGACTCCCCCATGCGCGCAAACAGACGGCACTTTGCCGCCCCGTAGCTCTCCATGCTGCCGTGCCTCTCCAGGTGGTCCGGCGTGAGGTTCAGAATAACCGCAGCCTTGGGACGGAACCTTCCAGGCAACTCCATCTGATAGCTGCTCACCTCCACCACTGCTGCCTGAGCAGGGGGAAAACAGTGGGTGTGGGATGGGCGGAGAGATGGGCAGCAGGGGCGAACAGGGGTGATGGTGAGCAAAGTGGGAAATGCAGGCAGAGGTGGGCGGGTGGGCAGCAGTCACGTTGGTAGCTGCTCACCTCCACCACTGCTTCCTGCACCAGGGGGGAAACATGTGGTGGGCGGGATGGGCGGAGAGCCAAGAGCAGCAGAGACGAACACGGGTGGTGGGAAGAGCTGGGAGGTGAGTAAGTTGGAAATGCAGGCAGGGGTGGGCGTGGTAGCTGCTTACCATCACCAATGCTGCCAATACGGTGGGCGGGTACGAGTGTTGGCGGAAGAGCAGGGTGGGAGTGGAGGTGGGGAGATGAGAGGATGGGTGCGACGAGATGAGATGGGTGGAGGTGGGGAGATGAGAGGATGGGTGAGACGAGATGAGATGGGTGGAGGTGGGGAGATGAGAGGATGGGTTGGGATGGATTGATGGGAGAGGTGCACAAGTGAAACAAGCGGAGGGTGGGTGTTGAGTGAGAAACATGGGGATGACTTTTGAGACGTCTCAAAAGGGAGGGGTAGGTGTTGAGTGAGAAACATGGGGATGGAGTGGAGGGTCTGGCATCTGTTCAACTCCACCACACCACACCACACCACTGCATCCTGTAGTAAATAGTTAATACTTGTTTCCTCACATCTGCTGCTACAGCTACAGCCACACCTGCTGCTACCAATACTCACACCTGGAAAGGTTTGGAGGTGCCAGTGTGACCATGCTGTGCTGTGACGCCGTGACAATATTTGTTTTGAGGCGCCTCAAAAACAGAACGAATATATACCTGGAATATACCTGGAAGGGCTTGGAGGTGCCAGTGTGACCATACTGTGACGCCGTGACAAATTCGAGGGCGGCCAGTGAGAGGGGCGTGCCCAGATTGCCGCCCACAAACGTGTGGATTCCAATGGACTCGAGAATCTGAGCAGGGAACAAGAAGGGGGCGTGAAGGGTGAGAAGGTGAGACGAGGCTGCCACTGCCAGTGAGAAGGGCGCGCCCAGATTGCCGCCCAGATTGCCGCCCAGATTGCCGCCCACAAACGTGTGGATTCCGATTGACTCGAGAATCTGAGACGGGAACAAGAAATGGGCATCAAAGGGAAAATAGGAGGAAGGGCGAACGGGGGTGAAAGGGGAAGAAGCTCAAAAGGGGAAACAAAAGGAGGGGAAAAACCGATACAGATGGCCAGGGAAGAGATCATCAAAGGAGGCATCAGTATGTGTATATTATAAAGAGGTCATTCGGAAGGCATTCTGAGGAGGCACCTCTCAGGGGAGGGAGATAGCAAGAAGAGATAGTAAGAAGAGATAGCAAGGAGAGACACTGGTTGATTCCTCCTCTTGCTATCTCTCTCCCCTTATTGACTCCCAAGAACCACCGTGCACTACACACTACTACACTAACCTCACATTACACATCAGCACCTGCCACGTCATCATCACCTGGCCTGCAAAAGTGGCGACAGTGGACTTGCCGTTGGTCCCTGTGACGGCAGCAATGGGCAGTCCAGGTGGCAGGCTGTCATAGGCGAATGCCAGCTCAGACAGCATCGGCACACCCTGACACGTGTGTGGGAGGGGGAGGAGAATGGAGGGGAGGAAAGAGCCGACAAGGAGAGGGGGAGGGGGGGGAGAACAGTGGAGGTGGGTGCGCGATTTTGGAGTGACTGAGACTACAAGCAACGATTGGGTTGAGGCAAACACGAGTGATAGGGAGAACAGGCGCATTGTGCTCCTCACCACTGTACATGGCGAGACGAGAGAGGCGAGAAGAGAGAGGCGAGAAGAGAGAGGCGAGAGAGGAAAGAGAGGATTGTCTTTTCTTCTGAGGCATGTACGTGGTGGAAGCTCGTACATGAGAAAGCGAGTTGACTTTTGAGTCGACTCAAAAGTCACACGTGGGAGCTCGTACCTGAGAGAGTGCCTGGCTTATCGTGGGTTCTGAAAGCAGTACACCAGGAGACAGGACGACGAGGGAGGTGGAGAGGAGGAGAGGGAGGGGGTGGGGAACCAGATGAAGGGAGAGGCGAGAGGCTTGGGGACAAGAGGAGTTAACGAGAGAGGTGGATTGAAGTGTCTTCTGGGGCATGTGAGAGATCGCACCTGAGACAGCGCCTGGCTTATTATGGGTTCTGATCTGAGAGCGGTACACTAAGGACTTCTGAGACGGCTCAATATCTCGTACCTGAGACAGCGCCTGGCTTATTGTAGGCTCTGAAAGTGGTACTCCAGGAGACAGGACGACGAGGGAGGCAGAGAGGAGGAGGGGGAGGGGGTGCGGACCCAGATGGGTGGAGAGGCGGGAGATGAGGGGAGGAGAGGAGGCGGGTTCTGGAAGCCCATCCCATACGCTTGGATCGTCCTGAAGGGTGGGCGAGAGAGTAGAGAGGAGAGAGAGGGGGTTACACGTCACGATCAGATGGTAGAGAAACTGCACGACGTGAGGGGATGGGGGGAGAAGAGGTGGGTTCTGGAAGCCCATCCCATACGCTTGGATTGTTGTGACGGGTGGGCGAGAGAGGGGAGAGAGGGGAGAGAGGGGAGAGAGGGGAGAGAGGGGAGAGAGGGGAGAGAGGGGAGAGAGGGGAGAGAGGGGAGAGAGGGGAGAGGGGGGAGAGGGGGGAGAGGGGGGAGAGGGGGGGAGAGAGGGGAGAGAGGGGAGAGAGGGGAGAGAGGGGAGAGAGGGGAGAGAGGGGAGAGAGGGGAGACAAAAACTAAGTGCATGAGGCGAGCGGAAGGGGCAGGAGAGGCAGGGTCTGGAAGCCCATCCCATACGCTTGGATCGTCCTGAAGGGTGGGCGAGAGAGAAGAGAGGAGAAATAAGGGGTTACATGTCATGATCAGATGGTAGAGAAACTGCATGAGATGAGGAAATTGGGGGGGGAAACATCCATCCCAGACGCGTGGATCGACCTGAAGGATGAGTCAAATCATGGATAGAGTTTTGATTATGTAGCCCCAACTTATGCCATACCATTGTAAGCCGCCACTTGGTTATGCTCCTAAAATCTAGTGCAAGAAAAAAGCATTGATCACAGTCGAAGTGCCGACTCAGACGTTTGCCTATGCACCCTAAAACTCTAAACCCGGTGCCTTGTGGAGCTGAGAAAGCGAGTTGACTTTTTAAGTCGACTCAAAAGTCACACGTGGGAGCTCATACCTGAGAAAGCGCCTGACTCAGACATTTGCCTTTGCACCCTCAAAACTCTAAACCCGATGCCTTGTGGAGCTGCCCAAAACCCTAAACCCTAAACCCGAAACCCTAAACCCTAAACCCTGTACAGACAAGTCACAGGCAGCAGCTCCCATACCCCGCTAAGCACACAACCCAAATGCCTTAACAAATGACCATGCGCGCACTTCCGGTGCTTTGGCGTCTGATCTCCTGTCCAGTCCAGGCCGACCACAGCAGCAGCTCCTCTTGCTAGACCACACTTCCCCAAATCTGAACCCACCCACCCACATGACATGGTGCTGACAGCAACAACAACACACGCACCTCCAGTGCCTTGGCGTCTGTCTTCCTGTCCAGTATACCTGTGCAAAGGGGCGAGCCGAGTAATGCTCGACTCGTCCCTAGCCTTGCTCGGCCGAGTACGAGCCCGAGTCGAGTAATACTCGACCGAGCAATTTTCCCCCAAACAGAAACTCGTTACTCGCCTTACAAAAGGGAACTCGGGCGAGCATTTAGAAGAGCTCGTCTGAGTACGAGTAAATACTCGGCCATGTGCCCTACTCCTGCATAGAACGACTCTGTACATAACAGCAAGGTGGTCCCAGGAAGCCTAGGGAAGCCCAGGAAAGCCCTGGGTTGCCCTGGGTAGCCCAGGGTAGCCTTGGGTTGCCGCAGTAAGCCCATGGAAGCCTGCTTAGACCTGGATAGGCGAGTACTCGTCGAGCAAAAAAAACTTGGCGAGTAAAACTCGGCTCGACTCGCCCGAGTAAAATTTACAAAAACCGAAACTCGTTACTCGCACCCAAACGAGTAACTCGGGCGATACCGAGCGAGTAACTCGTCTCGTTGCACAAGTATACTGTCCAGGCCAACCACAGCAGCAGCTCCTCTTGCTAGAGCACACCTCCCCAACTCTGAAGACTGAACCCACCCACCCACATGACATGGTGCTGTCACCAACACACGCACCTCCAGTGCCTTGGCGTCTGTCCTCCTGTCCAGACCAACCACAGCAGCAGCTCCCCTGCCTGGCGACGGCACACAATCCCATCCCTGAACCCACGTGTCATAGTGTCGTTAGCAGCAACAGCGCACGCACCTCTTGTTGATGTAGGGGGTTTCTAAAAATTCTCAAAAACACCCTATAACAGCGCTGAATCCACGTGTCATAGTGTCATGGTGATGTTAGCAGCCACAAACACACACACACACACATACACACACACACACACACACACACACACACACACACACACACACACACACACACACACACACACACACACACACATACCTCCAGTGCATTGGCGTCGGTCTTTCTGTCCAGACCGATCACAGCAGCAGCTCCCCGGACCCCGCGCTAGAGTATGCACAACAACCTGCAACCAACCCGCGCAACACACGCACACACCTCCAGTGCCTGTGTCCCAACCAACCCTAAACCCACATGTGATGGTGCTGTCAAGAGCAACACACGCACACACCTCCAGTGCCTGTGTCCCAACCAACCCTAAACCCACATGTGATGGTGCTGTCAAGAGCAACACACGCACACACCTCCAGTGCCTGTGTCCCAACCAACCCTAAACCCATATGTGATGGTGCTGTCAAGAGCAACACACGCACACACCTCCAGTGCCTGTGTCCCAACCAGCCCTAAACCCACATGTGATGGTGCTGTCAAGAGCAACACACGCACACACCTCTAGTGCCTGTGTCCCAACCAACCCTATACCCACATGTGATGGTGCTGTCAAGAGCAACACACGCACACACCTCCAGTGCCTGTGTCCCAACCAACCCTAAACCCACATGTGATGGTGCTGTCAAGAGCAACACACGCACACACCTCTAGCCTGTGCCTTGGCGTCTGTCCTCCTGCCCAGCCAGACCGATCACAGCAGCAGCTCCCCGCACTAGAGCATGCACAACCCCCCCCAACCATGGATGGACCCACGTGACAAGGTGCTGACAGCAACACCAACACACACACCTCCAGTGCCTTGGCGTCTGTCCTCCTGTCCAGCCAGCCCGATAACAGCAGCGGCTCCCCGCGCTACAGCATGCACAACCCCAACCCTAAACCCCACATGCTATGGCCATGGTGTTGCTGCCAGCAGAGACAACACACACACGCACCTCCAGTGCCTTGGCGTCTGTCCTCCTGTCCAGGCCGATCACAGCAGCAGCACCCCCTGGCAGGCCAGGGGGCACATTCCCAACGCTAAACCCACATGTCATGGTGTTGTCAGCAGCAACAACACACACACATACACACACATACACACACATACACACACATACGCACCTCCAGTGGCTTCGCGTCTGTCCTCCTGTCCAGGCCGATCACAGCAGCAGCACCCCTCGCTAGGGCAAGGCGCGCTGCTGCTCTGCCTGATGCTCCCAGGCCCACCACCTGAGAGGGGGAGCATGGGGAGGGAAGCAGGCATGTGAGAGGGATGAGGGTGAGAGGGACGAGTGCGAGAGGGACGAGTGCGAGAGGGACGAGTGCGAGAGGGACGAGTGCGAGAGGGACGAGTGCGAGAGGGACGAGTGCGAGAGGGACGAGTGCGAGAGGGACGAGTGCGAGAGGGACGAGTGCGAGAGGGACGAGTGCGAGAGGGACGAGTGCGAGAGGGACGAGTGCGAGAGGGACGAGTGCGAGAGGGACGAGTGCGAGAGGGACGAGTGCGAGAGGGACGAGTGCGAGAGGGACGAGTGCGAGAGGGACGGGCTTAACGGAGGAACCAGAGAGGAGGGGTGAGAGAAAGAAAGTGCAATACTTCAGAGATGCTTGAAGGACCATGCGGAAGGCCAGGATTCACAGATGATTGGTGTCCTTGCGAGGATTTAAGAATCGAAGGAAATCCTGTTAGAAAGGAACATCAGTAGTGACTCCGATGTCCGGCAGCTTACAACGACCGTCTGGCCGGCAAGATCGACGGCCGGAGTGTCACAGGTAACGGCTGGATCCGAATTCGATCCGCCTGCGGTCGCAACCACCGCCCGCCGTTGACCATCATGTGCGAGCGCTGCCGTCGACGCATTGTCCGAATGGGTGGCAATCTCAAAAGGAGCGCCGTCTGTTCCTCTAACGAACGCGTTTTTCATGCTTGCGAACTCTGAGGAGGCGAATTCGGGGTGGCGTGCTAGAAAACGATTCCGCCGCCGTGTGCGCTTGGTCGCTGGCAGGACTGTCGGCACTGGAACGATGTCTCTACTCGAAGCAGCGTTGAATGGAGAAACGGGGGGATTCGAGAGTTGGGTGGCTGGAATCGCGGTCCGGAGATAAGCAGCCATAAAGGCGCCGGGCTCCCGGTGGCAAAGTGCTACAATTTAGTCGCCGTGCAGGCGTGCAGGCGCGGAGGCGCGGAGGCGCGGAGGCAGCGGGCCCGAGGAGGGAGGCGGTGGGAAGGATGCGAAGAGGCGATGTGGCGGGCCCACTACGATGCGGCGACGCACCGCAGAGGCGGCGAGTCAGCGCGCCTGCTGCTGCGAGGGTCGATGCGCGCAGCGCTCAGCCGAGCGTGCTGAGAGGACGCGGATACTCAGCGAGCAGGCGGACGGACTCAGGTGGGGGGAAGAGCCGTGGGAGCTATCTAAATGTGTGGTTCCCGCGTCTATGGGCTAGTACTGGGCTGCATGAACCATGTAAGCAGTAATGATTCTGGACGAATATACAATGTTAATAATCTAATAAACAAAACATGATCAGGCCAATTCTAACTCCAGCTCACCATGGGTCATCGTTTGCATCAACCACTGACTAACCTAGGTAATGTACATATTTACTTCATGGCGAAGACTTTCTGCCAAGATGGACGAGAGGAGATTCACTCCCACCATTTGTTCACATTAGGCCGTGATGTTATCACATCGGAATCGCCAGACACCCAGAGCATTGCAGTGTAAGGCAGGTGGACCAGATCCGCCAGGGAAAAGGAGGAGCCAGCCAGATAGTCATTTGAAGCCAAGCGTGCTTCGTACACGTCAAGGACTTGAGAGAGCTGTAGATTAAGACCGGAGGGAAGGAGGGGGGGAGGGGTAGGGGGAGTGTGGGGGAGGGGGGAGGGGGGAGGGGAAGGGTAAAAAAGAGAGTACGGAGTTGAGGTGGTGTATTGCGAAAGGCAGACAGGTGAAGAGAGAAGAACGGGCAAGGCGGGTTCATGAAACGGTACGTACATGCCAAGGAAGAAAAGAGGGACAACGGAGAGCTTTCCAGATGAACGTACCTTTGCCTTCTATTCAGCTACCTTGGCCTCGTCTGTAGCCAGTCCCTTCCTAGGCTTGAAAATCTTCTCAGCTATCAGCCCAGAGATAGGGGGGTTGTAGTTCTGAGATTCCACTTCCAGCCACAAATTCACCAGGGCGCGCTCCTGTTGCACACATGCAAGTAGGGTAAACCATGAAAGATTCGTACAGCGCGTGCCTAGGTCTAGCGCGAGTGACGACTGCAGCATCGTGTGGACTCCACACTGTAGAGCATCAGACTGACAAAAATAATTAAGGCTCTGGCGATAGGGTCTTGCCTTGAGGGTGGAGCCGAGGAGGTTCGTGCCTTGTTCAGCGTACTTATCAGCGACGTATCGTGCGATGGCTCGGGATTCTGCGGCGGAAAAAACGCAGGCGTGAGGTTCGCGGAGACGTCGCAAGCGGGCATGTAGGTGACAAAAGTGGAAAAACAACACTGAGAATACTTTCTACTTACCGAAAAGCTCAACATCCTCGTCTTCCAGCACAGGAATGACGCCGAACGGCTGCAAGGAGAACGATTAGGGTTCAGTAAAATAACTAGCAGGTTGATTTGCAGGAAACATTTGAACCTAAATCATGCGACGCGTGTGATGCCGCTGGCTGGCTCTATCACGGACCTGTTTCTTCTTGAACTCGGCCGATTTCTGCTCGCCCTTGGACAAATCTATTGTTACAAATTCGTAGTCCTGCAATGCATGTAAAGATGACAGTTGAAGGTAAGAATTTTAACGGCGCTGCGACGTAACGACTAACATGAGATTGTACTCCGAGTCGTACCGTAACATTTTTCTCTTCTAAAGCAGTAAGAACCCGTTTCGTGCAGGTCGAGAGCTTCAGACCATATAACTTGGTCTTGCTGGCGGCAGCCATGGCGTGCACGCGGCTAGGAACACGCAGTGAACTAACGAAGGGGAGAGGAGAAATGGCGATAGCACGCGAAAATGAGACGACCCTGGTAGCAGCGGCCATGGAATTTGTACATTATAAGCGCAAAGTATATCCGTTTTGTACATCACGACATCCAGCAAATCTCGCTCAGCGGCGTTAGGCAGTAGGGCGCTGTGCATTGCTGCAGTCTGCAGCAAAAGCCGTCCTCGTGGTTCCGACGTTCTAGAACCGTAGGGCATTGCTAGGAGGTTTCGGATAAGGCAAAGCGAACATCTGCAAAGCGAAGGCCAGAAATTCAACTCAGAATTTTTTTTCCTCGTTTAGTACGGTATAAGCTCATTGTGGTTTCTTGTACCAAGCAGGTTAAAGCTTTTGTATACATTTGCAATCACTGTTTAGGGTTGTACAGTATGCACCTGAGAACTTCGCCCAAACGAACAAAATTGAGGTTCGTGAGGGGTTTGGCGAAAATTTGCAGAATGAATGGTTCGTGGCACAGGAAGCTCCCCCGTCACTCAACCTTGCATTGACACTCACAGCCCCAAGCAGGATAAGTGTCTAATAACATAGCCACGACATAGATAGAGGAGATCTGTGCGCGTCGTGCAGCATTTATCGGCAGAGTCGGGAGCAATAGCTGGTAGCATCAGCCCGTTGCATGCACCTCGCGACGCCGCCACTCTTCTTACCGCCTCGCCCGCTGCGCGCCATTGGGGCTTAGCGCCGCGCCCGCTGCGCTCCTTCGTCCCGGTGAGCTCCCGTCCCGCTGCGCGCCTGCTTCCCGCTAAGCGCCACACTCGCTGCGTGCCCGCCTCCCGCTAAGCGCCCGTCCCGCTGCGCGCCTGCTCCCTGCGTAGCGCCTCACCCTACGCGCGCCTGCTTCCCGCTAAGATCCTCACCCGCTGCGCGCCTGCTTCCCGCTAAGCGCCCGTCGCGCTGCGCGCCTGCTTCCCGCTTAGCGCCCGTCGCGCTGCGCGCCTGCTTCCCGCTTAGCGCCCGTCCCGCTGTTCGCCTGCTTCCTACGTAGCGGCTCACCCTACGCGCGCCTGCTTCCCGCTAGGCGCCTCACCCGCTGCGCGCCTGCTTCCTGCTAAGCGCCTCACACGCAGCGCGCCTGCTTCCCACTTCGCGCATGCGCATAATCTTCACATTTCCCCCCCTTCTCTCCCCATGTTTCCCCCGCTTCTCCCCGTCATTGCCCCCCCCTATTCACCCTCCTTTGGCCTCCGTGCTTCCGCTCATACCCCCCCCTTCTCCCTCGTGGTGCCTCCCTTCACCCCCACGTTCCCCCCATTCTTCCTCTGATTTGGGCCCCTCCACCCTCACATTACCCCCCTTTATGCCCCTCAATTTGCCCCCTTTCACACCCCCATTTCCCCCCGAATTCAAGGCATCCAACCCCCCCCCCCCCCCCCCCATCCTCTGAGTTCCCCCCCTCCCCCTCTCCCACTCAGATTCCCTTCTACTCGCTCTCAAATCCCCCCTTATCCCTCTCAGCCCCACTCGCCCTCATTTTACCCCCTTCTCCCCCTCATCTCAGCACATTTCCCCCCCTTCTCGCTCTCATGGGTGGCGTTGTCCTCCCCCTCCTGTTGCTCCCCATCATCCCTCTCAACACCCCCTCTTCGCCCCCACATTTCCCCCCCTTCTCGCACTCAAATCCCCCCTTTCTCGTTCTCTTCTACCCCCTTTCTCCCAATCAGCCACTCCCTTTCTCCCTCTCATTACCAACCCTGGCCCCCTCTCACTCTCCCCAGCCCCCCTCCTCCCCTCACCATCATTTCCCCCCTTGCTCGCACTCATTTCCCCCCTTCGCCCTCTCATTACTCCCCCGTCTCCCCCTCATTTCCCCCCCTTCTCCCCCCCATTTCTTCCCCTCATCCTTCTCATTCCCCCCCCTTCCCCTACTCAGATTCCCCCATTCTCGCTCTCAACCCCCCCTTTCCTCCCATTCCCCTCTACTCCCTATCATTTCCACGCTTCTCCCCCCCCATTACCACCCTCGCTCCATCTCACGCCCCCGTTGCCCCATCTCATTTTCCCCCCTCCTCCCTCTCGTTGATATGCCTGCTCCCCTTCATTTCGCCCCCTTCTCCTTCTCAGTTCCCCCTTTTCCCTGCCATTTCTCCCCCTACTCCCTCTCAGTTCCCCCCCTTCCCCCTCTCTCAATTCCCCCTTTCGCTCTGAAATCCCTCTTTCCCCCCTCTACTCCCCTCTCCCCTCCCTCTTCTCCCTATCATTTCCCCGCTTCCATCTTTCAGGACCTCCCTCGCTCCATCTCCCCTTCCCCCTTGCGTCCTCTCAGCCCCCCCCCCCCCACCTTCTCACCCTCATTTTATCCCCTTTGCCCTCTCATTTCATGTCCTGCTCCCACGCATCTTCCCCCCTTTTAGCTTCGACTCCCCCCTTCTCCCTCATATCCCTCCCTTCACCCCCGCATGTAGCTACATTTCTGCCATCTCGGCACCCCCTCTTCGCCACCTCGTTTCCCCCCCACATCGGACTCAAAGCCCCCTTTTCTCCGTCCCGTCTATCCCCCTTCTATCTCTCATCTCCTCCCTTTCTCCCTCTCATTACCCCCCATTGCCCCATCTCATTCCCCCTCTTGCTCTCTCTCAGCCTCCCTCCCCTCACCATCATTTTCCATCCACCCTTGCTCACACACATTACCCCCTCTTCTCCCCCAACTGTCCCCCCCTTCTCCCTCTCATTTCCCCCCCTTCGACCCCTCATTACCTACCTGTCTCCCCCTACTACCCCCCTTTCTCCCCCCCATTTATCCCCCTTCTCCCTCTCCTCCCCCCCCCCCCCCCGCCTTCCCCTACTCAAATCCCCCCCTTCGGTGCTCTCATATCCCCCTTTCTTCCCTTTCCCCTCTTCTCTCTATCATTCCCCTGCTTCTCCCCCTCACTTCCTCCCCCACTCCATCAACATTCCCCCGTTTCTCCCTCTCAGCCCCCCCCCCCCCCCCCTTCCCTCATTTCCCCCCCTTCTCCCTCTCATTCACCCCCCTGATCCCCTACATTTCGCCCCATGCTCCTTCTCACTTCCCCCAATTCTCCCACTCATTTTCTCTCCTTCTCGACGACATGTCCCCCCCTTATCCCTCTCATTTCCCCCCCTGCCCCTTTCATTACCCCCCGTGTTCCCCTCATTTCCCCCCTGTCCCCCCCCTGTTTCTCCCTCTTCTCCCACTCATTTCAACCCCTTCACCATCTCAAGTTCCCCCCTCCCATCTCTCAGATCCCCCTTTTCTCCCTCTCAAACCCCCCCCCCCCCCTCCCCCCCTCTGGTCTCTATCATTTCCCCCCCCTCATTTCCTCCCTCGCTCCAACACAATTCCCCCGTTTCTCCCTCTCAGCCCCCCCCCCTTGCTTCCCGTTTCCCGTTGAACATCCCTTGTTATCCCATATATATTCCCTGTCACGCCAAGACGAGTAGGCGGTGGTCTACCACGAGTCAGCGGCATACTTCCCCTTCCCTGTCAAGCCATCCCCCCATCACTGCCCTTCCCCGACTGCCATGCTGTTTCCCTACTGCCCTTCTATTTTGTATCGTCCATTCCATCTCCGCCGCGCGGATTTGCCGCCCTGCTTTCCCCCTCCATTCCCTCCGCTGTCCAAACCACGCAGGATTCGTAACGGGAGGGTCACTTCATGGGGCATCCAAGAAAAATATCTGTGGAGACATGGACAAAGAGGGTGAAGGAATTGGTGAAAGCAAAGGATCAGGGGAATCTAGCAATATCAAAGCACATGCAGATCCCTATTTGTTACTTGCGTTGTGGCTTGAGCACTTTGATGGGAGAGGGACGTACGGCAACGCTTTCGGACCTTGTGTACTTCCTGTTACACGCTGGCCCAGGGGCAACCGAGACACTTATGACCGCAGCGAAGAAGGCCGGTAAGTGACCATCTACTCGTGGGCTGCCAAATTCCCAACATTGGTTTTGTCTATTAGCAACTACCATAGCGAAAAACGTGATCCAGAGCTCCACCATGCTCAAGATGGTGCCCTTTACCGTTCATTCACCCAACGTACAGGTGCGGACGGCGATACGGCCGAGAAGGCAGTGCAAGGCTGCCTGGAAAAGTACGCTGGAAAGTTTCAGGGGGGGAAGGATCGCATGGCCGGCCGACCTGATGCCCTCGTGGGAGGACAGCCAGCTGCTATCAGGGGTTTGGTATATGCCTTCCCGATAGATCATGGGAGCGATGAGGAGACTCTACGACGCGACACCACCGTTTTCCGTCAGGGTGGAGCCCGTCGAGGTGCAGCGTATGCTGAGCTAAAGCAAAAAGGTATGCGCTCCCAATCAGAGTTTAGCTACACTGCACAGCCCGCAAAATGATACCATGTCAGCGCTGTTAGTGTGTACGTTGCGAGTGACCCTGTAATCTGGACAGGGGCACGCACCGCGAACGATCAGGTAGAGGGCGATCCACGTGAGTGTGATCATCCTCTTCTCTGCCCCTACCATCCCCTGCCCCAAGGATGCAACATGGGCAGGTCCATTTTGTCTAGCCTTCCATGCCCATTACATCACTTCCGCACTCAGGCGATGGGATTTCCCCCTTTCCCTTCCATTCCTCCTCTGCCCCGTCCACCCCCTACCCCAGTGAGGAGGCATGGGCATCGCACGTTTTCCACCCTTCGGTACGGCGAGCCTCACTCAATCGGTCTTTGGCAGCGCACATAGTGTGGATGTTGTGTGTGACTTTTTTCTATGATCTCTATTATGTACAGCGGGAGAGGCCAACAGCACTGCTGCCACGCCTACGGTGCGGGATGTGAGCGAGGAGGAAGAGGAGCAGCATGACGTGGTGATTGAAATTGATGATGAAGTTCCGGTACAAGTTGGAGATGTCCAAGTGGAGATCGATCTTGAGATGGGAGGAGAGAGTGGGCAGCCCACTGCCACATCTGGCAAAGAGGACGGACACACACACGAAGTGTAAGTGAAATGAGAGGCGACGTACTGGAATAAGCGTATGCACGTGAAAGAAGGGTAAGAGGTAGATCATCTACATCAATCTAACCCATGATGGGTTTTGCTAGCCCAAGTAGTACCCTAAAGCCCAACATATTTTCCTCCCACCCCAACCTAGGCAGTCTTCGCTCCCGCTTCAAATCCCACTCCACGACTCAATATCAGGTTATACACCCCATTTCTCCCACTCATTAGGAACTCGCACGATCATGCGATCCCGATCGAGACCTCGCCCGGGCGATGGCCGGCACTCCCAACACTTGACGGACTGCGGGATGTCGTGTGTTTGCTGAGCCCAGTTCACATCATTCGGTTCTTCATGGTGGTGACACTGCATTGCACCATTAGCGGTGGATGTGGGGGCTCGATGCGGTTGCGCTCTTGGAAACTGTTGTGGGCTGCATTTGGAATGGTTTGGAGGTGTGATAAGTGTGGAAAATCGACGTCGCTGTGGTCGGTTGATCGTCAGCCACTGGGCTGCACGACCGACAAGCCAGGAAGGAAACGTCTCCCGTTGTTACAGCGATTCCTTGCGTCATTTGCTCTAGCGGGGTTTGGGTACACTGCGCTATCGGAGGTTGGTCGGAATCTCGGTCTGCCCATCCCATGTAAGAGAACCTTCTACAGGTACATGAGTGGGGTAGGTGGGCTGTGGGAGAAGATCGTAGAACATGCCAACAAAAGCATGGAGGTGGTGCGTGCAGCTATGTTAGCTCGGCGAGAACGTGGTTTTTGGTTGTGTGTTGACGGAAGGTGGGGCCAGCCACGAGAGGCGGAATGGTGTAGTGTTGCATTTATGGATCCCAGGTCACGTAAGATACTTCACTGTGTGACGGTGTCGAGATCCATGCTAAAGGTATCGTCGACTGAGCTAGAGGGTCAGGCATTCTCTTAGGGACTAGAAGACCTGAATAATTGGGGGTTTCCGGTGAAAGGTATCATCAGTGATGACGGGTCGAGTTTCAAAGCCGTAATCATTAAGACAGACCTCGAGCACCAGATGGACGTGTGGCACAAAGGACGTTCGTTATCACGGAAGTTTGTGAAGCACTTTGTGAATGCACGAAAGGCCGCACTATCCACCAAAGACGCGAACACTGCTGAGGATCTGTGGGATGTAAAGCTCGATGATCTCAGGGCCTGGTTGCGAGATCATCCAGGTCATGGCTTGAAGGGTCTACACAGAGCGCCAAAAAGGGAATTGATTGGTGCTGTTTGTCGTGTTCGGGGCTGGACTTTTGTGGATCTCTCCGGCGATAGCTCGCCGTATTTGTACCCAAAGATGCGTCGTGTATCGTATGTGCGGAGTGGGCGCAGTAGAGGTTCGACCCGCGCAACGTCTGATGCCATGTCGGTTGGTCCTGATGGGTGTTGCACGGTGGAGGGTTTGTCGCGGGAGGTTGTGGATGTGCCTGTTGCACAATCTCAGCACATGGAAGGCGGGGATAAACGGGTCACGAATGAAGCGTTGAAAGGGTTTGTTGCAATTGATATTCTGGATGATGGTATCACAGAGAGTCCGGCTGATCCAGGAGGGGTGGATTTACAGTACTCCGACGTGAGAGAGTTGTGGGGATACGATCCACATCCAGAGCATGGAGTGCGGCCAAGCTCTGTGGTGTCGTTCTTCCTCATGCAGGCAACTGCGTCAAACCATGCCGATGCAACTCGTGGCATGACGGGTGCCGCGACACGAACCAGCTCAACTTTGGGACCGCCAGGTGAGGCCCGAGCAAAGCAACTGCTTGCAGTATTTGTGTTTCGCTTTGCTTACACCCACAGCTCTACTTGGATGCCATATAAGTGCCGGTACGTTGAATTACACAATACCACAACCCCCATCCCAAATCTGTTGTTTCCTAAGGTACTAATGGTGACAGCACCACGGTGGGAGGTGAGGGCAACACTGCGCCGTCCGGTGGACCACGTCGCTGGGTGAATAAGCGACCCCGCAGTGGGAAGAGGGGAGCAGACGATTCGCTTGAAGAAGATGGCGAGGAGCATGGAGGGGTAATCGAGGAGATGACAGTGGCACAGCGATTCAGCGTACACTTCCATCACGTGATGGCACGTTGTGCTACACTCTGGCGAGCGGGCAGGCCGATGACGGCGCAGGACGTTGCTGATGAGATTGCTGTTGCAGCCGAGCATTGGGCTGGAGATCATTCACGCTGTGGCCGGGGTTCCGAGAGGCCAATATGCGTGAGAGAGAAGTGGGGTGCTGAAAGTGCATTGTATAAGCCTGGTTCCCGCACGCACATTGCTTTCAGGAAGTGGTTGAGCGAGAACTGTGGGGCTGACGAGATGAAACCATACGTGAGTGGGGAGTGCAATTGGATGAATGAGTCATTTCATTCATTGATTTGCAAGTACGCTCCGAAGCGCACCTTGTTTCGCGGAAGCATGCAAGCAAGGGTTGGATTGGCCGTAATGCACTGGAATCATTCTCTGGAGCGAGAGGTCCGAGCCACCAAAATCAGAATGCAGCGTGCAACTAGGGTCCGACGGGGAAAGACATCCCGGACCTTAGGGCCTATGGATTGGACCTGGGTAGACGATATAATGCGGGATTGGAACTGCATGACACTTGACCCTGTGACGAGTCCAATCGCCGCCAACGCCGGTGCTGCTGCTCCTTCCACTCCCCAACCACCCAACAAGCGAAGGCGTACCATCACCAGTGGATCATCTGAACCTAGACGTACACTCTTTGGTAAGTCCCCCCATATGTCTCAACGCGCATGGTGGTGCATTATACATGCAAGTAGACAACACATTTGCAATGCAGGTGTGACAATTGACCTCCATTTGTGTTGTTTGCAGGAGACGTCTCCAACGTCAGATGATTCAACCTGGTGGGCAGCATGCAACATTGGGGACTGCGCCCGTATGTGAGCTCCATTCTCACCCATCTACTCAAGTATGGATTGGTTTGCATTGCCTGCTGCATGCTGCGCCTTCCTGCATCCCTTGCTCCTGATGCGTCTGTGCTGTTTCTATGCTGCATTGGCAACTGACTACCGTTCCATCGACCCCTCCTGCTCCTGCCTGGTGTGTCCCTCCCTTGCTACCCCTTTCTGCTGGGTATGCCTTGCTGCCTGCTGCTTCCCAATGTAGCACTCGCTGCTCGGCACCTTGTCTTCCACCCCCCACACCACTCCCATCGGCCTTGCACGGGTGTATCTGCACTCACTCGGCACAGGTCTTTCAGGTTCAACCTTCCACCGCATCCCACCCCTGACTGCATTCTCAATCAAAGTGTATTACCTCCAGCTGCGCCGCTGGAGCTTCCGAGGCTGGCTCCGAGCCAATGGACACGACCCGAACCTGCTTGAGGCAACGGAGAAAAGCGGCAGGAGAGAGTGGGGAAGCGGGAAGCAGCAGGAGGGGAAGGCGTGGAGGAAAAGGAAAGTTGGGGAAGGGAAGAAAGAGGAGGAAGTGAGGGGAGGATAGGGGAGAGTGGAAGGAGCAGGGGAAGAGAGAGGATAGGAGGGAGAGGGAAACGAGGTGGGACATGGAGCAATGGAGACGTTGAGGGTTCAACTGAGTGAGCAGTACACTCAGGAGAAACTCGCCCTCTTCACGTCCTATGTGGGGAAGGTGAGACTTGCCTTCTTTCCTGGCCCTCTTTTCATCCTATGTGGGAAAGGGAAAACTTGCCTCGTTTTTTATTTTCGTCGCATGTGGGTGGGGGGGAGGGGAGGGGGTCTAGTCAAATAGATATGACTAGAACTTCTCGCGATGCGACCCTCACAAGTTTTGGACATGCTCAGAGCTTCTCCTTCTTCTGTTTCTCTCCTCTCTTCCCTCCATCTCCCTCCGTTCTCGCTCCATCTCCGTTCAGGAGGTGTGAGTGAGGGTGGAGAGTTGTGACAATAAGGCGCGCTCTGTCTTTGTGAGACAAAGGGGGCTGACCTGGAGGATAAGGAGCGGGTGGAGCTAAGAGAACAGCTGCAGGTGGTTATTTCACTTATGAGGCGCCTCAGAAGCAAGTGGGTGATGCAGGTGGGTGCGTGCACTTCGTGGGGGTAGAATGGTGTACGCATGTACGGCTGTACGCATGTTTGTTATAGCCTCCACAGTGGCATACATCAGTGGCAAGAGCATGGTATTTTTGACTTTGGGTTCCATGTCCAGTGCTCCATGTTTCATCGTAATCTACTGCTAGAGTGATAGGAATGGGTAAGAAACATGGAGGTAACTGTTGATAGCCATTTTGAAAGGGGACTATTCGTTCATTGTTTTTTCTAGATCCCTCACCCATCCCTTTCCTGCCCTGTTCCTTTATTTGATTCCTGTCCCCCCCTTTGTCTCTATTGTGTGCCACATGTCGCTCCCTCACAGGTGGAGGGAGTGAACGTCATGATCCACTATGGCAGCATCCGGCAGCTGAAGCAAGGACCATTGGACACGTGGCCCTTCCCCATTGGTCATGTAGGTTTCACTTCTCGCCCGTTACATTTGTGTGCGGTGGCAGAGGTAAAGTCAAAGTGGCGGTGGCAGACTGGACCAGCAACCTGAACCCCTTGATGCACTCTACAGAGGCGCGAAGTGTGATGTATCAATGTACCGCGCTTGCCGTCCAATATACTTCCTCTGCCTCACCCTTTTGCTCTGGCCTTTCTCGCGCATGTCCCTACCTCAACCACCATTCCCGTATTCCCATTTTTTCCCTTTATCCCCTCCGTCCCATGTCCTGACCCAGCACTCTCTGATGGTTTTCAGGATTGCAAGAACCCCACTTTGATCACTGCATATTTGCCCGCCGAGTAGCTACCTTTACAATGAAATGTAAATGCACAAACGTGGAAAAACCTTTATCACCAAGCCACGTAGCTTCCCCAGGTGCTTCGGAGAGCTATGGCTCCCCATGCCTACACTTTGGTACCTATCGGCTCACCATATAATGTTTGTGGCATGCAAGTGTACAACGGGCATGTGAATGCTCCCTATGGTCACCCTGACTCAAATACAGGTACTAGTTCCTCAAGACTACTATTGTTATGTGTTTACTGGCTATCACCATAATGACTACCCATAAACCCAACAAGCCCGTCACATTCAAAGTCGATCACATCTGGCATCATCTTGTCACAGTCGTTGAACCACACCACGTCGTCCTTGTCACATTGCACGTAATACCCCTCCGTGCCTGACTCTGGGTACAACGAGGCAATTACTACCTATATCAGCCATGGAAGAACCACCTGGTCATCAGAGTCATCCCCCAACAAATCAGAGTACTCCACGTAACAGCGGAATCGGTGGTTCTTCGGCTCCACCGGCACGTCGTCCACGCCCACCTCGAGGTTTGCGCCACAAGCTACTCGTATCACGCTCTCTACCGTACGTTTGGTGGCAAAACGACCAACACTATCTTCGGTGGGAAATGCTAGCCATCCAGTCGCCCACTTGCGTAGCACATCATGCTGTTTTGGGAATCGCATTGCAAAAGAGGGGATCGACCAGCAAAACAACGGAGTGCTAATGATCGGGGGTAGACCGGAGCGAACACGGACGCGTCGAGTGGTCCCGGGCGTCGGTGTGCTCCGAACACTGCTTGTTTGAATAGCCGCTGCTGGTGCTTCGGATGCACTCTCACGCTGGCTCCCGTCCTCGTTCTCTTCGAGATCGTCCTGCTCATCCATGCGTACCCCTTCGGGCTGGCGACGCATGAGCGCTCTACAGCGTGGCCTGCCAAAAACATTGCCAAGCATCACTGACAGAGTCAAAACCTCTAACATGCGCTTGAAGGATGTGCGGCATGGGACTATGAGCTGAATGGGTAATATTCACAATGTAAACGGGTTACCTAGCAGACCATCCAGTCCGGATGCGCTTGGCCGTGCCACTGCCCGTGCCTCCTTGATGTGACATTTGCTCCACACTCCATACTGGGTGGAAAGAGTTGCAGACAAAGTACGGGAAGGCGGGGAAGAGAGAGGGGATAAGATTGGAGCTAGAGTAGGGATATGACCAGGCCTGGGATGAGGGCGCAGAGAGGAGTGCGCACCTGAGATGAAGGCGCAGATGGGCAGGAAGGGGAAAGGCGGGAGCAGGGTGTAAGGCAGAGTGGGTGGAAAGGCGGAAGGAGAGGTAACGGAGGGTGGGGAGAAGGGAAAGAGGGGTTAGGGCAGATAGCGGAATCGGGGAAGCAGGACGTAAAGCACCGAGGGTGGAAACATGGAAGAAGGGGGTAAAGCAGAGGGGGGAGAGGGGGAATAAGAGCGTAAGGCAGAGAGGGAACAGGGGGCAGAAGGTCGTAAAATAGAGGACGACAGGTGGGGGCGAAAGGGGGTACGGAAGAGAGGTGCACAAGAGAAGCAGGGTGAATGCCAGAGAGCGAAAGGGTGATGACCATTGTAAGGCAGAGCGGGTGGAAGGATGGAAGAAGGGTGTAGCGAAGATAGGGGAAAGGGAAGAGCAGGGCGTAAGGCAGAGAAGAGAGAGGGGCAAGCAGGGTGTAGGGAAGAGATGGAAAAGTGGGTTTAGCAGGAAATCAGGGGGAGAACGCACGGTGGGGGAAGAAGGGTGTGGGTAGAGAAGGGAGAGGTGGAAGAAGGGCGTAAGGCAGAGCGGAGTATAGATCAAGAGGGGTGGGGGAAGAAGGGTGTAAGGATGAGAGGGCACGGGGGGGGAATGGGTGTAAGACAGAGAGGGGAAAGGGGGAAGATAGGTGCAAGGAAGAGAGGAAAAAGGGGGAAGCACGGTGTTTCTATGAGCCGGCATTGTGGGGGAAGAAGGGGGTAACGAGTGGGAAAAGGGGGTGGATGGAAGTGGGGAAGAGAGGGGAGATGGGGAAGAGAGGGGAGATGGGGAAAGTATCGTGTAGGGAAGAGAGAGGCCGGAAGGGGGAAGCATGGCCTAAGGCAGAGAACGCAAGTTGGGGGTAGAATGGTGTACGGAAGAGAGGGGTAAGGGGTAAGAAGAGTGTATGGAAGAGAAGGGAGAGGGGGGAGAAGGGGGTAAGACAGTGAACGCTAAAAGGGGGAAGAAGGGAGGAGACAGAGGGGAAGCAGGGGGTAGATGGAGTTTAGGGTTGCAATGTGGGAGATGGACAGGGGGTGCTGTTACTAAACAGCACGGAGGGGATTGCGCGTGGGTGGCAGGGGAGTGAGCGTGGGCGCCCTGGAGGAAGGAGCGTGTGTGACGGAGGGTACGGCAGGGGTTAGAAGGGTATGCGATGGGGGAGCACGGGGGAATGAGGGGGAGAACGGCGGGAAAATGAAAAGGAGAAGGGAGGGCAATGAGCGAGATAAAGGGGGGGAGGGGAACCCAAAACTGGTGGATATGGAACCCCGCAGGGGGGTTGAATGAGGGAGACAAAAGGGGAACCCTGGTCCAGTCTCATGGGGGGCAATGGGAGGGAGAAGGGGAGGAAACGAGCAGGTGAATGGGGGGGAAACGAGAGGGGGACAGGGGGGGAATGAGGGGGCACATCTGGGGAGAATGGAGAGAGAAAGGGGGTAGGTGAGCTTGGGAATGAGGGGGGGATGAGATGGAGAATGGGGAAAACCAGGAAGGAGAATGTGGAGACATAAGAGGGTGACGGGGGTAGACGAGAAGGGGAGGGGGGAAACGATAGGAAGGAGATGGGGAAACGAGAGTGAGAAGGGGGAGTGAATAAGAGGGAGAAGGGGCGAAACTGAGAGGCCGCGAATGGGGCAGTGGGAGGGAGAAGGGGTGAAAATGAGCAGGTGAAAACGAGAGGGGGAAGGGGGGGGGGGGGGGGAAGGAGGGGGCACATCCGGGGAAATGGGAGGGAGAAAGGGGGGAAATGAGCTTGAGAAGGGGGGGGGGAATGAGAGGGAGAATGGCGATAAATGAGAAGGAGAAAGGGGGGACATGAGAGGGAGCATGCGGGGCAGTGAGAGGGAGAAGGGGAGGAAATGAGCAGGTGAATGGGGGGGACGCGAGAGGGGGTAGGGGGGGGGGGTTGGGGGGTGGGGGGGTGTGGAATGAGGGGGCATGTGAGGGGTAAAGAAAGGGAGAAAGAGGGGATTTCAGGTTGGGTAGGGGGGGGGATGAGAGGGAGAACGGGGGAATGAAGGAAGGGGAAAGGGGGGACATGAGAGGCAGCACGAGGGGAGATGAGAGGGAAGAGGGGCGTAACTGAGAAGGAGAGGCGGGGGTAATGAAACGGCAAGCGCAGGAAACTTCTGGGGGAAGGGGGGGAAAGGAGAGGGAGAAGGGAAGGGGGTCATTTTAGGGAGTCGGGGGAAAGAAAGATGGGGAGGCTAGCACACGGAATGGCGAGGCTTGAGATGGAGATAGGAGGGACGGCTGGGGAGATAGGGTGGCGTTTAGCGGGAGATAGGGAGAGGGAAACGGGGAGAGGGAAGGCGGAACGGGGAGGTGGGAAGGGGTAATGGGCTGCGGGAAGGAGAAATTACAATGTGTGAAGGGGGGTACTTGCTGCGGGAATGGGAATCGGGGTGGCGGATAGGGGAAATGCGGGGCGGGGAGGGAAACCGGGGAGCCGGGAAGGGGTAATCGGGACAGACGGGAAATGGAGATGGGTGGGTTGGGTGGGGATAGACGGGAGGCAATGAGGGAAATTAGGAGCCAAGAGGGGGAAACGGGGAGGTGGGAAGGGGAAACGGGGAGCGGGAAGGGGAAACGGGGAGCGGGAAGGGGAAACGGGGAGCGGGTAGGGGAAACAGGGAGCGGGAAGGGGAAACGGGGAGCGGGAAGGGGAAACGGGGAGCGGGAAGGGGAAACGGGGAGGTGGGAAGGGGAAACGGGGAGCGGGGAGGCTAAACGGGGAGCGGGATGGGGAAACGGGGAGCGTGTAGGGGAAACAGGGAGCGGGAAGGGGAAACGGGGGGCGGGTAGGGGAAACAGGGAGCGGGAAGGGGAAACGGGGAGCGGGAAGGGGAAACGGGGAGCGTGAAGGGGAAACGGGGAGCGGGAAGGGGAAACGGGGAGCGTGAAGGGGAAACGGGGAGCGTGAAGGGGAAACGGGGAGCGTGAAGGGGAAACGGGGAGCGGGAAGGGGAAACGGGGAGCGGGAAGGGGAAACGGGGAGCGGGAAGGGGAAACGGGGAGCGGGAAGGGGAAACGGGGAGCGGGAAGGGGAAACGGGGAGCGGGAAGGGGAAACGGGGAGCGGGAAGGGGATACGGGGAGCGGGAAGGGGATACGGGGAGCGGGAAGGGGATACGGGGAGCAGGAAGGGGATACGGGGAGCGGGAAGGGGATACGGGGAGGCGATAAGAGGTAATGGGGACACGGGGTGGGGAAAAGGGGTGGCGGAGAGGGGATTTTGGGAGGCGGGAAGGGGATACGGGGTACGGGAAGGGGAAACGGGGAGGCGGAAAGGGGAATTGCGGGGCGGGAAGGGAAACCGGGGAGGCGGGAAGGGGTAATCGGGAGACGGGGAGGGGAAAAGTGGTGGCGGAAAGTGGAATTGGGGTGGCGGGAAGGGGATACGGGGTGCGGGGAGGGGAAACGGGGAGGCGGAAAGGGGAATTGCGGGGCGGGAAGGAAAACCGGGGAGGCGGGAAGGGGTAATCGGGAGACGGGGAGGGGAAAAGTGGTGGCGGAAAGTGGAATTGGGGTGGCGGGAAGGGGATACGGGGTGCGGGGAGAGGAAACGGGGAGGCGAAAAGGGGAATTGCGGGGCGGGAAAGAAAACCGGGGAGGCGGGAAGGGGCAATCGGGAGACGGGGAGGGGAAAAGTGGTGGCGGAAAGCATAATTGGGGTGGCGGGAAAGGGATACGTGGTGCGGGAAGGGGAAACTCTGAGGGGATACGGGGTGCGGGGAACGTGAATTGAGACGGCGGGAAGGGGAGGCGTCGTGGCAGGAATGGGCAATGCGGAGTAGGAGGGGGAAGCGGTTGAGGCGGGATGGAGAATTGCGGAGGCGAGAAGGGATTACGAGGAGGCGGATATGGGGGGGACATGCAGACGTTTCTGCAGTCGTTCCGTACCTCAACCTCGCCTCCCGGCGGCTAGAACGGACACGCTGTCGTTTTTTCTGTCAGATCAGTCCGCGTTTTTGCAACCACGCGTTCGGCAGTTTGGGCCGCGTCGCCCGCGTTCACGGTGGCGTGAAGAGGAAACGTGTTTCCCGGAACGCGTCGGACAACGAGGCGAGGCTGTAGGAGGGGGTCCGGCGGCGCCGTTATGTTAGAGGGCGGAAATGACTTCGTTGCGGACATGTAATGACGCCCACGCGTCTAGGCTTGTGCAAGTGGAACTCGGTAAAATGAGCTCGCTGTTTAGTCACGACCTGCTTAGCATCGGGTTATGCTACCTATAGGCGTAGTAGCGTAGATCCGAGAGTGGAGGGCATTTCGTATACTTTTGTCGACCCTAAAGTTTTGAATCAGCAGGGAGTGCTGGGTGCCGGGGCAATCTCCCTCTCTTGGTCAGCGAGGTGTTGGAGGGGTAATGTGGTTACCAATATTTCAGATTTCAAAACTTTTGAAACTCCCTTTTGCAAATGTATACAAAAGCTTTAAGTTTTTTCGCTTGCATGGTAATCTAATTTAGGTATATAGTTTTCTAAGCTAGTTGAGTTTCCTCTTACAGCATGTACGAGTATTCCACATGTTGGTCTACAATTCGTGCGAGAGCATGGAATTGCTGCTACATTACTCTAAAACAAAAAGAACTTGTTGAAGGGACGGTATGAAGATATTGATCAAATGCACTTCAAATCATTTATCACTGATTTTTTTTTACACAAGTTCTATATGTACATGACTACTTCATGGCAAATACTTTCTGCCATGATGGACGAGAGGAAATTCTCTCCCACCAGTTGTTCACGTTAGGCCGTGACGTAATGACATCAGAATCACCACACACCCAGAGGACTGCAGTGTAGGGCAGGTGCACCAGATCCGCCAGGGAAAATGAGGAACCAGCCAGGTAGTCGTTTGCTGCCAAGTGTGCCTCGTACACATCTAGGACTTCGGAGAGCTGCAAAACGAGAGGGAATCAACGAGAGAGACATACAAGAAAATGGCCGCAGGACCGACGGGGGCATGGAGAAGAAGGGGGTAAGGGTCACGAACAAGGATGTGGCAATGCATTAAACAGGGAGGAAAGAGGATTGCCTTTTGAGCTCACCTTTGCCTTGCATTCAGCTGCCTTGGCCTCGTCCGGGTCCAGTCCCCGCCTAGCCTTGTAAAACTTCTCAGCTAAAAGCCCCAAAACAGGGGGGTTGTAATTTTGAGATTCCACTTCCAGCCATAAATTTACCAGGGCACGCTCCTGTTGCACACATGCAAGGCAGGGTAAAAGGTATAAAGAGGGTGCGTCAGTTTTGCGCGAGTGACAGTTTCAAGACTGTGTAATAATCTAATAAGGAAGAACAAAAAACATTCTCAATGGCGAGAGGATCATGCCTTGAGGGTGGAACCGAGGAGGTTCGTGCCTTGGTCAGCGTATTTGTCCGCGATATATCGTGCAATAGCTCGAGATTCTGTGGCGCAAAAAAAAGACGTTATTCTCATGGAAACGTCACGAGTGAGCGTACAGGCATAATTCACGAAGCTGGAAGACTAAACACTGGAAAGCACCCTTTTTTTACCTGCTCTGCTTTGTACTTACCGAAAAGCTCAACAGCCTCGTCCTCCAGCACGGGAATGACGCCGAACGGCTGCAAGAAAAACAAATAGGGTTCAATAGAGCGACTAGGCCGCGTTAGTTCACAAATACCGTCGAACCTAAATCATGCGATAGTACTTCTGACGGCTAGAAGTTCTACCGCGGACCTGCTTCTTCTTGAACTCGGCGGACTTGTGCTCACCCTTGAACACATCCACTGTCACGAGATCATAGTCCTGCGATATATCAAAACATCGACCGTTGAAGGTAAAAAAAAAAAAAAAAAATCGTTGCGACGTACGATAACGATCACGTTGTATTCTGCACCGTACCGTAACATTCTTCTCTTCTAGAGCTACAAGAACCCTCTTCGTGCAGGTCGAGAGTTTCAGACCGTATATCTTGGTCCTACTGGTGGCAGCCATGGCGTAGACGCGGCTGGAGACGCGGAGTGAATTAGCGAATGTGAGCGGAGAAAGAGCGATAGCACTCAGGATCAAGGAGACTCTGGTAGCTGTGGCCATGAAAATCGATTATAATCGGCACAGAATACATCCATTTTGTACGCCACGACATCTAGCGCACATTTTCCAGGCGGTAAGCAGTCGCCTACTAAGCATCTGCGTCGGCTACTATTGTGCATTGCTGCAGTCTCTAGCCAGAGCCGGTGCTGACGAGATTCTAGAACGGCGGGTGGTTGCCACGAGGTTTCGGCATAGACAAGGCGAACACATATCACGTGATGTGCTTTTGAAGTTCTCCTTTTTAGCACGCGCATTATAGCATACTAGCATTCTATCCTGAGAGTATCACTAAATCAATGTCTCTTTACGTTCTACTTTGAAAAACTGGGCCACACCCCTGACTTGGTCATCTGCTTTTCCCAACGGCGGGGCAGCTTTTCAGGGCGAGTGATAAATATCAGCCCCAAAAGGAAGAACGCTGACCTCGTCAGCTGGATTGTCGAATCAGCACCGACTGAGCTGGCAGCTCCTGAGGATCTCTCCATCCCCGCTCTTGGAGAATGAGGTGGATGGCTTCTTGTGGAGGCTTCTAGGAAGCGAGACATGCTCGAGGCGCATTTCCGGGCCTCGAACTCCACGCGAACCAAGATCAGCTCTTTCGCCACCACGCAATTTGTTCTCCTGTCTTCGCGAATACACTAGCTGATCTTTCGCATGATTTTGGCTTCACGGCTGAGAAACACCCATCTCGGAAACGACACAGAAACAGTTCCGAAGGGGTGACACTGAGGAGCGCGCGAAAGTGAGGAACTCAAATCCACCAATCAGAGAGCCATGCCAGCCAGCAAAACCAGTCCCCAAGGAAGGGACGCGCAGCCTTGCGGAAGCATGTGGGGGTTGCGTGAGATCTGGGCCAAATACTCACCGCGGAGAAAGTTCTCCTCACAAAGGGTAGTCCCCGCACCTCAACCTCTGTCAGTTTTCCGCTTGGCGGAAACGTAGGCGCTATACAGACGAATCACAACATGCCACGCTGCACACCTGACAGGATCTAGGTCGTTGCAGCTTCCGCTCTCACAACACAACTGCTGTACCCTTCCCCTCTACCGCCGCCTTTCCTAAACCTCCGCTCTCCTCCCCGCGTTCCCCAAGTCCAATCTGTGCTGTTTAGTCCAGTCTGTTCACACATGAGTGTGAAGGGCGGAAGGACAAGAAATGTGGCGTGAACGGGGAAGGGGAGTGGAAAAAGGTGGAGGGGGAGTACTTGATGGGGAATGCGGGGGAGAGACGGGGAGTGAGTTGGTGGGGGAACGAACAAATGAGGGGGATTCGCACAAATGATTCTCTGCTTCTGTCGGCTGCTCTCCGCTCATTCGCAAAACGCTTTTGTTTACTGAACAAGAGGGGAGACAAGCGCAGCACAGTGAAGGGTAGAGGAATTGGGAGGGAGGGACACTGACGGTGACGGCTCAAACAAGAGCTAAAACTGCTTACTCACAGCTTCCACTACACAATTGACGAATTCGAAACGACGAGAGCGTAAACCCACAACTCGGCCAACGAAGCGCGCATAAGTGCTGACTGCACGCCGCTTCCGTTTGCTGCGCGCCGGTCCATGCCCATCGTTTGCGCGAATTTTTGGGTGTACCCGCCTGAGGTTGTCACTTGTAAGCTGTGAAAAACAGTCAAGTAGACATGGCTGATGTCGCTGGTTCCAGTTACGCTCTCGGGTCCGTCATGAATAATCAAACGGACAACCATTGCTCACCTCCGAGCAAGTTTTCGGAACCTCTTCTTGTTGAGGTGTCTGAATTGGTAAGTCCCTGCTATTACGGTATTCCGTTTACAATTGCGCTGTGTTAACTATTTTTTTCAGGCTCGCGCCGCGCGGTGTTTGTTCACAAAGCGGCGTCATTAATCCTTCGTTTGTTCGATTCTCTCCGCTGCGGTGTCTTGTTTCAGACGGTGGAGCTCGAGGCATGGGAAGACGACCTTCTGAATCTGTCCGGTGACGAAGCTGGCGATATTGGCGAAATTCGCGAGGATGTCGTGCCGGTCTCCGCGCCGATGGGTCCTCTCGAGCTTCCCGCTGTTTCTGCGGAATTCGGCGGTTCGTTGAATCAAGACGGCCTCGAAACGCCGTCGTCTCCGATGCTCTTCTCGCCGTTTTTTCCCGAGGACGGTCTGTCGGCGGAGGGTGAGGGGTTTCTGGATGGGTTGGCGCCGCTGAGTGCTTTTCACGAAAACGAAGAATCTCCTCTTGCCGTTCCGGTGAGTGATTGTGGTTGAGGCAGGGTTTTGCTGTCTTATGTTCTTTGTGCGAAAGTAAACCCTCTTTCCGTATACTTGGACGGTTTCTGTTCTCGAGCTTCCTGTCGTGTTTTTTTTTTTTTTTTTTTTTTTTTTTTTTGCCCTGTCTCTCCTATCGCCCTTTGTAAGCGTTTCCTCTCATTTCTTCCTCCTCTCTTAAACTTTTTGAGCCTCCTTTGCGTGCAGAGTGACGATCTCGACGAGCTGGATGCGATTCTCTTCCCATCCCTGCCCGGTAGCATGGCCAGCATGGCCAGCAGCAGCAACCTCAGCAGCCCCGCCGCTCTCCCCCCGCCGCAGCAATGCCACCCCTTCCACCATCGCGACCATCCGCGTCACAAGCACAAGCATAAGCACAAGTACAAGCGCGCTCACGCGCTGAAGCAGAAGCACTCCCAACAGTTTCGCGACGCCCCCGTTTTTCGGCGCGACAGCGCGGCTGCGCGCAGAGCGTTAGATCGCCTGCTGGCGGACGGCGGGATCGCCGGCAAGCGAGCTCGCAGCGCGCGTGGGAGCACTCGAGGCGGTTGCGATTGCGGCCATGACGGTGCGACGAACGAGAGATGCGCGGAAGGGATCATGCCGCTGGAGGGCCGCCCCGTTTGCGACGTTGGCGAGGACGATAGCTGGCGAAGCGAAGGCAGACTGTTACACGTGAAGCGCGAAGGGGGAGTGGCGGAGACGTTGAAGTTTGATCGCTTGGAACTGGTCGAGTCGACGCTGGGGCCAGTGGTTGATCGCATGAGCGAACCGAGGAACGTTGCGAATGGTGCGAACGTTGCGAATGGTGCGACCGATGCGAACGTCGCGGATGCCCCGAACCCTGCGAACGTCGCGGATGTTACGACTCCCGTCGCGAACGCTGCAGCGAATGGTGCGAACGATACTCCGGCTGCAACGAACGGCATTGACGGGCGAAGCAACGGCGGTGCCGCCGGCGGCGCCGACGATCATGTCGCGAGTCGACACGCCTTTTCGCAAAGCAGCATAAAGACCGGCGAGTGTCATTGCCGCGTTGAAGGAGGTGCTGCTTGCGCAGGCAAGAGCGAGGACAGCAAGAGGGTTAACAGTAAGCGCCCGTGGTCTTCCCCGCTCGTTGCGTATCTCCTCTCCCCGCCTTCCCCTCGCCCCGCGAAGCGCCGAAGTCTCCTTGTCACGCCCGCGCCGTTGCCAATTTCACAGGGAGATTCACCCAGTGGTCTCTTTTCGCCGCGGATGGAGACGAGTGTTTTCCGACTGCCCGCTGCCGCCTCCTCCTCCGCACCTGCTTCTACTCCTGCTCCCTCCGCCGCCGCCGCCTCCGCTTCCGCTGACGCGCTTGCTTCTCCTGGCGCTGCTGCTGCCGGCGCGTTCCCGTCGCGGCGGTGCTCGCACTGCTCGACAACCACAACCCCGCAGTGGCGCACGGGGCCGCTGGGCGTGAAGACGCTGTGCAACGCGTGCGGCGTGCGGTTCAAGTCCGGGCGCCTGTGCCCCGAATATCGCCCCGCCAACAGCCCTGGTTTCTCCCCGAATCTCCACTCAAATTTGCACCGGAAAATCGTCCAGATGCGGGAGAAACGCGGCGATGAGGATGGTGTGAGGGATTGTAGCGCTGAAGACGGGGTTGGGGCAGGGGAGGTCGCGAGGAGGGAGGTTCAGGGTCTAAGGAAGATTAAGAAGGTGAAGGAGTGTGTAGAGGGAGGGACGGTGGAGGGAGTGCAAGGGAGATCTGGAAATTTGGGTGCAGCAGTAGTGCAGGAGAAGGCCCCGGAGAGGAATCATGAGAGGGTTCAGGAAAAGGTTCAGGAGAAGGTTCAGGAGAGAGTGCAGGTGAGGGTTGAGGAGGGTTTGGATGAGGAGGTTGTTGTCATAAGCCCTGCCGCAAGTCCTGCCATAACCCCTGGCTTGAGCCCGCTGAGTGGTTTTGGAAGGAAGCATCGCAAGGTTGACATTGTTGCTGCCCGGCGAGCCGACGCCCAGGCAGCAGCGACGCGCGCGCTTCACTCTGCTGAGGGGGTTGTGGAGGTTCAGTTCGCTGCCCCTGCTGCTGGTCCTTCTGGTGCTTCCGGTGCTCCTGATGCTGCTGGTGCTTCCGGTGCTCCTGATGCTGCTGGTGCTTCCGGTGCTCCTGATGCTGCTGGTGCTGTCAGTGCTTCTGGTGCTGCCAGTGCTGCTGGTGCTGCCAGTGCTGTCAGTGCTGCTGGTGCTGCCAGTGTTGCTGGTGCTGCCAGTGCTGCTGGTGCTGTTAGTGCGGCGGCTGCTTCTACTGCTGCTGGAGAGGGCACACTGCCCTCTGGAGCTGCTGCAGTGATGGGTGGCTTGGGATCAGGTGGCGGACGTGTGGAGAAGAAGAAAGAAGATGGGTCGAACTCTGAGCGTTCCATGGCGAGTGTGGGTGGGAGTGCGAGTGCAAGTGCAAGCATGGTGGCACTTCAGAGGAGCTGCTCCAGTGGAGCTCACCTTACAACCAACTTTGTTGCCGCGTCAGCCTGATGGAGTCAGTCGGTTGACGATGGGTCAAAGTTTGAGCGTCTATTGCTGCTGCAGTTTCGGCTTGAGTGCCGATGCTGGCGCAGCCATTTCGGCTCTGTTCAGGAGTCGCTGTGGCGAAACCATCTGGCAGCAAATTTTTGCTATTTTTGTGTGATGCTTCAGTTGGGCCGATGCCTGCTGTTGGCTGTACAGTAGGCATGCGATCTACCATTCTTTTTGGTGTGGTTTGTTGTATTGTTTTGGACTTTTGCAGAATGCAAATTGTTCTTTGAGCTTTATCAGAAAGCTACAGTAGTATTATAGCGAACATTCCCTTGCACTCTGTAGCAAGCTTGATTTGGCCTGGAAGGTCAATAGCTGCGAAATTCTACATCGATTCGCACATGTTACAGGCCCACACGAATCGGATAAACCATCGGATATCCTCGCTATGGTATTTTGAGGACGTTACGAAGTTCGCATCCATTTTTGCTGCGCCCTATACTCCAGAAATCCATCTCTTGTTTCGTAGAAAGTCCACAAGGGCGACTGCGCGAGGCTTAGTAGCGGCACGTCCTTCTTCTCCTGAGCCACCGCCGCGATTCGCGCATCCGTTCAACCAGTCTCCTCCCGCCTACGCCCTTGCATTCCTCCCTCCCCATCTCGGTGTGCGCACATGGCGGGGGTCAGTTCCCCCGAGGACCGCATGCGCCACCTCGTTGCGCGGGACCCTTCCGCGGCCTTCGTTCCGCCGTCGCTCGCCTCTTCCGCCTCCGCCACGTTGCGCTGCCCGCAATGCGCCGCGCCGATATCCGTCCCCCAGCCCACAGTAAGCCGCTTTCAAGTGATCGTTGACTGAAAACGACTTACCTACGAGATCGGTAGCAGAAAAGCGTTTTATCGTTACGCTTCGTACGGCCTGCCAACCACGTCGTCATGTCACCAACGGTTGGTGCTGTGCGAAACGTATCTTTCTCCGCCCGTATCTTCCGCTGTTTGTTGTGGCGACGGCCAGAAAGAGTCAACCAAGTAACAACCATTCGTTTTTCTCTCGTGCGTTTTCTTCTCCTCCCGAGGTCTTGACGAAAATCAGTCTGACGTTTCGCGTTCCTTCTCCTTCCTTCCCCTTTTCGCGTTTCTTTCCCATCTTCCATCCATTCCGCCTCCCCCCCCCCCACCCCGTCTCTCCTCTCCCTCCCTGCTCCCTCACATCATGCTTCCCCCCTCATCCCCCCCTTCTTTATTCCGCCGCTTCTTCCAATCACCCAGACCCGCTCAACAGGCGCGGACTGCGCAGCAGTAGGCACCCCAGGCCACGGGGGAGCTTCCGCGCGGACAGGGGGAGGCGGAGCGGGGGGGGGCGGAGGGATGAGCGGAGGAGGATGGCGCATGGCGCCTTTTATGCGCGATAGCCTTGCCACGGTGAGGAGGGGGAGGGTGGGGTGGGGGGAGCGGAGGGGAGAGAGAAGGGGGGGAGAGAAAGGGGGGAGAGAAGGGGGGAAGAGAAGGGGCGGAGGGAAGGGAAGGGAAGGGAGGAAGCGGGGAATGAGGGGGAGGGTGACGGGGGGAGAGAAGAGAGGGTCCACAGTTACGCCCTTGGCGCATGGCGCATGGTGCATGGTGCATGGTGCATGGTGCATGGTGCATGGCGCATGGTGCATGGCGCATGGTGCATGGCGCATGGTGCATGGCGCATGGTGCATGGTGCATGGTGCATGGCGCATGGTGCATGGCGCATGGTGCATGGCGCATGGTGCATGGTGCATGGTGCATGGCGCATGGTGCATGGCGCATGGTGCATGGCGCATGGCGCATGGTGCATGGTGCATGGTGCATGGCGCATGGCGCATGGCGCATGGCGCATGGCGTATGGCACATCGCACATAGTGTATGGCGCATGGCGACTCTCATGTTAGCACAACCTCCATCTGAGTGCCTGCTTGTCTCCCCACCACCACCCTGCCTGCATCCTCCTTCTTGCCTGCCTGTCTTCCTCTGCACCCCCATCAGCTCGGCACAGCCATGGGAGGAACCATCGCGTCCGTCTATGCTTTCAATGCAGGTAATTGCACGCCGTGCCAAGGCTCCCATTTATAATTCTTGCATTCGCTTACCGGGTGATGTGAAGAGTGTGATTCTCACCCGGTGACTCTTTGACTTGATTCTTGGGTCAACTCAAAAGCAGTGTGATTCACTCTACTCCCCTTCCCCCCCCCCCCCCCCCCCCCCCCCCCCCACAACTCCCCCTGGCTCCCCCCTTCCCCCCTGGCTCCCCCTTTTGACCAATCAGTGATGCCGCGGCTGGGCAAGCGCATTCCAGGATCCAGGGGACTGCAATACCTAGTGGGGGTGAGAGGGAGCGGGTGGGATGGATGGACTGAGAGGGAAGTGTTGAGAGTGTACGTGCTGCAGCTCTTCTGAGAGGGAAGTGTTGAGAGTGTACGTGCTGCAGTTCTTCTGAGAGGGAAGTGTTGAGAGTGTACGTGCTGCAGCTCTTCTGAGAGGGCAGTGTTGAGAGTGTACGTGCTGCAGCTCTTCTGAGAGGGAAGTGTTGAGAGTGTACGTGCTGCAGCTCTTCTGAGAGGGCAGTGTTGAGAGTGTACGTGCTGCAGCTCTTCTGAGAGGGCAGTGTTGAGAGTGTACGTGCTGCAGCTCTTCTGAGAGGGAAGTGTTGAGAGTGTACGTGCTGCAGCTCTTCTGAGAGGGCAGTGTTGAGAGTGTACGTGCTGCAGCTCTTCTGAGAGGGCAGTGTTGAGAGTGTACGTGCTGCAGCTCTTCTGAGAGGGAAGTGTTGAGAGTGTACGTGCTGCAGCTCTTCTGAGAGGGAAGTGTTGAGAGTGTACGTGCTGCAGCTCTTCTGAGAGGGAAGTGTTGAGAGTGTACGTGCTGCAGCTCTTCTGAGAGGGAAGTGTTGAGAGTGTACGTGCTGCAGCTCTTCTGAGAGGGCAGTGTTGAGAGTGTACGTGCTGCAGCTCTTCTGAGAGGGAAGTGTTGAGAGTGTACGTGCTGCAGCTCTTCTGAGAGGGCAGTGTTGAGAGTGTACGTGCTGCAGCTCTTCTGAGAGGGCAGTGTTGAGAGTGTACGTGCTGCAGCTCTTCTGAGAGGGCAGTGTTGAGAGTGTACGTGCTGCAGCTCTTCTGAGAGGGCAGTGTTGAGAGTGTACGTGCTGCAGCTCTTCTGAGAGGGCAGTGTTGAGAGTGTACGTGCTGCAGCTCTTCTGAGAGGGCAGTGTTGAGAGTGTACGTGCTGCAGCTCTTCTGAGAGGGCAGTGTTGAGAGTGTACGTGCTGCAGCTCTTCTGAGAGGGCAGTGTTGAGAGTGTACGTGCTGCAGCTCTTCTGAGAGGGCAGTGTTGAGAGTGTACGTGCTGCAGCTCTTCTGAGAGGGCAGTGTCGAGAGTGTACGTGCTGCAGCTCTTCTGAGAGGGCAGTGTTGAGAGTGTACGTGCTGCAGCTCTTCTGAGAGGGCAGTGTTGAGAGTGTACGTGCTGCAGCTCTTCTGAGAGGGAAGTGTTGAGAGTGTACGTGCTGCAGCTCTTCTGAGAGGGCAGTGTTGAGAGTGTACGTGCTGCAGCTCTTCTGAGAGGGCAGTGTTGAGAGTGTACGTGCTGCAGCTCTTCTGAGAGGGAAGTGTTGAGAGTGTACCTGCTGCAGCTCTTCTGAGAGGGAAGTGTTGAGAGTGTACGTGCTGCAGCTCTTCTGAGAGGGCAGTGTTGAGAGTGTACGTGCTGCAGCTCTTCTGAGAGGGCAGTGTTGAGAGTGTACGTGCTGCAGCTCTTCTGAGAGGGCAGTGTTGAGAGTGTACGTGCTGCAGCTCTTCTGAGAGGGCAGTGTTGAGAGTGTACGTGCTGCAGCTCTTCTGAGAGGCAAGTGTTGAGAGTGTACGTGCTGCACCTCTTCTGAGAGGGGTTTCCGGTGCCTCGGCTGAGCAAGCGCATCCCAGTGTCCAGGGGACCGCAATATCCAGTGGGGGTGAGAGTGGAGGCATGCGGGTGATTGAAGGGGTGAGAGTGGAGGCATGCGAGTGATTGAAAGGGTGAGAGTGGAGGCATGCGAGTGATTGAAGGGGTGAGAGTGGAGGGCGAGTGATTGAAGGGGTGAGAGTTAGCATGCCGAGAACGAGAGTGTACATGCTGCAGCTGTCCTGAGGGGGTTTGTGGTGCATTGGCTGGGCAAGCGCATTCAGGATCCAGTCCAGGGGACTGGATTACCTAGTGGGTGTGAGGAGGAAGGGGTGAGAGGGAAGGGGTGAAAGGGAGGGGGTGGGATGGATGGGCTGAGAGGGAAGGGGGTGAGCGAGCGAGAGTGTAGTTCTGATGCTAAGGCTGCAGTTTTCCTCAGTTATTTCTATTTTTACCCCCTCCTCTTCGCTTCCCCATCCCTTCTTTTTCCTCTCTGCTCTCCCCCACCCATCTCTCCGTTCCTTTCTCTCTTGTGACTACCCTCTCCTCCCTGCTCTGTACCCCCTTCTGTCTCATCCCTTATCTCTCCTCTGTTCTATTCTCTCTCATCCCATCTCCCTCCTCTCTTCTCTCTCCTCCCTTCTCGCTCCTCATTCCCTCATTACCCCCCTCTTCTGTTCGTTTTTCCTTTCCCAACCCCCTCAGATCCCGCCAGTGGCAGTGGCTGCCGCAGCAGGCGGAGGAGTGGGAGGTGAGTGACTTCTTTCCCCTTCCTTTTGTGAGCTGCCGACTATTTTTTTTTAGGCATAAAACGAGGCGCATGAAGGGTTGCCAGTTGCAGTGGCTGCTGCAGCAGTTGGAGGGGTGGGAGGTGAGTGACTGCTTTGCTTCACGCTCCTTCTCCCTTATTTCTGCTTCGCGTCACTCTCCCTCTCCGTATGACAATACCTGCAGTGCTGGTGTGTAACGTTGTGAGTTTTCTTGCTTATTAGTTAATCACTCACTCAACCCCTCATGTCTAAGTTCGAGTAAACTCGTTGGTTTCTGTGTGTGAATCACTCTCCTCCCACAAGTATGTGTGTGGGAGGAGAGCGATTGTCGCTTGGTTTTTGCGTGCGTGTGTGTTCTTTTTGTTGACAAAAAAATCGACTACCATGTATGCGTACTGGCTCGTATTTACTGTAGGTTTTCTGTAGTGGACCGATTCGAAAAATCCGTAGCCGGCACCCTCCCTGCACTCATACTATGTCAAGCCAACACATGCTGCTGCTGCCACTGCTGCTGCTGCGGGTTCTGCTGGTGATGGTGCAGCTTGTGCTTATGGTGCTGGTGGGCCAGCCAAGAAGAGGCCTCTCAAATCTTCCTTCTGCCTTCCTCCCATCCCCCCTTCCTCCCTCTCCCGCCCCACCGGCCGGCACCCTCCCTGCACTCATCCAGCTGTGCATGTCGGCATACTCTGTAACATCCGCCTCAGAACATGCTGCTGCCAAGTGCAGCTTCTTCTGGTGCTGTTGGTGCTGTCGGTGCAGTCGAGGGAAACGTCTCACCCTCTTTCCCTCTGCCTGCCCATCCTCCCTCTCCCTCCCCACCAGCCGGCACCCTCCCTGCACTGATCCAGCTCTGCATGTCGGCATACTATGTCACATCCGCATCAACACACGCTGCTGTTTGTGCGGCAGAGCAAAAGGTCATGGCTGATGCTAGTGGTGCTGCTGGTGCTGCTGGCGCTGCTGGTGCTGGTGCTAGCGGTGGCGCTGCTTCAACGAGAGAAGAGGTGGGTCCTGCTTGTTTGTCTGGAGGCATTTCTCTTAACCATGTCATGCCATCATGCCATGCCATCTTTTTATGCCATCATGCCATGCCATCTTTTTATCATGCCATCATGTCATGCCGTCATGCCATCATTCTGTCATGTCATGCCGTCATGCCATCATTCTGTCATGTCATGCCGTCATGGCATGCTACCATGGCACCATGCCCTGCCACCGTCATGCATGCATTCATGCTCTCACAAACAACTTCTGCTTCACCTTTTCTCTCTCTACCTCCCTCACTTTCACTCTCTGCCACTCTCACTCTCTCCCCAATCAGTCTGATGCAGCTAAATGATCGCTTCACTTGACTCACTCTCCCTACTCTTACAAGCAGCCCTTGTTCCTCTGTAAGTGTTCCCAGCCCGTTTCTCTGGGGTTTGGTGCGCCTCAATAGCAGTCCTTCAGTTCAATCACTCTCTCCACTGTCACAATCGGTCCCTGTACCTTTGCGAGTGCTCTCACCCCCTTTCTCAGTCGCTTGCGCCGCATTCAACCGCACTAAACAAGGCCATTGAACAACTGCGCCACAAAGTGCCGGGCCAGTTTACATTTGTTTGTGAGAGTGTGCCCGTTTTGTTTGTGGGTGGGGTGGGCTTGCGCAAATCTGCGTGTGTCTGAGTGGGTGTTGTGCGTATGTGTGTACATATGTGAGTGAGTGTGCCAGTGTGTGTGTGTGTGTGTGTGTGTGTGTGTGTGTGCGAGGGGGTTGCTTGCATGCTTGTAGTGAGGTGTGTGTGTCCCTTCATACCCCCCTAGGAGGAGTAAATCTGGAATATCCATGTGGACCGGTGGGCCGGTGGCACTGTCGAAGGCATGAAGAGGGAGGGAGTCAGGAAAGGATGGAGGGTTTTTCCCCAATGTCTGGATTGCTAAAGATGGCGGAGAGAAAAGGGGAGGGAACTTATTAGTGACAAAGGAGATTACCTCTGTGTGTGGCGTATGCGTGACGCGCGTTGCCGATCTCGGCACGACACTGATCATTCTGTAGTACAAGCATGTAAAAGAAATGTAGGTTTGCGCTTTCGTATTCACAAACAACAGGACGTATCATTTGCAATGCTGAGTCCTGCACAGCAACCAGATGGTATGATATCATAAGTGACATTGGCCGTGTCCGAGTTCACATGACCGAATAATACCGTACAAGTGACAAGCAGTCCATTCTGAGATTGTTGACAAATACCCAGACTACAGTAACCTTGATGAAATGCAACTGTCATTAGTATCTCTTCACTTGTGAGTCAAAGCAATCCATGCTCATTCACGCCAAATGAAAGTACATGAGATTGGTAGATTAGAGAGAACCTACGCACAACACTAAAATAAGGTTTGCTTAGGCACGGTGGTGGTTGATGGACGTGGCAGGCTGAGTCAACATCAGTAATCAGTTAGCTGATAGCTCCTCCCAACTGCTCACCAGTGCTGGATCAGTATTCTTCAACCTGATCGCTCCCTGATTGACTTTTCCCACAAGTCTAAACTCGGCTGAGTCAAGACCGGTACTCAGTTCAGTTACCCGATTGCTCCTCCCCACTGCCCCCCGTTGCTAGAGATTAGTTTTCATCAACCCAATTGCTTTCCGTAAGACTCCTCTTCCTCCATGCTCTTAATAGCTTCCACGGCCCACCACTGCAGCCATGTCTAGACTTGGCTGAGCCAACATCCATCAGTACTCAGTTACCTGATTGACCCCCCCCATTGTTCCCCACTGCTCCCCATTGCTGGATCAGTATGCAATGCAACAACCTGATTGCTCCTCGTTAGACTCCTCTTCCTCCATGCTCCTAGTAGATTCCAACACTGCTTTTGAGTCGGCTCAAAAACAGACTCCTAATAGCTTCCGACTCTGCTGCCAAATGTAAACCTGGCTGGTTAAGTAAACCTGATTGCTCCTCCCCACTGCTCCCCACTGCCCCCCAATGCTGGATCAGTATGCAACAACCTAGTTTCTCGTTAGAATCCTCTTCCTCCATGCTCCTAATAGCAGCCAAATGAGACCTGGTTGAGTCAAGGTCAGTACTCAGTTACCTGATTGCTCCTCCCCATTGCTCCTCCCCACTGCTTCCCATTGCTCCTCCCCACTGCTTCCCATTGCTCCCCATTGCTAGATCAGTGTTCATCAACCCTAGTGCTCCCCGTTTGCCTCCTCTTCACCCATGCTCCCAATAGCTCCCAGCTGCAGCGCCAAATCCAGGCTTCAATGATTAGACTTGCCTGCCTGCTTGCTCTTCATTAGATTCCTCCTCATCCATGCTCACAATGGCTTCCAGCTCTGCACCCAAGCTTTTCCTTAACGACATCCCAATCCGCCTCTCCTTTGCCAGCTCATCCACCTTGACTGCTGCACTCAGCTCCTCCTTCCCCACCACCTCGTGCCTGATTCCCTGCAGCTCGCTGGCAACGTATGACATGTTGGGCCGGCTGGCAGTGCGCTCGGCGGTGCAGGAGAGGGCCAGATGGGCCAGGCGCAGCACAGCATCATCCGGGGCGTCCATGTCCATTTCCTTGAGGCCACCAGAGTTGTTGGCAGAGATGCACTCCTCCACCTGACACACACATAGTTGGCAGCAAGGGGTGGCGTTGAACAACAAGAGGGCCCACCAGGCGCAGCACAGCATCATCCGGGGCGTCCATGCTCGGGTCCTTGAGGGGAGGCCGGGTTGTTGGCGGAGATGCAGTCCTCTACCTGACGGATTGAATTGATGGAAAAGTGTGAGTGGAGATGGGACAGGGTCAGGGGAAGGCGCAGCACAGCATCATCCGGGGCGTCCATGCTCGGGTCCTTGAGGGTGGTCGGGTAGTTGAAGGAAGTGCAGTCTTCCACCTGACACACACATAGTTGGCAACAAGGGGTGGCGTTGAACAGCAACAGGGCCCACCAGGCGTAGCAAAGCATCATCTGGGGCGTCCATGCTCTCGGCCTTGAGGACGGCCTGGTTCTCAGAGAAAATGCACTCATCCACCTGACGGGAATGGAGGTGAGTGGGGATGGGGACGGGGACGGGGAAGACGCAGCACAGCATCATCTGGGGCGTCCATGCTCAGATCCTTGAGAGTGTTAGAGCAGAAGCACTGCTGCGCCTCAGGATGGAATGGAACAAGATGGATGGGGTTGGGAACAGAGACAGGTGGGTGGGGTTGGGAACAGGGGCAGGTGGGTGGGGTTGGGAACAGGGGCAGGTGGGTGGGGTTGGGAACAGGGGCAGGTGGGTGGGGTTGGGAACAGGGGCAGGTGGGTGGGGTTGGGAACTGGGCCGGGCGCAGCACAGCATGGTCCGGAGCGTCCATGCTCAGGCCGGCAGGGTTGTTGTCAGCAGCAATGCACCGCGCCGCCTGGAAAATGATAAACAAGGCAGCACACACGCCTCAAAAGTTGCAGGTGGAGATGGCGGAGGGGAGCAGCAGCGTGTTGCGTAAGTACCCAACATTCTTTAGACGCCTCAAAAGTCGCTCGCAGGTGGAGAAGGTGAAGTGGAGGAGAGCTGCAGCGTGTTGAGGAAGTACTGAGCACGCAGGATGCGGGCTCTTACTCACTCACATAGAAGCAGCACAAAAGCAGTGCAAAAGCAGCACAAAAGCAGCACAAAAGCAGCGCAAAAGCGGCGATTATTCACAGGAAAATGTGGCGGAGTACTGAACACGCAAGATGCGGGCAGTTACTCATTCACAAAGAAGCAGCAAAAAAGCTGCAGCAACTACCCATTGCAGAATGCAGCCGTTCTTCCCATCTCCAAAAAAAGGCTGCTTTCCCATGTTTCACAGCGACTTGTCACAAAGAAGCAGCACAGCAGCAGACACCTACCCATCGCAGAATGTGGACGTTCTTTCCATCACCAAAAAAAGGCTGGTTGAATCAATCCCATGTTTCACAGCGACTTGTCACAAAGTAGCAGAACAGCAGCAGATACCTACCCACTGCAGAATGTGGCCGTTCTTTTCACCATCGGACGTGTGGGGGCTGCGACCGGTGAGCACCACAAGCATGAGCACCCCGAAGCTGCACCGACAGAAAGGGGAGTGGGGAGGGGTTGGGGGGATCGAGAGCATCAGGGGTGGTGTTGGTGCACTGTTCAGTGTCTGTATAGGGGGTGGCTGCGACCGGTGAGCACCACAAGCATGAGCACACCGAAGCTGCACCGACAGTAAGGGCGGGTCTAGCGCGTACGTTTTCCGTACATTACAGTTCATCCAGTGCGGTAATCTGTATGGCATCACGGTTCAAAACGGTGCAATTTTAAAACCGCTGTGCACCGCCTGATATCTTTTCAAACCACGACAAATGTACTGAATAGTACCTGTAAATGTACGCGCTGGACCCGCCCTAAGGGAAACGGAAGAAAGGGGGAGGGGGAAAGGGAGAGGGGGGAAGGGTGAGGAGGGAAGGGTGAGGAGGAGAACCACGCATGGGGAGTGCGACCGGTGAGCACCACAAGCATGAGCACCCCGAAGCTGCACACACGCGGAGGGCACAACAAGGCGGGGGGAGGTGGAGGGGGGGGGGAAGGCAATGAACACTATCAAGGGTGGTTTTGTGGGGTACACATGAGCAAAACCCAAATACGAACACGTTTGGGTCGTCCATGTTGAGTCGAACACCTCATGTGGTGTTCGAGTGTTCAACAGAAGTCGATATCAATCCCGCAGCCGACAGTAAGCTCTTCTTTTGGCGAAATTATGCATGTGCGCGAATTTTGCCCCAGGAGGTTTTGGCGAAAGTGAACCTGCGGAATCGGCATCACGTGCTCTAGAAACTGGCACCTGCACAATTTGGATCCCGTGGACGACGTGCTCGTAACCGTGTGTTGAGCAGACTTGCACCTACTTTTGTAGGTGACGCACATGTGCGAGGGGTTCACCTGCAGATGCATCGTTGGCACCCTTAGTGCAACGTTTGTGGAAATTGGAACGAGAATAATTGCATTGAGCAGCATGAGGAGTACAAGTACCAAACCCTAAAGTGTTGTACCCCATATAAGCTACCCCACTACATCCTACACAGACTATAGCATATGAGTTTGACACACCCCCATAGGCAAAGTGGGGGAGAACAAGGGGTCACAAGACCAGTCAAGCAAAGCACAGCAAGCTCAGGGTGGATCACAACGTCACCACACATTCTGAGCACAAGTTCAAGGGCCACAAGGCCAGTCCACATGCAGGTATATATATATGAAGCTAAACATGCAAGTGCAAGTATATAAAGGTCAAGGTACAAGCAAGGTCAAGAAGTGAGCAAGTGAGGCAAGGTAGGCACAAGACCTAACAAAGTACAGAAGCGCTGATGGTCACAAGGCGCGAGTGCCTTGGTGAAGATATCAGCAGTGTTGGCCTCAGAGGCCACGTAAGCAAGGTGCAGCTGACCGCGCTGCTGCAGCTCACGAGCAAGGAAGTAGCGAAGAGCGATGTGCTTCGTTCTGTGCTCCAGTCTGTGCTCCCGACACAAGGCCAGCATGGCCTTGTTGTCTACGTACAGAACTGGAGGAGAACGAGGCAGCTCTCCTAGGTCAGTCAGCAGGTAGGTGAGCCAGCGTAGCTCCTGTGCAGCCATGGCCCCTACGTAGATCCCAGCCTCACAGCTGGAGCCGAGAACAGAAGACGAGCGGGTAGACCGCCACGAAACAGAGCCGGAACCAAGGCTGAAGGTGTAACCCTGTGACGACCGCTGCGTAGCCTGGTCGTCAGCCCAAGAAGCGTCTGCGTGACCAGTGAGGACCACTGGACTCCGCCCTCCAAGCACAAGCCCCATGCCCGACGTACTACACAAGTAGCGCAACACCCTCTTCGCTGCAGCCATGTGCTCTGGTCTGTGTCTCCCAGGAGCAACATAGCGTGCGAGAATGCTAAGAGGGTATGCAAGGTCAGGTCGAGTGCAGGTCATCAGGTACATGAGGCAGCCAACAAGCTCTGGGTACGGGCCACTCGACTCTACGGACTCATCCGAAGGCAGAGCTGAGAGCGAGTGGCGAGTAGACAGAGGAGTGGCCTGAGGCGAGGAGTACGTGAAGCCGAAGCGCTGAAGGACCTGCTGCACCATGTGTGACTGAGTCAGGGTAATGGTGCGCTGTGCTCTGTCCCGGGTGATGTGCAAGCCAAGGTAGCTGCGCAGTTCACCTAGGTCTGTGCACGTGTGTCTCTTCTGCAGCTCGGACTTCACGTAGGCGAGTCCAGCAGTGTCAGCTGTGGCAAAGACCAAGTCGTCGACGTACACGAGGATGTAGAACGGCGGCAAAGAAGTGTCGGTGCGCAGAAACAGCGACGGGTCGGCAGTAGAAGGAGCAAACCCAAGAGCCGCAAGTGTAGTCTTCAGTGTGTCGTGCCACTCACGAGGCGCCTGGCGGAGACCGTAGACTGGCCGCCGGAGGCTCCACTGGGTGCCAGGAGGAAAAGTCCCAGTGAAGCCAGGTGGGCGGCGCAGCCAGATCTCCTCGTGCAGGCTGCCCTGCAAGAAAGCAGTGCTGAAGTCAAGAGAGTGAAGCTCGTAGTCACGGTGAGCGGCTAAGTGCAGCAGTACCCGAAGAGTGGTCATCTTCGGGGTGGGAGAGAAGGTCTGAAAGTAGTCAACTCCCTGCCGCTGACTGAAGCCACGAGCCACGTAACGCGCCTTGAAGACAGGCGGAGAACCCGGCGGCCGCTTCACCCTGAAAATCCACATGCCACTGACGATGTTCGCCCCAGGCGGGGGAACCTCGTCAACGTAGGTGCCTGTGGACTTCCAGGAAGCCATCTCGGCGTCCATGGCTGCCTGCCACTGAGAGGAGTAGGGACCCTCTATCGCCTCCGCGTAAGAGCGCGGAGTCGGGATGTCTGGTGCATCCGGGTCTCCCTTAGGGGCAAGTAACATGGACACGAGATGGGGTGAAGCAGCCGCAAGACACTGGAACTCCTCCTGCCTGTCCTCAAGGACGTCCGTGCCAAGAGCACACTCACCCCCGACGGACGGAGGACAGACAGACTCAGACTCGGCGACAAGACTAGCAGCGTAGTCTAGGCGACAGCGAGCAGCGAAGTCGACAAGCTCAGCAACTAGGGCAGACGCAGCAGTGGACTCAAAGGAAGGGTCAGTGACTACAGTAGCAAGGAGACGCGTGACAGTAGGACTGGCAGCACGAAGGGAGTCTGACTCAGGGTCAGCAAGAGCAGGAAGAGAGGACTCAGGAGGAGAAGGCAAAGGGGCACGCAGTGGAGCTGTGGAAGGACGCAGAGACATCCGGTGCGTGCCGGGGACAGGGGGAGGACGCTGACGCGAACTACGACCACTAGTGCGAGCAGCACGGACAGGCGACGCAGGGCGAGACGCAGGCTCACGACGCTCAGCAAGACCTCCAGTAGGACCAGTGTAGGGAGAAGGAGCAGGCAGAGGTGAGGTAGGCTGTAACTGTGAGTCGGACTGGACAGGCGGTGGACACTCTAAGGGAGGAGCCGGACTAGCAGAGGGCGGAAGGCCAAGAACCTGCTCAAGGAGCGGAACGAAGTACGGCCGCGGCCGCGCAGCGCCCCCAGAACCAGCAGGAACAGCACCAGCACCCCCAACTGCAGCACCAGCTCCAGTAGCACCCCCAGCTCCAGCAGCGCCAACTCCAGCACCCTCAGAGGCACCAGCACCAGAAGCACCCTCAGCGCCAACACCCCCAGGAGCTCTTGCTCCAGCCGGACCACCAGAAGACACAGCAGGTCCACCAGCACCAGCACCCCCAGTAGCACCGACGCCCGCAGCACCACCAGTTCCAGGACGAGAAGTACCCGCAGGCCCAGCAGCTCCAGTACTCCCAGTATGAGCACCTCCGGGACCCGCGGCACCCTCAGCAGCAGCAGAACCTCCAGTGCCCGCAGCACCTCCAGCTCCAGCAGCACGCCTCCAGCGCCGGGCAAACCACTCTCGCAGCTTCTGTGGAGAGAGTAGCTCCCGTCGGGACGAAGCACCCGAAGAACCGCCAGGCCCAGCACCACCAGGCGCCACACAAGCAGGCCCAGTACCCTCAAACTCCGCACCCCCAGACGCAGCACCCCCAGGCTCAGCACCCCCAGGCTCAGCACCCCCAGGCAAAGTACCCCCAGGCTCAGCACCCCAAGGCTCAGCACCCCCAGGCGAAGTACCCCCAGGCTCAGCACCCCGAGTCGCAGCACCCCCAGACTCAGCACCTCCAGGCTCAGCACCCCCAGACCCCGCACCCGCAGGCTCAGCACCCCTAGCAGCACCAGAGTCAACAGCTACCTCGACAGGCTCGACTGCGTCTACCTGGGACACACCTGAGGGGGCAGGACCCTGAGGGGGGAGGGGGTCTACCGAAGGGGGACCTGGCGTAAGGAAGAGCGGCGGGGGGGGGAGGGACGCAGTGCGGTAGGGGAAGAGACGGTAGTAGGGAACCGACTCGTCAAACGTGACGTCCTGGGAGGACAGAACACGACGCGAGGTGGGGTGGTAGAACTGCCAGCCTGGCGCGTCAGGGGGGAAGCCAAGGAAGACGCAGGGAACAGCACGAGGGGACAGCTTGTCCGCAGACAAGTCGCGGACAAACGCCCTAGATCCCCAGACACGGAACGCAGACGCATCGCCCACCTTCCCCGTCCACAGCAAAGCAGGGGAGGTCTCTGGCAAGGAGACCCGGGGCTGAAGGTTGATCTGATGCGCCGCGTACCGAACTGCAAACGGCCACAGAAAATGGGGAGCAGCCGCATGGACCATGGACGTACGAGCGACGTCCATGACCATGCCAATGCGGCGCTCAGCAATCCCATTTTGCTGTGGAGAGTCCGGAAGCGTGAAAGTCTGGCGGATGCCTCGTGCGCGACAGAAGGCTCGCAGAAGGTCAGAGGAAAACTCTCCGCCTCTGTCGGAGTGCAGGCGCGGAACAGGTTAGTCCGAGCCAAAACTCTCTCTGAGCTGGAGACGAGCTGCGCGGATCCAGGCGATCAACACCTCAGTGACCTCACCCTTGCGGCGCAAGGGGAAGACCGTGGTGTAACACGAGTAGTCGTCAACCACCAGCAGGAAGTAACGCTCGTGACCCTGTCCACGGACGCGGGCTGGGCCCCACACGTCCATGTGAAACGTCTGCAGCGGAGCCTCTGTCGGAGGGAACTCGGAGGAGTGAGGAGCAGCGCGCTGCCGCCCCTCGACGCAGGGAACGCAGGTGGGGGCAGGCCCCGGAGGAAGGGGAGGGAGGGACCGGGGGAGAGCAGAGACAAGGACACGGGAAGCCATGCCTCGAAGACGAGGCAGGGAGGGGTGACCAAGGCGGTGGTGCCAGAGGAGAGTCTGGTGAGACAGGAGACGACACGAGCAGGGGGCAGACTCAGGGCCAGACCTGGACGCCGCAGCAAAAACCCGACCCGACGCAGCGACTGGAGGAGACTCAGTAGTCAGTGTGTACAGGCTCGACCCCGGCCGACGGGTAAACGTGGCCAAGTGACGGCCCGTCCGAGCACAGGTACAGTGGGTCGCTCGCTGACTCGCAGGAGTGAACTGGTGAACCCCTGCATCCTGGAGGTCAGCACCACTCACCAAGTTCGTAGAGAACGAGGGGAGGTAAAGACCTGACAGGGTGCCAGAAGGGGCCGCCGGACACAGTAGGACAGTGGAGAAGTGGGCAAGGACAGGACCCCCAGAGGGGTCTGCCAGGGAGACTGCCACTGGCCGACTAAGCGGCGTGAGTGTGGTGCGGTCTCGAAAGAAGGAGCGGGAAGCACCCGAGTCAAGGGTGAAGGTGTGGGTGGCCAGAGCCGACGCGGTACCTGAGAGCGCAGACTCACCAGCACCTGGGGCAGCAGACTCACTGGCACCTAGAGCAGCAGCCTCACCAGCACCTAGAGCAGCAGCCTCAATGCCTGGGTCAGGCGGAAAACACCGGTAACAGTCACCCTCATCACTAATAGTCACAGCATACATGGCAGCAAGAATAGCATCATAATCAAGATCAAAGATCGCAACACCCGCCCTAAACAGCTCGCCCCAGCGAGGGATCTCAGTAGCGTCGGGGAACTGGTGACGCCAAGCGTCCGTCAGACGGCCGAAGCAGCGCTGGGTGGAGTGCGGACCCCCACACTGCTCACCCGCGCGGTCGCCAGTACGGAGAACGTAGGTACAGGGGCCAGCACCCCCACCCCGCTGACGAGCAGTGTACCACTCACGAAGCTGCTGGGGGGAGGGGGTCTCACGAGTGCGCTGCTGCTGCTGCTGCTGGCGCTGACCACCACCGGAGCCGACCCTCTGCGTAGAGCCACCTCGACCAGCTCCACCTCCGCCGCCGCTACCTCCACCACCGCCTCCACCTCCGCTACCTCCGCTCGCACCGCCACCACCGCTGCCTCCTCCGCCTCCACTGCTGCCACTAGTGCCCCCACCCCCGCCACCACTCCCACCTCCACCCCCACCCCCTCCTCCGCCTCCACCACCTCCTCCACCGCCCCCGCCAGCTCCTCCAGCTCCCTTGCCGCCCTTGCCCTTGCCTGAGCGGCGTCTCCCGCTAGGGGCAGACGCCGCGCCGACCGACTCAAGACCAACGAGGTCGGCCGCAGCAGCAGAGGCAACAGAGGGCAAGAGGGGGGAGGGGGAGCACCCCTCAAAGACAGGGGTACGAGGGTCACCACGGGAGGCTCCTACAGCGACTATACCCTTCTCTGCTGCTAGGAGGCGCTCCTCGAGGAGGTCAACGGTGAGAGTGGTGGGGCAGACAGAGAGGAAGTGGTCCCTAACTGAACGAAGGGTGTCAGGGAGCCGGGTGACTATGTAGTAGAGGGTGATGTACATAGGGGGGGGGTTCTTGGCGCAGAACTCAGCAGGAAGCGCAGCGCGGTAGCGAATGTCACTAGTGCGAAGGTGCGTAATGAGGTCAGCGACTGTGGGAAAGGCGGCGAGGTCAGGGAAGAGGTACGGCAGTATGAGGCGGCTAAGAGCAGCAGTGGCAGGGGAAGAGTAGCGTGCAACTACAGCGTCGTACAAGGTCTTAGCACTCTTGTACTGACTAAAATGCGCACGCTCAGCGGTCGGTAAGTGGCGGCGCACAGCAAGGCGGGCAGCAGCATCGCGCGTGGCCCACTGTGAGCGAACAGTGGCGTCAGCATCAGCAGCAAGGGCAGGGGAGGCACCAGAAGTGAGGTCAAAGAGGGAGAGACCGTCTGCCCTATCGCGCTGTAGGAAAAGCTGCAGATCATCTACCCAGACCTCAAAGTCAACAGCCCGACCCTCAGCGTCAAAGGTGAGAACACTAGGGGTGGCCATGACAGCAGTAGAGAGGCAGTGAGCACAGTGGGGTAGGGCAGTGCAGTGGTAGAGGCGCTGCTCTTACCAGGCAAGTGAGGCGCTCCAGGGCAGGCTGGTAGGCGGCGGCGTCTCAGCTGCAGTGCGGCTCGGCGGCTCGGCGGCTCGGCGGCTCGGCTGCTCGGCGGCAACGGCGGCTCGGCGGCTCGGCGGCAACGGCGGCTCGGCGGCTCGGTGGCAGAGGCGGCTCGGCGGCTCGGCGGCAAAGGCGGCCCGGCAGCTCGGCTGAAAGGGCGGCTCGGCAGCACGGCGGCACGGCGGCAAGGGGCGGCAACGGGGCCGCTGAAAGGGGCGGCGACGGGGCCGCGGAAGGGCGGCTACGGGGCCGCTGAAAGGGGCGGCGTCGGGGCCGCTGAAATGGCGGCGACGGGGCCGCCGAAGGGCGGCGACAGGGCCGCTGTGGGGCGGCGACGTGGCCGAGGGGAGGAGGGGGCCGGTGACGGGGCCGCAAGGGCGGCGTGACGGGGCCGTGAAGGGGCCGCGAGCGGCTGTGAGGGGCCGCGAGGGCGGCGCGACGGGGCCGCGAGGGGCCGCGAAGGGGCCGCGAGGGCGGCGCGACGGGGCCGCGAGGGGCCGCAAAGGGGCCGCGAGGGCGGCGCGACGGGGCCGCGAGGGGCCGCAAAGGGGCCGCGAGGGCGGCGCGACGGGGCCGCGAGGGGCCGCTAAGGGGCCGCGAGGGCGGCGCGACAGGGCCGCGAGGGGCTGCTAAGGGGCCGCGAGGGCGGCGCGACGGGGCCGCGAGGGCGGCGCGACGGGGTCGCTAGGGCGGCGCGACGGGGCCGTAAGGGCGGCGCGAGGGGGCCGTTAGGGGCCGTGAGAGGGGCCACAGGGCGCGACTCGGGCAGGGGCTAAGCGCGCTCCGGGCAGGAAAAAAAAAACTCGCTATTCGGTGGGCCCTAGGAACAGTTCCCACGAGGGAACCTGCTTGATACCATGTGGAAATTGGAACGAGAATGATTGCATTGAGCAGCATGAGGAGTACAAGTACCAAACCCTAAAGTGTTGTACCCCATATAAGCTACCCCACTACAGCCTACACAGACTATAGCATATGAGTTTGACAACGTTGGCAAGCCGCCTTGCTGCAGCGCTGGCAAACCGCCTTCCTGCTGAATGGCAAGTCGCCTTGCTGCTGGGTGACAACAACGCTGCTAGGTGTGTCACATGTTTTCTGTAATGTATCGTCATTGTCTTGCATTGTAAGCTTCATGATTTTTTTCCTGCTAGTGGAACTCTTGTTAACTTTTCCTACGAGCACAACGAATTTGCACTAGTGTTAGACAACACTACAATCAGCCCATTCAACTCGTACGCTTCCCATGTAATCTACTCCTACTGTAGAGTGACTCTCCGCAACTGGCACTCGTCAAGGTGAAATAGATTCAAGTGTAGATGAACGATAGAGGACGAAGTAGGTGGCAGAGCTAGAGTGAGGGTGAGCTCAATGAGCTCTATTTTTCTAGTCGACAAAAGTCAAATTTGCTGCCTCTGAGTCACGCGACCAACGAGTCAATCTGGAATATGTTAATCGCAACCAATGTTGAACACGAATGTGTTCATGTACGACGCGGCTCAGTTCTCTGCGACGAACCGAACATAAACATGCCTGGGCGAAAAAGAATCGACAAACAGTTTAAGAAGGCGTCATGGCGAACCGAACAGTTTTTTTTTTTGTTATTTTGATCGAGGCTACTGTGGGGCACAAATGTAAACCACAAAACGTATAATCTGTACATCGCTCACCTTAGACATCGGTGGTTGCCTTGGATGTTCTGTGAGGCGTCTTCAACATAGCTCACCTATAGATATTGGTGGTTGCCTTGGATGTTCTGTGAGGCGTCTCAAACATAGCCCACCTGTAAACATCGGTGGCAGTGGTGGCCTTGGACGTGAGTGAGTAGATGGGATCCACATAGCCCGGTGTTCCCATCACCCGAGTCGTACCCACAGTGGTGCCCTCGCCCACCCTCAACAGCCCAGAATCGGCGATTTTGGCCTGTCGGATGGAGTAATGATTGAAACACGGGCAAAAAGCAAGGCGCACTTACATACAAATCCATATGTACACAATCTTAAAAAGGGAGTACTAAAGTCACGATGGTGTGTTCTTTGGTAAAAGGGGCGGTGGCAAAGATGCAAGGAGAATTGTGAAGCTGCTTCACCAAGAACAAACATTTCAAGAAGCACAGAGGTAACTGTTGTGCTTATCAACCAAGTGATATCGGGGCCAAAGTTTCACAGTGGTAACAGCTGGGGTTCCCCAAATCCGTAGCTCCGATATCACTTGTTGGTAATGACTTGTTTGATCACTTGTTAATATCCGTAGCTTCCCGGTTGTACTTGGCCTAAGTCGAGACATGATCCATTGCTCAACTGTAGTAGATCAACATTCTTCCCAACATTCTGCCTTTCGACATCAAAGTTGTCATAGTAGTATTGTTTCATTTCCTCTTGATGCATGCCATCCGTGTTCATCTGCTTATCAGGCAACTGGTTTACAACAGCTTAACTGGCAGCATCCCTGCATCCATCGGCAATCTCCAGAGCCTTGACTACTTGTTAGTGCTGTTCCTTGTCTAATTTACATGTTACTACTTGCATTTCAAAATTCCATGTTCGCTGAGTGTAGAGGCGAGGCATCGAGCAGCACCGAGCATTCTGCTGAATGCCTCTACACGGAGCACGTTACTCCTTCCAGGCGCTGGGTCCCTGCTTGTTCCTTTGCTCACCACCTGTTGCTACTGTTGCCACAGTATGGTTGGTTGGTGGGATGTTTTCTTCCTCATTCTCACAGGTGGTGGGAGGTTTTCCTCATACTCACAAACCTCTATTTTGCCTTTTACGCACTTTTTGCACCCTCTCTTCGAGATGCATATGGCTGCTTGGAAACAAGCTGACAGGCTCTATACCAGCGACGTTTACCAACCTCTCACTTCTGACCAGCTTGTGAGTTATCTGATCAGAAGAGCTATAAAGTGTTGTGAAGTTTCTTGGGCTCACGTTTTGGCCTTCTGACGCCTTTTATTGTATCTCCCTGAACAGTCATATTCAAATGCAAATTCGCGTTTTGCCTCTATTGTAGTCCGTCATGCGATGTGATGTGATGAGATGTGGTGATGTGATGTGATGTGACGTCATGGGATGAAATGTGGTGGATGATATGTGATGAGATGAGATTTGAAGCAACGTTATTCCACACTCCCTTTAATTCTTCCTATTCTCTTCATCTCTACCAGCAATGCAAGCCGTTGTCTTGTCCCACCTCCGCAACGTTCTCAATGATACTATCTTGCTAGTTGACCTTGTTGTATCCTTCCGACATTCAGTTTGATTCCCTCTACCTGTCATATCATGCATTGCAAGGACCCTAGCCTTGTTGCACGGTGCAACTGCTTTTGAATGAGGAGGAGGCAATGAAACTTACACCGTAGAGTGACCATGGCAATGTTATCATGCCTAGTGGTTAGTGCATGCATGCCTTATGCACCCTATGCATGCCCTATGCATGGCCTATGCATGCCCCGCACCGCATGTCATTCGTCTCTCTCGCCCACCAGGGACCTTGGCTACAATGAATTGACAGGCACCATTCCTGGCTTTCTTGGCAACCTCCCAAAGCTTGCTCACATGTGAGAGTGGTGCTATTTGACTATGGGTTGACTGACATGTATCCGCATTGCATGCCATGTCACCCACATTACATCTGCACCCCATGCTTATTCTCAACACCCCTGGCCTGAGATGTAGGTCATCTCTGTGACCTGAGATGTAGGTCATCTCTGGCTTGCCACTCTTCCTGAGTGCTTGGCACATGCCACACAGTGATTAAGTCTTTAAGATCTGTCATTAAGCCCCTTCACCTGCTTCGCTGTGGCATATCACAAACCACCCTCCCTGTGGTATCTACCCTGCTCATACACTCCGCTCCTATTTGTAAGCAGATATCTACATGGCAACAACCTTACTGGCTCGATACCTGCCTCACTGGGCAAAATTTCAGATCTCAGAGATTTGTGAGTCGCTTGACTTGCAATGCAATGGCAACGACTTTGCAATATCAACCTAGCCACTGGTGAGAGAGTGAGTGAACGTCTGGCAGCAGTTTTGCGTGCCATACAAACCATATACATATGGTGCCCGTCAGTTTCAACCTAGCCAGTGGTGAGAGATTGCGTGAGTGAATGCCCGTCAGCATACTTAGGTTACGTGTTTTACACACCACATAGATACATATGATATGGAGTGTGGTCTTTGTGCTCGCCCACCTTCTATGTGCCCCTCTATCCATTTCTATCTGTCCTTGCAGAGTTTACTTTTGAGTCGACTCAAAAGTCACCCTTCCTTTTATGTGCCCTCCCCATCTCTGTCAATCCTTGCAGGGTTTTGCATTTCAACAAGTTGACCGGCACGATTCCTGAATCGCTTTTCAATCTCACAAATCTCAACATGCTGTGAGTGCAATGCAATGCAGAACTTCCTTGCTTCCCAGCCAGGAAGCAAGACTAGCATTGGTGTTGATTGATAAGCAAGAAGTTGTTGATGCTTAATTTGAGCAAGTTTCTGGCATGTGCACTGTGCTGCACTTTGCGCGCTGCACTTTGCCACGCCGTTTTTTCTCCTTGAACGTATGTGTGCTTACGGCTCATCGTATCACTCCTTATTAAGTAGTATACAAATGTTTGCAACCCTAATCTGGTCTCTACTCTCCCCTTGTATACACCCTATTTTCCACGAAATGCAGCAATCTTCTAGGAAACGATCTAACTGGCTCAATCCCCCCAGCAGTAGGCAACCTTGAAGCATTGATGGCCGTGTGAGTAGGAGGCTTCAGGATGAAGACGGGATGAGGTTTCTTGTATAGGAAGTCAGAGTGAGAGGCAGAGTCAGAGGAAAGGTTTAGAGGCAGAGTCACAGGCAGATTTTGTAACTTAGAGGTTGTTGGAAGTGCATGATTATGGTGAACAGGAGGGGATTGTGGCTATGGTCTGACTGAGAGTAGACTTTTGAGTTGACTCAAAAGGTTGCGAAGTATAAACTTGAAAAGCAGTGATGGAAGTGCATGCTTATGGTGGAGGGGAGGAGATTGTGGCGATGGAGTGAGAGTGCAATTCAAAAGCGGAGATGGGAGTGCATGATTATGGTGGAGGGGAGGAGATTGTGGCAATGGAGTAAGAGTGCAATTCAAAAGCGGAGATGGGAGTGCATGATTATGGTGGAGGGGAGGAGATTGTGGCAATGGAGTGAGAGTGCAATTCAAAAGCGGAGATGGGAGTGCATGATTATGGTGGAGGGGAGGAGATTGTGGCAATGGAGTGAGAGTGCAATTCAAAAGCGGAGATGGGAGTGCATGATTATGGTGGAGAGGAGAGGATTGTGTCGATGGTAATGTGAGAGTTAACGATCTCGCAATACTTTGCACAGATAGAATACTATTATACTTGGGTAGAATTTCCCTTGATATTACACTTTGTTGGTAGTGGCCCTGGTTGTTGCAATTCGACGTTGGTAAAGTTGTGGCAGAAAGTTGGACATGGATTTCTGTACTCAAAACAGATGTGTTTTTAGTCGATTCAAAACACACAGAGGGGGTTGTGGCGGACAGTTGGATACGATTCCTGTGCACCTCTGTTGCACCGGATGCACCCCTTTCTTCATTGTCCACCCACCCATCATCATCATCATCATCATCATCATCATCATCATCATCATCATCATCCCTCCAATATCAGGAACCTTGGCTACAACAGCTTCACAGGGCCCATTCCTGACTCCATTGGCAAGCTCACTTATTTAAACGCTTTGTAGGTGTTTAGTAGTACGTGCCTTCTTGGTCCTTATCTGATTGATAACGAACGCTTACAGGGTTAGGTGGTTTGCTTTTATGCCCTAACGTTTTCACCCACAATGCGTCACACTGATCTGGTTTAAAATGATGAGATAGAAAGCGTTGCTTACAGAGTTGAACCCCCTCTGCCAAGTCGCTTGGAGGTTCAAGGCAACGAGTAACAGTGTCTTTCAAAAGCTACTGCAGATTTGAATTTCAGGCTAGTGAATACGATTACTTGTTTTCTGTTTTCTCTAAAAGTACTTGCCTCACCTCGGCCAAGTAATTTGGCGAGACAAAGTCTCATCGCTCGTCCTTGATGCTCGTCAAGTAATCAGATGCTCGCCTTGCTGCTCATGCCTATCTTATTCCATCCAAAACAGCCAATCGCTCATAAAACCTCGTCCCTTCTAAAATATATTCTGTCATACGTGCAGACCTGGGAGCAATTTCTGCCATGAGCTTTAACTCTAAATGTCTCAAATAGATGCTAATACTATCCACTTTGCAACTCATCATATCACATTCCTGTTGTTCAATTGCAGATTGCTGTGGGGAAACAAAATGACAGGCTCGATACCGGCAACAATGGGCAACCTCCTATACCTGACTGGCTTGTAAGTCCCTTCAGTAGACGAACTGTAAGGCTCATTCCTTGTGAACCTCGTATTTATTCCTTCCTGTGGTCCTTCATACACATCGCTTCATTTTACTGCTCGCATTCACGTTTTTCTGGTTCCATCCTTTGATTTATTATAGTGAATGCTATTCGATTTACGCATAATTGTTTCAATTTCTTACCACAGATTCATTGAGCAGTCAACATGTATAAGTTCAATCATCCTATTTCAGGTGTTTCCTGCTGCTGTTCCTCCATCAGATACCTTGCTTTCAACAACCTGACTGGCTGCATCCCAGATTCCATTGGCAACATCGTGCAGCTTGCAACCTTGTAAGCAAGTATAATTGCTTTCAACACAAGGCACAGGACATGAGCCTAACAGCCTGACTGGCAGCATCCCAGAGTCTACTGGCAACCTCACGCAGCTCGCAACCTTGTAAGCAGCCAGAGTTAGAAGCATGTCCATCGTGCCTTGTGCTGTTTGCCTATGGGTGCCTCCTGGGCCACAGCACGACCAGGAGCAGTGAGGTTGTGACGTGCACAATCAGGCTATCGCTTAAACCCGGTTCGACAAGAACCATTCATGTCTGGTTGCAACATTGTTTTGGCTCTATGTATTAACAAACAATGGTATGGCTCTGTGTTTGCTCAACAATGCCCCCCCCCTGCAGTGAACTCTCAAGGACCAATCTGACCCGGACACCTCCCTCCCTATAAAACTGGGCAAACGTTCCAAACTCTTTTATTTTTACAAACGCGCCGCAAAACAGATCACTTGCACGTGGCTGTGCAGATGTTCAAAGCTGCTTTGGATCTTGTATGCTCAACTATGCTCCCCATGCATGCAGGGAGGTTTCAGAGACCAATCTGACTGGACACCTCCCTCCAACACTGGGCAGACTCTTCAAACTCAATGAACTGTAAGATAAAATTTCTTAGGCACCCCGGAAAAAACAAACAAACGAACAAACGAACAAAACAAAACAAAACGAACTATACAAAATTTCCTTCAATACTGGCAAAACTCTTTAGCTCAAAGACTGGTAAGATGCAAACCAAGGATGTGAAGCACATCTGCTAGCACCTCTAGGAGTACCACACATGGGAGGCCTAACTCCACACGTGCACATAGATTTTAACTGTTGTTCGTTGTGACGGCCCAACCTCAACCTTCTTGCTACTGCTTCAATACTTTCCTCTTTCAAAGATCCAACCCTTCCTTTTTCACCCTCTCCTTCCTTCCTCACTCCTTCCTTCCTCTCTCCTTCCTTCCTCACTCTTACTTTCCTCACTCCTTCCTTCCTCTCCCCTTCCTTCCTCACTCCTACTTTCGTCACTCCCTTCTTCACTCCTTCCTTCCTCACTTGTCCCTTCCTGGTGTGCAGGTCGCTGAATGGAACTGCAGTTACGTGCCCACCTCACAGCACCCCATGTGTGGTTCAGCAGTCTGCTCAAAGCGCTTTTTGCAGCACGTGCCCTTCGTTCTGTTCTACTTGTGTCAAGTCAGCACCACGTGAGTAAAAACAAATAAGAAAAAAACGAAATAAGAAACGAACAGAAACAAATGGGTGGGGGTGGTTGTTGTGACACGATCGATTCCCACCTATCACATCAGTTCTTTTTTGGACAGATCTATTATTTGTGCCACAAAGCTTACAACACTTGTCACATCTTCGGCATACTTTCTTCCCTCCCACTCAATCCAAGTGCAACCTCCCTGTATATACTATATGTACATGTATATTTGCCAATAAATGTACATATGTGTGTGCGCCACGCACGTAGATATTATACGTGCATACACATCCTATACTATGTAAACACAACTCTTTTTATTCCATCTTCCTTCTGATATTCACCCCCACTTTCAGCACCCCTCTCCCCATCTCCAACCCCCCTCTTCTGCACCTACAGCACCCTCTCACTCGCCCGAAGCCTCTCCCTCCCAGTCTGGAAGCGGTCTCTCTGTGGGAGCCATTGCCGGCATTGCTGTGGCTGCTGTGATGCTGCTGATCATTGGCGTGCTGCTGTGGTGGTGGAGGTCACAAGAAGCGAGCAGCACGTGCAGCAGGTATAGCACACATCGAGATAACACACAAATATAGCACACATTGAGATAACACACAAATATAGCACACATGAAGATAGCACACAGGTATATCACACACAGGGATAGCACACAGGTAAAGCATGGAGAAATGAAACGTGCACCCTCGAGAAGAGAGACCTGCAAGTCAAGAAATACATGTCATTGTCATGGCCAAATGTGAGTGAGAACCCAGGAGTAGGTATGGGACTAGCGGGAGATATCACGGTTTTCTGTTTTTACAAAGCTGATTCACGGAACCTTCTTTGCAGCGAAGCTCGTTCACATTCGAGTTGTGATTCATTCCCGTAACCTTTTAGCGCCTCCCGTTGGTGCCCCATGAAACGTAGACCTGCAAGCCCCACATAGCAGAGGATGTTTTTAACATGCCCACGGCCTTGGCCTGCAACCCCTTGGGGAGCCGTAGGAGCGATGTCTGGATGGGATCCTGTGGGAATGGCACCAACGAGAGGCGCAAAAAGGACACAGGACTGAATGCGAACGAGCTTGACTGCGGAGCACCTTCCGTGAATCAGCTTGGTAAAAACAGACAAATGTAATGCCGCCCACTAGCTCCGTATCCCACCCTTTGAAAGCTCAGCTTGTCTTTGTCTACTCATGGGGAAAGAGTAGCAAGATAGAGTCAGGTAGAGTCCTCCATCAGTCCACCTCTCTCTCAAGCCAATCCTTTTGCTTTCAAGAATTTTGCGTAGGGAAGCGGCACAACAAGCAGCAGGTAGATACATTTACTTCCTTCTCTGCCTCCCTCTATGTCATATCATTAACACTATTCGGGTTATAAGAAAACAATAATCTTCTGAGGCGCTTTGGAAGTCAGTTATACCCGCCTGGACCTGGCCAGCATTCTTTGAGATTCCTTAAACTAATGTGGGTTGCTACATGCCTCTGCTGCTTCCACACACCGGTTCAAGCTCAACACGTTTACTCCTCACCCCCTCCATCCCTCACCACACTTCCAACCCTCATCCCTTACATATGAAACCCTTACAGGATGGGCCCGCAACATACGGGGCGCTCACTGCACGGAGTACTCTCTTGAGGAAGTCCTTAAAGCCACCAGCAACTGGTCACTTAACAACCAGCTTGCCTCGGGTACCTTTGGTGACGTGTACAAGGGCGTGTGTCCACACGATGGCACCACCCTGTGGGCCGTCAAGCGAGCCAAACTTATTGACGTGGATCTCCAACGGGAGGTGAGGCGGCACTATATGGGCTACGTGCTCATTAGCTATGGATATGATTGTTAAATATCACTTTTTCTATCCGCTTTCAACACATAACATACGTTTTGAGACATTCCAAAAGCTACTCCTCCCCTCCATGGCATGCCTCTCTCATGGAAAACCCATTCCATTGACGATTACTACTCCCCCCATCATGCCATGTTCTTCTCGCAGGTCCTGCAAATGGCCGATAAGAACCATCCCAACATCGTGCGGCTGCTTGGGTTTGCTGTTGGAGGGGACATGAGGACACGACCAGAGCAAATATTGATCTACGAGTTTGCCCCGACGGCGACCTTGGGCAGTATATTACGAAGGGTACGCACCACGTTCTTTTTTTCAACCAACCTATATTCTTCTACTGAACACTATAATTATGGAGAGACTTTGCTCCGAACATTGAACTTTATCTGTATACGAGGAAACGAGCTGGATAAAATAATGATTCGCTCTTTTTCACTCGACATTGACGAGTAACAATTGAAGTATTTCGATTCAACTTCTTTTCTAAACGTGTAATGCATATGTTGTGTCATTCATTGTGTCACCCAACTTTTGTCACTCATGGTGTGTGATTCATATCTTGTCACTCTCATGTCCTTTCCTCTCTTATTGTGTGCATGTGTGCAGAGGCGTCCGTCACTCTCACCTTCCAGCAGCGGCTGGACATCCTCATTGGTGCGGCACGTGGCTTTGAGTACCTCCACAGCTTTGGCCTTGTGCATCGCGACATCAAGCCCACCAACATTCTTCTTGGAGCGAAGATGCAGGCAAGCAAGGGAGCACATTCAAGCCTGCTCAGCTTGGCTCATGTAAATGACAGGACGAGCCTGCACCTACTCAAGCCTCGTGCTACATTTGGCACATTCAATAACCGTGTAGTGTAGAGGACGACCTCAGCTGAACTTGGCCTCGTACACATTTGATAAGTAAGTGTGAGAGAAGCTTTCTCATGACTGAGAAAATTCGTTCTACATTTGATGATTTTACAAGTTCAATTACGTGATAGGATATAAGAGAACATGAGCCTAAATTACGAGCAAAGAACCGTCGAACCTGTCTGGTTGAGAAACTCACAAGTTGGTCAGGTTTGGAAGGTTGCCAATGGTTGTTGGTATCGGGCCAGTCAGGTTAGTCTTCCAAAAACACCTGCATTCGAAGAAAGAACCAAAATGAGAAGTTTTGAGCTCGGGAGCTATAAGCATCAAAATGAAACCTCTGATAAAATGAAACAAACATGTCTCGCAACCTCAAAATCTTAGAAGCACTCACAAGTGTTATAGTCACAGTAGGCTCCAATGTGCCTAAAACGAAAGATAGAGTGCACAGTCGGATTTCTGCACAGCGGCTTCAAACGTTCATAGCGTTCTGGTCACAGCTTCAAATGACTTGATTCAACTTGGATCTGGAGCGTCTTATTGTCGCCTACACTAGGCAATTTAGATCGCACGATTTGACCAAGAATTGACGACACAGCGTTCATGGCAGCCACTATATTCTTAGAACACAAGATAGGAAGAGTTTAGGGAGAGTTACGAGTTGGGAATGACTCCCAGCTCCTACAAACCCCAAGAGCCGAGGTACAGTGATGTGGAACAGTGCCACACTGTCCCCAACCACGAAGGGTCTCGAAACTACCCTTCACTAGGGCCTACACCAAGTGAAATGTTACACTACACAAAGTAACGTAACTATCTTCAATATCTTGGGGTGTACCCTTTTTCGCGGGCTTCGCGATTACTTGAATGTTGACACCAGGGCTCGGGTTCTTCATCACAAACTCATCCTTGAGTTCTTGATGGGTCTGCTGCACACACACGGACAACAAGCCGAGTGCAAACCGTAGGGTTGCACCAACAAACTCCCCCTCGGATTGTTGGCCTTAGGATCTTGCTCTCTTAGTTCAGAGCCATCCCAGCCAGCTTGCAACACTTCCAATGCTGCTGCTCCACCAGCCTCTTGGTCATCATGTCAGCCGGCTGCCCCGTGGTCTTCACGTAGCGCAACTCAACTTCACCCGCGGCCACCATGCTCCTCGTCCAATGCCACTTCACCCTCATGTGCTTCGTGAGTCCATGCAACACAGGGTTCTTAGCAAGAGCAATGGCACCCTGGCTGTCACAGTACAGTGGGGTAGGTCCTTGCTGCTCCTCCCCCAATTCAGCCAACAAACGCCGCTGCCACACAATCTCCCGTACGGCACGGAAGAGTGCCATGTACTCGGACTCCACCGAGCTCAAAGCTTGGTCAACCTGCTTCTTGCTCTCCCAAGCAGTTGGGCCTCCACCAACACAGCATATGAAGCCTCCCACCCTTGTCATGTCCTCTGGTTCTGATGCATATGAAGCATCCGAGTAGGCGGTGAGGAACAAACGCCCGGGTTCAACACCATCCGCGCCCTTTTGGCGCCTTTGTGCCGCCGCCGAGTATTGCAGCCCAACGGTCGGTGTTTGGCCAAGATACTTGGCCACCCTCATTCCAGCTGCTACCTGCTCCTCATTAGGGCATTGCACAACCCTAGCCAGCTGCCCGGTAGCAAACGCGACGTCCGGTCGGGTGTTTACCGCCGCATACATGAGGCTGCCCACCAACGAGTGAAATCGGCGCCTCTCCTCTTCACCAACGCTCTCCTCCTCTGGTCCCTTCACACACTTGAACCCAGAGGGAAAGGGTGTAGCCACATGGCCTTCACTCTGCCCAAAGTTGGCAGCCAATGCCTCCAGGTACTTTCGTTGATGCACCCGCATGCACCGCTTCTCCACATCTCGTTCGATGTGGAGCCCAAGGTAGAAGCTCACGTCACCAAGGGCCTTGCACTTGAACTTGTCTTGAAGCTTCAGCATCACCTCCTTCACAAGGTCAGAAGAGGGTGAGAAAATGAGGATGTCATCCACATAAACCACCATGAAACTCCTCTGCTCCCCCTCGCCAAGCATGAACAAGGAGTGATCGGCCGTTGAGGGAGTGAAGCCGATCCCCTCCAACACTTCGCGCAGCTTCATGTACCATTGCCTAGGGGCCTGCTTCAGCCCATAGAGGGCCTTCTTCAGCTTCCACACTCTGCCACTACCATCATCAAACCCCTCTGGCTGCGCCATAAAAATCTCCTCCTCAAGGATGCCGTTAAGGAATGCCGTTACGATGTCCATTTGTTTTACTACCCATCCTTTGATGGCGGCTCCCGCGAATAGGGTTCGCAGCGTCGTCGGCTTCACCACAGGGGCAAACAGCTCCTTGAAGTCCACCTTCTCCTTCTGCTGGTACCCCTTGGCTACACGCCTAGACTTGTAGCGCTCGATCTTGCCGTCGGCATCCGACTTGATTTTGAAGAGCCACTTGGACGTTATCGCCGTACGCCCCTCCGGCAGCTCCACCAATTCAAACGTGTCGTTCTCCTCGATGCTCTTCAGCTCACTCTCCATGGCCTTCTTCCACTCCTCAGCATCACTACTCTCCAAAGCTTCCTTGAGAGTTGCTGGTTCTCCCGGCATCTCCACCGGAGAGAAGAACGCGAAGGCACACTCCTCGTAGTCACTCTCCTCGTCGTCTCCTACCATCATTGCTGCTCCGGCCAGGGCTGTCTTGCCCTGCTTTCCCGGCGCATCATAGGTCAGCCTATTAGGGGGTTGAACTCTCCTCTTCCCCCTTCCTTCCTCCTCAGCTGCAGGGACTTGAAGGCCTTGGCGTTGCTGCGGTGTGGCTCGAATCCGTGGAGCACTTGTAGTGCGGGAAGGGAGTGACGGTGCACGCTCGCTCACTTGCTGCACCTCCTCCTCTTCTTCCTCTGCATCATTGGCCTCCTCTCCCCCATTCACAAGGGAGGATTGCCTCGTGGTTGTGCTGCCGCTGCTCAGCTCCAAAGGCAGCTCCACATGCTCCAAACCGGAACTCTTCACCTCCCCAAACCGCACGCCTATCTTCGCCTCATTCTCCGCCTTCCAATCTTTGTACATGAAGTTCTCCATGAACTTGCAGTCCCTGCTCACCAAGAACTTCTTGGTGAATGGGTCCCAAAGAAGCCATCCCTTGCTGTTTTGAGCCATGCCCAAGTGCACGGCCCACACCGCCTTGGCACCAAGCTTGTTGTGCCGAAGATGCTTAGGCCCGAGCGCCATGCACATGCACCCGAACACCAGAAGCATATCCACCTTTGGCTTCCTTCCTAGCCACTCCACATAGGGCACCCATTTGTCTGTTCCCACATGAGTCAAGGCTCTGTTCTTGGCCACACACGCGCTCCGCACCGCATCAGGCCAGAAATACTCGGGTAGCCCGGCTTCAATGAGCAACCCGCGTGCCGCCTCCGTGATTGTGCGGTTCGCTCGCTCGGCGATGCCGTTCATTGCAGGGGAGTATGGCATGGTGAGGGAGTGCCGAATACCATTCTTCTTCAGCCACAACCCAAACTCCTTGCTCAGGAACTCTCCCCCTCGATCGGTGCGAATTGACTTGACTAGACGGTCTTGTTGCCGCTCCACCATCGGGAACCAATCCGCCTTCAACGTTTCAGCCACGTCGCTCTTCTTGGTCAGCACGTACACCCAAGTCATACGGGTGTAGACGTCCACAATAGTGAGGAAGTACTCAGCTCCAGCAGCTCCAAGCTTCAGGGGGCCCACCACGTCCATCACCACCTCATCAAGTGGTGCCTTAGCCGTTGCCTCCGAACTAGAGAATGGGAAACGGGTGAACTTGGCTTGCATGCACGTCGGGCAGCCAAGTACCTCATCGGGCTCCCCCTTCACACGTATGCCAGCAACCATCTCATTCTTCACTAGCTGCTGCAAGATGGGCAGGGCCACATGCCCCATGCGCCGATGCAAGGTGAGCCAATCACACTCCCCCGTAGCCGAAGTTGGATTGGAGAATGCCGCGCTCGCAATAGCGCCCCACATACTCTCTCCGTAGTCCTCCTCCGCTGCTGCCTCGGGGTTCTCCTCACCCTTTTGCTGCTCCTTGGCTGCTGCACCTCTCTCCATAGGTTCACCAAGCTTGCTGGTCCCTCCAAGTTTGCACTTCTTGGACTCCTTCTCCTTAGCGCGACCGTCCGCGCAATCGCCGCTACCAACCGCTCCACCTTTGGTGCTGACGCTTGCTGCCACTTGCCTCTCCTTAGGCATTGAGACCACAGGGATCTGCCACATCTCGTTGTAGACATCTCTGTCCTCATGAAGGTCCCAAAGAATCCGATCGCCAAGCCTTGCGGTGTAGGTCTTGGCTCCCTTCGAGTTCGTGTCCATGCCGGCCTTTGCCAACCGCCGCACGGAAATCAGGTTGGCAGCAAGGCTGGGCACCCAAAGCACATTCTTGAGGCCCACCATCTTCCCATCAGCACCCTTAAACATGGCCTTGCCCATGCCTTTCACCTCCGCTCGCTGCCCCAAAGCCGATGTGACATGCTTCACCGGTGACGGTTCGAGTTCGGTGAGCAAGTCCGGGCGAGGTGTCATGCTATAGGTAGCGCCACTATCGATCACCCAATAGTCCAGGGGGTGTAGGGTCACCTTCCCCACAGCTGCTGGCTCCTCAAAGCCTTCATCCTTCTCTGGACCAGTCGGTACTTGCGTCGACACGAAGTAGAATATACCCGGGTACCGATCGTTGCTCGGGTCCTTGTCATTGTCTCCGCTCTTCATGTTTGCAGCTCCGCCACCGCGACCGCCACGGCCTCCACGGCCTCTTCCTCTCCCTCCTCCTGATCCTCTACCCTCCTGGCCTTGATCAGGGGTCCAACCATCAGGGAGCTTGTAGCAATCGCGCCACATATGTCCGCTCTTGTGGCAATAATGGCATTCGCTGTCGAATCAGCCGCGACCGCGCCCGTAGCTCTTGTCGTCGCTGCCGTAACCGCCACTCCCGCGGCCTCCGCCAAAGTTGCTGCCACCAAACCTTCCTCCCCCTCGTCCTCTGCCTCTTCCTCGACCATATCCACGGCCGATGCTCGCTGCCCCAGCGCCATCCGCACTCGCCAACTCACGGCGGCGGAAATCCTCTTGAAGGATAGCTCGCTTCACGTCTTCGAGCGAGAGGCGGGGCAAGTCGCGATTCAGGTTGATGACGAGCGAGGACCATGATTCGGGGAGTAGGGCCAGCAACTTGGTCTTCTTTTGGAGCTCACTATAGTTCAAATCCGCTCCCTCAAGCCGCGTCAACAAGTCGAAGAATTTCTGCACCCCTTCTTCAACCGCTTCATCCTCTTCAATTCGTAACGTCGCCATTTGCCGTTCCAACACCACAGCTACCGCCGCTGTTGCAGGAGCGTGTACACCCTTGAGAGCAGCCCATGCCTTTGGTCCCTTCTCTGGTTCACGCTGGAAAGGCTTGATGTGATGGATTTGGCTGCTCCCCAACGCTTGCCCAAGTAGGAGGTAGCCTTGTGCGCTCTTCCGCACCCACGGGCTCTTCTCCGGGTCGTTCTCGGGACGCTTCTCCGTTCCTTCCATCACCTCCAGCAGGTCATAGTGGTCAAATATGTTCTCCATTCTGAAGGACCACTCAGCAAAGTTGTCACCATTGATCTTGTCAAGGCCAAACACTCTAGGCTCATCCCTAGATGGGCCAACACTTGGTTGCACGGGCGCCATGGCTGAGTCACGGGGTTGGCCTTGAGCTTGGGCTTCTCCTCTGCCACCAGCACCTCTGCCACCCCTTTCCTCAGGTCCAGCCATTGTCGAAACTGCTCCAAGGGGCTCTGATACCACTTGTTATAGTCACAGTAGGCTCCAATGTGCCTAAAACGAAAGATAGAGTGCACAGTCGGATTTCTGCACAGCGGCTTCAAACGTTCATAGCGTTCTGGTCACAGCTTCAAATGACTTGATTCAACTTGGATCTGGAGCGTCTTATTGTCGCCTACACTAGGCAATTTAGATCGCACGATTTGACCAAGAATTGACGACACAGCGTTGGTTTGAACGAACGGCACTATGGCAGCCACTATATTCTTAGAACACAAGATAGGAAGAGTTTAAGGAGAGTTACGAGTTGGGAATGACTCCCAGCTCCTACAAACCCCAAGAGCCGAGGTACAGTGATGTGGAACAGTGCCACACTGTCCCCAACCACGAAGGGTCTCGAAACTACCCTTCACTAGGGCCTACACCAAGTGAAATGTTACACTACACAAAGTAACGTAACTATCTTCAATATCTTGGGGTGTACCCTTTTTCGCGGGCTTCGCGATTACTTGAATGTTGACACCAGGGCTCGGGTTCTTCATCACAAACTCATCCTTGAGTTCTTGATGGGTCTGCTGCACACACACGGACAACAAGCCGAGTGCAAACCGTAGGGTTGCACCAACAAACTCCCCCTCGGATTGTTGGCCTTAGGATCTTGCTCTCTTAGTTCAGAGCCATCCCAGCCAGCTTGCAACACTTCCAATGCTGCTGCTCCACCAGCCTCTTGGTCATCATGTCAGCCGGCTGCCCCGTGGTCTTCACGTAGCGCAACTCAACTTCACCCGCGGCCACCATGCTCCTCGTCCAATGCCACTTCACCCTCATGTGCTTCGTGAGTCCATGCAACACAGGGTTCTTAGCAAGAGCAATGGCACCCTGGCTGTCACAGTACAGTGGGGTAGGTCCTTGCTGCTCCTCCCCCAATTCAGCCAACAAACGCCGCTGCCACACAATCTCCCGTACGGCACGGAAGAGTGCCATGTACTCGGACTCCACCGAGCTCAAAGCTTGGTCAACCTGCTTCTTGCTCTCCCAAGCAGTTGGGCCTCCACCAACACAGCATATGAAGCCTCCCACCCTTGTCATGTCCTCTGGTTCTGATGCATATGAAGCATCCGAGTAGGCGGTGAGGAACAAACGCCCGGGTTCAACACCATCCGCGCCCTTTTGGCGCCTTTGTGCCGCCGCCGAGTATTGCAGCCCAACGGTCGGTGTTTGGCCAAGATACTTGGCCACCCTCATTCCAGCTGCTACCTGCTCCTCATTAGGGCATTGCACAACCCTAGCCAGCTGCCCGGTAGCAAACGCGACGTCCGGTCGGGTGTTTACCGCCGCATACATGAGGCTGCCCACCAACGAGTGAAATCGGCGCCTCTCCTCTTCACCAACGCTCTCCTCCTCTGGTCCCTTCACACACTTGAACCCAGAGGGAAAGGGTGTAGCCACATGGCCTTCACTCTGCCCAAAGTTGGCAGCCAATGCCTCCAGGTACTTTCGTTGATGCACCCGCATGCACCGCTTCTCCACATCTCGTTCGATGTGGAGCCCAAGGTAGAAGCTCACGTCACCAAGGGCCTTGCACTTGAACTTGTCTTGAAGCTTCAGCATCACCTCCTTCACAAGGTCAGAAGAGGGTGAGAAAATGAGGATGTCATCCACATAAACCACCATCAAACTCCTCTGCTCCCCCTCGCCAAGCATGAACAAGGAGTGATCGGCCGTTGAGGGAGTGAAGCCGATCCCCTCCAACACTTCGCGCAGCTTCATGTACCATTGCCTAGGGGCCTGCTTCAGCCCATAGAGGGCCTTCTTCAGCTTCCACACTCTGCCACTACCATCATCAAACCCCTCTGGCTGCGCCATAAAAATCTCCTCCTCAAGGATGCCGTTAAGGAATGCCGTTACGATGTCCATTTGTTTTACTACCCATCCTTTGATGGCGGCTCCCGCGAATAGGGTTCGCAGCGTCGTCGGCTTCACCACAGGGGCAAACAGCTCCTTGAAGTCCACCTTCTCCTTCTGCTGGTACCCCTTGGCTACACGCCTAGACTTGTAGCGCTCGATCTTGCCGTCGGCATCCGACTTGATTTTGAAGAGCCACTTGGACGTTATCGCCGTACGCCCCTCCGGCAGCTCCACCAATTCAAACGTGTCGTTCTCCTCGATGCTCTTCAGCTCACTCTCCATGGCCTTCTTCCACTCCTCAGCATCACTACTCTCCAAAGCCTCCTTGAGAGTTGCTGGTTCTCCCGGCATCTCCACCGGAGAGAAGAACGCGAAGGCACACTCCTCGTAGTCACTCTCCTCGTCGTCTCCTACCATCATTGCTGCTCCGGCCAGGGCTGTCTTGCCCTGCTTTCCCGGCGCATCATAGGTCAGCCTATTAGGGGGGTTGAACTCTCCTCTTCCCCCTTCCTTCCTCCTCAGCTGCAGGGACTTGAAGGCCTTGGCGTTGCTGCGGTGTGGCTCGAATCCGTGGAGCACTTGTAGTGCGGGAAGGGAGTGACGGTGCACGCTCGCTCACTTGCTGCACCTCCTCCTCTTCTTCCTCTGCATCATTGGCCTCCTCTCCCCCATTCACAAGGGAGGATTGCCTCGTGGTTGTGCTGCCGCTGCTCAGCTCCAAAGGCAGCTCCACATGCTCCAAACCGGAACTCTTCACCTCCCCAAACCGCACGCCTATCTTCGCCTCATTCTCCGCCTTCCAATCTTTGTACATGAAGTTCTCCATGAACTTGCAGTCCCTGCTCACCAAGAACTTCTTGGTGAATGGGTCCCAAAGAAGCCATCCCTTGCTGTTTTGAGCCATGCCCAAGTGCACGGCCCACACCGCCTTGGCACCAAGCTTGTTGTGCCGAAGATGCTTAGGCCCGAGCGCCATGCACATGCACCCGAACACCCGAAGCATATCCACCTTTGGCTTCCTTCCTAGCCACTCCACATAGGGCACCCATTTGTCTGTTCCCACATGAGTCAAGGCTCTGTTCTTGGCCACACACGCGCTCCGCACCGCATCAGGCCAGAAATACTCGGGTAGCCCGGCTTCAATGAGCAACCCGCGTGCCGCCTCCGTGATTGTGCGGTTCGCTCGCTCGGCGATGCCGTTCATTGCAGGGGAGTATGGCATGGTGAGGGAGTGCCGAATACCATTCTTCTTCAGCCACAACCCAAACTCCTTGCTCAGGAACTCTCCCCCTCGATCGGTGCGAATTGACTTGACTAGACGGTCTTGTTGCCGCTCCACCATCGGGAACCAATCCGCCTTCAACGTTTCAGCCACGTCGCTCTTCTTGGCCAGCACGTACACCCAAGTCATACGGGTGTAGACGTCCACAATAGTGAGGAAGTACTCAGCTCCAGCAGCTCCAAGCTTCAGGGGGCCCACCACGTCCATCACCACCTCATCAAGTGGTGCCTTAGCCGTTGCCTCCGAACTAGAGAATGGGAAACGGGTGAACTTGGCTTGCATGCACGTCGGGCAGCCAAGTACCTCATCGGGCTCCCCCTTCACACGTATGCCAGCAACCATCTCATTCTTCACTAGCTGCTGCAAGATGGGCAGGGCCACATGCCCCATGCGCCGATGCAAGGTGAGCCAATCACACTCCCCCGTAGCCGAAGTTGGATTGGAGAATGCCGCGCTCGCAATAGCGCCCCACATACTCTCTCCGTAGTCCTCCTCCGCTGCTGCCTCGGGGTTCTCCTCACCCTTTTGCTGCTCCTTGGCTGCTGCACCTCTCTCCATAGGTTCACCAAGCTTGCTGGTCCCTCCAAGTTTGCACTTCTTGGACTCCTTCTCCTTAGCGCGACCGTCCGCGCAATCGCCGCTACCAACCGCTCCACCTTTGGTGCTGACGCTTGCTGCCACTTGCCTCTCCTTAGGCATTGAGACCACAGGGATCTGCCACATCTCGTTGTAGACATCTCTGTCCTCATGAAGGTCCCAAAGAATCCGATCGCCAAGCCTTGCGGTGTAGGTCTTGGCTCCCTTCGAGTTCGTGTCCATGCCGGCCTTTGCCAACCGCCGCACGGAAATCAGGTTGGCAGCAAGGCTGGGCACCCAAAGCACATTCTTGAGGCCCACCATCTTCCCATCAGCACCCTTAAACATGGCCTTGCCCATGCCTTTCACCTCCGCTCGCTGCCCCAAAGCCGATGTGACATGCTTCACCGGTGACGGTTCGAGTTCGGTGAGCAAGTCCGGGCGAGGTGTCATGCTATAGGTAGCGCCACTATCGATCACCCAATAGTCCAGGGGGTGTAGGGTCACCTTCCCCACAGCTGCTGGCTCCTCAAAGCCTTCATCCTTCTCTGGACCAGTCGGTACTTGCGTCGACACGAAGTAGAATATACCCGGGTACCGATCGTTGCTCGGGTCCTTGTCATTGTCTCCGCTCTTCATGTTTGCAGCTCCGCCACCGCGACCGCCACGGCCTCCACGGCCTCTTCCTCTCCCTCCTCCTGCTCCTCTACCCTCCTGGCCTTGATCAGGGGTCCAACCATCAGGGAGCTTGTAGCAATCGCGCCACATATGTCCGCTCTTGTGGCAATAATGGCATTCGCTGTCGAATCAGCCGCGACCGCGCCCGTAGCTCTTGTCGTCGCTGCCGTAACCGCCACTCCCGCGGCCTCCGCCAAAGTTGCTGCCACCAAACCTTCCTCCCCCTCGTCCTCTGCCTCTTCCTCGACCATATCCACGGCCGATGCTCGCTGCCCCAGCGCCATCCGCACTCGCCAACTCACGGCGGCGGAAATCCTCTTGAAGGATAGCTCGCTTCACGTCTTCGAGCGAGAGGCGGGGCAAGTCGCGATTCAGGTTGATGATGAGCGAGGACCATGATTCGGGGAGTAGGGCCAGCAACTTGGTCTTCTTTTGGAGCTCACTATAGTTCAAATCCGCTCCCTCAAGCCGCGTCAACAAGTCGAAGAATTTCTGCACCCCTTCTTCAACCGCTTCATCCTCTTCAATTCGTAACGTCGCCATTTGCCGTTCCAACACCACAGCTACCGCCGCTGTTGCAGGAGCGTGTACACCCTTGAGAGCAGCCCATGCCTTTGGTCCCTTCTCTGGTTCACGCTGGAAAGGCTTGATGTGATGGATTTGGCTGCTCCCCAACGCTTGCCCAAGTAGGAGGTAGCCTTGTGCGCTCTTCCGCACCCACGGGCTCTTCTCCGGGTCGTTCTCGGGACGCTTCTCCGTTCCTTCCATCACCTCCAGCAGGTCATAGTGGTCAAATATGTTCTCCATTCTGAAGGACCACTCAGCAAAGTTGTCACCATTGAACTTGTCAAGGCCAAACACTCTAGGCTCATCCCTAGATGGGCCAACACTTGGTTGCACGGGCGCCATGGCTGAGTCACGGGGTTGGCCTTGAGCTTGGGCTTCTCCTCTGCCACCAGCACCTCTGCCACCCCTTTCCTCAGGTCCAGCCATTGTCGAAACTGCTCCAAGGGGCTCTGATACCACTTGTTATAGTCACAGTAGGCTCCAATGTGCCTAAAACGAAAGATAGAGTGCACAGTCGGATTTCTGCACAGCGGCTTCAAACGTTCATAGCGTTCTGGTCACAGCTTCAAATGACTTGATTCAACTTGGATCTGGAGCGTCTTATTGTCGCCTACACTAGGCAATTTAGATCGCACGATTTGACCAAGTATTGACGACACAGCGTCGGTTTGAACGAACGGCACTATGGCAGCCACTATATTCTTAGAACACAAGATAGGAAGAGTTTAGGGAGAGTTACGAGTTGGGAATGACTCCCAGCTCCTACAAACCCCAAGAGCCAAGGTACAGTGATGTGGAACAGTGCCACACTGTCCCCAACCACGAAGGGTCTCGAAACTACCCTTCACTAGGGCCTACACCAAGTGAAATGTTACACTACACAAAGTAACGTAACTATCTTCAATATCTTGGGGTGTACCCTTTTTCGCGGGCTTCGCGATTACTTGAATGTTGACACCAGGGCTCGGGTTCTTCATCACAAACTCATCCTTGAGTTCTTGATGGGTCTGCTGCACACACACGGACAACAAGCCGAGTGCAAACCGTAGGGTTGCACCAACAACAAGGTGACAAGGGCTCTCTTGATGCACTTCAGAAACACACCCAGCCCAAGGAGGAGAACTGACAAGGTGTGAGTGCCTGTGCCGCCTCACATGTTCACTTGTGATTGCCTTACATGCCCACCCAGGAAAGAGCAGCACTCACAAGGAGGCAAGGCTTTGGAGGTTGCTGATGGATTCAGGGATTGCGCCGTCTAAATCCTCGTATGAAATATCTCTGATAAGAGGACATCGAAATAGGGGAGAGAGGTCAGTTGCTAGAATTATGGAGAGAAATCAGGTTGCATGCATGCATGTTCTTGGAACTTGGGAGAATCAGAAGGTGATCATTAAAGAAACGGCATGAGATAGTCATTCCCAAAGTATATCATAGGTTTGTTCGGAATTGCACGTGCAGGCATCGGCTTAGTAGCAGGGCTGCTGGAGCGGTGCTGTGCTACTAACAGCATCGTGGGGAGCAAAAGCTTTGAGACGTCTCGAAACTCCCTGCTGGAGCAGTGCTGTGCTACTAACAGCATCGTGGGGAGCGAGCGAGGTGACTTTCGAGTCGACTCAAAAGTCACCTCAAATTGCACAGGGAGGCACCAACTTAGCACGGCTGCTGGAGCGGTGCTGTGCTACTAACAGCATCGTGGGGAGCAAGCGAGGTGACTTTCGAGTCGACTCAAAAGTCACCTCAAATTGCACAGGCAGGCATCAGCTTAGCAGGGCTGCTGGAGCGGTGCTGTGCTACTAACAGCATCGTGGGGAGTGAGCGAGGTGACTTTCGAGTCGACTCAAAAGTCACCTCAAATTGCACAGGCAGGCATTTGCTTAGCAGGGCTGCTGGTGCGGTGCTGTGCTACTAACAGCATCATGGGGAGCGAGCGAGGTGACTTTCGAGTCGACTCAAAAGTCACCTCAAATTGAGGCACCAGCTTAGCAGGGCTGCTGGAGCGGTGCTGTGCTACTAACATCATCATGGGGAGCGAGTGAGAGAAGCGCGGGAAGGGGAAGGAAGAGAGGGGTGAGGGAAGAGAGAAGAGGAGAGAGTGAGAGACAGATGAAGGCATCAAAAGAGAGGTGGGAGATGGGAGATGGATGAAGATGGGGAGGTGGGGCGGGAAGGTGGGGGAGGGTGCAGAAGTGTTGGAGTGGGAAAGAGGAGGCAAGCGGGGTTGGGGTTGCTGGGGGGTATGGGAGGGAGGGGGGTTGGGGTGTGGGGGGTCGGGGGAGGTTAGGGGAAGCGGGAAAAGGCTGAAAGGAGTTACGAACGAGTAGGCATGAGCTGCGGGCGGAGCAGTGGCTTGCGGAAGGTGCGGGAGAGTGGAGGTGGAAGATGCGAGCGGGATTGGGGCGTCTAAAAACCTTCGAGGTCTACCTGAGTTCCATACACATGGCTGTTACTGTCTCCCACAAAGGTGCACTCGCATCTCTCAAGTATCAAAGGTCCATCCACTCACGTGACTTTAACATCTCACTCACAAACGTCCACTCACATCTCTGTGATCATGCCCTGGGCATCGCACGTGACGTTGCTCGCATTGTCGCAGTCCCCACCAACCACCCAGCCGTCAAACGTTGTGCTCCACGCCTTCTGACAGTCCAGCAGGACTTGCGCTGGCGGCAGGAGGAGGGTAGGAGAGGGGGGGAGGGGAGGGGAGGGGAGAGAAGTACAGCGGTTGGAAGAGAGGGGACTCAAATGGTTGTCCAGCCTTCCCTCTCACCACATTCCCTCTAACACCTTCCCTCTCACCACATTCCCTCTCACCACAATCACTCTCACCACATTCCCTCTAACCACATTCCCTCTCACCACATCCCCTCTCACCACATTCCCTCTCACCGGCACATTCCCTCTCATCACATTATATTCCCACTCACACATTCCCTCTCACAAATTCCCTCTCACCACATTCCCTCTCACACATTCCCTCTCACCACATTCCCTCTCACACATTCCCTCTCACCACATCAGAAAAATGTGAAACTGCCGAGTATGTGGGGGGGGGGGGGGAGGGGGTCATTTTTCGTCTAGTAGAGAGATCGTTTTCGATGGTTGATGAGGTGAAATTCGGTGTACCGTTGTTCACGGCAGTTTACCATCGTGTGCACTGTGTTTATCTCTGCAGATTGTCGCTGTCTTGTCTAGCCGTTTATGACCACCTCGCTGGATCACCGTTTATCTCTGTTGACCTCGTTTTGCTCTTGCGCACTGTACACGTGGACAACAATTCATGGTTCTCAGTAGTTTACGTGGTGTTTGTGTTTGGAGGCTTTCGAGCGTTTTCATTGGTCGGATGTTTCAGACAGAATTGGCGATAGATTGGGTAATGTGTGGGGCTTGTTGCCAACCAACACTTCGCACGCAGATTCTCCATTACGGGAAAATGTCGGTTGATTGTTGCCACGTCATCCAAGCTTCGGTAACCCTTTATGTAACCATGTTGCAGTCATGCCATTTATGGAACAGTTGTACTATGTGCGCTGTTTTTGTTTGGCTGTTTGTTTTTGGTAACTTCTTGTGTTACCACAAGAGATCAAGAATATATTCCTTACATTGATGAATTTTATAACTAATTCTCCAACGTGTTATTGTTATAGCATGACTTGTGAAATAATACTATTGTTGTTAGTAATTTTCTCCATCGTGTTAAATTTAGGGTTATCTTTGTGAATTGTGTTGTTTTTAATGTTATGGTGATATTGTAGATGCTGTTACTGGTTCTATATGTGGTTCGGTTGTAACGAAGCTAGTTATGGATAAGAAAGTTTTGCTGTTTGTTTTTTTGCAAATAATTATCTGCCAAAGTGCCCCGCATCTCACGGGTTCATCAATTCGCCGACAGAACGCGTTCCGGGTCCACAATTATTGGTGCATCTCATTGGAATCGTGCAGGAACGTCGTATACCGTATAACAAAAAAAATGTACCTCACGTCACCGCTTTTGAACCCCATCATATCGCGCTGTCACAGAAAGCCCCATTCCTGCGCGACTCCGTGACTCCTCCATCCACATTCCACCCATCCCTGAGCTTCACTCCATAATTCACTCGACATCTAGGCAACTCGGTCTTCAGAAACGTGAATCTGGCTTCCATTGTAGAGATAACGCAACAACCGTCTGTCGCCTTAGCAGCCGCGTCGCGCTAAGCTGCGACGAATCTGCAGCAGCTGAAGCAACGGCGATACCCCTGTTTTTGCATGTACACTGATATCCCGCGCGATTTACGGCTTCACTGTGTGCACCATCGTCACGACACCTGCGGTGCGTCGAAAATACCCCAGCTCGAACTGGAACTGCCCGCAGCGATAGAGCTCCAAGCGGCGTCACTGCGTCGCCGCCGCAAGAGACGTCAAGGCCGGGCGAACGCCATAAGGTGCTAAATCTGATTTTCCGGCGAATTGCACGACAGCAATCCCAGAAGCGACCCCGCAAAAGACCTGGACATTGGCGAAAGCGGATCAGCGGCGACACGGACTGCAACACAACAAGCTGCGACAAGCACGGCATAGCGAGGCGGCGTAGGGGGAAGCGGTGCCTCTCTTTTGACGGAGCTTGGCGCAACAAGCGACGTGACGCGTTCGCGAAAGGACCAGAGAGAGGGCACATACGTGTCCACGACTCGAAAAGGTGAGCTCTCTGTCGGCAATTCTACCTCCCTCCCTTTCACGAGCCTACCGCCCCACATAGTTCTCACGCCGTGTAAATCTTGAGTTGTAGACACCGGCAACTGCCTCAGCAAAACCGCGTTAGACGTTGACGTGACGTGAACGAACATAGCATAGGGTTGTACCATGTATGTCCTTTACTGCTCCCCGACTCTCTCTCTCTGCCCCCCTCCCTTGCTCTCTTTCTCTCTCTCTACGACTCCCGTGCTCTCTCTATCTCCCCGCCTAGCATGCTCTCACTTCTCTCTCTTCGTCTCCCTTGCTCGAGCTCTCTCCGCCTTCCTTGCATTCTGTCTCTATACCTTTCGGTTGCACTCTATCTCTCTTCCCCGCCGTGGCTCTCTCTATCCCTCCGCCTCCCTTGCTCTCTCTCTCTCTGTCCCCCTCGATTGCTCTCTCTCTCTCTCTCTCTCTCTCTCTCTCTCTCTCTCCCCCTCGCTTGCTCTCTCTCTCTCTCTCTCTCTCTCTCTCTCTGTCCCCCTCGCTTGCTCTCTCTCTCTCTATCTCTCCGCCTACCCGGCATTCTCTCTCTATCCCTTTCGGTTGCACTCTCTCTGTCTCTCTAGCCGTTGCTCTGTCTCTCTCTCTCTCCGCTTCGCTTGCTCTCTTTTTCTCTCTCCGCTTCCCTTGCTCTCTCTCTCTCTCTCTCTCTCTCTCTCTCTCTCTCTCTCTCTCTTTCTCTCCCTCTGTTGCTCTCCCTCTCTATTTCTCCGCCTACCCCGCATTCTCTCTCTCGCGCTCTGCCGCATTCTCTCGCGCTCTGTCGCATTCTCTCTCACGCCGAGCCGCATTCTCTCTCACGCCCTGCCGCATTCTCTCTATCGCTATGCCGCATTCTCTCTCTCTAGCACTCTGTCACACTCTCTCGCTCTCTCTTGCTAACTCGCTCTGCCGCATTCTCTCTCTCTATCTCTCTCTCTCTCTCTCTCTCCCTCTCTCTCTCTCTCTCTCTCTCTCTCTCTCTCTCTCTCTCTCTCTCTCTCGCTCTGCCGCATTCTCTCTCTGTCGCTCGCTGCCGCATTCCCTCTCTCGCCCCTGTCGCATTATCTCTCTCACGCCCTGCCGCATTCTCGCCTGCCGCATTCCCTCTCTCGCCCCTGTCGCATTCTCTCGATCGCTATGCCGCATTCTCTCTAGCACTCTGTCACACTCTCTCGTTCTCTCTCACTAACTCGCTCTGCCGTATTCTCTCTCTCTATCTATCTCTCTATCTATCTCTCTCTCTCTCTCTCTCTCCCCTCTCTCTCTCTCTCTCTCTCTCTCTCTCTCTCTCTCTCTCTCTCTCGCTCTGTCGCATTATCTCTCTCACGCCCTGCCGCATTCTCGCCTGCCGCAATCTCTCTCTCGCTCCCTGCCGCTCTCGCGCTACCTCTCTCTGCCACTCTCGCATTCCCGCTCATTGCCGCTCTAACTCTCCCTAAGCCCCACTTGCTCTGTGACACCCTTTCCCCCCATCTCCATGGCCAGTACACCGTAGGGGGTGCTGCCTGTTGGAGCAGCGGTGACACTCCGAACACTCCTCGTGGAGCGAAGAGCTGTTCTGTTCCCTCTGTCATTCGTCAAGGTATCTCAAAACAACACCCCCGCCCACCTCTCCTCATTTCGTATCTTGGCCCATGCACATTCTCTCTGTCCCATTCACTCTCACTCTGCCCCTCTCACTCCCTCTCTGCCCCATTCACTCCCTCTCTGCCCCATTCATTCCTTTGATGCCCCATTCACTCCCTCTCTGCCCCATTCACTCCCTCTCTGTCCCATTCACTCTCACTCTGCCCCTCACACTCCCTCTCTGCCCCATTCACCCCCTCTCGGTCCCATTCACTCCCTCTCTGGCCCATTCGCTCCCTCTCTGCCCCATTCACTCCCTCTCTGCCCCATTCACTCTCTCTCTGGCCCATTCGCTCCCTCTCTGCCCCATTCACTCCCTCTCTGCCCCATTCACTTCCTCTCCGCCCCATTCACTCCCTCTCTGCCCCAGTTTCTTCCTCTCTGACACATTTCCTCCTTCTCTGCCCCGTTCACTCTCGCTCTGCCCCATTCACTCCTTCTCGGCCCCATTCACTTCCTCTCTGGCCCATACACTCCCTCTCTGCCCCATTCACTCCCTCTCTGCCCAATCACTCATCATCTGCCTCAAATCCCCCGCTTGTCCTGCTCACTCTCACCCCCTCCCTTTCTTTCTTCTGCAACCTCCCTCTGTCCTTCTCGGTCATGCAACTTTCAGATGAGCTACCGCTGCCCTGCCTGCAAGGTCCACACCTTCTTAACCCAACAGGGCATGGAGAGTCACATGCGTAGCTCGAGCTGCCCTGCAAAGCGCGCAATGCCACCTACGCCGTACTTAACAAGTAACCCAGGGTTGCATAAACGCCCCCGCATACCCACCGTAGCACCCAATCCTATTCCCACTGCAGTTGCTTCAACTTTAGCCGTGCCCACGACAACCCCTCTTGACGAACATCTACATGCTTTTCCAGTGCCATGTACCGGGGCTGACTTTTTGACAGGGGTGCATTTGGATGATAGTGCTTCTAGCAACGTAAGTTCTAGTGATTCCGAAAATGCAAGTTTACCATGTGATGCAGATGATTATGTAGTGCGTGACGACATCCAGGAGGGGAGTGATGGGAATGTGTTGCCTGAGAACGTAGGAGCTGCAACGTCGCCCGAACCACCTTTCAACGGCATGGATGCATTCGCGCATTGGTTGCTAGCCAACAATATCTCCCAAAAGGCAATCAAAGCCTTGTTTGACATTCTCTTCCACCATGCATTTGAGCTCTCTCAGCTGACAGGATGGAAGTCTGCGCGCGATGTCCAACAGTACGTCAAATCACGGGCCCCGGATAAGCATCGCGGGTGGAGACGCAATACCGTTCGAGCGGGCAACAAGGCGTGGCTCGAATATTGGTACTGCGATGGACTGGTCGCTCTTCAGGATCTACTTAAGGACCCCAAGCTCGCTCCAAAGATGAGCATGGAGGCCCGTGTTGTTAAAGATGGAGCCATGCGAGTTTTCTCAACACCCGAAACCCCGCTATGGTGGGAGGATCAAAAGAAGATACGTGAAGCCAACCCGGAAGGTGTTGTCGCTGCTCTCATTCTTGCAAGTGATGAGACCCATATGGATCAGCGCGGGAAGGCTAAAGGGCATCCAGTGTATTTGACACTAGGAAATATTGACAAGGACGATAGGTGGAAGCCCTATGGGCACGTCTTGCTTGCATTGCTCCCGGAGTATCCCGAAGAGTATGATTCCCTAGATAGGACTCTAATCTTCCACTATATCATGAATGAGGTGCTGGCGGGGTTGAAGCGTGCTTCTCATACGGGTATAGACATGGTCGACTCGGCGGGGAAAACCATCAATGTGTGGCCATCCATGTATGCACATGTCACGGATTACCCGGAATCGTGCAAGGTAACGTGCACGAAGTCGGGCTCGACGAACTTTCCTTGCTCGCTATGCAAGGTTCATAAGGACAAGCTTGCGCTGTTCACCGACCGCATTCAAGTGCGGACGCCATCGGAGCAACGCGCCATTGTCCTCTCGGTGCGGACAAAGACGATCCAACCGGATGGCGATGCCGCCATATCGACTCACCCGGTCCAGGTATGTTCCAAACTCCCCTTCCATCTTGGATTATGTTACAACCCTCGTCTAACTATCGTATGCTATCTACGTGCAGAGTTACCTTTGGGGATGGCGGTGGGAAGCGGAGAGCTTGCTCAACCCTTATCTTGCGGTGCTTCCTGATATCATGCATCAAGCCGACCTAGGCCCTTTTGAGCACATTGTGGATAGCATTCGAGCGCACATTAGGGAAAACTATCCCAGGAAGATGAAGCTGCTAGATCAACGTCTAAAACAGCTTAGAAAGTCCACACGTGGTGGATGCATGAGGTTGCCATCGGGTGAATACTTCGGCAAAGGTGCCAATTACCAAGCGTTCGAGCATCGCTCTGTGATGCAGGTTCTGCCCTTTATTGCGAAAGGGTGCATCACGGATGACCAAATGGAAGCTTTGGTTTCGTACATCAAGTGGTACTTGGAGTGCGCACGTGCATGCGAGCACACTGATGGCAGTCTGCACGATTTGAAGACCAAGGCTCAACGGTGAGTTGCTTATATATTCGAAGCTCTATGACATGCCGCAATCAGCCTACTAATTCTGGGTGTGTTCACGACCCAATTGTCGCGCAGGATGCTCTACGGTTTGACTACACATTTCCCGCAGACATCGAACTGGAACTTCATCAAGATGCATCTCGTTAGCCACTTTATAGATACGATAAGGCGTTCAGGCTTGCCAGGCACTACTCTGCACAACTCTACGAGCACTTGCACATAGAGTACATAAAAACTCCCTATCGCTCCTCGAATAAGCGTAGTGTGAACGCGCAGGTGGTACAGAGTGAAGTACAGCGCTTGCGTTTGCAGTCCATTGCACCCATGCTAGCCAAGAAGAAGACGTACGACACAGCCATGATCAAGGTGAGCTAATTCCTCTATTTGCAAGTCTGCATGTCAAGTACGACGTGAAAGTCAAACGTGTATGTGCATTGCTATTAACGTCTGCAGGCTCAGCGGACAGGCGTTCGTGTGCTCTCGCGACGATCTTGGCTCCTACACGTCCCTCGCGGTCGGACAGTTGCTCCTTTTTGCTTCCCGGACGCCGCCCAACCGAAACGTGATGAGAAGCTGGAGAAGGAAATTGGGGCAGATTTGGCACACCTAAGAGGGGCCCTCGACGCTGCCCCTGCGTGCAACAACAAGGGCGAGAACATCAATAGCATACAGGTACCATGTTTTTTGCTATAAAGTACCGTTCACTAGGGCGACATCACCTCTAAGCCCATTGTTATTGTAATGTCTGCAGGTACACTGGGAGTTGGCCATGCCAGCAGCAGTTGACGCGCAGTACAGCCGACTGCCCCATCGTGTATGTGCCCTGCCAATACACCATGGACGTCCATGGTACTCAGACGTGGTGGTGAAGGGGGAGACCGACAGTGGGACGGAAGAGTGGTACGCTAAGGTTCTTTTACTATTTCACTGCAAAGTAGATGGGAGGACCATGGAGTACGCATATATCAAGTACTACCAGATCCAGCCTAGAAAGGATAAGTTGACGGGGTGCACTAGACTTAGGTGGCCTGCAGTAAGACAGCGTTACCGGGTCATTGAGATACATAGCATCAAACGAGCCGTTCATCTCGTTCGGCCCGTTGGTGAGGTGGATTCCTGGTTGGTTAACCGTTTTGCATGGTGACTCCTAAATACTATAAGAGCTTGTAATACGCCTATATTGTAGCGAGTGACGCAGAATCGTCAACCGATAGGGCTCGAAACCGTGCAAGAATAGGGGTGTGCAACACAGTGTGCCAAATCAACGTGCGTTTGTTATGTTATACGATGGTTTTGTAGATGATTGAAGCATTTACTACATACTAAGCGTGCTCGTCAGGTAAGATGTCATTCGCCATAACTGGAATCGAGTTGTGATGTTCCGAAAATGCAAAAAAAACATGGGAATCTGTGCAAGGATCGGCATTTGCGCAACATGTAAGCTTGCCAACGTCTAGATGCCCTTTTTAGCCCTATTTCATCACTCAAATCCCTATTACATCCTATTCACTAGCCATAGAAACTGGTTTGACCTCGTTTGCACAACTACGCAGCACGTGGCGCCTGTTTGTGCGTTTGCTGGTCCGAATCTGTGCAAGGATAGGTATGTGCGCAACATGTAAGCTCGCCAACGTCTAGATGCATTTTTTAGCCCTATTTCATCAAACAGCTCCCTAGTACACCCTATTCCCTAGCCATAGAAACTGGTTTGACCTCGTTCGCACAACTACGCAGCTCGTGGCGCATGTTTGTGCGTTTGCTGGCCTGAATCCGTGAAAGGATAGGCCAGTGCGCAACATGTCACTGCGCCAACATCTGGATGCCTTTTTTACCACTACGTATTCACACATCTCCCTAGTACATCCTATTCCCTTGCAATAGGAACTTGTTTGACCTCGTTCGCACAACTACGCAGCTCGTGGCGCATGTTCGTGCGTTTGCTGGCCTGAATCCGTGCGTGGATAGGTCTGTGCGCAACACGTCACTACGCCAACGTCTGGATGCCTTTTTTACCACTATTTCTTCATACTGTTCTCTACTACATCGTATTTTCTTGCCATAGGAACCAGTTTGAGATCACTCGCACATTCACGCAGCACCTGACGCTTGTTTGTCCGTTCGATGGCCTGAAACAGTGCAAGGATAGGGATATGCGAGACGTTGTGCGAAATCAACGCCTGTTCGCTGTTTTAAACAAGGTTTCTTTTGCCCATTCGAGCATTTACTATATTATAAGCGTGCTGGTCAGGTTTGGTATCATTCGCTGCATCTGGCAGGGAGACATGATGTTCCGAGCATGAGAGCAGGGAAACCTGTGCAAGGATATGGCTGTGCGACAAGTTGCGCCAAATCAACGTCCGTGTGTTGTTTCCAACAAGGTTTCTTTTTATCATTCAAATATTTACTACCTTCTAAGCGTGCTGGTCACGTTTGGCGTTATTCACAGCACCTTGGCAGGATATATGATGTTCCGAACGTGAGAGCGGGTGAATCTGTGCAAGGATAGGCCTACGCTACTACGAAACGCCAACACAACGTATGTAAGTTATTATGAGCGAGGTTTCAATCACTGATTACATCCTAAGCAAGACCGACATGCCTGGTGTGATCCGCAGCATCTGTCAGGTGGATAGGATGGTTCAGACTTGAGAGCAAGAAAACATGTGCGAGGATAGACTTATGCTACTACATAGAGTTTAGCACTATTTAGTTGATATATTACTACATTCTGAATAACAATAAGGGTATATTTCATTAAACTAAAACAACATGTTTTCATGATACGACATGTCTTCCATATGAATCTAGTCGTCGATGCCTTGCGTTGTTATGTTACAGTGTGTTGTGTTTTTTGGAACACCGATACCTAGGTATAAACGGTTGATTTCCACTAAAGCTGATCGTTAGACATTTTTTTCAAATAAATTAATAATAAGAAAGCACAAATGTCCAATCAAAAGGACTAAACTGTTTAATAACTGTAACTTCAACAAATAGCGAGTTTTTTTCGATAGCAGGAAAAAGTGATATTAAGCATGAGCACTATGTCAAGAACAAGAAAGTGATTGAACTAGGAAGATGAGAGTACAAGTATGAAATCCTAGAGTATTGTACCCCCTAAAGAATAACCCACTGTAGCCTACACATTAGCAACACATATAACGTTTGACACACCCCCATAGGCTAAGTAGGGTAGAGCAAGGGGTCACAAGACCAGTCAGGAAAGACAAAGCAAGCTCAGGGTGGATCACAACGTCACCACACATTCTGAGCACAAGCAAGAAGCATATATGTAACACAAGCATCACAATGATCTATACCTAGCAAAGCAAGCATGCAGGTGTATATATATATAGATCACAGTACAGGCAGAGTCTACAACAAGTGAGGAAAAGTGGGCACAAGCCCTAGCAAAGTGCAGAAACGCTGATGATCACCAGGCTGAAGCGCCTTGGTGAATATATCAGCAGTGTTGGCCTGAGTGGCCACGTAACGCAGACGAAGCTGACCACGCTGCTGCAACTCTCGAGCCAGAAAGTAACGTAGAGCGATGTGCTTCGTTCTGTGCTCCAGTCTGTGCTCCTGACACAAGGCAATGGCGGCCTTGTTGTCGACGTACAGCACTGGAGGAGAACTAGGCCGCTCTCCCAGGTCGGTCAGCAAGTAGGTGAGCCAGCGTAACTCCTGTGCGGCCATGGCTGTGGCGTAGATCTCAGCCTCACAACTGGAGCTGAGAACCGAAGACGAACGCGTAGAGCGCCACGAAACTGAGCCAGAGCCAAGGCTGAAGGTGTAACCCTGTGACGACCGCTGCGTAGCCTGGTCGTCAACCCAAGAAGCGTCTGAGTGCCCACTGAGAACAACTGGGCTCCTCCCTCCAAGCACGAGCCCCATGCCCGATGTACTGCACAAGTAGCGCAATACCCTCTTTGCAGCATCCCAGTGCACCTTTTGGTGCCTACCAGGAGCCACGTAGCGGGCCAGAAGGCCAAGAGGGTACGCTAGGTCAGGACGAGTGCAAGTCATCAGGTACATGAGGCAACCAACTAGCTCTGGGTAAGGACCACTCGACTCTACGGACTCATCCAAAGGCAGAGCTGAGAGCGAGTGACCTATAGCCAGAGAAGTGGCCTGTGCTGAGGACCAGGTGAAGCCGAAGCGCTGAAGGACCTGCTGCACCATGTGTGACTGAGTCAGTGTGATGGTGCGGCGTGCTCTGTCCCGGGTGATCTGCAAGCCAAGGTAGCTGCGCAGTTCACCCAGGTCTGTGCACGTGTGTCTCTTCTGCAGCTCGGACTTCACGTGGGCTAGAGCCTCAGTGTCAGCAGTGGCAAAGACCAAGTCGTCGACATACACGCGGATGTAGAACGGCGGCAGCGAAGTGTCGGTGCGCAGAAACAGCGACGGGTCAGCTGTAGAAGGCGCAAACCCAAGTGCCGCAAGAGTAGTCCTCACTGTGTCGTGCCACTCACGTGGTTCCTGGCGGAGACCGTAGACCAGCCGCCGGAGGCTCCACTGGGTACCAGGAGGAAACGACCCAGTGAAGCCAGGAGGGCGGCGCAGCCAGATCTCCTCGTGCAGGCTGCCCTGCAAGAAAGCTGTGCTGAAGTCAAGAGAGTGAAGCTCGTAGTCACGCTGAGCAGCAACGTGCAGTAGCACCCGAAGAGTGGTCATCTTCGGGGTGGGGGAGAAGGTCTGGAAGAAATCGACTCCCTCCCTCTGACTGAAGCCTCGAGCAACGTAACGAGCCTTGAAGACAGGCGGAGAACCTGGCGGCCGCTTCACCCTGAAAATCCACATGCCACTGACGATGTTCGCCTCAGGAGGGGGAACCTCGTCGACGTAAGTGCCAGTGGACTTCCAGGATGCCATCTCTGCATCCATGGCTGACTGCCACTGAGAGGAGTACTCACCCGCGATCGCCTCAGCGTAAGAGCGCGGGGTCAGGATGTCTGGAGCATCCGGGTCTCCCTCAGGGGCAAGCAGCATGGACACGAGATGAGGCGCATCGGCCGCAAGACACTCAAGGTCCTCCTATTTGTCCTCAAGTACGTCCGTGCCTAGAGCACACTCACCCCCGACGGACGGAGGATAGACAGACTCAGACTTAGCAACAAGACTCGCGGCGTAGTCTAGACGACAGCGGGCAGCAAAGTCGACAAGCTCAGCAACTAGGGCAGACGCAGCAGCAGACTCAAAGGAAGGGTCAGTGACAGTAGTGGCCAGGAGACGCGTGACAGTAGGACTGGCAGCACGAAGGGAGTCAGACTCCGGGTCAGCAAGAACAGGAAGAGAGGACGCAGGAGGAGACGGCAGAGGGACACGCTGTGGAGCAGTGGAAGGACGCAGAGACATCCGGTGCGTACCGGGGACAGGAGGAGGACGCTGACGCGAACTACGACCACCAGTGCGAGCAGCACGGACCGGCGACGCAGGACGAGACGCAGGCTCACGACGCTCAGCAAGACCTCCAGTAGGACCAGTGTAGGGAGAAGGAGCATGCTGAGGGGAGGCGGGCTGTAACTGTGACTCGGACAGGACCGGCGGTGGACACTCTAAGAGAGGAGCAGGACCAGTAGAGGGCGGAAGACCAAGAACCTGCTCAAGGAGCGGAATGAAGTACGGCCGCGGCCACGCAGCACCCCCAGAACCAGCAGGAACAGCACCAGCACCTCCAACGGCAGCACCAGCTCCAGCAGCACCCCCAGCTCCAGCAGCGCCAACACCAGCAGCACCTACTCCAGCAGCACCGCCAGCTCCAGCACCCTCAGCAGCAGTAGAACCTCCAACACCAGCAGCACCTCCAGCTCCAGCAGCACGGCTCCAGTGCCGAGCAAACCACTCGCGCAGCTCCTGTGGAGAGAGTAGCTCCCGCCGGGACGAAGTACCCGAAGGACCTCCAGACCCAGCACCGCCAGACACTACACGAGCAGGCCCAGCACCCTCAGGCTCCGCACTCCCAGTCTCAGCACCCCCAGGCTCAGCACCCCCAGGCTCAGCACCCGCAGTCGCAGCACCCCCAGGCTCAGCAACCCCAGTCTCCGCACCCCCAGGAGCCGCACCCCCAGTCTCAGTACCCCCAGACCCAGCACCACCAGGCTCAGCACGCTCAGCACCACGCGCAGGACCAGAGTCAACAGCTACCTCGACAGGCTCAACCGGGTCTACCTGGGAGACACCTGAGGGAGCAGCACCCTGGGGAGGGAGGGGGTCTACCGGCGGGACACCTGGGGTGAGGAAGAGCGGCGGGGGGGGGGGGAGCGGGGCAGTGCGGTAGGGGAAGAGACGGTAAAAGGGTACCGACTCGTCAAAGGTGACGTCCTGAGAGGCGAAGACCCGGCGCAAGGTGGGGTGGTAAAACTGCCAGCCAGGCGCGTCAGGGACAAAGCCAAGGAAGACACAGGGAACGGCACGGGAGAAGAGCTTGTCCGCGGACGTATCGCGGACAAAGGCTCGACATCCCCAGACTCGGAACACCGACGCATTGCCAACCTCCCCCGTCCAACGCAGGGTAGGCGAGGTCTCCGGAACAGAGACACGTGGCCAGAGGTTGAGCTGATGCGTGGCGTACTGCACTGCAAACGGCCACAGGAAATGGGGGGCAACCGCATGGATCATGGAGGTACGAGCGACCTCCATGACGAGACCAATGCGGCGCTCAGCAACCCCATTCTGCTGCGGAGAGGCCGGGAGAGTGAACGTCTGGCGGATGCCGTGCTCCGCACAGTAGGCTGCCAAGAGGTCAGAGGAAAACTCGCCACCTCTGTCAGAGTGCAGACGTAGGACAGGAAAGTCCGACTGGAACCGCTGGCAGAGCTGGAGACGAGCAGCGCGGATCCAAGGGATCAAAACATCAGGGACCTCACCCTTGGTGCGCAAGGGGAAGACCGTGGTGTAGCGCGTGTAGTCGTCGACGACCAGCAGAAAGTACCGCTCGTGGCCCTGTCCACGGACGCGGGCCGGGCCCCACACGTCCAGGTGGAGAGTCTGCAGGGGAGCCTCTGTGTGAGGGAACGAGGAGGAGTGAGGAGCAGCGCGCTGCCGCCCCTCGACACAGGGAAGACAGGGAGGAGCAGGCGAGGGTGGGAGGGGAGGGAGAACCCTGGGAAGACCAGAGACAAGGTACTGGGAGTGCATGCCACGAAGGCGCTGCACTGAGGGGTGACCAAGGCGGTGGTGCCAGAGGACTGTCTGGTGCGACAGGGTGCGACACGAGCAGGGGGCTGACAGCTGACCTGACGCAGACGCAGACGCAGCTACCTGAGGGGACTCAGTGGTCAGTGTGTACAGGTCCGACCCCGGCTGCAGAGTGAAGGTAGCCAGGTGGCGACCCGTCCGAGCACACGTGCAGTGGGTCACACGCTCATAGGCAGGGGTGAACTGGTGAACACCCCCGTCCTGGAGAGCAGAACCCGCCACCAAGTTCGTAGAGAACGAGGGGAGGTAAAGACCCGACAGTGTGCCGGACGGGACCGCAGGACAAGGGAGGACAGTGGTGGAGGTCGCAAGGACTGGACCCCCCGAGGGGTCATCCAGGGAGACAGCAACCGGTCTAGGAAGCTGTTCTAGTGCAGTGCGGTCGCGAAAGAAACAGTGGGAAGCACCTGAGTCCAGTGTGAAGGTGTGCAGTGCCTCAGTAGGTGCGGTACCAGCAGACGCAGACGCACTGGCACCTAGGGCAGCAGCCTCACCAGTACCTAGAGCAGCAGACGCACTAGCACCTAGAGCTGCAGCCTCACTGGTCCTAATACCTGGGTCGGGCGGTACACTCAGGTAACAGTCACCCTCAACACTAATAGTCAATGCATACATAGCAGCAAGGATAGCATCATAATCAAGAGCAAAGATATCAATCCCCTTCTTAAGCAGATCAGCCCAGCGGGGCAGCTCAGAGGCGTCAGGAAACTGCTCGCGCCAGGCGTCGTCGAGACGAAAGAAACAGCGCTGCGCCGTGTGAAACCTCCCACAAGTCTGGCCAGCGCGGTCACCTGTGCGGATGACGTACGGGCAGAGACCTCCACCCCCAGACCCCCCACGCTGAGCGTACCACTCACGGAGCTGCTGGGGCGACGGGGTCCCGCTGGGACGCTGCTGCTGCTGCCTCTGGCCACCTCCGAACCCACCACGCTGCACCGCTCCACCGCGCCCTCCACCAGCTCCACCGCCGCCACCACCGCCACCACCACCCCCGTCACCTCCACCACTGCCGTCTCCACCACCCCCGACTCCGCCACCGCCCCCCCCACCATCAGCACCACTCCCACCACCGCCGCCTCCGCCGCCGCCACCCCCTCCACCCCCACCGCCACTACCTCCCCCGCCGCCACCTCCGCCACCCCGGCCCCCCTTGCCCCTGCCGCCCCTGCGCCGCCCACTGGGAGCGTGCGCAGCTCCGACCCCCTCAGTGCGCAGGAAGTCGACAGCAGCAGCAGATGCAATGGAGGGGAGAAGGGGGGAGGGGGAACATCCCTCAAAGAAGGGAGTGCGAGGGTCGCCACGAGAGGCACCTACAGCTACAATACTCTTCTCAGCTGCAAGGAGCTCCTTCTCGAGTAGGTCGACAGTGAGGTCTGTGGGGGAGAGAGCAAGAAAGTGGTCCCTGACAGCGCGAAGAGAGTCAGGGAGGCGAGTGACTAGGTGGTAGAGAGTGAGGTACATCGGAGGGGGGTTCTTGGCTAGGAAATCGGGGGGGAGCGCGGCACGGTAGCGGAGATCACTAGTACGGAGGTGAGTGATCAGGTCAGCTACAGTGGCAAAGGCAGACAGATCCGGGAAGAGATAGGGCAGTGAGAGACGGCCTATCGCAGCAGTAGCAGGGGAGGAGTAGCGTGCAACTACAGCGTCGTACAGCTCCTTAGCGGTCCTATGCTGGCCAAAGTGCTCGCGCTCAGCTAACGGTAGGTGACTGCGAACAGCTAGGCGAGCATGGGCGTCACGAGTCTGCCACAGCGAGCGAGCAGTACTGTCAGCAGTAGCAGCAGGTGCGGGGACAGCACCAGACGTGTGGTCATATAGGGAAACGTCGTCCGAGGCAGTAATCTGGAGGAACAGGTGTAGGTCATCGAGCCAGACCTCAAACTTAATCGGTCGACCCTCAGCGTCAAAGGTGAGAACAGTGGGACTGGCCATAGTGGCAGTGGCAGTAGCAGCAGTAACAGTAGCAGTAGTAGAAGTAGCAGGAGCATTAGCAGTAGCAGCAGCAACTGAAGCAGTAGTACAGGAGGTGGGGCACAGTATGGCGGCGCGGCTCGGCCAGGGCGGCGCGGCTCGGTTCGGGCGGCGCGGCTCGGTTCGGGCGGCGCGGCTCGGTTCGGGTGGTGCGGCTCGGCTCGGGCTGGGCTACGCGACGGTGTGCAACTGGGGGGGGCGTGCGCATGGGCGGCTGTAGCGGGCGGGCCGTGGCTGTGCGTGGGCCTGACTAGCGCGCGGACGGCGGCCTAGAGGGGACGTCGCGGCGGCCTACGGGCGGGGCTGCGATGCCCTGGGCGGCGGTCGACGGGCGGCTAGGGGTCGGCTCGCGCTCAGAAAAGGCCGCGCGCGGGCCGCTAGCGGGCTACGCGCGCTAAAAAAAAAGGGCCGCGCGCGGCACTAGCGAGCTGCGCACGGGCAGCAGGAGAACGAGAGGCGCACGAGGGCGCACTAGGAGAGAGGCGCTCGAGGGCGCTACGTCATTAGGGCGCTCGAGGGCGCTTCTAGCGGAAACGGTGGGCCCTTAGGTAAGCGTTCCTAGGTCTAACCTAAGCTCTTAATACCATGTAAAGAACAAGAAAGTGATTGAACTAGGAAGATGAGAGTACAAGTATGAAACCCTAGAGTATTGTACCCCCTAAAGAATAACCCACTGTAGCCTACACATTAGCAACACATATAACGTTTGACACACTATGATGGAAATGGAACGCGTTGCTATGTCACACCGCCAACAGCTGTCTAAACACAAATTTTAGTGGCCAATAAGGGCCCGCATCGGCGAATCAACGCACAAAGGAACCTTGTCAGTGCCCAATCATGTGCCGCAGCGGCGATCCAGCACCCTAAAACCATGTAATGTTCATCGGGCTGACGCGGTGCTGGATAGGGCTCCAGAAGCTGCCGCGTGGCTGAACAGGCGTGGCTTCGTGCGGTTCAATGTACCCGGCTGCCTTGTTGTGCGGTCCATTGTCAAGCCGAATTGTCGTGCTGGAATCTCGAAGATTCCAGCACGATGTGGTGTGACCGTCAAGATTCCATCTTGACGGTCTCGATCATTTGAAAGCGAACCATTGTGCACACCCTGGCACTTAGGTGAGCATCTGACGGTTGCGCGCCGTGGAGCTGGCAGGATTCCCGAAGCCCAAGCGGTGTGGTTGCGCGACCTCATCAAAGTGGGCTAATCAGAAGATTCCGAAGGGTGGACGTGGGTACTGTTTTTGCTGACATCGCACCCGCGAACAAAAAAACCCGGGATACACTTTTACGTGCAAACTTTTCGGGGCGCTAAGTTTCAAGATAGCTAGTATATGACCTCGGAATTCGCCAGTTTGGAAATATATCGTGGTTTACGATGGGGGAAGTTGAGAACACTAATTACCGGGCAGGCAATGGCCTGACCCGAAGGGTTCAGGGAGGGGGCGAGGAGCTGGAGGGGGTCACGCTTCAATCGCCATTTGCTGCAGAAATGACAGAAGCTGAAGCAGACCAACTCGTCAACAGCCAGCGTGCGCTCTTGGAGCAAGCTCTCAAGCGCCGTGAAGCCATTGCTAGTAACGCTGGCAAGACGAAGTGTATTCACGCTCTCTCGGGTGTGCCTGCTCCTCAGAGGAGATCCCGCGCCGCTAAGTCCGGTAGTCAGAAGGGCAAGAAGCAGAGGAGGAAGGCAGGAGGTACTACCACCAGCCAAGCAGAGTTACCTGCTCCCGCAACTACCGAGGAGGAGCTTGTCACAGAGTCACAACCGGACCCACCTCCGCCCGCAAGTTTCCTGCAGCAGCTTTTCACCCACTCGAACAGAATCCCTCCACCCTCGAGTTCCTGGCAGCAGCCTTTCACGAACTCTCGCCCGACGGTTCTTCCCGCGAGTTCCCAGCAGCAGTCTCTCTAACTCTCTCCCGAACCCTCCACTGCCTGCGACTACCCCACAGCAGCCTGCTGCAACTAGCCAGCAGCAGCAGCAGCAGCAGAACCTTCAATTCCTCGCCGACGCAACCACTGGCGCGCTGGCTGAGGAAATTGTCACGGATAACCGCTCTGCCTTCGACAAGGAACTGGACGAGGAGCAGGACGAGGTTGAGGATGAGGAAGAGGAGTTCGAGGAAGATGATGCTGCCGAACACCAGCAGCAACAGCAGCAGCAGATAGCTCAGCAGCACCAGTTTGCTCAGCAGCAACAGTGCGCTCAGCAGCAACAGTCCGCTCAGCAGCAGCAGCTTGGTCAGCAGCAGCAGCTTGGTCAGCAGCAGCAGCTTGGTCAGCAGCAGCAGCAGCTTGGTCAGCAGCAGCAGCATGGTCAGCAGCAGGAGATTGGTCAGCAGCAGCAGCTTGGTCAGCAGCAGCAACAGCTGGTCAACGAACCAAACGCTGCTGTCCGCGGAACACGGTCGAAAGGTGAGTGTTTATTGCTTGGTTTATATGCCCTATATAATTTTTCCTTTTGTGTTGTCATGTTTCTGTTTCAATGTGTTATATCATACTAATCCGCCGTTCGTTCCTATTTACAGGTATTAATGCGCACTGGGTCAGACGAAATCGCTTGCTGCAGGCGCAAGTGGAAGATCTTCGGCAGACGGTTGACATCCTGCACATTTCTCAAGCAGAAGCACAGCAGAAACTCGCCGCCGCCGAGTCCGAGTGCGAAATTCTACGTTCCCGACTGGCTGAGCTTGAGACGCAACGGGCGGCGGAGGTACCGGAGAGGTATCCTGACAACCCAGAGGTCAACGAGGCGATGCTCACCAAAGACAAGGACGGCAAGGTTATTCTGAAGACCAGCCTCCTTCCAAAGGAGTATGCAGTAAGTAACGTTTCCACCCGAAGCGCGTCATATTTATGCGACTCCTTGTTTAAGCTTATACTGTAGGCGATTCTCGCCGGTGAACCAGACGCTGTTATGTTTGTTTCCTAATCCTTCTCGGGTTTTTGTTTCTCATCCCGACTGCAGGTAAAGGCGCTGGAGACCTTCACGTGGCTCATAACGGACGCGCCAGTGGAGTGCATGGAGTTCTTCCCGACATGGGAAGTCTTCCAACCTCATCTCATCACGAAGTACCGACTGTGTGGAGTGAATCGCGACGAGTATTTCTACGCGACTGGCGGCATAATCGAGTTCGAGAAGCTGGCGATGAAGGTAATCAAAACAAAACGCAGCAACACGCACAAGAAAATTCGTTTCTATGCTTGGGGTGCGGGTGGGTTGTTGGATGAGAGCAAGTGGCCGTTGCTAGCGGTGGAGATGATCATCCCGTCGATGAAACGCTCGGAAACGAAGTGGCTGGAAGACTTCAGGCATGGTAAGACCCCACGGTTCACATATTTTTGTATCTTCACTTAAAAACCCTGCCTAATCTTGACGTTCTGTTCTGTGCAGCTGCACTTGGATTTTCGTGGCATGTTAACAGCGAAGGTATTCCCTTTGCCAACATTGCATTTGAGAAGGCAGCCCTTGCTGCGTTCTCCTGTGTCACCTCCAATCTGGTTCTGCTGAAGATCCTTATGCTGGCGTACCTATGCGTTGTGGTAAGTTCATTGCATTTCTTCGTTTTAGTAACGCCTGTCTCAATCACAAGCTAACTGTTTTCCCACTCATACGTGCAGGTGGAAGCCCCCCTGCAAAGCTTTAGGCCGGGGAGGGGCCAGCCTTCCCTGGGTGGGGTAGGCTCGACCAATAGCAACTACGTCCGCGCCAAGACTAACGTGGTCGTGTCGGTGCTTCACGATGCGATGCAGAACAACCCGATGATCTTGCAGCGTGATGAGCCCAAGGGGTTGGTCCTTGGTTCTGGGTGTGTGCGTATTCTCATTGAGGGTTGGGAGGGTGTGTTTCTGTAGTGGTATCTTTTAGGTTTCTAGAGTTTGTGTGGTGCTAATGTAACCATCAGGTTGTAGTATTTCTAATTATTGTAATTTCCAAATTTAATGTAGCTTGGCATTATTAACCATTTCAAAATAATTTGTAAATTGCCATTTAAAATATTTATTATTACCTGGCTGCTGTAACACTACGCTGTATATATGGTTACCCTGTTATGTAATATATTCAGATATAAGTCATGTAACCAGGTTACAAAGATGTTCCAAGTAATCCAGATTTTAATTTAACAACAGTTTACAATACTCGATAGTTGTTGTAACTGTTACGGATGGTAACTTTGGCGCTTTTCAAATTTCGGATGCCTCCACTTTGACACTCGTAAACGGTTGTCTGCAGCCGTTTACTACCACCAACTCGCCAGAAATTGGCCGCGATGTTGATCGCGGTTGGCACCTCAGCTCGTTTCCCACCCACTCCTCCCCATTCGCGAACGATCGTAAACTACCGCCCAATCCCAATCAATCCCGGCCCACGCTCAGACACTGTAGCTGAACAATAGGCCATATATGCTGGTACGGACTCCCCCCCGTTTCCCAGTCACAAAGGGCAATACCCTTGGTGGTTTATTGCCCTGGGGGTCAATCGCCGTCACTACAACACAAACGACCCACAAGAAGGCATTTACGAGGCAAAACGCATTCTACATTTTTGTGATGCACATTCCCTCTCACCACATTACCTCTCACCACATTTTCTCTCACTACATTCCTCTCACACATTCCCTCTCACCACATTCCATATTTTCTTTGTGCTACTCTATGGGGTGCGCGCGCAGGTCAGCAGACGTCGAAAGAAGGTGAGCAGACATCGAAAGCTGGCAGCTTGGAGTCAGCACCCCGAACATCGTTGTCCCAACATCCAGTGGCCATTGCGGCTAAAATGCCGCATCCTAGATGTTACCAGGGGTACGGCGGTCAAGGATACTTATGTGCGGCACGCACCCTGGGACTCGGCGAAAGGCGCGCTCTCGACTCGCAAAACTGCGTGCCACGTCAGCAAGAGCAGCGTGCCGAGAAAAAGGGTTGCTAAGGTCTTCATCCCCCGATGATGGTTGAGGCATAGCCGTCACGGTGAGAACTATCGCGCTCCAGGTTTGCTGGCTTCGAACTCGTAATACGAACCAACTATTCAACTCGATTAAGAACAGCTATTCGACTCGATTCACTAAATCGACTACTGGAGTTAGGGTTTCCGTAACTGCTGTCACTCCCGTTCCTAGCGAGGAGTCAGGATTAGTGGGAGTGAGTTAGAAATAGATAAGCGATGGAAATGGTTGGTGGCTGGCAGGACTTCAGGGCACGTCAGGTTACACATTTCTCATGTGTTAGCACTTCTTGTAATGTGGTTCAGGACGGTCCAACACGGTGAAAAGCGGTTTATCGAGTTTTACCGCTCTTCACCGTGTTGAAACGAAGTTAACCGCAGTGGACGTACAAGAAGTTGTACAGCCTGACGTCGCCCTCACTTTCAACAAGGATGTACGGAACGGTTGTACGGATGCATGTGTGAAAAGGGCATGTGCTTCGTATTCGAACAACTGACAACTAGTATGACAATTATTTGGTAAATGTAGCCAGATGACTAAGGGCTAGTCCCTAGTTTTGACATGTCAAAAGTGCCTGTGTCGCTTTTCCATTTTGACACTCACCAACATTGTTAGCAAAGTGTCAAAATTTCGCAGATTGTTAGCCAGTAAATATCGTCGCACATTTTTGCTTCTGACACAGTGTAAGGAATTTTCTCGACATTCCTTAGCGCGCCCTGCAACATCGCGTACAGCAGCAGCCGTTGTTCGCCCGTTATTGCTAACGGGGCTTCGACAACTTCGCGTGCACTGTTTCACCAAACCTCGCACTGCTGGCCCGGGCGTGTCGGCCTATGCTTCGGGACTAGCTCGAGCCTCGCTGCCAGCGTAGCACTAGCTAGCTCGCACGCACCGCGTTACTGTTTGCATGTTTCGCGTATAAATGTTCGCTCATGCCTTCGCTCACATATTGTACTCGTTTGACACCTTAGTGCAATTCTTGTTACTTCGATTCATTGCACCCGTAACACTTGGTATTCGGAGCCTCTTTATTTTCGGACCGCGCATCTCCGCACCCCAGGAAATCCACTTTTGATTTTTCACTCGAAGGGACTCACGCACCTTAGCCCCTAGGAGCCGCTGTGCTCGCGTTCTCTCGTAAACGCGTGCAACCACGACTTCGCCTAGACTAAGCCGAGCCGACGCCCTTCGTAATGGCCAAGCACATCGACGTCGCCACTCTCACGCAGGAGCACTTGAACAAACTGCTGCGGCAAATCCGCGAAAGCTCTGAAGAAATCGCGGGGCTGACGGCAGAACGCACGTCCCTGCAAAACGACATCGCAAGAGCACAGCAAGCACAATCCCAAGCACCTGGCACTCCGATACAGCCCGCACCACAGACATCGCAACATGGAAGCATGGGGCAACCCGTGAGCGCGGCCAGTGATGGCGTCGTCCGCCACGACGGAGACGACGACCACGGCACGACACACCCCGACGCGACGAATGCGGCCAGGAGTCAGCCTCGAGTCACGATTTCTGTGCCGGCCGGCGAATCAACTCTACCGTCGCCGATGCCGCTGAAGCCACAGCGTCCGCCATGTTTTGACGCGAGTCAACGGGGTGGTCCTACCGTTCAGGCATGGCTATTCACGTTGAACGTTTTCTTCGACGCGAACTACGTCTCGGAGGATACGGCGAAGATTCGTTACGCCATGTCGTTGCTGCGAGGACCCGCCATAGACTGGTGGCGTGCCATCGTCACGAAGCCGGTGGACTACGCGACTCTACCGACACGAGAAGGACAAACCAGACCCTGGGCGCCGTCGTACTTCGTGGAGGTGCCCCAATATCGCACGTGAGACGCTTGGTGCGCAGGTCTGCGCGCTCGGTTTGAGCCAATTGCGGCTTCGATCGCGGCGCGACAGAAGCTCCGCACTTGGCGCCAACTCGATTCCGTCCAGGATTACACGAGCGGGTTTCTGGCGCTATGCGAGCAAGTGGGTTACATACACGAGAGCGAGCGCATCGACCGCTACATCGGTGGCCTGAAGCAAGACATCGCTCACGAAATCTAGTTTCGCGGTGTCACCGATTTTCAAGAAATTCTCGCTATGGCGGAGAAACTTGACTTCTTCCGCCGACCGAGATCGGGGTCCTACGGAAGCAGCAACTGGGGACATCGGTCTCGTGGGACGAATGAGGGCGCTACGATACGTGCCGTTGCCACGAATGCCGCTGCCGCACCGTTCAAAGGGCGCTGCTTTGTGTGCAATCGGCCGGGAAACCGTAAGAGCGAATGCCCGGAAAACGCTAAGGGGAAGGGGGAAGCTGAGCAGCAGAAATAGACTAAGCAGCAGGGAAACGCTGGGAGTCAGTAGCAGACGGGCCCTCTACTGACACGTCACGCCGCTCGCCCGACCCAACCGACCCTCACCGAGTGATTGTGCCGGTTCATGCAATCGACCACACCCGGCCGAATAAGGAGGGTACTACGATAGAAAACCCCATACTGCTTAGTGGGAAAATCGGGACAGACTTAGTTAAAATCTTCGTAGATGGGGGAGCCAGCCACAACCTTATCAACACCGCCACAGCACGGAAACTGAAATTGCCACTGGACAGATGCTTACCTGAGATCGACGCAAGACTGGTTGACGGCACGCCACTGGCGATACGGGAACGTGTTGGCTGCGACAACACAATCCGCGAATCGACTGGGCGGCGGGTGACTGCACTGTGCGAGTAAACGGTAACCACATCACCTTACCTTGCTGGGGCTCGCCTGAGTCTTCGTCGGTGCGTGTCAACGCGATCACGATGAAACGCGCCGTAGCGGCAGGAGGTGATGTGTACGCGGTTGACATTCGGGAAGCCGAGGCAGCAGACAAAGGGGGGGATTTACAGAAACTGCTAGCCGACGTACTGGATGACCGGGCAGCACTCCTGAAGCAGTACAGTGGAATATTTCCGGACGATCTGCCGACGGGACTGCCACCTCAGCGACTGCACGACCACAGGATAGAGCTAGAACCGGGGGCACAACCGACAGTACAGCGACAATTCCGACTGACCCAACCCGAGCTGGACGAACTGAGAAAGCAGTTGGATTACCTGCTCGAAAAGGAGTTCATTCGCCCGAGTTCGTCACCCTTTGCAGCACCGATACTGTTCACACCGAAGAAGGACGGGGGGTTTCGCATGTGCATAGACTACAGAGCACTGAATAGGGTTACTATTAAATCCCGTTACCCCATCCCGCGAGCCGACGAACTGATCGACCAACTGCGCACAGCCCGGGTTTTCTCGAAAATCGACCTTAGGGGAGGTTACCACCAGATTCGCATTAACCCTCCTGACTGCCCCAAGACAGCCTTCCGAACCCGCTACGGATCCTTCGAATACACCATCATGCCCTTCGGACAGACCAACGCCCCCGCCACTTTCCAGATGACCATGAACGAAGCTTTCCGCCTGCTTTCAGATAAGTGCGTCATTGTGTACCTCGACGACATACTGATTTACAGCCCCGACAGAGCACAGCACTTACAGGACATCGAAGCAGTTTTTAAGATACTGAGTGAGAACCGCCTACTGACCAAAGCTTCTAAGTGTGAGTTTTTACAGGACCGACTGGAGTTTTTGGGCCGCATTATTTCAGCTGACGGAGTGGAAATAGACCCGAAGAAAATTGCGACGATTTAAGCATGGCACGTGCCGACCAGCTTGACCGAGTTGTAGAGTTTTCTGGGGTTCGTCAACTACGTGCGACGGTTCGTCCCTGACATGGCGCAGTTGACCACCCCGTTGACCGACTTGCTGAGGAAGGGGGTTGAGTACACCTGGGGGGAGAAAGAGCAAGCTGCCTTCTTGGCCCTAAAAAATCTTTTGTGCTCGCCGCCCGTGCTTCACATCGCAGATCCGCACCGTCCGTTCGAGCTCGTCACCGACACTAGCGTCATCGATGTGGGAGCAGTACTATTGCAGGACTTCAGGAACGACCTCCAGCCAATCGCGTACGAGTCCCGCAAGCTTCACCCGCCCGAACGCAACTACCCGATACACGACCGCGAGATGCTGGCGATCGTGCATGCGTTCAAGGTGTGGCGATGTTACCTCACGGGAGCTAACGTAACAGTATGGACAGACCACCGATCACTACAGTACCTTCGCGCCCAACCGAATCTCAACCCACGCCAGATCCGCTGGTTGGACTATCTGGAGTCCAACTTCCACTACACGGTCACGTACAAAAAAGGTGCATCCAACATCGCCGACGCGCTCACACGCCCCACCGCCCAACTCCACGCCATACTACTCGCCCAAACCAACCAACTGTTAATTGGCCTATTCACCCACGGATACAGTACCGACCCATTTTTCACGAACGGAAATTCACAGCAACTTGCAGAAGCCAAAGGAGTCTATTACGTAAAAACAGGCAAAAACCACATCTGAGTACCTGCGTACTCACTACTGAGGGAACTGTTACTGCAGGAGGCACACGACAGGATTACCTCGGGCCATTTTGGGGTAGAAAAAACGTGATAGCAACTGCAGCGGTATTACTACTGGCCGGGGCTGTTGACCGACGTACAGCACCACGTGGGCTCGTGTCCTACGTGTCAGGTGATGAAGAGCTCGCGGAAAAGAAAGGCGGGTCAGTTGCAGCTGATTCCACCGCCTGAGCGCGCCTGGCAGCAGGTTACCATGGATTTTGTCACAGGGTTACCTTCGGACACTGGGGGAAACGACGCGGTTATGGTCGTCGTTGACAGGTTAACGAAGATGGCACACTTCGCTGCGTGCAAGAAATCGATCTCAGCCGAAGAAACCACTCGCCTGTTCATCGCAGCCGTCGTTCGACTACACCAGATACCAGCCGCGATAATCAGCGACCGCGATACGAAGTTCACCAGCAACTTCTGGAAAAACCTCTGGGAGCGGTTCGGGACCAGGCTACAGTTCACCTCATCGTACCACCCCGAGACCGATGGTCAAACGGAGCGGACGAATCAGACGATGGAGCAGTTGATTCGTGCCATGTGCGACGACCCGACAACTTGGGAGCAGCAGCTGCTGCTGATTGGGTTCGCATACAACAATGCTACGTCAGTGACGACGCAGCAGTCCCCGTTCTATCTGAATTACGGGCAAAATCCTACAGTGCCCGTGACGCAGAGTCCGGACAATCCAACACCACGTGCACAGCAATTCGCCGAAATTCTGCAAGCTGCCCGCACCAGAGCCGCTGAAGCAATTAAAAGGCCAATGCAATCGCTAAGCGCAACGCTAACCGCCACCGCCGCCCAATCACGTACCAGTCAGGAGACTACGTACTGCTCGACACATAGAACTTAAGACTGCCCGTCGTACCGAAATTACGACCGCGCTACTGTGGACCATTCCAAATCAGCCACATGATTACCCCAGCGACAGCCCAATTTCTGTTGCCGACGGACTGGTACATCAGCCCTTCATTCCACGTCAGCTTGCTTCGCCCATACATCCCAACCACAAGCCAACTGCCTCGTCACCGCCCGCCATCCATGACTCGCCCTGCATCGGAGCCGATCATCGAGCCTGAAAAAATCCTGAGCCATCGGATTCGACACCCCACGGGAATCAGGAGGATTGAATTCCTCGTTTGCTTGAAGGACTGCACGCCAACTGAGGATAGCTGGGTGCCCCTGGCCAACATCGAAAACCACCCTGCCCTGCAAGTGTACCTGAGGAGCCGGGGTTTCCGCGATATACACGCACTCGCGTAGCGGAGCAGAAGGGGGCTTCTTGAGGGGGGGGGGGGGGGGTAGTGTAAGGATTTTTCTCGACATTCCTTAGCGCGCCCTGCAACATCGCGTACAGCAGCAGCTGTTGTTCGCCTATTACTGCTAATGGGGCTTCGCCAACTTCGCGCGCACTGTTTCACCAAACCTTGCATTGCTGGCCCGGGCGTGTCGGCCTACTCTTCGGGACTAGCCCGAGCCTCGCTGCCAACGTAGCACTAGCTAGCTCGCACGCACCGCATTACCGTTTGCATGTTTCGCGTATAAATGTTCGCTCATGCCTTCGCTCACATTTTGCACTCGTTTGACACCTTAGTGCAATTCTCGTTACTTCGATTCATTGCACCCGTAACACACAGTCGAAACCAGCCAACCAACCATAAACGTCGTATCAGCCAATCTGATCACCCCTACTACCCAATCAAAACGCACTGCTCTCAAATATCTAGTTGATTCTTTCGCTAGCTTGGACGTGGACGAATCATCTGGGTACACTAGATGTGTCAAACTTATATGCTATAGACTTTCTAGGCTGTAGTGGGGTAGACAGTATGGGGTACAGCTTTCTAGGGTTTCATATTTGTACCCAACTCATTTCCTAGTTCATCATTCATTCCTCATTTCTTCACATGGTATAGAGCAGGTTCCCTAGTGGGAACTGTTCCTAGGGCCCACCACTGAAAATCGATTTTTTTTTTTTTTCTGCCCGGAGAGCGAGTCGCTCCTGACCGAGGCGCACCCTGTGTGCCGTCCTCCCCTTAGCGGCCCGTCGCGCCCTCTCACGGCCCCTCTCGCGGCCCCGTCGCCGCCCTTAGCGGCCCCTCGCGGCCCCACCCTACACGGCCCCGTCGCCGCCCTCTCGCGGCCCCGTCGCCGCCATTAGCGGCCCCGCCGCCGCCCTTAGCGGCCGCGTCGCCGCCCTTCCCGGCCCCGTCGCCGCCCTCTAGCGGCCCCGTCGCCGCCCTCAGCGGCCCCGTCGCCGCCCTCAACGGCCCCTTCGCAGCCCGCAGCGGCCCCGTCGCCGCCCTCAGCGGCCCCGCCGCCGCTCTTGCGGCCCCGTCGCCGCCCTCTCGCGGCCCCGTCGCCGCCCTCTAGCGGCCCCGTCGCCGCCCTCAGCGGCCCCGTCGCCGCCCTCAGCGGCCCCTTCGCCGCCCGCAGCGGCCCCGTCGCCGCCCTCAGCAGCCTCGTCGCCGCCCTTGCGGCCCCGTCGCCGCCCTTGTGGCCCCGTCGCCGCCCTTGCGGCCCCGTCGCCGCCCTCTCGCGGCCCCGTCGCCGCCCTCTCGCGGCCCCGTCGCCGCCCTCTCGCGGCCCCGTCGCCGCTCTCTCGCGGCCCCGTCGCCGCCCTCTCGCGGCCCTCCTGCCGCCCTCTTGCGGCCGCCGCCGAGCCGCCGAGCCGCTGAGCCGCCGCCGCCGCCGTCGAGCCGCCGCTGTCGAGACGCCGCCGTCGAGCCGCTGTCGAGCCGCCGCCGCCGCCGAGCCGCCTTCGAGCCGCCGCCGCCGCCGTCGAGCCGCCGCCGCCGCCGAGCCGCTGCTGCCGCTGTCGAGCCGCCGACGCCGCAGTTCCGGCCCTGTTCTTGCCGGCGCGCCCCGGCCCTACCCACCCGGACTGGTGAGAGCACTCCCGAGCAGCGCCTTTGCCACTGCGGTGCCCCTAGCCTACTGCTCTCACTGCTAGACTGCTGCTGTCATGGCTACCCCCAGTGTCCTTACCTTTGATGCTGAGGGTCGGGCTGTTGACTTTGAGGTCTGGGTCGATGACCTGCAGCTTTTCCTACAGTGCGATAGGACAGACGGACTCTCCCTGTTCGATCTCACCTCTGGTGCCTCTCCTGCCCCTCCTGCCGATGCTGACAGCACTGTTCGCTCACAGTGGGCCACACGCGATGCTGCTGCCCGTCTTGCCGTGCGTCGCCACTTACCGACCGCTGAGCGTGCGCATTTTAGTCAGTACAAGAGTGCTAAGACCTTGTACGACGCTGTAGTTGCACGCTACTCTTCCCCTGCCACTGCTGCCCTTAGCCGCCTCATGCTGCCGTACCTGTTCCCTGACCTCGCCGCCTTTCCCACAGTCGCTGACCTCATTACGCACCTCCGCACTAGTGACACCAGCTACCGCGCTGCGCTTCCTGCTGAGTTCTGCGCCAAGAACCCCCCCCCCCATGTACATCACCCTCTACTACATAGTCACCCGGCTCCCTGACTCCCTTCGCTCGGTCAGGGACCACTTCCTCTCTGTTTGCCCCACCACACTCAACGTTGACCTCCTCGAGGAGCGCCTCCTGGCAGCAGAGAAGAGTGTAGTCGCTGTAGGAGCCTCTCGTGGTGACCCTCGTACCCCCTTCTTTGAGGGGTGCTCCCCCTCCCCCCTCTTGCCCTCTGTTGCCTCTGCTGCTGCGGCCGACCTCGTTGGCCTCGAGTCGGTCGGAGCTGCGTCTGCCCCTAGCGGGAGACGCCGCACCGGCAAAGGCAAGGGGGGCAAGGGTGCTGGAGGAGCTGGCGGGGGCGGTGGAGGTGGCGGTGGAGGCGGTGGAGGGGGTGGGGGTGGTGGTGGGAGTGGTGGCGGGGGTGGAGGCGTCGGTGGCGGTGGGAGCGGAGGTGGCGGAGGCGGCAGAGGTGGCGGCGGCGGCGGTGGAGCTGGTCACGGCTCTGCGCAGAGGGGTGGCTCCGGTGGTGGTCAGCGCCAGCAGCAGCAGCGCACTCGTGAGACCCCGTCCCCCCAGCAGCTTCGTGAGTGGTACGCTGGGCGTCAGCGGGGTGGGGGTGCTGGTCCCTGAACCTACGTCCTTCGTACCGGTGACCGCACTGGTGAGCAGTGCGGAGGCCCGCACTCCACCCAGCGCTGCTTCGGCCGCCTGACGGACGCTTGGCGTCACCAGTTCCCTGACGCCACGGAGATCCCTCGCTGGGGCGAGCTGTCTAGGGCAGGGGTTGCTATCTTTGATCTTGACTATGATGCTATTCTTGCTGCCATGTATGCTGTGTCTACTAGTGATGAGGGTGACTGTTACCTGTGTGTTCCGCCTGACCCGGGCATTGGTGAGGCTGCTGCTCTAGGTGCTGGTGAGGCTGCTGCTCTAGGTGCTAGTGAGTCTGCTGCCCCAGGTGCTGGTGACTCTGCTCTCTCAGGTACCACGTCGGCTCAGGCCTCCCACACCTTCACCCTTGACTCGGGTGCTTCCCGCTCCTTCTTTCGAGACCGCACCACACTCACGCCGCTTAGTCGGCCAGTTGCGGTCTCCCTGGCAGACCCCTCTGGGGGTCCTGTCCTTGCCCACTTCTCCACTGTCTTACCGTGTCCGGTGGCCCCTTCTGGCACCCTGTCAGGTATTTACCTCCCCTCGTTCTCTACGAACTTGGTGAGTGGTGCTGATCTACAGGATGGGGGGGTTCACCAGTTCACTCCTGCGAGTCAGCGAGTGACCCACTGCACGTGTGCTCGGACGGGCCGACACTTGGCCACGTTTACCCGTCGGCCGGGGTCGAGCCTGTACACACTGACTACTGGGTCTCCTCCGGTTGCTGCGTCTGGTCAGGTAGCTGCGTCGGGTCAGGTGTCTGCTGCGGCGTCCAGGTCTGGTCCTGAGTCTACCCCCTGCTCGTGTCGTCTCCTGTCTCACCAGACTCTCCTCTGGCACCACCGCCTTGGTCACCCCTCCCTGCCTCGTCTCCGAGGCATGGCCTCCCGTGTCCTTGTCTCTGGTCTCCCCCGGTCCCTCCCTCCTCTTCCTCCAGGGCCTGCCCCTACCTGCGTTCCCTGCGTCGAGGGGCGGCAGCGCGCTGCTCCTCACTCCTCTGAGTTTCCTCCGACAGAGGCTCCGCTGCAGACGCTTCACATGGACGTGTGGGGCCCAACCTGCGTCCGTGGACAGGGTCACGAGCGTTACTTCCTGCTGGTGGTTGACGACTACTCGCGTTACACCACAGTCTTCCCCTTGCGCAGCAAGGGTGAGGTCACTGGGGTGTTGATCGACTGGATCCGCGCTGCTTGTCTACAGCTCAGAGAGAGTTTCGGCTCGGACTTTCCTGTTCTGCGTCTGCACTCCGACAGAGGCGGAGAGTTCTCCTCTGACCTTCTGCGAGCCTTCTGTCGTGCACGAGGCATCCGCCAGACGTTCACGCTTCCGGCCTCTCCACTACAAAATGGGATTGCTGAGCGCCGCATTGGCATGGTCATGGACGTCGCCCGTACGTCCATGATCCATGCGGCTGCCCCCCATTTTCTGTGGCCGTTCGCGGTTCAGTACGCGGCGCATCAGATCAACCTTCAGCCCCGGGTCTCCATGCCGGAGACCTCCCCTGCTCTGCGGTGGACGGGGAAGATTGGCGATGCGTCTGCGTTCCGTGTTTGGGGATCTCGGGCGTTTGTCCGCGACTTGTCTGCGGACAAGCTGTCCCCCCGTGCTGTTCCCTGCGTCTTCCTTGGCTTCCCCCCTGACGCGCCTGGTTGGCAGTTTTACCACCCCACCTCGCGTCGTGTTTTGTCCTCTCAGGACGTCACGTTTGACGAGTCGGTTCCCTACTACCGTCTCTTCCCCTACCGCACTGCGTCCCTCCCCCCGCCGCCGCTCTTCCTCGCGCCAGGTCCCCCCCCGGTAGACCCCCTCCCCCCTCAGGGCCCTGCCCCCTCAGGTGTGTCCCAGGTAGACGCAGTCGAGCCTGTCGAGGTAGCTGTTGACTCTGGTGCTGCTAGGGGTGCTGAGCCTGGGGGTGCTGACTCTGGGGGCGCTGAGACTGGGGGTGCTGAGTCTGGGGGTGCTGAGTCTGGGGGTGCTGAGCCTGGGGTTGCTGAGCCTGGGGGTGCTGAGCCTGGGGGTGCGGAGCCTGGGGGTGCTGAGCCTGCTCGTGTGGCGTCTGGAGGGACTGGGCCTGGAGGTCCTTCGGGTGCTTCGTCCCGGCGAGAGCTACTCTCTCCACAGGAGCTGCGCGAGTGGTTTGCTCGGCGCTGGAGCCGTGCTGCTGGAGCTGGAGGTGCTGCTGGTGCTGGAGGTTCTACTGCTGCTGAGGGTGCTGGTGGCACGGGTCCCGGAGGTGCTCGTACTGGAGGTACTGGAGCTGCTGGGCCTGCGGGTACTCCTTGTGCTGGAGCTGCTGGAGGTGCTGGAGCTGGAGCTGGAGCTGCTGGGGGTGTTGGCGCTGGAGGTGCTGCTGGTGCTGGTGCTTCTGAGGGTGCTGGTGTTGGGGGTGCGGCTGGAGCTGGGGGTGCTACTGGAGCTGGTGCTGCTGTTGGGGGTGCTGGTGCTGTTCCTGCTGGTTCTGAGGGTGCTGCACGGCCGCGGCCGTACTTCGTTCCGCTCCTTGAGCAGGTTCTTGGTCTTCCGCCCTCTACTAGTCCTGCTCCTCTCTTAGAGTGTCTGCCGCCTGTCCAGTCTGAGTCACAGTTACAGCCAGTCTCCCCACTGCCTGCTCCTTCTCCCTACACTGGTCCTACTGGAGGTCTTGCTGAGCGTCGTGAGCCTGCGTCTCGTCCTGCGTCGCCTGTCCGTGCTGCTCACACTAGTGGTCGTGGTTCGCGTCAGCGTCCTCCCCCTGTCCCCGGCACGCACCGGATGTCTCTGCGTCCTTCCACTGCTCCGTTGCGTGCCCCTTTGCCTTCTCCTCCTGAGTCCTCTCTTCCTGCTCTTGCTGACCCAGAGTCGGACTCCCTTCGTGCTGCCAGTCCTACTGTCACGCGTCTCCTTGCTACTGTCGTCACTGACCCTTCCTTCGAGTCCACTGCTGCGTCTGCCTTAGTTGCTGAGCTTGTCGACTTTGCTGCTCGCTGTCGTCTAGACTACGCTGCTAGTCTTGTCGCTGAGTCTGAGTCTGTCTGTCCTCCGTCCGTCGGGGGTGAGTGTGCCCTTGGCACGGACGTCCTTGAGGACAGGCAGGAGGAGTTCCAGTGCTTTGCTGCTGCTTCACCTCATCTCGTGTCCATGCTACTAGCCCCTGAGGGAGACCCGGATGCACCAGACATCCCGACTCCGCGCTCTTACGCGGAGGCGATAGAGGGTCCCTACTCCTCTCAGTGGCAGGCAGCCATGGACGCAGAGATGGCTTCCTGGAAGTCCACAGGCACCTACGTCGACGAGGTTCCCCCACCTGGGGCGAACATCGTCAGTGGCATGTGGATTTTCAGGGTGAAGCGGCCCCCGGGTTCTCCGCCTGTCTTCAAGGCGCGTTACGTGGCTCGAGGCTTCAGTCAGCGGCAGGGAGTTGACTACTTTCAGACCTTCTCTCCCACCCCGAAGATGACCACTCTTCGGGTACTACTGCACATAGCCGCTCAGCGCGACTACGAGCTTCACTCTCTTGACTTCAGCACTGCTTTCCTACAGGGTAGCCTGCACGAGGAGATCTGGCTGCGCCGCCCACCTGGCTTCACTGGGTCTTTTCCTCCTGGCACCTAGTGGAGCCTCCGGCGGCCAGTCTACGGTCTCCGCCAGGCACCTCGTGAGTGGCACGACACACTGAGGACTACACTTGCGGCTCTTGGGTTTGCTCCTTCTACTGCCGACCCGTCGCTGTTTCTGTGCACCGACACCTCTTTGCCGCCGTTCTACATCCTCGTGTACGTCGACGACTTGGTCTTTGCCACAGCTGACACTGCTGGACTCGCCCACGTGAAGTCCGAGCTGCAGAAGAGACACACGTGCACAGACCTGGGTGAACTGCGCAGCTACCTTGGCTTGCGGATCACCCGAGACAGAGCACAGCGCACCATTACCCTGACTCAGTCACACATGGTGCAGCAGGTCCTTCAGCGCTTCGGCTTCACGTACTCCTCGCCAGAGGCCACTCCTCTGTCTACTCGCCACTCGCTCTCAGCTCTGCCTTCGGATGAGTCCGTAGAGCCGAGTGGCCCGTACCCAAAGCTTGTTGGCTGCCTCATGTACCTGATGACCTGCACACGACCTGACCTTGCATACCCTCTTAGCATTCTGGCACGCTATGTTGCTCCTGGGAGACACCTCCCTGAGCACATGGCTGCAGCGAAGAGGGTGTTGCGCTACTTGTGCAGTACGTCGGGCATGGGGCTAGTGCTTGGAGGGCGGAGTCCAGTGGTCCTCACTGGTCACGCAGACGCGTCTTGGGTTGACGACTTGGCTATGCAGCGGTCGTCACAGGGTTACACCTTCAGCCTTGGTTCCGGTTCTGTTTCGTGGCGGTCTACCCGCTCTTCTTCTGTTCTCAGCTCCAGCTGTGAGGCTGAGATCTACGCAGGGGCCATGGCTGCACAGGAGTTACGCTGGCTCACCTACCTGCTGACTGACCTCGGAGAGCCGCCTCGTTCTCCTCCAGTTCTGTACGTAGACAACAAGGCCATGCTGGCCTTGTGTCGTGAGCACAGACTGGAGCACAGAACGAAGCACATTGCTCTCCGCTACTTCCTTGCTCGTGAGCTGCAGCAGCGTGGTCAGCTGCGACTTGCTTACATGGCCTCTCAGGCCAACACTGCTGATATCTTCACCAAGGCACTCGCGCCTTGTGATCATCAGCGCTTCTGTACTATGTTAGGTCTTGTACCTACTTTGCCTCACTTGCTCACTTCTTGACCTTGCTTGTACTTTGACCTATATATACTTGCACTTGCATGTTTAACTTTATATATATATCTCTGCATGTGAGCTGGCCTTGTGGCCCTTGAACTTGTGCTCAGAATGTGTGGTGACGTTGTGATCCACCCTGAGCTTGCTGTGCTTTGCTTGACTGGTCTTGTGACCCCTTGTTCTCCCCCACTTTGCCTATGGGGGTGTGTCAAACTTATATGCTATAGACTTTCTAGGCTGTAGTGGGGTAGACAGTATGGGGTACAGCTTTCTAGGGTTTCATATTTGTAACCAACTCATTTCCTAGTTCATCATTCATTCCTCATTTCTTCACAAGATGTTCCCAACGAATAATCATGCAGCTTTGCTGTTCGCATATGCGCTTCGGGTTGACACTGATTGTACAGTGAATGACACGCTAAATCATGAGCGCTTTGGGTTGACACGAATAAACTTGACATGTCAAAACTAAGGACCAGGCCTGTCGATTCAAGGGCATATGCCCTTAATGCCCTGAACATTCCGGGCTACCTTCGCTCCAGCTCGATTGCATAAAGTGTTAGATTCGCACTGCACCCGTGCCACTAAGTACCTCGTTCGACCCTTCCCCGGATGCGTTAAGGGCCCAAACCAGGACTTCCCCTATCTCAAAGTTTTGGTTTTCGGTTCCCTCCCCCCAAATTCTGACTGACTCTCCCCCCCCCCCCCCCCCCCCCGTTCTCCTAAGGTTGCACGAAAGGAGTGGATTTTTCCCTTAGCGTTTTCTAGGCAATCTCGTGTTTGTAAAAGTAGTCAGCTCGGGTCACCCGAATTTTCCCTTAGCGTCTAAGTGCCCACCCCCCCCCCCCCCCCCCCCCCCCCCCTCTTTCTCCTAAGGTTGCACGAGAGGAGTGAAAAAAAATTGGCGTTTTCTAGCCAATCTCGTTGTTTGTAAAGTGTCTAAGTCAGCCTGGAGCACCCGAATTTTCTCTTAGCGCCTAAGTGCCCCCCCCCCCCCCCCTTTCTCCTTAGGTTGCACAAGAGGAGTGGATTTTCCCCTTAGCATTTTCTAGCCAATCCCGTGTTTGTAAAGTGTCTAAGTGCAAACTCTTCATAGGCCCGGATTTCAAGTTTTCACTTTGGGGTGCGCCCGTGACCGTTAAGGGCGCCCAAACGTTCAGTTACACCAAAAACAGGGTCAGATGGGGAGGAGCTGGGGAGCGCAAGTATGGGCCCCAAGAACTTTGACAGGCCTGCTAAGGACGCGTCACAATTGCAACACCGGATGAGGATCGGGACTGCACACCGAAATCGTCAGCATCGATCGCCACAACCAGGTTTCAGCCTGCGTGGTCATGATCGCCCATGAGGTTCCAATTGTGGTGGAGTTCTAAACGTTTCGGAGCTTTTAAAATGCTTAAAACGGGATTTCAGTGCGGTGTAGGCTCAATATTGGACAATCTTTTTGTGACTAGAGTTTACGCAAAAGCTAACGAAAACAGGTTACCCTACCCATCACAAATTCGCGAAGCTACTGTAGACTCAAACATCGATCCCTTGCAGGATCGATGTTTCAATTGTGACGCGTCCTAAACAATATCAGTGCATGGGATTTACAATATTGTTATGGGTGCAATGTATCAAAGTAGCAAGGATTGCACTAAGTGGCAAACGAGTACAAATGTGAGCAAAGGCATGAGCAAACATTTATAGCAAAAACTAGCAAATAGTAACATGATGCGTGCGAGCTAGCTAGTGCGATGCTTGCAGCGAGGTTCGGGCTAGCCTCGAAGTGCAAGCCGACTCGGGCCAGGACAGCGATGCATGGTTTGGCAAATGTGGCACGCGAAGGCGGCGAAACAACGTGAGCATTAACGGGCGAAGAAACTGTCAGAATGTGTCATCTGTCTAGTCTGCAATGGGGTACTCTATAGTGAGTACAGCCCAATTAGGGTATGCTATATGTACTGCCCTACTTACTAGTGCAACCCCTCTTTCGTGTTCTATCTTTCTGTCTAGCATTTCTGACATGCTATCAGAGCGGTTACACTCCTGGCCTGTGGACCCGCCTACTTCCGCTGCCATACTGTCTGTCGCGCGCCCCGTGGCGTGCGATGTTCAAATTTTCTTCCCGCCACGCGCTTAGGGCGCGTGGCGGTTTTCTGCCCACCACACGCTCGGGGCGCGTGGCGGTTTCCTGCCCGCCGCGCGCCCCGGGAGCGCGAGGCGGTTTCGTCGCCCGTCGTGGCGCCCCGGGGGCCCGCGCGCTGTCCCCTCCCGTCGCCCGTCGCGGCGCCCTGGGGGCCTGCGCGTCGCCCCGCCTCCCGTCGCCCGGGGTGGCTCCCTGGGGGCCCGCGCGTCGCCCCCCCCCCCTCCCGTCGCGCGTTGTGGCGCCCCGGGGGCCTGCGCTTCGCCCCCTCCCGTCGCCCGTCGTGGCGCCTTGGGGGCCCGCGCGTCGCCCCCCCTCCCGTCGTCCGTCGCGGCGCCCTGGGGGCCCGCGCGTCGCCCCCTCCCGTCGCCCGTCGTGGCGCCCTGTGGGCCCGCGCGCCGCCCTGTTCTTCCCCCGTTGCAGCGCCCCAGGGACCCGCGCCCCTCCCTGCTTTCCGCTCGCACGCCGCCCCAGCTGCTACCCGCCCCTCCTTGCATGCGTTTGGATCTTGGGGTGGCGGTTATGGGGGTGGCGGGTGTGTGAGCCGCCCCCTGCTCCTCCTCCTCCTCCGTCTCCCACTTCTGCAGCTGCCGCTGAGGGGGGTGGGTGTGTGGGAGCCGAGGTAGTGGTGCTAGGGGGGTGACATGGGAGTGGAGCTAGGGGTGCAGCAAGGGGTGTGTGAACGGGAATTTTGGGCCGATGGGGGAGGTCGAAGGGGGGTGGCCGCCGTGAAGCCAGCAGCTCCAGTCGCCCGTGAGACCGTTGCGCCAGTCGCCCGTGAGCCCGTTGCTCCAGTCGCCCGTGAGCCCGTTGCTCCAGTCGCCCGTGAGTCAGTTGCTCCCACCGCTCGTCTAGCCGCGGAGCCAGTTACTCCAGTTGCCCGTGTGCCAGTTGCTCCAGTTGCCAGTGTGCCAGTTGCTCCAGTTGCCCGTGTGCCAGTTGCTCCACTTGCGCCGTGTGCTAGCAGCTTCAGCTGCCGCCCACCACCTCCTCTCCTCTCATAGTCCCTCCTCCTCCTCACTTGCCCTCTGTGATAGCCTCTAGCTTTGCTTATATTTGTAAACTATGAACTGCTGCTTGTTGTGCTGATCATCCCCCACTTTGACTATGGGGGTTGTCAGAATGTGTCATCTGTCTAGTTTGCAGTGGGGTACTCTATAGTAAATACAACCCGATCAGGGTTTGCTATATGTACTGCCCTGCTTACTAATGCAACCCCTCTTTCGTGTTCTATCTTTTTGTCTAGCATTTCTGACAGAAACGGTTGGTCCTGTACGCGATATTGAGGTTCGCGGTAAAGAGTGCAATAATTTCATTAGACTAACCCCCTCCCCAAGAAGCCCCTCCGCTACGTGAGTGCGTGTAGATCACGGAATCTCCGGCTTCGCAGGTACATTTGGAGGACAGGATGGTTTTCGATGTTGGCTAGGGGCACCCAGCTATCTTCCGTAGGGGTGCGGTTCTTCCAGCAAATGAGAAACTCCATCCTATGGGCTCCTGTTGGGTGACGAGTCTGATGGCTCTGAATTTTCTTGGGGTCAACGATCGGCTCCGATGTGAACGCATCATCGATGGTGGGCGATGGCGTGTAGTTGGCTCACGGTTGGGACGCATGGGCGAAGTAAGTTGACGTGGAACGACGGGCTGATGTACCAGCCGGCAGATAGCAGGTGGGAGGTGACAAGCGTGATCATGTTGCTGATCTTGAACGGGCCACTGTAGCGCAAGCGAAGTTTCGGTACGACGAGCAGGCGTAGGTTCTAAATGTTGAGCAACACGTAATCTCCAGACTGGTACGTCATGGGCCAGCCCGGCGGTGACTATCGGCGTTTCTTTTAGCGATATCATTTGTTTTTTTTATTATTATTATTGCTTCTGCTGCGCGCGTTTGGGCAGCTTGCAAGTTTCTAGCAAACTGTTTCACAAGTGGTGTCGTATTGTCAGGGTTCGGCATCATTCGCACTATGGGGTTCTGCCCATGATAAAGGTAAAACAGCGACTGCTGCGATGTTCCTGACGTGGCGTTGTTCTAGGTGAACTTTATCAGCAGCAACTGTTACCCCCAGGTTGTCGGGTCGTCACACGTGGCGCGAATAATCTGCTCCATGGTCTGGTTCGTTCTCTCAGTTTAACCGTCCGTTCGGGATGGTACGATGAGCTGAACTGTAGACGGGTCCCGAACTGCTCTCACAAATTTTTTTCCAGAATTTGTTGGTAAAATCCATGTCACGGTCACGAAAAATCGCGGCTGGTATCATGTGCAGGCGGACGACGGTTGCGACAAACAGGCGAGCGGTTTCTTCGGCTGAGATCGATTTCCTGCATGCTGCAAAATGAGCCATTTTTGTCAGACGATCAACGACGACCATGACTATGTCGTTACCATCGGGCCTCGCAGGTAACCCCGTGACGCAATCCATTGTTACTTGCTGCTAGGCATGCTCGGGAGGCAGAATTGGCTGCAGCTGACCCGTTTCTTTTTGCGCGAGCTCTTCATCACCTAACACGTGGGGCACGATCCCACGTGGAGCTGTAGCCCCGTCCAGTAGTAATGCCGCTGCAGTTGCTGTCACGTTTTTTCAAGTCCGACGTGACCCTAGGCAATTCCGTTGTGTGCCTCATGCAGTAGTAGTTCCCGTAGCAATGAGTATACCGGTACCCTGATGTGGATTTTCCCAGTTTTTACGTAATAAACTCCCTTAGCCTCTATCGGCTGTTGCGAATTAGCAGTGGTGAAAAATCGGTCGGTGATGTAGTCGGGTGAATATTCTAGTCAGTAGCGGGTTGGTTTGGGCGAGTAGGATGGCATGCAGTTGGGCTCTGGGGCGGGTGAGGGCGTTGGCAATATTTGAGGCGCATTTTTTGTACGTTACTGTGTAGTGGAAATAGGACTCCAGATACTCTAGCCACCGTATTTGCCACGGATTGAGGTTCGGATGGGCGCGAAAGTGATGTAGCAAGCGATGGTCTGTCCGTACGGTCACGTCCGCTCCTATTAGGTAGCGCCGCCATGGCTTGAACGCGTGCACGATCGCCAACATTTGCGGTCGTATATCGGGTAGTTGCGCTCGGGCGGGTGAAGTTTGTGGGACTCGCTGAAGGTCGTTCCCAAAGTCTTGCAACAGTACAGCTCCGACGGTGATGTTGCTTATGTCGGTGATAAGCTCAAACGGATGGTGGGATCGGCGATGTGCAGAATGGACGGCGAGAACAAAATATTTTTTAGGGACGAGAAGGCAATCTGATCTTTCTCCCCCCACGTGTACTCAACCCCCTTCCTCAGCAGGTCAGTCAGCATGGCGATCAGCTTCGCCATGTCGGGGACGACCGATGCACGTAGTTGACGAACCCCAGACAGCTTTGCAACTCGTTAAGGTTTGTCGGAGCGTGCCAGGCCTTAAATGTTGCGATCTTCTTCGAGTCTATTTCCGCGCCGTTGGCCGAAATAACATGGCCCAAAAATTCCAGTTTGACCTATAGAAACTGACACTAGGACACTTTGGCCAGTAGGCCAGAAAGCAAAGCAAGCTCAGGGTGGATCACGAAGTCGCCACACACTCTGAGAACAAGCAAATGGCCACAAGGCCAGTTCACATGCAGATTCTATAAATGGGAACAAGCAAAATAGTGATCACAACCTAGCAAGTGTAAGCATGCAGATATATGTACATAGATCACAGTACAAGCAAAGTCAAGAAGTGAGCAAGTGAGACCAAGTAGGCACAAGGCTTAAAACAGTACACAAACGCTGATGATCACAAGGCTGAAGTGCCTTGGTGAATATATCAGCAGTGTTGGCCCGAGAGGCCACGTAAGCAAGATGAAGCTGACCATGCTGCTGCAGCTCTCGAGCAAGGAAGTAACGCAGAGCGATGTGCTTCGTCCTGTGCTCCAGTCTGTGCTCTTGACACAAGGCAATCATGGCCTTGTTGTTGACGTACAGAACTGGAGGAGAACGAGACGGCTCTCCCAAGTCGGTCAGCAGGTAGGTGAGCCAGCGTAACTCCTGTGCAGCCATGGCCCCAGCGTAGATCTCAGCCTCACAACTGGAACTGAGAACAGAAGACGGACGGGTAGACCGCCAAGAAACAGAGCCGGAGCCAAGGCTGAAAGTGTAACCCTATGACGACCGCTGCGTAGCCAAGTCGTCAACCCAAGAAGCGTCTGCGTGTCCAGTGAGGACATCTGGACCACGTCCTCCAAGCACGAGCCCCATGCCCGATGTACTGCACAAGTAGCGCAAAACCCTCTTAGCAGCCTCCCAGTGCTCTTGTCAGTGTCTCCCGGGCGCAACGTAGCGTGCCGCGATGCTAAAAGGGTAGGCAAGGTCAGGTCGAGTGCAGGTCATCATGTACATGAGGCAGCCCATAAGCTCTGGATTCGGGCCACTCGGCTCTACGGACTCGTCCAAAGGTGGAGCTGAGAGCGAGTGACCGGTAGGCAGAGGAGTGGACTGTGGCGAGGAGTACTGGAAGCGGAAGCGCTGAAGGACCTGCTGCACCATGTGTGACTAAGTCAAGCTAATGGTGTGCCGTGCTCTGTCCTGGGTGATCTGCAAGCCAGGATAGCTGCGCAGCTCACCCAGGTCCGTGCACGTGTGTCTCTTCTGCAGCTCCGACTTCACAAGGGCCAGTCCCTCAGTGTCAGCAGTGGCAAAGATCAAGTCGTCGACGTACACAAGGATGTAGAACGGCGACAGCAAAGTGTCGGTGCATAGAAACAGCGACGGGTCAGCAGTCGAAGGAGCAAACCCAAGAGCCGCAAGCGTCGTCCTCAGTGTGTCGTGCCACTCGCGAGGCGCTTGGCGGAGACCGTAGAGTGGCCGCCAGAGGCTCTACTGGGTGCCTGCAGGAAACGACCCAGTGAAGCCAGGTGGGCGGCGCAGCCAGATCTCGTCGTGCAGGCTATAAGAAAGCTGTGCTGAAGTCAAGAGAGTGAAGCTCGTATTCACGCTGACGACGAAGTGTAGCAGCACCCGAAGAGTGGTTATTTTCGGGGTAAGGGAGATGTTTTGGAAGAAGTCAACTCCCTGTCGCTGACTGAAGACTCGTGCAACGTAATGCGCCTTGAAGACAGGCGGAGAACCCGGCGGCCGCTTCACCCTGAAAATCCACATGCCATCGACAATGTTCGCCCCAGGAGGGGGAATTGCGTTGACATAAGCGCATGTGGACTTCCAGGATGCCATCTCTACGTCCATGGCTGTCTGCCACTGAGAGGGGTAGGGACCCGAAATCGCCTCCGGGTAGGAGCTCGGGGTCGGGGTGTCTGGTGCATCCGGGTCTCCCTCAGGTGCAATCAGCATGGACATGAGATGAGGTACAGCAGCTGCAAAGCACTCAAAGTCCTCCTGCCTGTCCTTAAGGACGTCCGTGCCAAGAGCACACTCACCCCCTACGGACGGAGGACAGACAGAATCATACTCAGCAACAAGATTAGCGGTGTGGTCGAGACAACACGCAGCAGCAAAGTCAATAAGCTCAGCAACTAGGGCAGATGTTGCAGTGAACTCAAACGAAGGGTCAGTGACACCAGTGGTTAGAAGACGAGTGAGAGTAGGGCTGGCAGCACTAACTAAGTCAGACTCAGGGTCCGGACCGTCAGCAAGTGAGGATGCAGGAGGAGACAGCAGGGGGACTCGCATTGGAACAAAGGAAGGACGAAGTGACATATGGTGCATGCCGGGGACAGGAGGAGGACGCTGACACGGAACATGACGACCAGTGCAAACAGCACTAACAGGCGAGGCAGGACGAGACGCAGGCTCACGGCACCCTGTAAGACCTCCGGTCTGCTTAGTGTAAGGAGAAGGAGCAGGCAGGGGGGAGGCTGGCTGTAACTGCGGCTGCGATTGGTCAGGCGGTGGACACAGCAAGGGAGGAGTAAGACCATTAGAAGACGGGAGACCAAGAACATACTGAAGTAGTGGAAAGAAGTACGGTCACGGCCGCACAGTGCCTCTAGAACCAGTATCAACAGCACCAGCACCCCCAGGGCCAGCGCCTCCAGCTCCGGGGTCTCCAGCCCTAGGGTCTCCAGCTCCTACGCCTGCAGCAGCACCAGCTCCAGCAGCTCCAGTACCTCCAGTACGAGCACCTCCGAGACCAGCGGCTCCAGTACCTCCAGCAGCTCCAACTTCAGCGCCTCCAGGTCCAACTCCTGCAGCACCTCCAGCTCGAGCAGCTCCAGTACCTCCAGTACAAGCACCTCTGGGACTAGCGGCTCCAGCACCTCCAGCACCTCCAGGACCAGCAGCTCCAGCACCTCCGCTACCTCCAGCGACAGCACCTCCTGCTCCAACACTTGCAGCACCTCCAGCTCCAGTACCTCCAGTACGAGCACCTCCAGGACCAGCTGCTCCAGCACCTCCAGCACCTCCAGGGCCAGCAGCTCCAGTGCCTCCAGCGCGAGGGCCTCCAGCGGCAGGCCCCTCGGCTCCAGCAGTGCCACTCCGAAGGCTACAGCGCAGAGCAAACCACTCGCGCAGCTGCGGTGGAGAGAGAGGCTCCCGCCGTGACGGGACACCCGTAGGACCTCCAACACCGCCAGGATCAGCAGCTCCAGTACCTCTGGTACCTCTAGCTCCAGCGCCTCTAGCTCCAGGGTCTCCAGCTCCAACGCCTGCAGTACCACCGGCTCCAGCAGCTTCAGTACCTCCAGTACGAGCACCTTCGGGACCAGCAGCTCCAGCACCTCCAAGACCAGCAGCTTCAGTGCCTCCAGCTCCAGGGCCTCCAGCGGCAGGCCCCCAAGCTCCATTAGCGCCACTCCGAAGGCTCTAGCGCTGAGAAAACCACTCGCGTAGCTGCGGTGGAGAGAAAGGCACCCGTAGGACGACCAGCAAACAAAGTACCTACAGGCTCAGCACGCTCAGGCTCAGCACCCCCAGGCTCAGCACCCCCAGGCTCCGCACGCTCAGGCTCAGCACCCCCAGGCTCCACACCCTCAGACTGAGCAACCCAGGCTCAACACTCCCAGGCTCCGCACGCTCAGGCTCAGCACCCCCAGGCTCCGCACCCCCAGGCTCCACACGCTCAGGCTCAGCACCCCCAGACGCAGCACCCCTAGCAGCACCACCCCAAGGAGCACCAAAGTCGACAGCTACCTCACCAGGCTCGACAGGGTCTACTTGGGACACACCTGAGGGAGCAGGACCCTGAGGGGGAAGGGGGTCTACCGGAGGAGGATCTGGTGCGAGGAAGAGCAGCGGGGGGGGGGAGAGGGGCAGTGCGGTAGGGGAAGAGATGGTAAAAGGGAACCAACTCGTCAAACGTGACGTCCTGAGAGGGCAGGACACGGCGCGAGGTGGGGTGGTAAAACCACCAGCCAGGCGCGTCAGGGGGAAAGCCAAGGAAGACACAAGGAATGGCGCGGGAGGAGAGCTTGTCCGCGGAGGTATCGCGGACAAAGGTACGAGATCCCCAGACCCAGAACACCGACGCATCGCCAACCTTTTCCGTCCAACGCAGTGTCGGCGAGGTCTCCGGCAAGGAGACACGGGGTGAGAGGTTGAGCTGATGCGTAGCGTACCGGACCGCAAACGGCCACAGAAAATGGGGGGCAGCTGCATGGATCATGGAGGTACGAGTGACCTCCATGACTAAGCCAATGCGGCGCTCAACAACCCCATTCTGCCGCGGAGAGGCCGGAAGCGTGAACGACTGGTGAATGCCCTCCCCACGACAAAAGTCCCACAAGAGGTCGGAGGTGAACTCACTACCTTTGTCAGAGTGCAGACGCAAGACGTGAAGGTCCGTGTCAAACTGCTCGCAGAGTTGGAGACGGACAGCACGGATCCAAGGGATCAAAATATCAGGGACCTCCCCCTTGCTGCGGAAGGGGAAGACCGTGGTGTAACGCGAGTAGTCATCAACAACCAGCAGAAAGTATCGCTCGCGGCCCTGTCCACGGACGCGGGCTGGGCCCCACACGTCTATGTGGAGAGTCTGCAGGGGAGCAGTTGTTGGGGGAAACGAGGAGGAGTGAGGAGCGGCGCGCTGGCGCCCCTCGACATAGGGAAGGCAGGGAGGGGCAGGCGAGGGTGGGAGGGGAGGCAGAGACCTAGGAAGACCAGAGACAAGGAGACGGGAGTGCATGCCATGGAAGCGTGGCAGGGAGGGGTGACCAAGACGGTGGTGCCAAAGGAGAGTCTGGTGCGACAGGGCGCGACACGAGCAAGGGGCTGCAAGCTGACCTGACGCAGACGCTGACGCAGCTACCTGATCCAGGCTCAGTAGTCAGTGTGTACAGACTCGACCCAGGCCGACAGGTGAACGTGGCCAGGTGACGGCTCGTCCGTGTACACGTGCAGATCGACACACGCTGACCCCCAGGAGTGGTGGTAGTGACCATCGCATCCTGGAAGGAAGGGGTACTCACCAAGTTCGTAGAGAACGAGGGGAGGTGAAGACCTAAGAGTGAGCTGGACGGAACCGCCGGACACGGGAGAACAAGGCTGAACTAGGCCCTCTGAGGGGTCAGCCAGTCTGATAGCAACAGGTACAGGGAGTGGTGTGACTATGGTGCTGTCGCGAAAAAAACAGCGGGAAGTACCTCAGTCAAGCGTGAAGGTGTGCAAGGCCTCAGCAGGCGCAGTACCAGAGAGAGCAGACTCACTAGCACCTAGAGCAGCAGCCTCTAAACCTGGGTCGGGCGGCACACACAGGTAACAGTCACCCTCAGCACTAACAGTCAATGCATACATGGCAGCAAGAATAGTATCATAGTCAAGAGCAAAGATATCCACACCCCGCCTAAGCAGCCCTAGCCAGCGGGGGAGCTCAGCCACGTCGCCAAACTCTGCACGCCAGGCGTCGCTCAGAGAGGAGAAGCAGCAGGACTGTGTGTAACCAACTGTCCCGCAAGTCTGACCAGCCCGATCACCTGTGCGAATGACGTACGGGCAGGGAGCACTACTCCAAGACGCCCCACGCTGAGCGAACCACTCACCACTCTCGTAAGGGTCTCGCGCGGACGCCGCTGCAGCTGCATCTGGCCACCGCCAGAAACTCCCCTCTGAACACCTCCACGGTGTCTGCTACTACGGCCGCCGCCACCACTCCAACTAGCATACTACTCACAAAGCTGCTGGGGCATGAGGGTCTCGCGTGGACGCCGCTGGAGCTGCAGCTGGCCACCGCCAGAAACTCCCCACCGAACAGCTCCACCGAGACTGCCACTACGGCTGCCGCCACCACTCCCATTGCTGCCACTACCGCCGCCACCACTCCCACCGCTACTACGAAGAGACGTTATAGCGGGCAAAATAAGGAGGCGTGCGACCAGCACGGTAGCACGCAGGGAAGGCAGGGCGGCGAGCAGGCACTAGGGTAGGTCGGGGCGGCACACGGTCAGGGAAGGGCGGCGCGCGGCCAGAGCAGGATGGCGCGCTGCAAATAGGGCGGGCGTAGGCAGGGGAGGGCGCGCGGGCAGGCAAGGGCAGCGCGCAGGCTGCAGAGGGCGGCGCGCGGGCTGCCAGGGCGGATGCGACGGGCAGGGGCAGGGCGAAGCGCGGGCAGCAGGGCGGCGCGCTGGCTGCAGGGGCAGCGTGCGGGCAGGCAAGGGCGGCGCGCGGACAGGCAGGGGCGGCGCGCGGGCTGGGGTAGGGCGGACAGGCGATGCGGTGGGCTTGGGTAGTCCGCACAGGTGACGCGACGGGCAGGGGCAGGGCGGACGGGCGACGCGGCGGGCTGAGGGAGCCCGCACGGGCGACGCGACGGGTAGAGGCAGGGCGGACGGGCGACGCGACGGGCTGGGGCAGCCTGCACGGGCGACGCAACGGGCAGCAGGGGCGTATGGGCGGCGCAACGCGACGGGCAGAAGGGGCGCACGGCGCGACGGGCAGCAGGGGCGCGTGACGCGACGGGCAGCAGGGGCGCACGGCGCGACGGGCAGCAGGGGCACGCGACGCGACGGGCAGCAGGGGCGCGCGACGCGACGGGCAGCAGGGGCGCACGGCGTGACGGGCAGCAGGGGCGCGCGACGCGACAGGCAGCAGGGGCGCACGGCGCAACGGGCAGCAGGGGCGCGCGACGCGACGGGCAGCAGGGGCAGGGCGGTGTGACGCGGGGCACGGCGTGCGCGGGCAGCGCAACGCGGGGCAGGGTGTGCGTGGGGCGGTGCAACGCAGGGCAGGGCAGAGCGCGCGCTAGGCAGCGCAACGCAGGGCAGGGCGAGGCTGCGCAGCAGCCAGCAGGGCGGCGCGCGGGCAGAGGAGCGCAACTGGTGGGGCAGCGTGACGGACAGGGTAGGGCGCTACGGGCAGGGTAACGCGCTACGGGCAGAGAACTGTACGGTGGGCCCTAAAAAAACGGTCTTGGAACAGGACCTGCTCTGAAACCATGTCAGAATACTAAGCAAGGATGGATGAACTAGCAGCAGGATGGGTACAAGTACTAGCCCTAGTTTGGGTTGTACCCCATATGGGCTACCCCACTACAGCCTACACAACACACAACATATAAGTTTGACATGATTAACATGCGGTAATCGATGCACATGCAAAATCCCCCGTCCTTTTTTTATGTGAACAATATTGGCGTTGCGAATAATGACGAACTTGGGCGAATGAACTTCTTCTCGAGCAGGTAATCCAGCTGCTTTCGCAGTTTGTCTAGTTCGGGTTGGGTCAGTCGGAACCGTTGCTGTATTGTCGGCTGTGCTCCCGATTCGTACTCTATGCTGTGGTCGTGCGGTCGTTGAGGTAGCAGTCCCTCCAGTAGGTCGTCCGGAAAAATCCCGCAGTGTTGTTTCAATAGTGCCGCCAAGTCATCCGGTACGTTGGTGAGCGATTACTGCAAATCACTGCCTTGGCTTCCGGGACGTCGACCGCATATACGCCAGCTCCTGCCACTACGGCGCGTTTCATCGTGATGGCACTGACCCGAATCGACGAAGACTCAGACTAGCTCCAGCGAGGTAGGGCAATTTTGTCACCGTTGACTCGCACGATGCATTCACATGTCGTCCAGTCTATTCGTGGGTTGTGTCGTCGTAGCTAATCACTACTGGGTAAAATTTCGGTTCCGTCGAGGGTCGTTTCCAGCATTTTGTGGGTGAAGGTGAAGTTACCCCCACAGCGAATCCAAACTCGGTCCAGACGTTCCCGTATTGCCAGTGGTGTGCCATCGACCAGTCTTGTGTCGATCTCAGGTAAGCATCGGTCCAGTGTTAATATAAGGTTCCGTGTAGTGGCACTGTTAATTAAACTATGGCTAGCCCCTTCGTCTATGAAGATAATAATTAAGTCGGTGTGAATCTTCCCGCGAAGAAGTATGGGACCATCTGCTGTTGATCCCTCCTTGTTCAGCCGAGTATGGTCGACTGCGTGAATCGGCACTGTCACTCGGTGAGGATCGGTTGGGTAGGGCGAGCGGCATGACCTGTCAGTAGAGGGCCCGTCTGCTATGGACTCCCAACGTTTCCCTGCTTCTTAGTATGTTTCTACTGCTCTGCTCCTTCTTTTCCCTTAGCTTCTGGGCATTCGCTCTTACGGTGCCCCAGCCGATTGCACGCGAAGCATCGCCCTTTGAATGGTGCGGCGCGTATCGTGGCGTGATCGTTTGTTCCACGAGCTCGGTGTCCCCAGTTGCTGTTGCTGTTGTAGGACCCCGGTCTCGGGCGGCAGAGAAAATCGAGTTTCTTGGCCATAGCAAGAATCTCGTTGAATTCGGTGACGTTGCGGAGCAGGATTTCTTGCGCGATGTATTTTTGCGCGATGTCGCTCTTCAGGCCGCCGACATTGCGATCAAGGTGCTATGATTCGTGCATGTATCCCACCTACTCGCGCAATGTCAAAAGCCCGTTGGTGTAGTCTTGAACAGAACCGAGCTAGCGCCAAGTGCGGAGCTTCTAACGCGCGGAAATCGATGCCGCGATTGGCTCAAATCTCTCGCATAGACCTGCGCACTTTAGTATCGATCTGCGTCAAAATGTTGATACAACGCTGACTTCATGCCGCGTTCGTCGCTCCGGGTTGTGTCATCCCGTGGTCGTCGCGAACGCCGTTGTGTGCGACGCCATCACTAGCAGCGCTCGAGTGTTGTCTCACACTCTCATGTTGGGCGGGGATGGTGCTCCTTGTGCTGCTGCTCCTTGCGTTTGTGTCTGTTCTTGTTGCACCCGTGCGATGTCATTTTGCGGCGACGTGCGTTCTGCCGTTAGCGCCACAATTTCTTCAGTCTTTTCGTACAGTTGGGGCGTCAGCTCATCCAGGCACTCTTGCGTAAGAGTGGCGAGGTTAATACAACCCCCCATATTGAAAGAGGGCGACAGGCTTAGGTGATAGGCGCCGTCATGGCTGCACGCGTTTACAAGAGAGCGCGATGACAGCGGCTCCTAGTGCGCTGAGGGGCGTGAGTCCATTTGAGTGAAAAAATAAAAAGTTGAGTTTTGCTGGTTGCGGAAAATGCGCAGTCCGTAAGGAAAGTTGCTCTGATATCCAAGTGTTACAGGTGCAATGTATCGAGGTAGCGAGGATTCCACTAAGTGGCAAACGAGAAGAAATGTGAGCGGAAGGCATGAGCGAACATTCTTAGCAAAAACTAGCAAATGGTATTGCGGTGTGTGCGAGCTAGCTAGTGCGATACTGGCAACGAGGTTCAGGCTAGCTCCAAAGCGTAGGCAGACTTGGGCCAGGCCAGCGATGCATGTTTGACAAATGTGGTGCTCGGAGGCGGCAAAACACCGTTAGCAGTAACAGCGAAGAAAAGGTTGGTCCTGTACGCGATGTTGAGGTTCGCGGTAAGGAATGCTGAAAAAATCCTTACATATAAATGAAATCTACTCAGGTGGCCTATGGGGTTATTTTATGGCATATGTATGTGAGGCCCTTCGGCTAAATGACGCTAAATAGGGTGATTAAAGGTGAGCTGGCGACATGGAATGATTCGTGACTAAAATATAGACGAAGCCAATGGATGCGAGACCCTGGATGGAACATATAAAAAATAAGCCTATTTAGAAAGCTTGCTTTCTTATACTGATCATTTGGCATCGTTCTCATTGCAACTGGCAAATTACAACATGGACCTCGAGCTAGACAATATAGATGCTAGTACATGACCTGATTCCACCTACCATAGCATTGTACTAGCTATCCTGCATTATGCGTGCGTACTACCAATCATATGACTAACTGTCTGTCCTCCTGTTCCAGCGGCGTCGCAGATGTCCTCGGTGTCGGGGTGGGGGGTGGGAGAGTTGCATGAGCTGTTGGAAAATGAGAGACGTGGGTGGAGGGAAATGAGCTCCAACCCACGTTTTGTATTTGGAGAAGGGCGTTTAGCGCGCTTCGACGATGCCAAATCTGCGTTACAGGCAGCTGCGCTTTCGAAATACGTAATTTTGAAAAACACTTTGTGTGGTTAAAAATTATCATATTTAGAAAGCTTGCTTTCTTATACTGATCATTTGGCATCGTTCTCATTGCAACTGGGGTCTCTGAGACATGGGCAGCGGGGGCTTTCGATGGCGGACGAGTGCCTCGGCATGCTGCGATGAAGAAGGGGCGTATGCCAGATCTTGCAACTGACGGGAGGCGTTGACGAGGTGTTCGGCGTTGGGCGTGACGTACATCTCCTTCGCTGTGTCGCTGCGCCATCTGCCCAGTCGTTTGAAGATTCTGTCTGGCACACTGGTGTTTGCCGCGGCAGTGGCTGCTCCTTTGCGAAAGGAGTGAGTGCCCAGCTGCTGTTCTCCTAATCCGATCCTCCCGAACGCTTCTTTACACCAGTTTCGGATCGTCGGGTATGATGGCGGCCTTGCTTGGCCACTTTGGGGTGAACCGCGTCCAAAGACTCGAATAAGTGGCCCCGCGGACTGCTGGTTGTACCCCGCAAGTTGGATGAGTCGTCGGGTGCAGCGGACGGGGCAAAAGGGGTCATGAGTTGCGGCGATGGGTATCCATGTGCCCCTTCCAGCTTGGTCCGTCTTGGAGTACGGAATTAGAATCCACATGACCTCGTTCTCGAACTGGATGTCTTGCCACTCGATGACGATGAGGTCCGAGTATCTTAAAAATCCGGTGTACATGAGGATGGGGATTAGCCCCTTTTGGAACTCTCCTGGGTTGTCGGATTGCAAGTAGCTGGCAGACATGTCGTGGACTTGTTGCAGCGAGACAGGCTCCTTCACTCGCATGGGGCGAGGGCAGTGCCTTTTTGCGAAATCGCGTACTTGAGTGGTGAATGGTCCGATCGTTGGGCAGATGCTCCCGGTCATGCGGTGTGCAAAGCTCACGGCTGAGCATGTGAGTTGTACCATGGACAAGGTGGCTTTGTGTTGGATCGCGTACACCAGGTACAGCGCGAGGGTCATGTCCGCCGTGGGGAGGAATGGGAGGTTCACCTTTGCACAAAAGGCTCGAAACTTGACCCAGTATGGCTCATATGTTCGGATTGTTGAATCGGCCCGAGACTGGGAGAGCATCTTTAGAAGCTGGACTTGTAGCTTCGGCAACAGGTCTGTGCACAGGCGTATGGGCGGGTTAGTTGAAGACCACTCGTAGTGCAATGATTGTGCTATGAGGCAGTCCTGTGCCTGAGAATGCAGTGCGGTGCGTTCCTACTGCTAGACATTGGCTGCCATGCGTCAGGGGAATGTGCGCTCTGATGTGCGGGGCCCAGTTTGGTGGGGAGGGTTGTAAGAGTGGCCACCAGTTTGCCCCCGTCCAGTGTGGGGCAATTAGGGTGAGTGATGCGTGGGTGCGTTGTGCGTGGTGGATGACTGCTGGGATCAGCTGGGGTGGTGGGAACGCGAAGCCATTCTCGGCTGTCCATGAGCATGAGAATGCATCAACCGCAGTAGCCTCTGGGTGAGGGATCTTTGAGCAGAATCGTGGCAGATGCGAGTTGCGATGGTTCGCGAAGAGATCGATGGAGTGGGGTCCCCAGCGGCGATCAAGGATTCGGAACCATGGTTGCTTCAGTGAGTAATCGTCATGGTCGATCAGTTTCGACAGCTCGTCGGCATGGGAGTTAAGCTCACGCGGGATCCATTCGACAATTAGTCGAGTGCCGAGCTCCATGCAGGTGCGAATGATGTCCTTGCAAGCGTTGGTCAGGTCGGGGGTGCGGGAACCGCCTTTGCGAAGGATGAAGAAGACCCCTTGGTTGTCCACCCTCACGAGCACGTGTTTCCGTCGGACCTTGTTCGCGTACGTTCGGAGGGCCCATAGGACACCTTCGATTTCCCGTCGGGTGCTGGACGTTGCGTGCAATGGTTCTGGCATGGCTGCACTGGCTTCTTCGAGTTCGCCAGGGAAGGTGAGCAGAGTGGCACCCCAACTGTGGGAACTGGCGTCCACGTGGATTACGGCGTCGTAACTGTTCCGGACGTGGAATGGTGCGCCGTTGAATCTGTCGAACTCCTCAAGCCAGAATTGCAGCTCCTCGGCCACAGACGGGGAAATGCTCACACTGCTTCCCCAGGATGGCGCGTCGTTGATCGCTTGTAACATAGCGTGGCTGAATGCGCGCGCCGTGGCACCTAGCGCGACAGCCATTGACGCGAGCGTGCCAGTGATTCTAGCCAGGTGGCGGACTGGGACCTGTCGACGTGCTTTGCTTGCGCCCAGGAGATTGAGAATGTGTGCATGAAGTGATGCTCGTCGATCGGTGCCAATGGAGAATTGTTCGGAGTTGGTATCCAGCTCGACGCCCAAGAATCGCAGGTGTTGTGACGGTGATAGCTGCGATTTTTTCGCGTTGATTACCAGGCCCGCCATCTTGAGGTCCGAGATTATCATCTGGCACGTTGCTTGTGCATGTGCCTTGGACTTGCATAAAAACAGGATGTCGTCCACACAGGGTACAACTCGGATGCCTTGTTCGCGCCAGCGCCTGGCTAGTTGTTTGATGAGTTGTGTGAAGACAAATGGTGCTGTCGCGAGGCCGAAGGGCAATGAGCGGAAAGAGTACGTGCTCCCCTCAAATTCGAAGCCGAGGAATGTCCAGCATGAGTGGTGTATGTCGATGTGATGGTATCCGGATTTGAGGTCGATGGAGAACATCCAGTCGCCTGTGCGTGCCAGGTCGGCAACGCGGCTTAGCCCTTCGTATTTGAATTTGGGGATGATTAGTTGCGCGTTCACTTTCCGGAGGTCGAGAATAAGCCTGCATTTGTCACGTTGCTCAACCACGTTGAGTGGGCTGATGCATGTTAGTTCCGCTGCTGGGGTAGCTACCGCCGCTCCGGTATCTGTCAGTTCGCGAATGGCAGTGCGTGTGAATGCCGCGTGTGTGTGCGCGCCGAGATGGTTGCGCTCGTGAAACGGTTGTGGGGGGTTGTGGCTCCATGGTAGCCAGTAGCCGTTGGCGATGACCGAGAGGATGAGGCTACTTGGGCACCACGAGCCCCACCATGCGAGGGTTGCGCGAAGCCGCCCACGCATTTGCGTGACGGTCTTGTCTGTGACGGCGAATTCGTACGGATCGTCGTCGTCGAACACCTCATGGCGTATTGCCGCTGCATGTTTGCGGAATGACAATGGAGCGGGAATGCGAAATGAGGTTCCTATGGATATGATTTCCAGCCTTCGTGCGTGAAATGGCGGTGCATGTGATGAATGCGTGCTTGTTGACCCATTCGAATACCATTTGTCACCCCTAGCATCCGCATTGTACGGGTTTTTTTTTTTTTTTTTTTTCAATCCACCAACCAAGGTGCGGGTGTGAGTCTTTCCGCGTGGTCACGTGGCCACAACAGGAGGAGAGGGAAGGAACTCTCTCGTGTCCTCTCTCTCTCCCTCTCTCTCTCTCTGCCTCTCTTCATTCTCGCATACACACACACACCCTCTCTTTTGTTCTCACTCTTGCTCACCCAAGGCAATGGCTGCCCGTCCGATGAGTGCAAGGGCCATTGATTGGGGTCGTACGGTACATATCTTCGCCCCCTTTTTTTTTTTTTTTTTTTTTGCCTTTATCTCCCTTTCTCTCCTTCTCTCTTCTTCTTCTCCTTCGTCTTCTTCTCGTTCTCACTCTCTCTCCCTTTTTTTTTTTTTTTTCATCATGAGCCAAAATCAGAAATCGCTCCTTTTATAAGTCCGCCCTTATATGAAACGGGCCATACATTGCCATGCTCCTAGCATGCCTTTGCCCCTACCGCATGGGCTAATACTAAGGGCCAAGAGGTTTGTAATTCCCTCCCCCGCATCCTAGGCCTCTAGCCTATCAATCACCCCTAACTAGGGCTGGCCAACCGCCATCGCTAACCCCTTTGGGTTGCCCACGGATTTTGCACGTGACGTGCACCGTGCCACGCGCACAAGGCGCAACCGCTCAAGGCCCGCCCCTACACCACGGGTGCGGGACCTTGCCCACCGTTCCCGTTCCTCGGGCAGCCGCTTGCCACGTGACCCGGCTGGCCACAATGGAAGCACGCCCCACGGAAGCCATGGAAGCCACCCGTGGGCGGCGGTCCACGCTTTGGGGTGTATGCCGTCGGCCCATGCCCTCCAACGCGGTGGGAACGAGCGTACGCGCCCTCCGCGCGATCCATAGCCGCCACATCAGCTACCGCCTGCTTGAACGGGCGGGAAGTCAGGAGACTCTTCTGTTGGTAGAGCTTGAATCGCTTTGCCACGCGGTCGTCGGTGTGGTCCTCGACTTGAAACATCACAAAACGCTCCGAAATGTAGTCGAGGGCGTTCATGACCATTTCGAGTCCGCCCGCCGTGTCGTCGTGCTGCAGCTTGTACTCCGCGTGTTTCAGGTAGGCCCTCACGTTCTCCAGGGGCTCCGCCTTCGCGCGCACGAACGCCTTCATGAAGTTTGTCGCCGAAAAGGTGGGGGTGGTGGAAGGAAGGGGGGGGAGATTTTCCATGGATGTGACATTTGCTGCGTTGATCGGAGCCTCACCAGCGTCGTCGTCAGAGTTGTCGGAGTCGTGGTCGTCGGCTGCGGCTTCGGGAACGCTGGTAGCTACCTCCTTGTTGTGGCGGCGTGTTGATGCTCCTTTCGCTCCCTTCTCCTTTTTCGAATTTTCATTTTTAGCCGAAATTGATGCCGCCGGTTGTGTAGTTTCGGCTTCAATTGCGCTGGCGGGTCGATGCTGTAACAGGGACAGGAGCGCCTTGACTTGGTCCGGGGTCAACGCCTGGGTCAAGTCCGGGTCAACGGTCGCGTCACACGAGGCGGCCGTACGGCGCCTCTGGCGCTGACGCGACTGCCTGTGGGGCGCGTGTGCCTCAGGCGCGTGCTCCGCGTCAGTCGCGTGTGGCACCACGTTCGCCACTGGTGCCACGGGTGCCACTGGCGCAACAGGCGCCGAAGGGTGCTGCTGGTGCCGCTCGGCGTTTTTGTTGACCTCGAGCCCGCCCAGCAGCACGTCGACAGCTGTTGGGGCGGACGTTTCGCCGTCTGCCCGGCGCTTGTTGCGGCGCTCGCCCGACATTTCCCGGGCGTTACGATCGGTGTCGGAAATATTCGAGTCGTTGACGACGGTGTTGTTCGCGCGGCTAAGTGTCGGCGTAGCAGCCATAGTCGAGCGGTTGTGCTTGAGAATGTCAGCTAATAAAGTTGAAGGTGAAACGCCTCTCGGTAGAGAGCGAGTTCTAGCCAGCTTGAACGGAAAACTAGAAATGAGCTTGAGGAACTGAGAGTTGTATGAGCCGTTGGAAAATGAGAGACGTGGGTGGAGGGAAATGAGCTCCAACCCACGTTTTTTAGTTGGAGAAGGGCATTTAGCGCGCTTCGACGATGCCAAATCTGCGTTACAGGCAGCTGCGCTTTCGAAATACGTAATTTTGAAAAACACTTTGTGTGGTTAAAAATTATCATACTGTAATGAAACGTGATTCCTTACTACCTCTGATAGTAAGCCCTCCCCATATGTGGGCGAGCTGAGATTGTGCAAATCGTAGATTTCCAGATTATTATTTATGCAATGGCTCAGAAATACCGTAAGCCCCCGGATAGAAGCGCAGGCCTCGGATAAGCGCCGGTGCTTATAAAAGGATGAGGGCGCTTATATCCGGTCCTCGATTATAAGCGCACCCCTGAAGGCTTACGGATTATAAGCGCCACCTTCTGTAATATTTTTTATATTTTGACTGAAAACGCTGAAACGAAACACAATATTGCATCCCCACATTCAGAATTTTCGAAACCCTTGCCCCTCGCGCGACTCAATGCCTTCGCGTCCAGTCAAAATGAGCTGTCATGGGGTCAATCTGACTCATTCTGACCGTGTGTGTTGGCAGGGAATCAGACACTGCCAATTCACGCGAAATTCACATTCAATACCCTCTACAATATCGATTCTATTCAAACCACAAGGACGAGAATGAACACTTGAGTGTAAAAAAAACTAGATTTCATATATGTCATTATATAAGCCCCGGCGCTTATACGTAAAAATCCTCAAATATAAGCGCACCCCCTAAAAAAACAGTGTTTTTTTATACCCCCAGGGGCGCTTCTATCCGGGGGCTGACGGTACAATACTGAATAAGGTTTTCTTACGCACAGTGGTAACTCACATCAAAGTCATCATCATGTGCAGTGCAACCAACTAGATATTGCCTGCTGCTTCAGCTGCAGCTACCAGATCCCACGAGCTCTATTCAACCTGACTGCCACCCATTACGCTCTTACCAGCTTGAAGCTATACTGCCAAGACCAGACCTCACTGATAGACTTGGCTGATTGCTCCCCATTGGACTCTTCTTCATCCATCCTCTCAATCGCTTCCAGGTCGGTATTCAAGTTACCCCGAAACGACATCCCAATTCCCATCTCTTCTGCTTCCTCATCCACCTTCACCGCTGCACTCAGCACCTCCTTCCCCACCACCTCATGCCTGATACCCTGCAGCTCGTTGGCAATGTCTGACATGCTGGGCCGGCTTGCAGTGCACTCGACGGTGCAGGAGAGGGCCAGCTGGGCCAGGCGCAGCACAGCATCGTCTGGGGCGTCCATTCTCGGGTCCTTCAAGGGGCCCGTTGTTATGGAGGAAATGCACTCCTCCACCTGGGCATTGAACAAAGTGGGTGGGGAAGGGGTGAACAAGGTGGGTGGGGATGGGGTGAACAAGGTGCGTGGGGATGGGGACATGGACAGAGAGTGACACTGCACAGCATCATTAGGGGGGCGCCCTAAGGGGTGTTCAATGTCACATGCTCAGGTCATTGAGTGTGCCAGGTTAGTTGGAGGAGATGCACTGCTCTGATACCAAACAAGCAGGATGCAGGCAATTGTTCACTCACATAGAAGCAGCACAAAAGCAGCATTTACGTGTAGGAGAATGTGGTACTTGAACCAATAGCATGTTTTACAGTGGCATCTCACAAAAAAGCTACACGCCAGCACTTACCCATTGCAGAATGTGGCAGCTCATTTCACCATCATCAGAGTGAGGGCTGCGGCCAGTGAACACAACAAGCATGAGCACACCGAAACTGCACACACAGAGGGAGATG